>CP137670.1:5334876-5461412 GCA_037976565.1 Mesocentrotus franciscanus | reverse complement strand
TTTAAGAAAAGAAATTGAGAGAGAGAGCAGAGAAGAGAGAGAGAGAGAGATGGCAGAACGGTGGATATATATATCATTTTGTATAGAGAAAGGAGAGAAAGGGAGAGGGAGAAAGACAGATAAAAGAACGGCGGGGAGTAAGATCATTATTATAGAGAAAGAGGTGTTTCAGAAGAAGAAAAAAAGGACAGAGAGAGATCATTTAAAATAGATGATGATGACGATGATAATAATGATAATACTAGTTGAGTATTGTTTAGCGCTCATGTCTGGTACTCAATTATTGTTACCCTGGCTTTAGCATGGCTGCCTTTATGAATAAATTTTTGACAGGTAACCATTTACCTCACCTTGGTAGAGTGGGGCAAATGTAGATTATTGTCTTGTACTCCACTTGAGGAGATAGATCAAAGTTAATAAACTGTTATCAAATATCGATTTTCCTTCACTCTTTATAATGCGTATCTCTCCTTCTTTTTTTCTTCCACATTTTATTGAAATTATGGGAATATTTGAGGGTCCTGCTCTCTGCCAATCAAATGCAGTGATTTCAGTATACAAATGATGCATGCGCATGAGTTCATTATACGATCTATCCGCACTCGAGTTGAGGCTGTGTGTATATATCGATAGATACATACAGCCTCAACGAGGGTGGATAGATCGTATAATGAACGAATGAAAACATGCATCATTTGTTTTATACTACGAAACTACGATCAGGTAGAGCGTAGTGTAAATTGGCGTGGGGTCTAGGGGCAAAGGCCTGGCAGGGTTCAAGGGGTAGAGTCCCCGAAAGCTCAGGGGGTATGGGCATTTAATTACGATTAGATGAGCATATTTTGATACCTTATTCATGACACTGGCAGGTCACTAATTGGCGTGGGGTCCAGGGGGCTGAGCCCCCTGGAACTCAGGGATTTGAGGCATTTTATAACGGTCATTGAGCATTCAGGGGCCCGCCTAAGGCCCCCTGGTGGGGTCGAAGGGGCGGAGCCCCCTGAAGCTCAGGGGTTTTAGGCATTTAATTACAGTCAGATGAGCATATTTTGCTACCCCATTTGTGACACTGGCAGGTCACTAATTAGCGTGGGGTCCAGAGGGCGGAGCCCCCGGAAGCTCAAGGGTTTTAGGCATTACATAACGGTCAGATGAGTATTCATGGGCTCGCCTTAGGGGCCTTAGTTAGGTCCAGGGACAGAGCCCCCGGAAGCTCAGGGGTTTTAGGCGTTTAATTACGGTCAGATGAGCATTTTTTTCTTCCTTATTTGTGACACTGGCAGGACACTATTCTTTCTTTCTCTCTTTCTTTCTTTTTCTCTTTAGTATACTTTTTCAAGGCCCGCTCCCCGGATCCGCGCCTATGGAACATTCCCTCCGGACATGACCCTCCTCGCCACATCCAAAACAAACCCAAGGCGCAGGCGACTGCGCATTCTCCCGCGTACCGCCTAGATCTGCCGCGATCTTCTTTAAGCTCTTCTCTAGGCCGGTCATACGGGTATCCAGACTTTTCGCTAAACTGGATATACGGTTCTCTACTGTTATTTTTGTTAGTGGCCACTAAAGCCCATTAGTAACTATAAAAAACATATGCTCTTCCTGGTTGTTTGGGAACGTGTCAGTTTGCAACAGAAATGGAGAAACGCGCATTTTGTTAAAAATCATGTGATATCACGAACATTTATAGCCCCCTTAAACTCAGGGATTTGAGGCATTTTATAACGGTCATTGAGCATTCAGGGGCCCGCCTTAGGCCCCGTGGTGGGGTCGAGGGGGCGGAACCCCCGGAAGTTCAGGGGCTTTAGGCATTTCATTACCCTTAGATGGGCATATGTTGATACCCAATTCGTGACACTGGCAGGTCACTAATTGGCGTGGGGTCCAGGGGGCGGAGCCCACGGAAGCTCAGGGGTTTTAGGCGATAAATTATTCTTTCTTTCTTTCTTTCTCTCTTTCTCTCTATTTCTCTTTAGTATACCTTTTCAAGGCCCGCGCGCCCCCCCCCCCCCACCCGGGTCCGCGCCTATGGAACATTCCCTCCAGGAAATGACCCTTCTCGCCACATCCAAAACAAACCCTAGGCACAGGCGACTGCGCATTCCCCCGCGTACCGCCTAGAGCTGCCGCGATCTTCTCTAAGCTCTTCTCTAGGCCGGACATACGGGTATCCAGACTTTTCGCTAAACTGAATATACGGTTCTCTCACTGTTACTTTAGTTAGTGGCCACTAAAGCCCATTAGTGACTATAAAAACATATGCTCTTCCTGGTTATTTGGGAACGTGTCAGTTTGCAACAGAAATGGAGAAACGCGCATTTTGTCGAAAATCATGTGATATCACGAACATTTTTAAATGACTTGTATGTATGACTTAATTGAAAATAAGTCATGGTTTCATTTTATTTGGTGGGGGGGGGGCTAGCGCCCTAAGTCCCCATCCCCCACCCACCAGTACGCCAGTGGGTATCAGTGTCAGTGGTGGAAAGGGACAAAGGAAGGGTAATGTTCCCATCTTTATCACAGGCATACAGGCAGACGGGTGTGTAGCAAGGCATGGTAAACTCAAGGTAGGATCATACGCCAGTCTTTACGTTGTAGTTGAGCCCCAGTCAACAGTTAAGTCTGTGTTGTAAACAGAAGTTATGGAGTATGTATTGTATATGTTTGTTAAAGAGAGTTTTCAAAGTTCACAATTAATGTTTGGAGAGATACATAAAAGGGGAAACAAGGACTGGCATACTTCCAATAATTTGGGGTAAAAAACAGTGGTTCCCATCAAAGGAGGAATTTTTCTCATGAAAACTGAAACCAAGATTACCCAATTTGGTTGAAAGGTTTTTGTTTTAATATGTCTAAAATTAAAAAAAGCATAGCTTCAAAGGTTTCAACTTTCACATATGTTTACCATGTGCAGAAAGGAGACATCCTCCTGAGTGTGTTTGATACCGGCCTCCTACTCCTTCCCCTCTTTATTCATGATATGTGTGTTCACATTGCTTTAAAACTAATGAATCTTGCACTCATTCTCCCATATAGAAATGAGACATACTTCTCAATGTGAATGGTACCAGCCTTCTAGATCTCCCTCAAACAGAAGCATTGAAAGTGCTCAAGGAGTCTGCCAACGCAAGGTCGTTGACCTTAAGGGTCAAAGGAGGGGACACTGACCCAGATAAAGAAACACATGGATACATTCCCTCCTGGCTAACATGGCTGTCCCTACCCGAGTAAGTGGAATAGCCCAGTGGATTGATTTGTACTGTATATTATTTGGAATTCATGAATTTGATGAGTGGGAATACAAACCCAGATAATGAAATGCATGGGTAAAATTCCTACCTGGCTAACATGGCTTTCACTTCACCAGTAAGTCAATTGAACAGTCCAATTAAATATACTAGCACTGTATATCATCTTGGAATGCATGATTTTGGCTTTTTTGCTTTTTTGATTTTTGATTTTTTTTTATTTAGTTATTTTATTTTTATTATTTTATTTTATTTTATTTCATTATTATTTTTTTTTTTGTGGGGGCACTGACTCTTATAAAGAAACATAAGGATACATTCCCTTCTGGCTAACATGGATGTCGCTACCCCAGTAAGTCAATGGAAGTGTCCAGTAGATGCTTGATTTTGATGAGGGTAAACACTGTCCGTAGTAAAAAATTATTTCTAGTTCCTACTCGGGATATTTTGGAAATGAGAGATAATGGGGTTCAATGCTCAATTGCCAAGGATAATCGATGTATGGTCTATATATTTATAAAAAATACATACATGTGTATAACCGTGTTTGTTATTATAACAAAAAAAACGGGTGGAAGGGAGGGAGTCCCTACCAAAAGACAGCCGTAATGCTATGAAAAAAGTATAGTTATTGTTCTTTCTGTTCCAGGTGCTGCCGGCAATCCCACCAGATCACCCTAGAGAAGAACCCCAATACTATCGTGGGGTTTAGCATAATAGGCGGTAACGATTCTACACACGGTGCTCAACCTATCTACGTCAAGACAGTCGTCAGTGATAGTATAGCAGCGAAAAGTGGATTATTGAAGTGAGCCATGTCATAAATTAACACAATTTCATGCAGTGGGTGTTTTGAGGAGGGAGTCGATGGGGGGCAGTTGATATTCTGCTCTTCTCCTCGTTGCAGGTCTCAATACCCTATTGTATTCCCTAATAAATCAAATTAGGTCAGATTTAGTCATTGTAAAGATCGCATTTTTTGTTAGGCGATGGGAAACGCTATTGAAATTGCCTGAGGTTGATTTATGTCAAGTCTCAATGATGTCACTATAAATAATTTTTTTAAATAAGACACCTAAATCTAAATAAACAGCTAAATGTAGAAAAAAACATCTGAATCTCGAAAATGAATCTAAATCGAGAAAAAGACATTTGAATTTCAAAAAGAAATCTAAATCCGGAAAAGTAGAATACTAAGTAGGAAAAGAATGATTACAGTTAACATTAATTTCTTACTTGTTTAGATGCGGTGACATCATCGAGTCCGTCAACTCAGTCTCATTGGTTGATATCTCACATAAAGAAGCCGTCACCTTACTCAAAAAAATTCCTCAGAGGGCGCAACTCACCATCGTTTCGTGGCCCGGTACCATTGTATAACCGTTGCTCTCCAATCTTCACATGATGAGGATTGACATTTGTGTAAAACATTTGTGATGACGACACCTCTAAAAACATTTGAAACCTTTGTGACTTGTGAATGACATCCAAGTGCAACTCACGGTCATTTAATGGCCTTGGACGATCTTAGAAGTGGCACAATTGTACGTGATGACGATACCGATACGGTCAACCCAGAAACATTAGCGACATGAAACCTTTGTAAATTTTGAGTGACACCCAAGCGCAAGCCATCATCGTGTCGTGGCCCGGCACCATCTTACAGCCTCTATTCTCCAATCCTCAGTGGACGAGGATTGCAATTCTTAAATTCTACATGTTCTTTTCATAAGGGTTTTATTTTATGGGACTTTGAGAATTGGTGTTGGGTCAGGAATTAGCTGGCAAAACATTAAAAACATGTATCTTTAAAATATCTTGTTTTAGTTATCACGGGAAAGAACAATATACAAATGTATGCGTCCTTGTCCTTAAAAATATCAGTAGGGGGAAATAAATATAGGCTTTTACAGTAGTATGGAAGATGGTCGGAGCTGATACAAATATGTTCAATATCCTATGTGAACAACATATAGAGCAAGCATTAAACAAAATGAATTATTCATTATTTTGACTTCAGTCGACTAGTTTACTAGTTTACTAGTTGTGTTTGTATGTCATGCATAATATATAGTCCATTCAATCCATCAAATTGTTTTTAAAATACATTATTATGTGGTGTATTACTCTGTATGTCTTTAAATTTCTCAAATTATTGAATGGGTTAAAACTTGCCTAAGGCCTGCCTAGCATGGCAGCATTTAATTGCATGGAATGTCATGAAATTCCAAAAGAATGGAATGAATTATCAACCTGGTTTCTGTCAAAATGTAGTCTTTTTGGTGATATAAGGTCATTAGGTCATATACTTTCGTGAGTTAAGCCTTTCTAGCTATGAACATATAGTATATCCTGATATTTGAATATATCGGTAAAATGGACATTTGTCTCAAATAAAGTAGCAATATTTTGTATGTGCAGGCGGCGTTTAATGCTCTTTTGTATTTCGGAAATTCATATTTGTCTGCAATCAGTTGTGCTAAAAAAAAATCCTATATTTTGTCGTCATTTGGTGTATTTCTACATACATGTATGTGCCTTTATATGTTATTATTATTACTAGAGTATGGACATGTAAGTCCATGATTTAGCCTAATGTTTGCAGATCAATTTTACTTCTTTTGAATTTTTTTCCTTCTAATTGTTACTATATTTTGCGAGAACATGGTGTAAAATATTACAACTATTTTGATTAAAGTTTGGAGGGCGTTAATTCTGTTTCAGGTTATTATTCAATCTACATTTGCCACTCGACACCCAGGTGAAGAAAATGGGTAACCTGTATTGTGCTGGCTCAGCTACAGCCGGGATGATAATATATTTTGTATTAAGCGCAGTAGAATATAGTAGCTGCGCTTTATAAACGGACCTTTTATAATAATTATTAGCCTAAGGTTATATGAATTACTGACCCTTTTCCATCCATGCAAGCTTTGGATACGGACATAATGACCTTTCCATATAGCTTTCAGAAGAGTTTTGCTCATTAGCAAGGTTTACTCTGATGAGTACAAGATTAGAACCTTCAGAATGTCTCATTTAAACTTTCGATCTGCCTAGAAGTTGAATTGTCTGTTAATGGTAATTTAAGCTGTTGACTACTGAATTCTCAAATTCCCCTTTTTGTTTAATATAGGAACCACCCGGTTCCAGTAGGCAATGGATTAAATTGCTAAGAAAACTCAGTGACCATCCCGAGTAAACCGGTGAAATTAGAATGAAAACATAGGAACATCTTTAGAGATTAAAGAGAAGGTTGAGTTGTGGGAAGGGAGAAAAGTATATTGTGGTCTTTTAAATTATTCTTATGGTAGTGTGGAAGAGTATCATAGGAAAAAAGTACCCTGAAATGGATGGCTCTTCAAATGCCCTCAACTATTTGAGATGTGACAAGTAACAGGTAAAGGTTGTATGCCACTGTTCATGCTAAATGTTTGTGTATTCCCACATACACATTTCTTTGGACAGTGCATGTGACTTGTAGCAAGACTGGGCCAATTTCTTATCGGTATGATGATTCCAAAACCTCACAGTATAAACCAGTACTAACGTGCTGCATGATCAACCTTTTTAGGATAGCTTCCAAGCAATTTCTTTCACAATGCAATAGCATGACCAGAACTCAACTTAATCTTTCATCCCCCCTTAACAAAATGAGTACCTGGGCTGGTATTCAATTCAATACTTAAGTTAGAAGTATTGTGTATTTTATTTAGTTATTGGCTTAGATAAGATACTTAGCCAATTTTGGTGTTCAGTTCATGCTTTTGACCCCGTATGTTATCCTACATTTCAGACAGCTCCCTACCAGCCCTAAGCAAATTATTTGGATGCCTTGATTGGCAGGGGTGTGGTTTTCTTAAATTAGCGCACATTTAAGGCGACGCGTAAATTAGGCATTGCTTTTGATTTACTGTGTGATGTCACAATGCTTACCGGTATCAATTAAAATCTAGACGCAAAGTCAGCTTTCAAAAGTAAATTGCCTAGATGTGATCTGAATACGAGTGAAGACAATTTACTTAGCTTAGCAAAAAATGATTAAAAGTTTAACTTAAACAAAGTAAGGAACTGAATACCAGCCTTGGTAAATAAAGTTGTGTGTGTTTAAATGGTGCAATAGGTGTAAGTTTGAGGGATCATTTTAATTTATGGAGATTTTTGGTTGAGTTTGTAATACTTTTTTGTTTGATTAGTTATTTTTGTATTGAACAATTATAAGAACCTTTTTTGACTGTTTCCAGAAGTAGAGAGATTGAAAATGTAATTCTGTAATGGGTGCATATTTTCTTCCCCCACAAATTAAGCGTACCTTGCCTTGCGCGCGTGTAATATTGGACCTCTGACTCTGTCGTGCTTAATTCATGCTAGTTTTAGACCATGGGTTATGTAAATGAAGATTTTAACCATGGGTTAAATTTAAACCTCCTTTGTGAATTCGGGCCACAGTGTTTATACAAGTAACAAAACAACAACCAAACAAACCGACAAGACATAGGAAATATATGAGGATTGGTCTACACCTATGATCAGATACTAAACAGATAACCCTAGACCTTTCTTATGAAGAAATTTTCTATAACAAACTCTTAATTAATAATAAGCTAATAGTACGCCTGTATTTTTTTTTTTTCGAAAGCCATGATATACCAAGGGTTCATAACAGCATCGTTTCATTATTTCACAAGGGGTTAGTTATGATGGGATTCCACTATATTTATATTCAAGTAGGAAAGTCAAGGGCACATGTGTAGATTACCGTTTCCTCCCTCCAGAGTTGTAGAGAGCAGGACAATTGGACTCTTTAAAGAAGATAATTACTAGCGGTGATGTTTTAAAGATCTTTAAAATTCTGCTAATCACATGTAATTATTTTGCCAGTATTTTAGAGACCTTGAGTTTTGAATCTTACTGAGAACCGAAACCAAACATTGATAAAGATATGCCTTTAAAATATACAATATTCTGTTATTATACATTGTGTTGTAGGTATGGAAATAATTACTTATGGCGATATTTGTGAATATTCTGCAGTATCTCTAAACTCTATCAAAATCATATTTGTGTATTTTATTTCAACAGCAAAGTACTAGGTCATTCTGACTTATGGCCATGACGACTGGTAACATGGCCTGGGTATTTAACTTTTTTTAAAGAGCAACTTAAATCCATTCTGATTAAATTGTCATCCCGTACATGAGTATTTTGGACAATTAAAGTGTTATCAAAACTTTTAAAACTTGCCAGAAATATGTTAATTTTGTAATATAATCAAATGCAATGCATACGTCTGTATTAAGTGCCTCATAACTAAATATTTCATTCACCTGTAACAAATAATTGTATTTCAACAGTCATAATGTAAATTACATTACCTGTTAGGTAGGGCAAGCCATGTTCAACCAACCTAGTGACAACTAATATATGTAATTAGCAATATGGAATTCGCATTCTAACGTTCATGTTACAGGTGAATGTTAAGGCACATCGCTAGGTAAAGGTGTATTAATTTGAATACATTTGACTGAAAATTTAGTCATGACCAAAAACCTCCTTTTTCAATTTTTTTGGAAGTAAGATGTCGTGTAGTTTTCGTTGAGAACATTAATTGTCAGAATTAGGATTAGGTGCATTCGTTTTAAATTTGAGCAGAACTCAATATTACTTTCATTTGAAAGTTTAGCACGACATGATTATAACATACTGGTAGGTTTAAAGAAAGTACACAAATAAACGATAGGAGACAATTTAACCGTTTTCAAAGTATTAGTTAAGCAAAGTATAGAACTTTCACAAATATTGCAGCAAATGTGCCAGGAAGTAAAAGAAAACAAGTGTCTTTGAGAAATCAATCTATTGCAAGATATATGTTTTATCATTTTTGAGAGGGAGTGAAAATGGACAACCAAAGTCAGAAAGTGTAGGAAAAGGAGTACTACTTATGAGAGGGAGAGTTGCTTTACAGATATTAGACGAGATCCAAAAAGTTCAACCAGGTAGAAGTTAGTAATCTGGTTTGTGAAATGCCAAGATCCAACCTCATAATTACTTGAAAGTTTCTGAATTTTATTTTAAAAATATGGAAACAAATAATTAAAAAAGAAAAAAATGGCCATTGTTAAAAGCAGTCGAATGCACTTAGCGACTGAAATTACCTTAGATCAATTTTGGGTAAGCCATTTCAAGCACGTTGGAAATGTAAAATAAATGTAGATTATGAAATAATCTTTTTTTTATTGTATAAACTCAAGAAAAATTATGCAATGCAAGTTTGCTATTGTCATAAAACATAGTTAAAACACAGTCCATTAAAGGAATACAACATTTACTGAAACAGATGACCATAACAATGCATTTTGCAATATTTCACTTTTGAATCGAACCGGCATTTCATGATTACATGATCACTACAGATGAGACATTTTTTTTTTTTTTTTTCCAAATTTTATTGATTTTCGAATTTTTTTGTAACATTACAAAAACAACAATCATACAAGAATTAAATAATTGTATAATATTAACGCTTTGGAGACGACGGGCTTCTACAGAAGCCGAGCGAGTTGTTAAGTCTGTGACGACGGGCTTCTACAGAAGCCGAGATATATCCCTAATATGTTGACAAAGTTTTCCAGCTTATTATTAGCTATTATGTGCTAAAGTTCTTTGAAGTATTATTTAGATATATTCATTCATCTTATCTATTAACAAAATAATGAAGTTACGTGGAAAAAAATCGAGAAAAAGTGATATCATTTCAACTTTACCCTAAGTTAGTGTTCGGATCGAATAAAGGCCCTCGAAATACCCGTACAGCTGGAGGCGGACGCGTACGCGCGCGTCCGTTCTATATTCTTGCCAGGATTATTGCTTCGACGAGCAGGAACATAGCGCATGCGCAGATCATTTGGAAATCTGGCCCAGCTATACAGCTAAGTTACGTAAGTTACGTAAGAGGAACAATAGACGTGGCCGAGGGTAAAGGTCATTGTCATGGTTATAAACTCCAACAATAGAAGAGCGGGTATGTATAGATTTTTTCACAATGATCCTTGTATACTGTACAAGTGTACATGTATAGCGGGTTAACTCAGATAACCCTTTTTTTTGGGGGTCTTGTTGTTTTGCAGTTGTCGTTACTGTTTTCAAAGAATGTTTACGGGATCACGTTCCGAAGTACTCCCAAAAAAACTTGTTATGAAACAAATAACGTAGAACCAGATTTTGCCCTATTTGAAATAATAATTCAAAGATATAACAATCATGCAAGATAAAAGAATGAGCAAAAAGATGTGATGATGCAAAATGTCACAAACAAACAGATGATTATGAGAAATTATTGTTTCTCTCTTTTCCTCTCTCTGTGTCTCTCTCTCTCTCTCTTTCTCTCTCTCTCTCGCTTTCTCAGCGCCATTTTCCATCTTCATCTCTGGTACTGTTTTCCGTTCCGCTATTTGCTTTTATTCCGAAAGTATTCCTTTCGATCTTGAGATAAATTATTATACCGTAACCTCGATATGGAGAAGAAAAACACGGAACGAGCGCCTTTTGATATCGAAATAAGAAGAATATTACTGTACAATAATTATAAAAAGTAAAACTTTTGAATGTAAATCATGATAAAAATGGAAACTAAAGAGGAATCCAGAGCGAGTGGGGTTGATCGGAGAGACAAAAAGCGTAATAATAAATAACAATACGCCCTACTTTCTCCCTCTCTCGTTTTCTCAATGTCTTTTCCATCTTCATCTCTCGTAGTGTTTTCTGATCCGCGATTTTTGATGAGATCGCGTTTCGACGTACTCCTAAATAAAAATAGCTGATCATAATTATAACGTAGAACCAAATTTGACCCTATCTGAAATATTCATTCAAATATATAACAACCATGGAAAGATAAAGGAATAATACAAATGTGATTTAGTAAAATGTCACAGACGAAAAGATGACATGAGAAAGGATTGTTTCTCTCTCTGTTTGTCTCTTTCTTTGTCTCTCACTCTTTATAGCTTTCTTTTTTTTCCTTGCTCATTTTCTCTCTTTTTCTCTCTCTCTCTGTATTTCTCTCTCTTTCTCTCTCGCTCGCTTTTCAGCTCCATTTGCCATCTTCATCTCTGGTACTGTTTTCCGTTCCGCTATTTGCTTTTATTCCGAAAGTATTCCTTTCGATCTTGAGATAAACTATTATACCATAACCTCGATATGAAGAAGGAAAGCACGGTACGAGCGCCTGATGATATCGAAATAAAAAGAATATTACTGTACAATAATTATAAAAAGTAAAATTGTTGAGTGTAAATCATGATTTAAAAAAAAATGAAGAGGAATCCACAGCGGGGGCGGTTGGTGTTGATCGGAGAGACAAATATCATAATAATAAATAACAATACGTCCAACTTCTCTCTCTCTCTCTCGTTTTCTCAATGTCATTTTCTATCTTCATCTTTTCTGTTCCGCGATTTTTGATGAGATCGCGTTTCGACTTACTCCTAAATAAAATTAGATGATCATAATTATAGCGTAGAACCAGGTTTGACCCTATCTGAAATATTCGTTCAAATATATAACAATCATGGAAAGATAAAGGAATAATAAAAATGTGACATAGTAAAATGTCACAGACGAAAAGATGACATGAGAAATGATTGTTTCTCTCTCTGTATGTCTTTCTCTATATCTCTTGCTCGCTTTCTCAGCGCCATTTTCCTTCTTCATCTTTGGTACTGTTTTCCGTCCAAAAGTATTCCTTTCGATCTTGAGATAAATTATTATACTATAACCTCGATATGGAGAAGGAAAACACAGAACGAGCGCCTGATGATTTTGATATGAGAAGAATATTACTGTACAATAATTATAAAAGTAAAAATCAGAGCTGGGGGGTGATCGGATATTCGGAGAGACAAATATCATAATAATAAATATAGTACAGACTACGTCCAACTTTCTATCCCTCCCGCCCCCTCTCTCCCTCTCTCTCTCTTTCTCTCTCTCCCACTGTCTGTATGTATGTCTGTCTTTCTCTCTCTGTCTTTCTGTCAATGTCGTTTTCCATCTATATCTTTCATGTTGTTTTCTATTCCGACATTTGCTAGTATGCCGGCATCATTCCTACCTTGAGACAAATTATTATAACATATCCCTGATAATGTAGGGAACGAAAATAGAGAACGAGCGACTGATAATGTCGAAATGAGAAGAATACTACTGTACAAAAATTATAGAAGGTAAAGGTTGTGTTTTGAATGTAAATCTTTGTTGCGTCAAAATAAAATGATACGTTCATTTATGTTATTGACAGAAATAATATACATCGGACATTATACTTTATCACAAAAGGGTTATTTAGAAGAAGGTGGACAACATTATAAGAGAAAGAATAAAACTTTCTCTTTTATTTATAAAAATAAATAGCATAAATACCAAAACCGAAGAAATCTTGAAGAGGGAGACAAGAAAAATAAGTATGAAAAGGACACAACAAATTACACCAAAAAAGATAGGATTCTAGAGCGGAAGATGATAGGGAAACGTAATAGTTTGTAAGTATTGGCAAATTTTGACAATTATAGTTTGTAAGTATTGACAAAGTATATACAACCAAAAAGTATTTTAGACCTATATAGAATATACGAAAAGAGTTATGTCTTAGGTCCCCTACAGCTAAGTTACGTAAGAGGAACAATGAACGTGGCCAAGGGTAAAGTTCGTTGTCATGGTTGTAAACTCCAACAATAGAAGAACGGAACGGAAGTTACGTAAGAGGAACAATGAACGTGGCCAAGGGTAAAGTTCGTTGTCATGGTTGTAAACTCCAACGGAAGTAACGAGTTAACAACGTTTTATTGACATTATAGGTCGAACGAGAACACAGATGGAGACGAAGACAAATCAATTGAATTCTCACGTTGTTTGCATTTCTTTCTTTATTGTTTCGTAACATATAATGAATCACTATATTTTCAATATCATTTATTTTCGAATAAATAAAAGACTACCAAGACTACGGCGATTAACTCCTTATTAGCCACACCCTTTCAAAAAAACAACAACAACACAACAACGCGATGCGGATATAAAACACACTGAAGCACAATTCCAATTTCACGAAATTCCTGACGTATTCAGAGAGGGAGGGGAGAGGAGGGAGACAGAGAGAGAGACAGACAGAGATAGATAGATAAATAGATAGAAAGAGAGAGAGATGATTGTGATGAATTATGATTTTGTTCTAATCTCTGTCATTCATTTAGATCTTTCCATTACAAACAAAACAAATCAAATATGCGTACAAAAATTCAATAAATATTTTATTGATACAGCAACCTCATATCAAAATAGGGTTCTAAGAGATGTATAGATAGAAAAAATAATCAAAATTAAGCGGGAGGCAAAAACTAAAACAAAATGAATATTTCAAATTATGAGAAACGAAGTCGAAAGCATTCAAAGTAAATATTATTTTTATTTTAGAGAGTAAATCAATGTTCATCTCAAAAATTCATTTCGCAAATAGTCCTATATTTGATTTGCACATTTAAAAGAAAGGGCATTTAGTGTAGATCATGGCATTATGTTGGTCAGAATATAGTTACAAAATGTGTCGAAAACCCATGTAAAACGAAGGCCTATTATTTATGGTTCGGTTGATAATCGGCCGAGCTTTAGCAGACGACAATCATTGACAATGGGGAAATGAATGGAGGTATCGACCGATCTGCGCGTGCGGCGGTGCTTACGCAATTTGTATTGTGAGTGTATTGAAAAGGAAAGACGTGAAGCTTCAGCAAAATAAGACGGCAATTTCCTCAAAAATAACAGACCTTATTTTTCGTATTGATGAACAAAACTTATATTTTTAGAAAGAAAAAAGTCTGATCTTTAATTTTTACATTTACTAAAAATCACGAAAATTACTGAATGAGGCGCAATGAGCAATAAAAGTAGAAAGCACCGCCAAATTGTCCATTACTGGCAATGTAACCGAAATCGCTTCGTCACAGGGGAAACAATCGCCGTGCGCGGGCTCGCTCTCAAAGGGTTAAAAGAACAATAATCAAATACGAATCACTGTAACAATTACCCCAAAAAAAAAAAAAAAAAAAAACAACAACAACAACAACAACAACAACAACAATCAAACAAACAAACAAACAGACCTGATGTAAAAACTAAAAAATCAGTCTCGGGTGGTTTGGACTGTATCATTATCAAAATATAATTATGGATAGTTAAAATAAATTCTCAATATGTCTGATTTTGCAAATGAACGTTTCAAAACCTATGAAACTTACTACTAAATTCCTGCATTTCTGAATATAAATGTATCTCTTCAATAAGATAATTAAGTGATTTAATAATATTTTATGTGGTCCCTTCCAATCCTTTATGAAGCGAAACATCATTCTTTTCCTAGATAGATCCTCGTATCTGACAGATAGCTTTAGACCAATTTTATCAACAAAAGCTCGTCTTAAATCTTCAGCAACCTTACACTCATAAAAAAGGTGTAAAGGAGTTTCAACAGAGGTCTCGCACAATGTGCAAAGTTCTGTCTGAACTTGCTTCATTTTAAATAGTCTCTCATTGGTGTATAGAATATTATGCAAAATTTTAAACTGGAAAACTCTCATCTTAACTTCTATTGTGCATTTAAATGGGAGTAGATACATTTGTGGCCATTCCTCCTCTTCTATCCCATATTTAATGGAAAATAGGGGTTCACAGACAGGTCTACATGTCAATTTACTAACTAAATCAACATAAATATTTCTAGTTTTTAGTTTTTGAATTTCTACTGTCAAAAGGTCAGACTGATCATGTTCATAATCTATTTTCTCCAAGAACATTTGTATCAATAATTGATTAAATGAACTTCCCCATTTCTTCCTGACTAGCGATACTATTGCCAAATATATCATGTAGTATTTACCTGGTACTCCTCTTGCTTTCCAAAGATTAAATTGCACAATGTTTCCATGTAGATCAAAACGTTGATATACATAACATAGACCTGCCTCATGAAACGCCTTACAGTAAACTGATTTATTATCAATAAGAATATATTGATTGTTCCAAACAATTTGACTAAGTACACTTGCTTGGGCTCCTTGATCATCAACAAATTGATTATACTCCTTTGTCTTGGACCATGCTAACAACAAGTTATGATAAAATATGGGAATTCCAAGAGAATTCAACTGGCTCATAGAATAATTACTCATAAAAATCAATTTTCCACCAAATCGTTTACTATAGTGGTCAAAGAACAACTTCCAATGATGATCTGATTCTGTATAATATCTCTGAATCCACTTAACCAGCTGTGTCTCTATCATGCATTTTAGTTTTGGGAATTTAAGACCACCTTCAGTATAATCTGCAATCATTGTTGCCCGTGATATCTTATCTGGACCTTTCCATATAAACTGAAACATCAACTTTTCAACCTCCTTAACAAAATCATCGGGTATTTCAATATTGGAAACTATATACATAATCTTAGACATAACAAATGTTTTCAACAGTTGAATTTTTCCTATTAAAGTTAACCCCCGATTCTTCCATCTTAAGAAAGTACATTTTATTTCATCCAGTCTCTTATCAAAGTTCAGTTTCCTGACTACTTCCTGATCATATGAGAAATGAATGCCTAAAATTCTTATGCTTTTGTCTGCCCAGTGTATATCATTTTTTTTTTCTCCATTTTGCCTATCTTTCCCAACCCATATACCTTCCGTTTTTGTTTTATTCAAATAAAGACCTGATATGATTGAGAATTCTTCAAAAACTTTGAAAACCATCTTCATTGATTGTATATTCCTACAAAAGCAAGTTATGTCATCAGCATATGCTGTATACTTTATTTGTTTTCCACTAAATTCAAAAGCCTGAATATTATCATTATTATTAAGTCTTGTAAGAACAACTTCCAAGCTCAGTATAAACAGTAAAGGAGCCAGAGGATCACCTTGTCTGACTCCTCTAGACACTGGAAAATATCCAGTGGTAAATCCATTCACCAATACACAACTACTTATATTAGTGTGCAATGTTCTAACCCATTGTATGAAAGATGGTCCAAAATTGAACGCTTCTAAACAATTTAGCATGTACCTGTGGCTTATTGAATCAAATGCTTTTGTTAGATCAAGGGCTAGCATAATACCTCTCAAATTCTCCTCCTTAGTATATTGTAAGAGGTCTGATATTAATCTTATTCCTTCCCCTATGTATCTGCCTTTAATAAAGGCAGTTTGTTGACTATCTACTAACTTTCCTATCACCTTAGCAACTCTCTTCGTCAAGCATTTAGAAAGTATTTTAACATCTACATTTAAAAGAGTTATGGGACGCCAATTGCTCAGTGTGTGTGTTTATCTCTATCAGGCTTAGGGATGAGTGTAATTGTACCTTGTCTTTGTGACACAGACATACACTATTTTCATATGCAAAATTGAAAGAATCAATAACTTCTTTTGATATCAAAGGCCAAAACATCTCATAAAACTCCACAGTTAACCCATCGTTCCCAGGTGTTTTATTTCTAGCCATTTTTAACAATTCTGCCCTAGCTTCAGAGCAAGTGATATTTCCTTTACATGAATTTCTTTCTTCGTCTGTGAGTTGTTTGATGTTACTCTGACTTATGTAATCTTTGCTCACCTCATCTTCCACCTTATCTTTGTTCTCAAACAAAGTTTTATATGATTTCTTAATGAAATCCTGTATTTCAGACTGTTTATCAATACGTCCTACATCTGAAATCAAAACATCAATATTAGAATTTGCTGCTTGACCTTTTTCCAATGACAAAAAATATTTAGTACTCTTTCCCCTTTCTCATACCATGTACACCTTGACCTCAAGATTGCCCCATCTGCAAAATAGTCATATATTTTAAACAACTCCTGTTCTATTTCCCTTTTCTTTTTCATTAATTCTTCATCTATATCTTCTGCTGCCATCCTGTCATCTAATTTTTTCAATTCTTTTTCAAGAGCCTTTCTTTTCTCTTCCCTTTCACATTTCTTCTTCTTAGAAAATGGTACAGTAAATTCTCTAATTTTAAACTTTAACCAATCCCATAGCCCTCCTTTATCATTACTATCTGTAAACTCACCAATCCATTCTGAGTATTTATTAGCTAAAGCATTAACATACTCCACATCATTCAATAGACTATTGTTAAATTTCCAGTAGGACGGACCAGAATTTTTTGTCTTAATTTTCACGTGCAAACTAACATGATCATGATCAGACAAAACACACGGTATGATATCATTTTCACTAATTGTATTCTGTAAGGATTCATGGATTAACCAAAAATCCAATCTAGATTGCACCAGTGGGTTATACCTTTTCCATGTAAATCCTTTTTTGCAGGGGTTTCTGATTCTCCAAACATCAACCAAACCAAAATATATTTTCAGATTTTCTAAAAGATTCGCAGAGTGCTTCCAAATGCTTTTCATTGAGCCACCTGCCCTGTCCAGATCAAGGTTTTGAATTAAATTAAAGTCCCCACCAATTATTAGAATTTACCCATTTTCAACGTTATCTTGTATGGTCAATTCTACCTTCTTAAAAAAACTCAACCTGATCCTTCTCATTATTTGGTGCTTATATGTTGCATATCACATAAACTTTCTTCTGAATTTCAACTTTTACCAATAAAAATCGTCCCATTATATCTTTAATGGAGTCTAACAATTTAAAATCGGGTGTCTTTCTTAATATAATGCATACTCCTCTGCTCTTAGAAGTTCCATGACTGAAAATAATATCAGATCTAACTTGATTTCTCCATAATGATTCTTCCTTTTCTACAGAATGAGTTTCCTGTAAAAGGTTAATATCTTTGTTCTGTTTAAGCATATAATTAAAATAACGTTTCCTTGCTTTAAAGTCCCCCAATCCGTTAACATTATGTGTCATCAGCTTCAAATCCATAGTTGAGATATGAATTTCTTAAAAGTACCACCATTAAAAAACGTGGTTAGATGCCACAAAGTAAGTGGCAGTGCCTTAACCATTTGTGTGTTGTCACCCGAAGGTGAATTCCGTCCTTATCAAGGGGAGTGCTAACCTTCTCTCCTTTCATACAACACGATGAGACATTGTTGTTAAAGGGAATAAACAGGTTTTTTCAATGATGTCATCATCATGTATGATAATAGTAAATAAAGTGATATCAATGCTCAAATAAAAATTTGAGCATTGATATCTCTTTCTTTACTATAATGCTCAAACTTTACTTCGTAAACTTTTCAAACGTGTTAAATAACATAATTAGGGTGCTGTTTAAAGAATCACTTGGCACTCTATATACCAACTCTCCCCATTTAGATGGTGCGAAAACATGACCTTAAGTTTATAGTACATTTTTCCGAATACGAGCCATTTAGGATATAGGCATGGTGAGCTATTTGTATGAGATCAATATCAATGGATTCGTGGCGACATTTTAAAATATAAATTCTGTAATAATCATTTTTGTATACATCTCTTAGACTCAATATGGATATATGAATGATGAACATACTATTGGATACTTATTTGTTTATATGTGTGAGTCTAAGTTTCTTCATTATGTATTATTGCTCTAGACCAAAATGGCATTGCGTTATGATGCCGAGTATATTGGTTTAACATGTCATTGTGAAAAGTAAAGATTAAATGCATATCAATGAAAGTACATATGTCTTACTCTTTGCACTTATTTTGTTGGGTTCAGGGTTCCACAGATATTCAGATATCATCATTATGCGATTTCTACCCCGCCCAACCATCCCCTCCCCCTTTGACTCGGTTTTATGTGAGCCAAAGGAGATTTGTAGTAAGAAAAATGGTTGTACAGAAACAAAATTTCAAACATGTAAAATAGGAACTAAGAAGTAGTATGAACATATGTGTGCAAAGTAATTTTTTTTTGGTTTGTTTATGGGTTTTTTTTGGTCCTGTTTTGCTTTGTGTGCAGATCGGTGCTTTCGTGGGTCACGCGTAAAGACTCTTGGTGTTAGAATACCAGAAAGGATGAGTGCCCTCTTTTGTTGATAAAGTTTAGTAGAATTTGCTTCATCCCATGCAATATGCTGGAATAGGCCTTCTATCGAATAATACAATGAGTTGCAAAAAAATGTCATAGGTGACAAAATATACAAACACATATATTACAACGAAACGCAGGATGTAAACAAACAAAGAGATTATCAACTGACGTTATGATAGCTATAACTGCCATGAAAAAACCCGTTTAACAAACATTGCTTGTAACAAACCTGCAAAAAGAAAAAGAAATAGATAAATAAACGTGATACATGTCATTCACGTAGGCCAAAGTGACTACAAAACATATAAAATTACACAGGCCCGTAATTAGGATTTTAGACATTATATAAGGTGGACCCTTTCGAGGGGGCGACGCGCCGGAGTGATAGCGGGTTCTAGGAGGGGGGGGGGGTCTCCCCCTCCAAGGGTAGGGCAAATGTTGGAATTGTTATGTCTGAAAATCAAATTATAAGTACCATTTTGAACACCAAAACGGTTTCACAAATAACTGCGTCCTTCCTATGTTGTTTGTCACGGCATCCTTTAAGGGATTATAAAGTTTAGCGTCACTCCAATACAAACTTCCTCAAAGAGGATATGTTTTCCTTCCCTCATATATACATAAACGTCCGGGCACATTGTCACGTAAGGGGCGTGAGGGCCTCTTGCCCGAAACAAATATCTGAATCTAAAATATTGCGAGAATTTTTTTTTCTTCACTTTTGATATTGCAAAAATTTTATTTAGTCATCTATATATATTACTTAAAAGATAAGTTATATATTACGTCATCTCGTTGCCAGGAATCACTCCGTTTTATCAAGTTTGCGAAAAGTGAAGCGAACGAGGGAAAAAAGGGTTTGTTGTGGTATAAATTTCATTTATATTAAAAAAGGGTTATATTCGGGCACCGATGTGTCTGAATATCGTCATATCTATTCCGTTTCAACATTTTGGGAGGGAGGAAACATTACCATCTCTAAAATGTTATTTCCTCATCAAAATACCCAAAGTCATATTTTTTTTTTTTGGGGGGGCATCTTGTGGTTCCTAATTCGTTGTTTTCATGACGTTCACGTTATTCCAAAATATGTTTTTAATATTACTAAAATATTCTGATACATCCATATCTATGTACACTCACACCCATACCCATCCACACCCATACCCTCCCACACTCATTACCCCGTACACACACATCATAAACATTGAAATAGAAAGTGTAAATGAAATACAAAATTCTTTATTGATATCACCTCTGTGCTACAAATCTGCAATATATTTAGGGTTTTTTATAATTACTGAATTTATCAGTGTATCAAGATTATTCTGTTTGTGCCAATGCTTATGACACTGTGTGTACTATGTGTTTGGCGCCATCTATTTAAAACAAAATGACAATTGTTGGCCTACGTGTATGACCTGCAGTTTTCTCAAAGGGCTTGTGATAAGGAGTGTTTGTTCAATCAGTCTGTTTATGGTAATATCAGCTATCATGTCGTTAAATATGTTATGATTGCTTACCTCCTGCGATATTTAAGTACCATACTGATAAATCTTTGGATTCTTTTAAGAGATTAAGTGTTGTATACGCCTTCATATTCTATATATGCTCATAAATTATACAAAATTGTGTCAACGTACAATGACCTTACACAGTCTACTAGGAGAACTAGAAGGTGCAGGCGTCCAGTATATAATATGTGTGTATATATATATATATATATATTCACACCCACACATATAGACACATACCCACACGGAACCACACACCCATGTCCATACCCACCAACACAAACCCACTTATCATGCATATCTAAATAGAAAGTGTAAATGAAATAACGATTCTTTATTGATACGACCAGTATGCTAGAGTAATGGAATATATTTAAGAGTTATCATAATTACTGAATTTCCAGTGATTCAATATGATTCTGTGTGTGCCAGGAGCAATCTATGTATTTTGTATTTTGTATAAAATTGTTCATGAAATGATATCTGGTGGGTTTAGAAAATACTTTGTTATTAAAGAATATCACTATAGCTTGAGAAATGCTCAAAAACCTTATAACTGCAAACACCACATATGAATTTCAAGGAAAGGAGCTTATGTTATAGAGGCATTCAATCTTGGAATCAGCTACTTATGAACGTAAAAATATGTATTTTTCTGTATTCAATTCAAGGGCAATATGAATATTAATTTTATAAAATGCAATTTTACTGTTTGAGTTTTATAATATTTTAAAATACAGATAGTATTTATATTTCTTGCGCTTAAATATCTATTTATATATCTATAACAGTTAAATTAAACGCTGTTTGGAAAGTATAATTGCCGACGGGACGGGGGGGGGTTAGGTGGTAGTACATGTATCTTGTTATACTTATGTTCTTGTTTTTTTTTTTTGAAATATTTGTATGTTATGATATGTGTTATCTTATAATTGTACATGTATTTTTTTAATTGTGTATGGACCTGCAGAAGAACAGCCTTTGGCTGAAGTTGATGCCGTGCAAAAATAGAATAAACTGAACTGATCTATACATGGGGATGGTATTGTTTGTACAATTTGGCGCCATCTATTCTGATAAAGTGATAAAATTGATAATCACGATGGCCTACGTGTAAGACCTGCAGTTTTATCAGCGGCTTGTGATAAGTAATGATTGATCAGTCGGTCTGTTTAGGTTTATATCAGCTATCACGTCGTTAAAGAGTAATTTTATGACTGATTAACCCTCCGATATTTTGTGTGCTTACCAATAAACCTGTGGAGTCTTCTATGTATTTTATACGCTATCATATTCTATGCTCATATACCATGCAAACTAGTGTAAACGTATAATGACCTTAGACAGTCTACTAGAAGAACTGGAAAAACAGGCGTCCAAGAGCAATCTATGAGGATGGCACTATTGGAAAACAATGTGTTTGGCGCCATCTATTTTACAAAAGTGATAACATTGATAATCAATATGGCCTACGTGTATGACCTGCATTTTTTCCAGCGGCTTGTGATAATGAATCTTTGTTTAATTTGCCTGTTAAGGGTAATATCAGCTATCATGTCGTTAAATATTTTATGATTGCTTACCTCCTGCGATAGTTAAGTACTATACTGATACAGCTTTGGAGTCTTGTAAGATATTAAATCACCATATTCTATGCTCATAAATAATGCAAAATGTTGTCAGATTACAATGAACTTACACAGTCTACTAGGAGAACTGGAAGGTGTCCAGTATTAACAGTAAAGAATAAATCTCGTCACATAAACGAATTAGTACAGATTGTAAGACAGCGAATAATTTGAAGAAGAATATCACATGACTAATACAAAGTGGTTAGAAGAATAGTGTTGATAATAATGATAATAATGATTATATAAATCATTATCATAATTCAAATCTTCAAACAAAAACTGCAGGAAAGAAAGAAGAATAATGTCTTCCTTTTTTATCATATTTTGGTCAAAAATTCATTCATCTTTTTCTCTACTTTGTGGACAGTGGACATCCCCTTTGTATATCCATCACTTGATTTTCAGAAATTGACAAATATCTACTCCGTAAAATAATTTAAGCACATCATCAATTTATTTTCTTCAATATCATGAAGAGAGTGTTCAAATAGAAATGGATCGATAAAACGATATAGATAGGCAGGCGAAGCGAATTGGCTAAGTCTGTAACGCGTCGATTTGCCTGTCGAAAGAATGGTCGTAAGTTCAAATCCAACCAAGGTGGCTGACTGAAGCCTGCGTTATATGTTGACTTGTTGACATGTGTTGACATGTGTTGACAATAGACATGCCCCTCTTATATTTTATAGTAGCAGAATATTTTACAGTGGAAAACACTCCGTCCATCGGATAGGAAGTAAAATGCAGGCCCCGTGTAGATGAGAGTGACCACCTATGCACGTACAGAAAACCACAAAAACACTGTACTATTCATATATAACAGCAGGCACAGGCCTATCAATTGCGAATCTTATTACAAAAAATGTTGTAAATGTATTTGAAACAGACGAACAAACAAAAGTGACATTAACAATAGTATTTAAAAAGAACATTAACTAGTTATCAAATACTACAGATTAATTAATGTGTTTATGTTAAGATGAGGTGTCCCATCCGCTCCCATCCCATTTCAACCCAGTCTATCTTCCTTACCATGCCATTACGTCAACGGCACCATCTATTTTGAAATACTATTAATGACGACATGTCGTTCAAAATTGCGTGCATTTTCAGGTTCAAAGTATAAAAATATATCTAAAGATATGAACGAAATTACCATGTCAATCTTGTTATGATAATGGAGAAAGGAACGACATTTTTTATACAGCAAAGATCGAATCCTCTCTTATATTAGGGAAACAAATGATGCAACTATTTCGTAAAAGAAAACGTCATCCTTATTATAAAGAAGAATTGTTATTTTCATAAAGCATAAACCATTATTTTATGAATATATATGATTAGGTTATGGGTGTTACATCACACTATTATACACATAATAAAGCTAACGGCACCATCTGGTTTTAAGTATTTTGAATAACGCCATATTGTTCAAAATCGAGTGCATCATGTCCAGTATTATCATCGTCTTCGTGATAACTTGTATTTGCAGTCGAAGTTTACCTATGATAACAATATATCTAAGATACTAAATACCGGCTTTTGAAACTGATTACTTCTTCATTGTAAACCACCTATTAGGCTTCCCTTCTTTGAAACTGAACACCTGAATCCAAGTTCAAAGTAAAATTACGGTTAAAACGACTTACTTTACCATTTCTATTCAATAATAACATAATTAGATTCACACAGACATATATATATATATATATATATATATATACATACGGAGCCAAAGGAGACAGGTAAGGGGTGATGTTGGGTGAGGGGGATAAAGATATATATATATATATATATATATATATATATATATAGTGAGTGTATGTGTATGAGAGAAAGAGAGAGAGAGAGAGAGAGTGATTAATGTAGAGAGAGATAGAGGGAAAGGGTGAGAGAGAGAGAGAGAATACTTGTATTATGAAGAATATATATATTTCCATACAGGATTATACAAATGATGCATGCGCATGAGTTCATTATACGATCTATCCGCACTCGAGTTGAGGCTGTGTGTGTCTATCGCACGAAGCCGTTAGGCTGAGTGCGATAGATACACACAACATCAACGAGGGCGGATAGATCGTATAATGAACGAATGAAAACATGCATCATTTGTTTTATACAACGAAACTCCTAGATCCTTGTTATTTGATGTAAACAGAATTCAATCAAGATTGTTTCGTGACAGTATGGCTGACAAATAAATCTCAAGTTTAATAAGGCTTAATTTAGTGCGCATACATAGTAAGCGCATTTACCTCTATACCCATTTACGCATAGTGCTGCGCAAGAATAGGCCCATGCACACACAGTATTAATTAAGCGTACTCACCTATACGCGCACTACTGCGCATCATGTACATGCACTAAAAAAACGTGTGTTAGTATAGAAAATATTGCACGCTTTTTCATGAAAAAAACGTGTGATAGTCTCAGTAAATGAATCACACGTGACCGCGCATGACCAATCATTTGATTAGGATCTGGGAGTGAGTTGTATAAAAACCACTATTTAATGAAATAATAGGTGATATATATAGGTTTTAACACGTTTCAGCAGCCCGCTACGAAGCTTATGCATATAGGTATTGGTACCAGGGTAATTCCAAGCGTTAAGGATTAAAATTTACAAAGAATTTTTAGTTTTGTAATATAGATATTATGAATATGACAATAAATACCAAGAAATTAATAGTAGTCTATGTAAAATAATATGATGTAATTTTACAAGGGTTAAGTTTCCTGTCGACTGTACACCAAGTTCATAACAATTACCATTTCATGTACCTCCGTTAGTAAATGACATAAACTGGACATTATCATTATATATCCAGACAGAACATTATCATTATATATTTCTACTTTAAATATTTGGATCTGCGGGTTGATGAGTTTTAATAGGACTACACGTAGATGGAATGGGAAATGTACAAAAGACCACCCCACCGCACAGGGTTTTTCTCAATTGTTTGGACCCTCCGACAGGCCATTTTATTGAAAATCAATCTCTGAATGACATATTTGAATACATGTACATTGTACAAATGAATATCTTATAATACTTCAGAATAAACTAATATTCATAATGAATATCACACATAATAAGCGATTAATGAAAGCGTAGCATATTGATAATAATAATATGATAATGATAATAATATATTTATATTAGTGTACTCAGATCGTACTACACCTGTACCAGCATCACTTTAACCCTAACAAGGCCGGGCTATTTGAGGTCTTAATACGGCCGGCATTATGGACCCCCCCCCCCTAAGATCTCGGCCGTGAAAAGGCAGATCGCCGCGAAAATTTGCATGCATGTCAAGTGAAGTGTATAAAATACTATAGTGAATTTAAATTTTTGAAAGATTTACTCATTTGCATATTTATGGTAAATTATGCAAATTACGTCACAAAAATTCACATTGTTACCCATAAATCATATATTTTTCATATTTAAGCTTTTTTTTCTACTGCATATATTTGTTAGACCATTTGGCATATTAAAACGAAATGTTATTGTTTTTGTTGTTTTATTTAATTCCTTACTATAATTCAACTATTTTGACTCCCAAAACAACCACCTAAACTTTAAACAAGACCAAATAACCAATGTTTTTATCTCTTTTTAGGAAACATTAAATTTCCATATGTTTTGTACACAAATCGGGAAAATAAGCGTTTTTCGGGCCGACATGTAAAGACAAAAGGTCACGTGACTTTGTAACGGTAAGTCCGTTTTTCAAAAAAAAAAATGTTTTAAAATATGTGCAAGACTTGAAAGAAAGAAGTCATAAAGCGGCGGGGCGTCATCCGTATGCTTTCCCGAGCAATCAGAAAAATCGCGGAGGGGGCAGAATGGCCCCCTGCCTTATTAGGGTTAATTAATAGGCTAATGCTGTGTCCGGCTAACTCGAGTTCGTGCATGATTCCCGGCTAGGTTGTGCGAGGCCCTTTACTTTTGTTTAGCTGACATTGTCTTCCCATCTCTTTTCCGTTAATCTTTTAAAACCCCTTCATATAGTATTATGTTGTTTTTTTTGGGGGGGGACTCTCGGTCTGTGCCTGATTTAGTTATTGCACAGCTCGAGAGTCCTCTTTTGATGTACTTGTAATGATATATACTTATAGTTTTCATTGTTTATATGTCCTTTTTGCAATATTCAGTAATGACAATATGTGATATTTTAACTTATGTAAACTATTAATATATTCGCTACTGTCATTTTATTATTTATACTTGATTTTAATTTTATATTGTACCTAATACAGGTGTTAGTCTTCGGACTGTTTGTTTTTGGTTTTTGATGTGATTTGTTTTGATTCAAAAATATTTCCTATATATACACACAGAACATAAAAATACAAATAATTATCATTACAAAAAAGCATCATAATGACTGAATATAATTTGGGAAATTTAATAAAATAATACTATCAAACGATCAAAATCCTCTCAAATGTATCGTTTTTTACTCGAATTTGTCAGTTTTGATAGCAAGTATACTAACGTGCCTGTCATGTATGTAACCATTCGTGATATATTGTTTTATTGTCTGGAAGGACGGTATAGATTTTTGTATTCGAGAAAAATATAATTGTTGTTTAGTCCAAATTACCACGGTGTTTGTATCATGAACACGTTAATATGTCGTTCGTCTATGTTGGTACAGATGAAACAGGTAATGAGCGACATCTTTCGTCAAATGAGATGTTGATATTTGGGTGTGTGTAGTATGAAACAGAGAATTTTACTGGAAATAAATAGATAATTTGAAATCATTTAATACAGAACTGTATACATCTTATGTTTTTACAGAATGAAGAGCTTTACTTGCCTACATATTACGTGTAGGCCTACCATGGAAAGTCAATGACATAGTACATGACACAAAACAGAAGAAACAATATTAGTAATAATGATAAAGATAATTCCAATACATTTTGCCACAAGGGCTTTGGCGCCATCTGTGTTGAAGTACTTTAATTGACGACAAGTTATTCAATACAGTGTGTATCAAAGACATTATTTTCATTGTCATCGTAATAAGACAAAGGTTCGTTGGAGTTTATATCAATATAATTATTTTTAGGATACGAATTGTTGACTTTTGGAACCGTTTTCAACTTCGATTACAACACCTCCAATATTAAAACAAAAAACTTGAAACACGTTCAAAATATTTTAATTTATCTTTAAAAAGTAAAGGGGCAATACAAATCTTGTAATTTGCTCAGCTGTATTGCAGTAGAAAATAGGATACACATAATGGCAAAAGTCTAAAATGAATCGGACAATGTTATGAATGTTTGCAATATGAGATCACTTAAATTCTGTGCGAATCCCAAATTGGCAGTATTGTCAGTGGATTGTGACGACGTTGCGGATAACTCTCCCATCAGTCGTGTACACAAATATCATTAATTTATTTATTTTCTGCAAAGTGTCTCCGTCCCTGGGGCACTACTTAAAATATATTGTGGTTATGACATTATTATAGGCCCTCTAAATGAAAAAGGCCCCCTTGAGTCATATATTTAAAACAAATTGATTCCGCCCTATCTGAAGAGCTCATATCCAACTTGAAAAAATAGTAACTGTCTAATATGTGTCCGATCTCGTTTAGTCTTTCACTAGTAAAACTTTTCTGATTTGTTCTGCTCCCCCTTTTTTGTTTTTTCTTTTAGGGCTGGATTTCCCTTTAGTGATTACTATTAAAGGATAAACGGAAGATATATCAGCTAATTTCAAATTTCTTTGATATTATACAGTCAAATAATGTCCCTATTTCGAAAATATTATGAATTACCATGTCGCTAACGGTATGATCTTCAATGAAATATGTAAAGTTTAAACAGAGAAATGGACAATAAAGTCTATACACAAAAAAATAGGATCCTCTATCATATCATAAATCCAAGTCATTTCACTATTTCATAAACATGACTTTCATTTTTATTATAACAAATGATCACTTCCATTTAGTATATAACACTATTTAATGCCAATATAACTTTATGAAACCAAAATAACAACCAATAGAAATTTTGCAAAAACAAACAAAAAAAATTCAGAAATATGTAATTCTCGTTATATAATCAAATACAATACATATGTCTGCATTAAGTGCATCATCACGAAATATATTATTCACCTGTTACGAATAATTTAATTTCATTAGTCAGAATGCAAAATACAATACATGTTGTTAGGTAGGGCAAGCCATGTTTAACCTATCTAGCGACAACTAATATATGTAATTAGCAATATCATATTCGTATTCTAACTATTGAAATAAATGATATGTCACAGGTGAAAGTATTAGCTCATCGCTAGGTAATTTATTTTGACAAATGGTTCATTACATAGACGGAATGCATCAACATTAACTAATCATCCACATATATACACACCCATACCAAAATCCACACCCATCCACACTCATACCCATTCACACTCAAACCCACCCATACTCATTACCCCTGCACAAACAAAAAAAGACAATCTAAATAGAAATTTAAATTAAATAACAATTCTTCATTGGTACTTCAGAATGCGAGAAATCTGCTATACATTTGTTCGTAATTACCGAATGTATAAGTGTATTGCGATTATTCTGTTTATGCCAGTGCTAATGGCACTGTGTGTACTGTGTGTTTGGGGCCATCGATGGCTTACGTGTTTGACCTGCAGTTTTTTTTTTGTTATTAAAGGCTAGTGATGAGGAAAGTTTGTTCAATCGGTCTGTTTATGGTAGTAGCAGCTATCATGTCGTTAACTATTTTATAATTGCTTACTTCCTGCTATATACTTACTGAAAAAGCTTCGGAATCTTTTAAAAGATTAAATCTTTTGTACGCCCCCATATTCTATGCTCATAAATTACTCATTATTTTTTCTTAAATTATTATTACTATACAAAGTCTACTAGGAAAACGTTTGAGTAGAGGCGTCAATATTGAAAGAAAAAAGAAAAATATCTTAGCATATAGGTAGAGTCATCGCCATGAACTAACTATCGACATTATAATAACAAATTAATCTTTTATAAGTCATATAAATATAGTTTATTATAGCTTTTATTTCAGACGTTATGGCATCGCGTGATCTGTTTCGTTAAGTGTGTTTGTTTAAATAAATTACGTTATAAAAAAGACTGTTTGTTTCAAAAATAAATAACTTGCCTGAGTTATTACATCGTCTTTATGTATAAGGCCAATGACACGGAGGTGTTTGTGTGAGGAAGATCCAATAAGCTTTGTAAACCCTTTTGTAGTTTATCACGTTTTCTTCTATCAAACTTAAGCAGAGCTAATATGTTTTTGACGAGGATTAAAGGGAGGGGGTTAAAAAAAGGAAGGGATACTGAAAGACAAAGAAAATGGAATGAGAGATAAATACCCAAAAAATAAATAAAGAGAGAGAGGGGGGATAGAGAGAGAGAGAGAGGAGAGGGCATAATGGGAGAGACGAGCTATACGTCATATCCATGAAATAAGTTTACGATATAAGTTTCTGTCTTTAACAATCACTTTTATTCGTACTCGTACAAAGATATTACTAAAAGTGGTAGATACTTTAATTAACTACTGTAAATTTAATGTAGGGCAAATGGCACGTAAGCATGTAAATATTTTTAGATTGGGAAATAAAGACATATATTTAAAAAAAAATAGTTATATGAGGTTTGCCACTTCTCCTCTTTCATGATTCAGGTTTAAAGTATGTAGGTCAATCTCTTAAATAATAACGATTACCATCAAACAATGAACGGCTGATACGTGAGCTAAATTCGATAATCATTTGTATTCAGATTATATCTTCATATTCATATAATTCTTAAAATAGGTATAATCTTGGTCTTAATGGCATCGCATAATCGGATTTATTATGTGTGTAGATGATGTTTGCTAAAGATGACGTTCTTATTTCTAAACGGATTTTGAAAAGAAACATTGCTTAAATATCAAAACATGTATAGTTGAGGCGATTGAGGCCATACGCAGGAATAAATTGTCTGAAGGATACAGTGAACCCTTCCACAATCAACTCAATCGTTTATTAAATTAATGTCTTCCGTATCAAACTTTAAATCAAAGGCATCGAATATTTGATGATGATTATAATTGTTGCATTTTTGAAGGAAAATATTAAAATGTGTCCATGTGAAGCAAATAGTAAGCCACCTGTTCAAAAAGAGGCTAAAGTCTAATCATTGTCAGATTGTCATACTAGTACAGAAAACTAGTATTTAACTCAATAAATACATTTTCTACCTAACCCTTTGCATGTCGATTTTATTGTCATAAAAATGACTGCACAAAGGTTGTCTTTGAATTCAATTTTTCACTTCCACCTTTCTTCCTCTATGTCACTGGTACTGGTTGTGGGACAGAGTTTATTATTACATCGGACGGTATCACAATATAAATAGTGTTATTTATCAAAATTAAGCTACCTTAAACAAATAAAATGGTAAAGAAATGTCTTGATAAAGACTAAAGCCTTGATTTCTAACCTCCAATATGATCGCATGCTTTGTTTCGGGACTGACCACTCTTCACTAATCAGTATTCTTTGGTACAACTGGTTACTATAGTTTACAGTTCATATACTAGTTACCTTCTCTCTACTTTAAAAGTCTTTCATAATCAATATCAAATAATGATTTCGAGATTATCTTAAGTGATTGTGCAAGTTTCATCATCAAGCAATATGAAGGTCTTACTTTTTTCTATTATACAGAAATGGACGTTTACGTTAAATTTTACACACACTTTGTGATATGATCGGAGAAAAAAATAAAATCAAGTTAAGGTTAGTGCTACAAAATAGATTTGCCTGGAATTTACCTGCCAGCCATTTTGAAGAAGTATTATTAATGACGACATGTTCTTCAATATAGTATGTATCATGTACAGTACTGTCATCGTAATTTTCGATAAATGATAATTTAAGTTAAAGTTCATATATATATATATATATAATATGTCCAACGAAATTATTTGTATATCAATCACCAACCTCCATTACGAAAAAACACACACTTGAATCAGGTTCAGCTCATCTATTTTAACTTAGCTTGAAAGATTTTGGTCTTTAGATTGAGTTTTAATAGGCTTATATGGAGATGGCAAAGGGCATTTTACAAAATTATTGTCGAGTAGCAGACACCTATGACTATGAAGAAAAGTTAAATATAAAAAGTTATTATATTTTTTATTTTGAAATTAACCCCAATGAAAGAAAACAAATCTGTTAATGTTTTGAATAGTTTTATTTTTAACGCATTGGCCGCATCCCTATTAAAGACTTTTTCTTATGTGTATACTTTGCTTTTTAATATCGCTATGATAATTAAAATGTGTCGGCTTACCCTTACGTTGTGTGTCCGAACGGACTAACCTATATAACACATTATCATAAAGGTCAATCTGGATTGGTGTAATATGGATTATTTTGTTAAAATATAACCAGGCTATAAAATTAGACGAAATACAGGTTAAATGATAATTTTATTTTCGTTACCTTGGTACAGATATTGTTATTGTCTTCTCTGAAATTCTCGATTATTAATTATAAATGGTACTAATAAAATTATGACAGACCCTTTAACAACGTGGAACATAAAATATAAATAACTAAGGCGTGACGTCAAAAATGTCTTAGCATACTGCACGCCGGCGGCACGCCCGGGCATGCCCCTATTGTTCTCAGCATGCTGTCTGCCACCGACATGCCTACATCCTGTTCGCTGTTAGCTACCAAGTCCGCCGCGTATGGCATGGCTGGCTACCATGCCAATCGCGTCCGGCATGGCCTCGTTGTTTATTTTAATCCACCGCGCTGCTCGCTGCCTGCATGCACGCCGCTTGTATAAATAATCTGTCATGCCTCTCGCGTTTGGCATGACCTCCTTGTCTACCTTAATCCATCATGCTGCTCGCGACCGGCTGCGTTTATCTATCTTGTAATATAATCTACCATGTCTCTCGAGTCCGGCCGCGTTTCCCATCTTGTTAAAAATTAATCTTATAATCTCAATTTGTAAAAATAATTAACCTAGATCTAGTACATTGTGACAAGGGCCCTTTATTGTTTTAAAAAAGTTAGCGGGGTCGTCATTTCGAAAACGTAAAAGGGTTCATGAATCGACGATTTGTATTTCTGAAAATAAATATGGGTTTATTTTTTCTTTAATTAAATCATCCGTAAAGCAAAGAAATTATTTGTTATTCAGAGCGACGTGATTAAATTCTTCAAGATTGTCTGAATTACTAACTATGATCGTGAGTAAATAAAAATTATTTGTCACTCAATTCGACCCGCCTTCGATTGATTGCAAAGGAACTCTTTGACAACAACGCAACTAAAGTAATCGTGACGGCGCGACGTCCGTACGATCATCGGTGGGTAACGAAATTACTTGTTATTCTAGTCGAGCCGACCCAAAATAATTCTTCAAGACGTCCTGACGTACTTACGATAGTCGTTAGGTATTAGTTGTCATTCAACTATTCGACTTACATCTGATTGATGACACAACTCAATTCTTCAAGGGGGCCTGACGTACGTACTTACGATCCTCGGTATGTAAAGAAATTATTTGTCATTTAATGTGACCCGTCTGCGAGTGATTGACGGCACGATATTCTACGTCCTTACGATCCTCGTTAGTTAAATTAATAATGTTTTAATAAAAGAAGATCGTGTAGATAAAGATAAAAATCAAAGAAGATCATAGGGATATGAAGAGGAATTAAAACAAGAAGATCGGAGAGAGTGAGAGATATATATAGATAGAGGAAATAAAGGAAGGTCGTAGAGAGAGACAGATGAAGAGAGGAAATAAAAGGAGAAGATAGAGAGTGAGACGTAGAGAAGTAATAAATGAAGGTCGTAGATATAATGGGGTGATGTAAAGAGAGGATATAAAGGAAAATATATAGAGATATTGATATGAAATAACAGAAGAAGGAGATAGAGGGAGAAAGATATGTAGAGAGGGAATATAAGAAAGAGAGAATGAGAGAGAGATATGTAGAGAGGAAATAAAAGAAGATAGAGAGAGGGAGAGAGATATATTATAGAGAGGAAATAAAAGAAGGTCGTAGCGAGAGAAAGAGATGTAAAGGGGAATAAAAGGAGAAGATAATAGAGTGAGACGTAGAGAGGTAATAAAAGAAGGTCGTATATAGAGAGGGGATGTAGAGAGGAAATAAAGAAGAGAGAAGAGGAGAGAGATATTGAGTGGAAATAACAGAAGATAACGAGCGAGAGGGACAGACAGATAATAGAGAGGAAATGGGGAAAGAGAGCGAGAGGGAGAGAGATGTAGAGCAGAAATAAAAGGAGAAGATAGAGAGAGATTGAAAATAAAAGGAGAAGAGAGAGATATATAAATATATATAATTATAGGAGATCGAGAGAGAGAGAGAGATGTACGTAGAGAGGAAATAAAAGAAGATAGAGAGAGATATAGCGTGGAAATAAAAGAAGATAGAGAGAGAGAGAGGGGAGAGAGAGAGGGCGAGAGAGAGTGAGAGAAAAAATGTAGAGAGGATATAAAAGAAGATGGAGAGAGGGAGAGAGATATATTATAGAGAGGAAATAAAGGAAGGTCGTAGCGAGAGAAAGAGATGTAGAGGGGAAATAAAAGGAGAAGATAATAGAGTGAGACGTAGAGAGGTAATAAAAGAAGGTCGTAGATAGAGAGGGGATGTAGAGAGGAAATAAAGAAGATAGAGGAGGAGAGAGATGTAGAGCGGAAATAACAGAAGATAGCGAGCGAGAGGAGAGAGAGAGAGATATGTAGAGAGGAAATAGGGAAAGAGAGCGAGAGGGAGAGAGAGATGTAGAGCGGAAATAAAAGGAGAAGATAGAGAGAGAGATTGAAAATAAAAGAGAAGAGAGAGATATATAAATATATATATAGGAGATTGAGAGAGAGAGAGAGATGTAGAGAGGAAATAAAAGGAGATGATAGAGAGAGAGAGAGAAAGAGAGATGTAGGGAGGAAATAAAAGGAGATGATAGAGAAAGAGAGATGTAGAGAGGAAATAAAAGAAGACAGAGAGAGATATAGCGTGGAAATAAAAGAAGATAGAGAGAGGGAGGAGAGAGAGAGAGAGAGGGCGAGAGACAGTGAAAGAAAAATGTAGAGAGGAAATAAAAGAAAATGGAGAGAGGGAGAGAGATATATTATACAGTGCGTCCCAAAAAAACTATACACTTTTGAAATGGCTGCCGAATAAAAAAAATATATAATTCTGGGGGGAAAGTTTTATATGTATGGAAAGCTCATAAACTCAACTTTCATATGACACTTTCATATGACACCAAAAAGTCCGAAAATAATTCATGCTTGGGTGAGCACTGCTCATTTTTGTAAAGGGTATGAAAATTAGGTTGCGCAGGAATCAGCCTTCCAATTTGTGAGAGGTAACTCCTTTGGAGCTTACACCATTGAGGGTGATATGATACATTCATGATTTGCTGAGTGAATTTCATGGTTAATTAAACCAAACTTTTATGCATGAGTGAACAGGAATTGCATTGTTTATTGTAGCATTGTAACTTTCCCTGGTAGACTCAGTGGTGTGTTCATGGGAGTCAAGATGGAGTGATGGTACATGTTGTAATTTCCATGTTACAAACTGTTATTTTTACAAAGGGTTACCCATTTACCTGAATAATAAGTAGCCAACATCTGTGACATTCCTTTTTTCAACAAACCATATTTGAATAATCAATTTACATAATCCCCATCTGGTTATTAAGTAAATCAATGAGATGTTCAACTAATCTTACAATAACTGAAATGTGGGGTGAAGGCTTTTATTCAAGGTCACAGATGTAAACTAGATGGAACTTCAACTGCGCGCAGTCGAAAAATGCCTCCGCCATAGAGCAATTTTACAAACCAAAATGGAAGCAATTTTTAAAATTCAAGTTTGATTGTAATCCATCTGTTGGTTCTAATGATAACACGATCACAAGCTATTTTAGGATACAAAATGAGCCCTGTGACCTTTGACCTCGTGACCCCAATTCTAATCTGTTCATTGACTCTGCAAGATACATACATGACCCAAGTTTGGCGGTTATCCATCAATCGATTCTTGAAATAACGTGATCACAAGCTATTTTGCATACATAACGAGCCCTGTGACCTTTGACCTCGTGACCCCAAAATCTGATCAGTTCATTAGCTCTGCAAGATACATACATGACCCAAATTTGGCGGTAATCCATCAATCGGTTCTTGAGATAACGCGATCACGAGCTATTTTTGCATACATAATGAGCCCTGTGACCTTTGACCTTGTGACCCCAAAATCTAATCAGTTTATTGGCTCTGCAAGATACATACAGGACCCAAGTTTGGCGGTAATCCATCAATCGGTTGAGATAACGCGATCACGAGCTATTTTTGCATACATAATGGACCCTGTGACCTTTGACCTCGTGACCCCAAAATCTAATCAGTTCATTAGCTCTGCAAGATACATACATGACCTGAGTTTGGCGGTAATCCATCAATTGGTTCTTGAGATAACGCGATCACGAGAACGGGACGTACGCACAGACGTACGTACGTACGTACGTATGTACGCACGGACTGACAACCAGAAAACATAATTCCCCCGGCTACTTTGTAGCGGAGGCATAAAAAAGTAACCATGTATTGCCATTATAAAGAATTAAAGCTCGTTTTCATTTGATTTTTTTAAAGAATGACATGCGCTGCATATGAAATTCAATTGTCAGTGCCTTTTGCTTTTCTCATGAACTGTGTACCCATAAGACATTGAGTGATTTCAAGTACGGTGTTCGGTGTTGGTGTTGGTGTTGAGAGCATGGAAAGGCTGCTAAACCGAGCTCCAACACCGACGGTCAGTTTAGAAGGACGATACCGATCGCGTTATCGATAGCTCAACACCAGCCTCAACACCGAGTGACGTCATACTCTACAGGCGAAAAGTCTTGCAATAAAAGCATAATCCTTTCAGAAATTCCATTAAAATTACATCATATCGAATATCAAATGTAAATTCATATTAAACGAGCTGAAGACATGGAATTTCACAAGTTGACCTCTGTGACCCTTGACCTACATGCTCCAAAATCTAAACAGATCGTCTTCCTATGGTGATACATACTATCATTAAGTTTGAAGTGAAAATTCTCCAGTGGTTCTTGAGATATCGCGATAACGATCTCAATGTATGGAATTTCATAAGTTGACCTCTGTGACCCTTGACCTTTGACCTACGTGCTCCAAAATCTAATCAGATTGTCTTCCTATGGTGATACACACTATCATTAAGTTTGAAGTTTAAATCTCCAGTGGTTCTTGAGATATTATGATAACAATCTCAATGTATGGAATTTCATAAGTTGACCTCTGTGACCCTTGACCTTTGGCCTACGTGCTCCAAAATCTAATCAGATCGTCTTCCTATGGTGATACATACTATCCTTAAGTTTGAAGTTTTACATCTCCAGTGGTTCTTGAGATATCATGATAACAATCTCAATGTATGGAATTTCATAAGTTGACCTCTATGACCCTTGACCTTTGACCTACGTGCTCCAAAATATAATCAGATTGTTTTCCTATAGTGATACACACTATCACTAAGTTTGAAGTTTAAATCTCCAGTGGTTCTTGAGATATCATGATAACAATCTCAATGTATGGAATTTCATAAGTTGACCTCTGTGACCCTTGACCTTTGACATACGTGCTCCAAAATCTAATCAGATCGTCTTCCTATGGTGATACATACTATCCTTAAGTTTGAAGTTTAAATCTCAAATGGTTCTTGAGATATCGCGCTAACAAACTCAATACAAGGAATTTCATAAGTTGACCTCTGTGACCTGTGACCTTTGACCTACGTACTCCAAAATCTAATCAGATCGTCTTCCTATGGTGATAAATACTATTCCCGAGTCTTAAGTTTAAATCTTAAATGGTTCTTGAGATATTGTGATAACGGTCAAACGGGACGGACGTACGGACGTACGGACGTACGGACGGACAACCCAAAAACATGATGCCTCCGGCACCACCTTCGGTGGCGGAGGCATAAAAATAACATTTTGTAATATGGAAATTACAACATGTACCATCACCCCATCCTGACTCCCATGAACTCACCACTGAGTTTACCAGGGAAAGTTACAATCCTACAATAAACAATGCAATTCCTGTTCACTCATGCATACAAGTTTGGTTTAATACACCATGAAATTCACTCAGCAAATCATGAATGAATCATATCACCCTCAATTTTTTAAGCTCCAAAGGATTTACCTCTCACAAATTGGAAGGCTAATTCCTGCGCAACCTAATTTTCATACCCTTTACAAAAGTGAGCAATGCTCACCCAAGCATGAATTATTTTCGGACTTTTTGGTGTCATATGAAAGTTGAGTTTATGAGCTTTCCATACATATTAAACTCTTCCCCCAGAATCATGTATTTTTTTATTCGGCAGCCATTTCAAAAGTGTATAGTTTTTTTTGGGACGCACTGTAGAGAGGAAATAAAAGAAGGTCGTGGCGAGAGAAAGAGATGTAGAGGGGAAATAAAAGGAAAAGATTAAAAAAGTGGGAAGTAGAGAGGTAATAAAAGAAGGTCGTAGAATGTCGTAGATACCCCCTACATGGGAATACTAAACAATAGTGTATTGAATGGATGTCACGAACAATACACAGGTTAATGCTTCCCTCTTCACCTTTGACATTGTTCCTTTGAGCATTCAAAGTTGCCTTTGCCCTACCCCACCGGCCTCCATGGGGTATTAAACAGTAGTGTATTGAATGGATGTCACGAACAATACACGGGATAATACACGGATAACGCTTCCCCTTTGTTCCTCGACCTCCCCCCTTCTCGCTATGGCTACTTTGCGTTCACATATTATGCGCCATAAATTATTATGTTAGTGATTGTGATAGATTTTGAGCGAAAGAATCGAAATTAGATAACCAAAACGTGTTAAACAGGGAAAAAAAGAACAACAAAATCATATTGCTACTTTATAGTTTAAGTTGACATAAATGCAAGTGAAGAAAGATGGGTATCATATTTACAGTTCGGAAATAAACAATATGAAATGAAACAATAAGAGTAATCGAGAGGGAGGAAGGAGATGATTTAAGACAAAAAAATACATTGGAAACCACTAAACACAAATACTTTTATGTAACACTTTATGAACACCTAAACACACACATTTTAATTCTAAATTCCATCTGATCATTTGTTACAAAACAATTATATAAAAATTCAACCAACTGTAGACTTATAGAACGTGCAAACTCGAGAGCCGACCAAAACATGTAATTATAATTGAGACATTAAACCCTTAAAACGTAAATACATGTACTTGAACGGGGTGTATTGCACATCCCTAAACATAGTTTTCTAATTTATAAACACTTAAAACACGATGAATAACACATATGACGTGTTTATTATCACCCATATGCGTTTATATTGTGTTTAAGTTAAACACAAACTTAAACAAATGTTTCGAAATCTGAGTAATTTATAAACACTCAAGTGTAAGTTTGTGCTGATTATGAGCTATGAACATGTTATAGGTGTTTTATGTGATCATATAATGTACGATACACCTTATCAAAGTAGATATGTTTGGAGGGTTTATGCGTCACCTATATATAATTAAATATTTTGATCGGCTTATAGTGTACGTATTAACCCGTTCCTAGGTAGGTGAATGACGCGTCTTTACAAGCCTAAAATTGCCTTTCTCTGCCACTAATTCTCTAAACTAGTGGATTTGAGGGTATTTTCAAAGTATATAATATCATTTTCCATTGCTCCTGTTTTTGTACTTTCATATTATTCATTATAATTGTACTTTTTCATAAGCATGTCAAGTTTTCTCTCACATGAAATTCGTATAGCAGCTGCGTATACAGCTCCGCGATGTCTGTCCCACAAATATTGACTTTCGCTTGAGACCTTTCCATACACAGAATAACTGATACTGCTAGTACCTCATTGGGAGCAGCGTAATCCGCGCTCGCCCTGTAAAGCTTATGACGGCACGAACCCTAATGCCTTACCTTCGTTCTTCTATTGTTGGAGTTTACAACCATGACAACGAACTTTACCCATGGCCACGTTCATTGTTCCTCTTACGTAACTTAGCTGTAGGGGCCTAAGACATAACTCTTTTCGTGTATTCTATATAGGTCTAAAATACTTTCAAATATTTCTATGTCATTTTTTGGTTGTATATACTTTGTCAATACATACAAACTATAATTGTCAAAATTTGCCAATACTTACAAACTATTACGTTTCCCTATCATCTTCTGCTCTAGAATTCAATCTTTTTAAAAATTTGTTGTGTCCTTTTCATATTGTTCTTGTCTCCCTTTTCAAGATTTCTTCGGTTTTGGTTGGGTATTATGTTATTCATTTTTTTTTATAAAGAGAAAGTTTTATTCTTTCTCTTTTAATGTTGTCCACCTTCTTCTAGATAACCCTTTTGTGCTAAAGTATAATGTCCGATGTATATTATTTCTGTCAATAACATAAATGAACGTATCATTTTATTTGACGCAACAAAGATTTACATTCAAAATTAAAATTTTTACTTTCTATAATTTTTTGTACAGTAGTATTCTTCTCATTTCGACCCCCATTTTCGTTCCCTATATTAAATATAAGGTATATGTGTACATTATCAGGGATATGTTATAATAATTTATTTCAAGGTAGGATTGATGCCGGCATACTAGCAAATGTCGGAATAGAAAACAACATGAAATATGAAGATGGAAAACGACATTGACAGAAAGACAGAGAGAGAAAGACAGACATACATACGGACAGTGGGAGAGAGAGACAGAAAAAGAGGGGAGGATAGAAAGTTGGACGTAGTCTGTACTGTATTTATTATTATGATATTTGTCTCTCCGAATCTCCGATCCCCTCCCAGCTCTGATGTTTTTGTTAGTTACTTTCTTTTTTGTTTGTTTATATCTTTTCGCTAAAGTATAATGTCCGACGTATATAAGTAACGTCAATATCATAGCATAATAAACATGTTTGTTCATATCATTTTGATACAACACAGACTTACATTAAAAAGTTTTACTTTTTATAATTATTGCACAGTAATATTCTTCTCATTTCGAAATCATCAGGCGCTCGTTAGTGTTTTCCTTCTCCATATCGAGGTTATGGTATAATAATTTATCTCAAGATCGAAAGGAATACTTTTGGAATAACAGCAAATAGCGGAACGGAAAACAGTACCAAAGATGAAGATAGAAAATGGCGCTGAGAAAGCGAGCAAGAGAGATAGAGAAAGACATAAAGAGAGCGAAACAATCATTTCTCATGTCATCTTTTCGTCTGTGACATTTTACTAAGTCACATTTTTATTATTCCTTTATCTTTCCATGATTGATAGATTTGAATGAATATTTCAGATAGGGTCAAATCTGGTTCTACGTTATAATTATGATCAGCTATTTTTATGTAGGAGTAAGTCGAAACGCGATCTCATCAAAAATCGCGGAACAGAAAGCACCATGAGAGATGAAGATAATAAATGACGTTTAGAAAACGAGAGAGAGAGAGAAAGTTGGACATATTGTTATTTATTATTATGCTATTTGTCTCTCCGATCAATACCCACAGCCCCCGCTGTGGTTTCCTCTTTAGTTTCTTTTTTAATCATGATTTACACTCAACAATTTGTATAATTATTGTACAGTAATATTCTTCTTATTTCGATATCATCAGGTGCTCGTTCCGTGTTTTCCTTCTCCATATCGAGTTTATGGTATAATAGTTTATCTCAAGATCGAAAGGAATACTTTCAGAATAAAAGCAAATAGCGGAACGGAAAACAGTACCAGGGATAAAGATGGCAAATGGAGCTGAAAAAGCGAGCAGAGAGAGAGAAGAGAGAAATACAGAGAGAGAAAAAGAGAGAAAGAGAAAAGAAAAAAAAGCTATAAAGAGTGAGAGACAAAGAAAGAGACAAACAGAGAAAGAAACAATCATTTCTCATGTCACCTTTTCGTCTGTGACATTTTACTAAATCACATTTGTATTTTTCCTTTATTCTTTTTACATGGTTGTTAAATATTTGAATGAATATTTCAGAAAGGGACAAATTTAGTTCTACGTTATAATTATGATCAGCTATTTTTATTTAGGAGTACGTCGAAACGCGATCTCATCAAAAATCGCGGAACAGAAGACACTACGAGATATGAAGCTGGAAAACGACATTGAGAAAACGAGAGAGGGAGAAAGTAGGGCATATTGTTATTTATTATTACGCTATTCGTCTCTCCGATCATCCCCACCCCACCCGCTCTAGATTCCTCTTTCAGTTAGTTTCCATCCATCATGATTTACATTCAAAAGTTTTACTTTTTATAATTATTGTACAGTAATATTCTTCTTATTTCGATATCATAATGCGCTCGTTCCGTGTTATTCTTCTCCATATCGCGGTTACGGTATAATAATTTATCTCAAGATCGAAAGGAATAATTTCGGAATAAAAGCAAATAGCGGAACGGAAAACAGTACCAGAGATGAAGATGGAAAATGGCGCTGAGAAAGCGAGCGAGAGAGAGAAAGAGAGAGAGAGACATACAGAGAGAGGAAAAGAGAGAGAAACCATGATTTCTCATAATCATCTGTTTGTGACATTTTGCATCATCTCATCTTTTGCTCATTCCTTTATCTTGCAGGATTGTTATATCTTTGAATTATTATTTCAAATAGGGTGAAATCTGGTTCTACGTTATTTGTTTAATAACAATTTTTATTTGGGAGTACACGGAACGTGATCCCGTTTACATTCTTTGAAAACAGTAACGACGATTGCTAAACAACAAGACCCCTCCCCCAAGGGTAATCTGAACCCGATATACAAGTAGAGTTGTACACTATACAAGGATCAATGTGAATAAATCTATACCCTTGCCTTATTTCCGCTCTTCTATTTTTGGAGTTTATAACCATGACAACGACCTTTACCCTCGGCCACGTCGATTGTTCCTCTTACGTAACTTAGCTGTATGATCTGCGCAAGCGCTATGTTCCTGCTCGTCGAAGCCACTGGCCAGGCTTGAACGAACACGCATTGTACGTGCCGCTGAACGCACGCACTGGTCGAGTCTTTGATTTTTATTCTCGTTTGTGAGGCGGCCCTCCGGCTGAATATGTCGGGGTAACAATGGCATCTTGAGGGTTCAAAGTTGCCTTTGCCCTACCCCGCCGGCCTACATGGGGTATTAAACAGTAGTGTATTGGACGGATGTCACGAACAATACACGGGATAACGCTTCGCCTTTGTTCCTCGACCCCCCTCCCCCTCTCTATTAAACTGATAAACTCGCATTTGACGCTACGGCTACTTTGCGTTCACATTTTATGCGCCATAACTTATTATGTTAGTGATTGCGATAGATTTTGAGCGAAAGAATCGAAATTAGATAACCAAACAGGGAAAGAAGAACAACAAAATCATATTGCTAGTTTATAGTTTAAGTTGACATTAATTCAAGCGAAGCAAAATGGAAATTATTAGATTTCAAAAATGAACAATATATATGAAATGAAACAATAGGAGTGATCGAGAGGGAGGAAAAGAGAGAGGAAGGAGATAAATCAAGACAAATATAATAGAATAGGATCGTAGGAGGGATTTCAATAATAGAATAAAGTTACATGAAAAAATAAACAAAGACCCAAAGTCTTTCAAAGTTCTGTCCTCAGATCTATGAAATCAAAAGAATTTAACACATTTACACTGCTATAAAACAAATTAACCAAGAAACAATAACACAACAAAACGAAAGGGCAAACTAAACCTCTCAAACGTTTTGAGATTTTATGAATTATATCCTTTGTAATTCTTTTCTAAACTTGATAAAGAATGGCCTTTTTCTAATAAACTGAAGACGATAATTCCACAGCTTTGGATCACTTTATGTAATTATGGTTTGATAAGGAACGTAATGAAATTTTGGTATCCGAATGTGAGTGGATCGCCAGGCGGAGTATATAATTGATAGGTGCAACAGAACAATTCTCCTGAAAACAATCAATTAAAAGTTGGGGCGCAAATTGCGCAAATACGAGAACATAAAATTGACTACTCTCAACATGTCGGGCCTATATATCTGGAACATCAACTGATTAATTAGTTAGAAAGATAAAGGCACATTAGCCACCTTCACGATTATGACAATAATAATAGCTACTTTTCATTAACATTGTGATTGAACATGTTTATCGAGTTTCATTGAAGTAAATGCATCATATTATTTGTGTGAAATGTTCACTGTCAATCATTTGACAGAAGAGCAATGATATATAGCCCAAGTACATGTAAGTCTTTCCATCAAATACTATGTTCGTCCATGATGTTGAGTTCAGTGTATAGCGTTAAAGCTAGTATTAGATAGTTTGATAGCCGACGAAAAGCTCTTTTCACTTTAGTTTATCACAGGCCGCCGATCCATTAGAGTTCAGAAATAAACAATATGAAATTAACAATATGAGTAATCGAGAGGGAGGAAAAGAGGGAGGAAGGAGATGATTTGAGACAAAAATAATACATTGGAAAACTACTTAACACAAATACTTTTCTGTCGCACTTTATTAACACTTAAACACGCACATTAATTGATAGTATGTTAATTTGGTTATATATTTGCAGAAACAGCCGGAAAGTGATTGTTATACCATGTTATTTTGTGCATGATTAATAAATTTGAATTTAATTAAATTTTAAATATGAATTCCATTTGATCATTTGTTACCTTAGAAACCAATACAAAATAATTTCCCCAAGAATATAAAAATTCAACCAACTGTAGACTTATAGAACGTGCAAACTCGAGAGCAGATCAAAACATGTAATTATAATTGAGACATTAAACCCTTAGAACGTAAATACATGTACTTGAACAGGGTGTATTGCACATCCCTAAACATAGTTTTCTCATTTATACACACTTAAAACACGATGAATAACACATATGACGTGTTTATTATCACCCATATGTGTTTATTTCGTGTTTAATGTAAACACAAACTTGAACAAATGTTTCAAAATCTGAGTGATTTATAAACACTCAAGTGTAAGTTTGTGCTGATTATGAGCTATGAACATGTTATAGGTGTTTATATATGTGATCATATAATGTACGAAACACATCATCAAAGTAGATATGTTTTGAGGGTTTATGCGTCACCTATATAATAATTAAATATTTTGATCGGCGTATAGTGTACGTAATAATAGAGGTAACAATGGCATCTCGAGCATTCAAATATGCCTTTGCCATACCCTGCCGGCCTACATGGGGGTACTAAACAGTAGTGTATCGAATGGATGTCACGAACAATACACGGGATAACGCTTCCCTCTTCACCTTTGACATTGTTCCTTTGAGCATTCAAAGTTGCCTTTGCCCTACCCCGCCGGCCTACATGGGGGTATTAAACAGTAGTGTATTGAATGGATGTCACGAACAATACACGGGATAACGCTTCCCTCTTCACCTTTGACATTGTTCCTTTGAGCATTCAAAGTTGCCTTTGCCCTACCCCGCCCGCCGGTATTAAACAGTAGTGTATTGAATGGATGTCACGAACAACACACGGGATAATGCTTCCCTTTGTTCCTCGACCCCCACCCCCACCCATTTCCCTCTCTATTAAACTAATAAACTCGCCTTTCACGCTATGGCTACTTTGCGTTCACATATTATGCGCCATAAATTATTATGTTAGTGATTGTGATAGATTTTAAGCGAAAGAATCGAAATTAGGTAACAAAAAGTGTTAAACAGGGAAAAAAGAACAACAAAATCATATTGCTTGTTTAAAGTTTAAGTTCAAATAAATGCAAGTGAAGGAAGATGGGTATCATAATATTTAGAGTTCAGAAATAAACAATATGAAATGAAACAATAGGGTGATCAAGAAGGAGGAAAAGAGAGAGGAAGGAGATGAATTAAGACAAAAATAATAAACCACTAAACACAAATACTTTTCTGTAACATGTTATACATTTTAAATTCTAATTTGATCATTTGTTACCCTAGAAACCAATACAAAAAAATTCCCCAAGATTATAAACATACAACCAACTGCAGACTTATAGAACGTGCAAACTCGAGAGCCGATCAAAACATACTTTAGCAAAAATATGTAAACATGATAAAAATGAACTAAAGAAGAATCCAGGGCGGGGGGCTCGGTAATAGGAGAGACAAATAGCATAATAATAAATACAGTACAGACTATATAATGTCTAATAACTTTTTCTCTCTCTCCCTTTCTGTCTGCCTGTCTCTCTCGCTCTCTTTAAAGACCGTTTTCCATCTTCTACTCTCATACTGTTTTCTGTTCCGCAATTTTTAATGAGAGCACGTTTCGACATAGATCTAGGCCTACTCCTTAATAAAAATCGTTAATCACGTAACGCAGAACCAGATTTTACCCTATCTGAAATATTCATTCAAAGATATAACAATCATGGAAAGATAAAGGAATAAACAAGAAGATGTGATTCAGTAAAATGTCACAGACGAAAAGATGATAGGAGAACTGAGTGCTCTCTCAACGCCGTTTTCCGTCTCAATCTCTCGTTCTGCTTTCCGTTCCACTATTTGTTTTTATTCCAAAATTATTCCTTTCGATTTTGAGAAAAATTGTTATACCATAACTTTGATATGAATAAGGAAAAAACGGAACGAACGGCTGATATCGAAATGAGAAGTATATTACTGTACAAACTAAGTACAGACTACGTCAATGGTTCTTGCTCCCTCCTCTCTATCTCACTCTCTCTCTCTCTCTCTGTCTATCTGTCAATGTCGTTTTCCATCTTCATCTTTCATATTGTTTTCTAATCCGCCATTTGCTTGTATGCCAGCATCATTCCTTCTTTGAGATAAATTATTATAACATATCCCTGATGATGAACACATATACCTTATATATTATAGGGAACGAAAATAGAGAACGCGCGGCTGATATGTCGAATGAGAAGAATATTACTATAAAAAAATAAAAAATAATTTTTGATTTTTATTGTAAAGCTCTGTTGCATCAAATTAAAATGATACGTTCATTATATGCTATTGACGGAAATAATATACATCGGACATTATACTTTAACACAAAGGGTTATCTAGAAGAAGGTGGACAACATTTTAAGAGAAAGAATGAGACTTTCTATTTCTCCACGGAAACCCGAAGGAACGGGTAAAACATTACTCAAACAAATGTTTAAAAATCTGAGTGATGTATAATCACTCAAGTGTTTAAAGCTTGAGCTGATCATGAGCTATAAACATGTTATTCTTGTTTATATAAGTGAGCATATAATGTACGATACACCTCATCCAAGAAGATATGTTTTAAGAGTTTATATGCCTCATCTATATTTAAACATTTTGATCGGCTTATAGTGTACTTAATAATAGAGGTAACAATGGCATTCCCGGATATTCAATGTTGCCTTTGCCCAACCCCGCCGACCTATGGGCGCATATTCTAAGAGTAGTGTATTGAATGGAAGTACCGAACAATAAAATATGAATTTTCCGCCCCCTAAGTTTCAAATCAATTTTGCGCCAATTCAATAAAACATACATTTTCCGCTCCCTAAGTTTCAGATCAAATTTGCGCCCCCTCAATAAAATATACATTTTCCGCCCCCTAAGTTTCAGATCAATTTTGCGCCCCCTCAATAAAATATAAATGTTCCGCCCCCTTAGTTTTAGATCAATTTTTTGCCCCCTCAATAAAATATAAATTTTCCGTCCCACCTTAGTTTCAGATTGATTTTCGCCCCCTCAATAAAATATTCATTTTCCGCCCCCTAAGTTTCAGATCAATTTTGCGCCCCTCAATATAATATAAATTTCCGCCCCTAAGTTTCAGATCAATTTTGAGCCCCTCAATAAAATATAAATGTTCCGCCCTAAGTTTCAGATCAATTTTGCCCCCTCAATAAAATATAAATTTTCCGTCCCCCCTTAGTTTCAGATTAATTTTCGCCCCTCAGTTTCAGATCAATTTTGCGCCCTCAATAAAATATAAATGTTCCGCCCCTAAGTTTCAGATCAATTTTGCGCCCCTCAATTAAATATACATTTTCCGCCCCTAAGTTTCAGATCAATTTTGCGCCCCTCAATAAAATATAAATGTTCCGCCCCTAAGTTTTAGATCAATTTTGCGCCCCTTAATAAAATATAAATTTTCCGTCCCCTTAGTTTCAGATTAATTTTCGCCCCTAAGTTTCAGATCAATTTTGCGCCCCTCAATAAAATATAAATGTTCCGCCCCTAAGTTTCAGATCAATTTTGCGCCCCTCAATTAAATATACATTTTCCGCCCCTAAGTTTCAGATCAATTTTGCGCCCCTCAATAAAATATAATGTTCCGCCCCTAAGTTTCAGATCAATTTTGCGCCCCTCAATAAAATATATATTTTCCACCCCCTAAGTTTCAGATTGCACCCTCTTGATAAAATATGAATTTTCCGCCCCCTCAATAAAATATAAATTTTCCGCCCCTAAGTTTCAGATCAATCTTGTGCCCCTCAATAAAATATCATACAATCGGATTGGTTTATGAAATCTCTAAAACCTCTAAAATGACAATTGCGATTTCGAAACCCTTCTCCGTATTACTCATATTTGTTCGGAACAAATGCGATCACCGCCATAATTCTTATCAATTGATATAAAGTTCTTAAGGAAATTTCGCCTAGAAAGCTAAAAACATGATAAATGGGATCGCTGATATAATGGTAATCATTGAAACTCGCAGATGCTTATTAAAATGCAATATATGCCTGTGCCGACTGCGTGCGGAGCGCAATATTAGGATTTTAAAGACCCATGCGGTAAGCTACACATGCTCGGTGCGTGCAGCATGCTCAGACTTTCTTGCGTACGCAGGCGGCATGGGGTAATCAGTTGATTGAGTGAAGCAAGCCGGGTGCAGGCGCACGGGGATAATCTTCAGCGCTAAGCTACGCATGCTCGGTGCGTGCAGCATGCTCAGACTGTCTTGCGTACGCAGGCGGCATGGGGTAATCAGTTGATAGAGTGAAGCTAGCCGGATGCGTGCGGCATGAAAGATTAAGGCATGCCATTGGCGTGCGACCCATGCTCCAGGCGTGCAGCATGCTAAGACATTTTTGACGCCACGCCTAACAATCACCTGATACATAGCTTTTGTGAACATGATAGTAATTTATAAATTGTCAACATACAGTGAATATACTAATACAATTCATAGTACTCCCATGTCAAAGTGTTACGTTGTACACTAAATATAACAATTGCAGAACAAAGTACCACAGGCCATTCAAATATATATTTAAAAAAATCAACTCGGACCAGGATTTAAGAAAGTACAGACAAAACAAAAACAATTACAATTGACCTTTTGCAATTTTTGAAACAAATTCATAGAAGATTGAATAGCTTTGAGTTTAATGAGGTGCCCCTCTTCATTCACCCAACATTCCAGTTCACCCCAGCCTATCTTCCCTACCATGCCATTAAAGTCAACGGCACCATCTTTTTTGAAATATTTGTAATGACGACATGTCTTTCAAAATTTTGCGCGAATTATACATGCGTTATTGCATTGTCTTTAAGCTCAAACTATATTTCTCATTGCAATTGACATAGATATCATATCTCCAAGATACGAATTGTAAGCCTTGGAAACTATTTTGATCTTCCTACCAACCTCGATCATTAAAAGAACCCATTTGAGTCAGCTTCAAAGTAAATTAAATAATTTCTAAAAAGTTGTATGATTACAGTCAATGATCATTACAATATGACTTGAATGTGCAAAGCTTTAAGGTACTATTTCCCATTTGCAGGCCAAAAAAATGAAAAGGTTAAATGCCAACGGCATTTGAAATACAATACTAATTTAGAACTTCCCTAAACAAAAGGGGGCTTGAAAATGTCTTTAAGTGGGAAAATAACGACTATAGTTGTCGAATCGACTTAGGAGCTATAGAGCCAGTGAGTAATAGTCTAATTTTTCAGACCATTGCACCGTACGTTTATGCTGCGCAAAGATTCAATCAGTTTAATTTTGGCCATTACAAGAAGTGGGTTATTGATGTAGACAAATGCTCATGTACCCTTTACAGCTCATTTTATGTATGTTATTAACAAAGATGAAAAAAAAGCCAGTCAGTCACTCAATAGTGTCTGACAGTGAAGTCTAGCAAGTAAACGGGTTTCCTTGCATAATTTGAATATTAGGACACTGCTAACGTTTAAATTTCACAGATAGGACATACATGACATATTCATAATTCCTGCAAAGTTCTACATAATTTGATGTTGGCTGCAAAAGGGACATAGTATCTTTAAAGGTAGTTTGGGAAAATGTTGAAATTGGATGGATAGTAGTTCTTTAAATTTTGTATATATTTGGATGCTCCTGTGGATGTTTTATAAACGCTAAACAAATAAGCACCTAAAACACTTCTGCTTTCGAGCAAATTGAATAATAAAACTTTACCGGTGCTCCCGGTAAATTTCAAATATTTCAAATAGCGCCTAAAGCCATTCCACGGTAGCTGCGACCATGAAAATCTCAAAATATGCAGTTGTGATATATAATTTAAAAACGGAAATAGCAAATCGGTAGATTGTAGTCAAGAAACATTGTTTAAAAGCTAAAGTAATATCAGTCTTGAGAGGGCGCTATACAACATAAAGAGTTTATTATTTACAATTTCATCACTTTAGACTTGATTTCAACCGGGACAACGATCATGGAAAATTTTAAAATCGCATATGCTTCCAATATGTTCATTTGAACAAAATTCATGACCTCATACCAAAACTTTGTAGAACCTTTAAAGGGGTGGTTGAGTTTTATTGCAGCGTGCGCTAAACAAAATCATCTTTGTTTGATCAAAATCGGTTCAGAGACGGCTGAAATATCCATTAATATAACAATTTCTAATACTTGTGGTGCCTCACAAATATTCAGCAATTTTGAACCAGCCGTATTCGTTTTATTCCAGCCAATGCCAATATTGGCTTTTTGTAGGCTTTTTCGTGTTGGTTATAATACGCAAAACCAGCCGGCCATTGTTTTGTTATTATTAATTAATTAACGGTCACCGTATTTTGGGGGAAGTGGAGCTTAAGTGGTATGATCGTTTTTTATCTAAATTCACACATTTTGGGGTATAAAAATTACCTTCATAGCAATTTTAGGTTCTAAAATGGCACTAGGAATGTCATGAAAAAGAATACGAGCAGTAAACGTGCATTTTGAAGACATTTGCGGTCTTAAACAAGAACTCAACTATCCCTATAAAAGGGATAAATGGACGATATTGTTTTAAGAACTGAAGAAGCAATCAGTCGGGAAATATAAAGACAAATATGTCATTATATCATGTAGTGACTTTCATTTTTTATTATGTCGAATAACCATTTTTTACACAGTATAAACCAGTATTAAAGCGAACATAGGTGAGTTATATCAAGGAGTTATAAGAGCTGGAGTCCCAACTGGCAACAAATTATTTCAAGCAGCTGCCATTGTCTAAGGTCGCACCATATAATAGACAGGTGCACTGTCACTTTTGATGTCCGAGGTTCGAAGCCGCCAACATCATTGAAAAGCTTGAGTAGTGATTTTTCTCACAAATAAATATCGTTCATATTTCACTTTGTATTTGAACTAACAAGGGGAAAATCGAACAGAAGATAAAATATGACTACAAACGCCTAATTGTGTCAAGAAATTTGCTTACATTGTATAATAGCAGTTTTAATTTGTGAAATATAGTAAAGTTTTACATTCCTGAAACCTGCAATTTGATACTTTTCCGATTACTTCCGGCTGACGAAAATAAAAAGTGAATTTGTTAAAAATACAGTTCTTTATAATGTTATATGTCAGATTAGTGCCCACACATGCCCAGTCGAGTAATTTGGATTAATATTTCAGGAAATTTTGCTCCATTTCCTTTCGCTTGCCTCCTGTAACGGTAAGCACCGTGTACTAATCGTATTATCATAAGAGTGGTAGTGAAAGGTAATTATCATTACAAATGCATATTTCCCTTTGAAAGTGGCCCGTTAGTTTGCAGCTAGGTAGGAATCTTTTGTCTACGTTTCTGCATAAAGATCCAGTTAAGCACATGCCTGACATATTTTCTCCTCGCGGCATCGAATATAGTACAAAGGGAATGAGCTAGATAGGACTCCATCTCTTAAAATTCCTTGATTATATAGGTTATGCAAGATACAACATTAAACAAAGGGAAGGTCTTACTTTTTCGGATAATGAAAAAGGACGATTACGTTTAATTTAACAAATAGTTTGAAATTATCGGACAAAAAATAATTGAGATTAAGGTTAGCGTAAGAATTAGATTTGCTTAGACTTCGGCCGCCATTTATTTGAAGGAGGATTATTAATGACGACATATTGTTTGATGTTGTATGGATCATGTGCAGGTTTCCCTTCGTATTTTTGATAAATGATAATTTCAGTTAACGTTTATGTATTTCATATCTGTCTGCCTTTGAAATTATCTGCATCTCGTTCACCAACCTCCATATAACGAAAGAACAAACACTTGAATCAGGTTCAGCTCATCTATTTTAACTTAGCTCGAAATATGATGGTCTATAGATTGAGCTTTAGCAAGATCATTTCATCCTTATAATGGAAATGGAAAAGGAAAATCAACATAACTATTGTGTAATAGCAGAAACCTTGGAATGTGAAGAAAGGGTAAACGTGAAGTTTCATATATTTTTATTTTTAAATAAACACTAAAGAAAAAGATGAAAAAAATGAAATGTTTGAAATAGTTCTGCTGATATAAACGTATTGACCCAATGCTAATTAACATAATTCGATTATTCGAGTTGTCAAACCAGCGCATTTTTGAGAGAATGCAACGTAAACAATAAAGTTTAGGGTCAAAGTTGTTTACGCTAGCAAAGTGCAGAAAGGTCAAAAGAGATCGAACTATTAGTTAAGCGCATCGCGCGCGATACCGGTAAAATGCGCGCATTCCAAGTTAGCATGCGCGGCATAACAACTGAATTCGCTTCACATACTCAACATGTTCCCCTGCGGTCCCGGTTGGATGTTTTTCTTTTCCCGCCTCCCCTCAGATAATAAGAAAGTAAGAAAGAAGAAGTAGAAAGTGAAAGGGCTAAAAGAAAGGGGGAGATGCACACAGCGGGGCTCGGGGAGGATAGATTTGAGACATGTGGCCAAAAACCAAAAAAAGGTAATGATACTAATTGTATGGTTGGTTGGTTGGGCTTGATGCATTTACAATAAATGGTTGGTTGGTTTCAGGGGCGTCAATCCTGGGGAGGGGGACATGTCCCCCCGCGATTTGGGGTTAAAATCTTTTTTTCTTTCTTTCTTTCTTTCTTCTCTCTGTGTTGACAACGAATCGTCTTCTTTCTCTGATAATCAAATGAAACGTCAAAGGTTCCGCGCTACGCGCGAGAAGGTGGAAACTGAATTCAGGCAAGGATTAAGAGTCAAGAACGGTAGAACGAATCGCCTTCTCTTTTAAATAATTTAATGAAAGGTCAAAGCTTCCGCGCTACGCGCGAGAGGGTGGAAACTGAATTCAGACAAGGATTAAGAGTCCAGAACGGTAGAACGAATCGTCTTCTTTCCATTATAATTTAATGAAACGTCACAGCTTCCGCGCTTCGCGCGGGAGGGGAATCTCAATTCAAAGAAAGATTAAGAGTCAAGAACGGTACAACGAATCGTCTTCTATATTAAATAATGTAATGAAACTGAATTCAAGCAAATATTAGGAGTCAAGAACGGTACAACGAATCGTCTTCTTTGTTAAATAATTTAATGAAACGTCAAAGCTTCCGCGCTACGCGCGGGAGGGTGGAAACAGAATTCAGACAAGGATTAATGGTCGAGAACGGTAGAACGAATAATCTTCTTTCTCTCACATTTAAATGAAAAGTCACAGCTTCCGCGCTTCGCGCGGAAAGAAGAAACTGAATTCAAACAAAGATTAGGAATCAAGAACGGTACAACGAATCGTCTTCTTTTTTAAATAAATTAATGAAACGTCAATACTTACGCGCTTCGCGCGGGTGGTGGTTAACTGAATTCAGACAAAGATTAAGAGTCGAGAACGGTACAACAAATCGTCTTCTTTCTCTAAAAATGTAATGAAATGTCAAAGATAAAAAAGACAATAAATGAACCGGTCACCAATGAAAGTACATGCCGTGAAACAGAATAACTAGAGAGAGTGACATGTAATTGTGTCCCCCAATGCTCAAACTCGGATTGACGCCCTTGGTTGGTTGGGCTAGTATGCTTTTAATGAATGGATGGTTGGCTGGGCTAGTAATAATTCGTTTTATGGTTGGCCGAATGGACTTGTATTGTTAATTGAAACAAAGTATTGGTTGGGTGGTTTGGATTGAAGAATCATCTGAAAATTCTGTTTTGGCATTCTTTATTTTGAAAATATGCTGAAAAGTTGTGGTTCGTAGAGCCTTCTTGTATGATGGAATTATGTAAATATAAGTGCCCGGATAGATGTATCGAAGCTTATCATAACTCCTCCTGCTATGAAATTCTTATTGATGTTTGGGGTTGAAAATTGTCAAGGTTGCTTATTGCTATTGATATCCATGTTAATTGTTGTTCATAACAGGGAAGAGCGGTTTGACCAATGGCAAGGAGGAGCTCCCAGTAGCAGAGGTTGTTTAGGGGAATCCGTAATCCCAGGAAACTTGGACTTCGGTTGGATGTCTTCCTCCCGGCTGGTCACGTGACCCGGGTTCCCCTATTTAGTATCTCGTTTTTATTTAGCCTCTCCCCTCTTCCCTGCACAATAGTGCGGGTACAGATATCGCCCCTTTTTAATTTCATTGCATTTCTGTTATTTGATTGTGACATTAATAGTTGGCAGTTGAACGGTTTGCAAGGGGGAAATTCTATCCCAGGTGGAATAAATGTTGAGAAAATGGCAAACAATGAATCCATGTTGTATTTCTTCTCACATTTGTCTGTTGTGTATACTTAACTGTTGTTACATCGTCATGATAATCAAAAAGTGTCGGCTTACCTAGACGCTGTGTGTCTGAACGGATTAACAAATGCTAGACATAGATATAAAGGTCAATATGGATTGGTACAATCTGGATTTATTTTTTATTTTTTCGTAACCTAGGTACAAATGTTCATATCGTCATCTCTGAAATACCCTATTATAATTATGATAGAACCTTTTACAACTTGGAACATATGATATAAATAACTGACAATCAACTGATACATATTTTTTGTAAACATGGTAACTAACTTAATACTTGAATTGTCGACTTACAGTGTATATAGTTACGTAATTTTTCTCTCATGTCATAATGTGACATGGTACATAACAAAGCACAGATCAATAAGATATATATTTAAAAGAATAAACTCGGACCTGTTTTAAAAATAAATACAGACAAACAAAACAGGGAGGCAAGAAACTAACATAACTAAAACAAAACATGACAACAATAGACCTTTTGCAATTTGTTTTACAAATTCATAGAAGATTAAAAACTTTTTTTTAATATCTGAATTAGATTTAAGCAAATTCATAGAAGGTTCAATATTCATATTTCGTTACATGAGGTGTCCCACTTCTTCCCCACCCCAGTGTACCCCATTTTATCTCCCCTGCCATGCCCTTATGCCAACGGCATCATATTTGCGAAATATATATCATGACGACATGTCATTCAAAATTGTCTGCAATATACGCGCTTCATTTTAATTGTCTTTAGGATTTAAAAAAATGTATATTTGTCTTCGGAATATATACTTGATATCATATCTCTGAGATGAAAAATTTGTCGACCTTTGAAAATGTAAGCATCTTAATTTACATAGTTAATCACAAACACGGAACATTTGAATCAGTTTCAAAGTATATATATATATATATATCTAAAAAGATTACCGGTATTACTATGTCAACCTATTTATGATATTGGATAAAGGGCGTAATTGTCTCTACAGAACATAAATAAACCCTCTCTCATATTAGAAAGACAGATAATGGCACCATTTCGTAAACGAGAATGGCATCCTTATTATGAAGAATTGCCATTTTCATACAGCATAAACCATATTTTATAAATGTATTATTATTAGGTTATTATATCACAATACTATACATGTACTTCAAAAACAACAACGCCATCTGTTTCGAAGTATTTTAATGGCGTCATATTGTTCATTATCGCGTGTATCATGTGCAGTATTATCATCGTATTTATGATACATTGTATTTGCAGTAGAAGTTTATTTATGATACCATATCTCTAAAAACACCATTGGACTTTGCACGACAAGTAAACATATGAATTAAGTTCAAAGTATAATTGTGGTTTAATAAACAGACTGACAATCACTATTTCGATTCAATTAGGATTTTATTAAATTCATTATGAAATACAGAGGTAAGAGAGAGGGAGAGCGAGAATGGGGATAGGGGAGTGAGTGAGAGAAAGAGAGAGAGGGGAGGGGGAGAGTGAGTGTGTGAGAGAGAGAGAGAGGGTTCGTGACACTTCTTTTATTATGAAGACAGTCCATTTCCATTTAGCATAGACCACTATTAAATGAAATAATAAATTATTTGCAAAGGTCATGTAAGATTCAGCACCCTACTCAGTAGTTGTTGCATAAAAGCATTGGCACCATGGCAATTCCAAGCGTAACGGAATAACATTCACAACAAGTGTTTTATTTTGTTATATAGGTATTTTGAACATGGCAATACATATCTAGAAAATAATAGTACAATATAGATGTAAAAATGTATATGAGGTACTTTCACAATTGTTAAGTTTCCTATCAACCATTCATCAAGTTTGAAAAAAAAATCATATAGCTTTGTTACGGAATGACATAAAAAAGCGAAAAAATATTCATCTAGAATAATCATTGCAAAAACTATGTCTATTGTGAATAATATTAAATATCTTTACAATTTTAATATTACCATGGTATTTTGCAGTTTAGTAGTTTTGACGTGTCTCAATCTGTTAGATTCATAACTAAAATAATTCGTTTTTCAAAATGTTATAAATTTGTCACTATTCCCATCCTATTTTAGATAAAGGATATTTGCAGTTAAAGTTTTCACATGATAGCATATCTACTAGGTACATTACTGTCGGCATTTGAAATTATTTCCATCACAATCACCAAGCTCCATCTTCGTATGATGAATAAAATTCAAAGTAATTATGTTCAATAATATCAATTAACACTTAACCTTCCTATCCGAAAGGTACAAATATCACATTAAATTCAGAGAGCTCAAGGAGAAGAAATTAACATTGCCTTTCAAGGTAAATAATAATATTGTATGTGATATCACTTTAATCAAATGCATGATATGTTCAAATCAAAATATGCTTACACGCTGGTGATTGTAAAGAATAAAACAATGTCACGGGTTCGTACACTGTCGGTATTTCACCTAAGAAGGGCACATATTAACATGAATACTCGGTTTGACAATAACATTTATAGTGATGACGATGATGATGATACAAAAGTGGCTTCTGTATTGCGCTCATGACTGTCAGACTTAACACTCCTGGTACTCCGGGTTAATGGTCCTAGCTTTTGCATAGCTAACATTTTGGCGCTTTATTATTTAAAGGAATTTAGGAGATTCATGCCAGGTATCCATTCACGTCACCTGTGTCTGGTGTGGCTGATACACATTAGTTGTAGTAGAAGTAGTACTAGTAGTAGTAATAGTAGTAGTAGTAGTAGTAGTAGTAGTAGAAGTAGTAGTAGTAATAATAATAACACTACTAATGATAATACTATAATAATAATAAATATAATGATAATAATAATTTCAAAAAGAATTTGATGATGATACTATACTAATAATAATTATAAAACTACCTTTAATACTAGTTATAATGATAATGATGACAAAAATAACACAGTATTTTCCGTCAATTTTAATACTTTTTTTCCCAATAATTGTCATCATCGTACACTTCCAGTTCATCCTTAAAATCTGGGGACGTGAAATTGGCAGAGTATGTTAGTCATTTATCAATTCAAATTAAAATTATGAAAAAAGATTGTACAAAGTTCTTGAATGGATGAAAACATACGAAATTAAGTATGAGATGTGCAATATCGCGAATTTTCGAGATAACATTGACTGCAAAAGGTAGAAAATTACATGAGGGAAAGTGGATGAGAAAACCTATAATACTACTAATAATAATAGTTGCAATGATGATAATGGTAAAAATTGAAAAAAATCATCTTCATCATAAAAGTAATAATATAGGTCTTTACTTCCATTTTAACACAGTGATATTCTTAACAAAATAGAGCGCTCACTAACGTTTTAACTGATATAGCACTACATGATATACATTTATAGTTCTTCTTCTTATCATCAATATAATCGCATCACACTGTTTACACATACTATGAATATTATATAAAAACTGTTACAACGTTCATCTTATCTTTATTTATTTACTTAGGTTTGCTGATAAGAAAAATCTCATCACTAATGTAAACCTTATAGGGCAAGTCTCGAATCACGAAAATGAGTCTCACTTTTCCTGTCATTCGCGTTCGGAATGCAATAGACACCTACAGAGCTATCTCTCTACTTTTTCATCAACTGAGCTACAGAAGAACAGGAGATGGGGGCTGGACATTCCGAATTCGATGAAATTGAAGATGCGATTAGACAGGTGCTTCACGATCGAAGGGTAGCGCAGGAATTAAGTTCTGAAAAGGAGTCTCGACTTGAGCAAAGAGAACTCGAATATCAAGGGACTCTTCGACAGCTATCGTCCACATTAGAAGAAAAGGAAAAGAAGTTAAGGCAGTTAAAAGAAGAAGTAGAAGTTACCAGGAAAAAATCTAAAGAGGCTAGTGCGATGCGTCGTATGGAGTTAAAGCAAAATATAATGACACTACGGGAACAAATACAACTATATCCCAGCAGTGATAGTGCAAATGAATCCCCAGCAAAATTTAGTGTAGGATTATTTGGTAACACGGGAGTTGGGAAAACATCTTTGGTAAATTCAATGAAATTTGCAGTGAAAGGAACTCTTGAGGAATTCGCGAAACAACAGGTTGCCCCGGCGGATTTCCAGGGAGGACATACTACTCTACGATTGTCTGTTGGAATTACTCCTTTCGTAACCTTCATTGACAACCGTGGTATCGGGCCTGAGGATCTTAGAACAGAGGGTGCCATTGAGGAGTTAAAGCGACAGTTAGGTAAATTGAACACCATTTCGTTATGAAGGAATAATGAAACTGTAATACAATTATTTTTTCATTTAGTTATTTATACATCAGGATACAATCATATGAAGTGAGATATCTGAAGTGGGAGGACATCGAAAAGCACAATGTTTTTGTTAAATGATCCTCACCAAATATTCAAAATAACAATAACTTATTAATCCATAATGTACCCAACAAAAAAAAAATCAAGATTTAAAAAGGAGAAGTTAAACAAATACAGAAAAGAAGGAGGAAACATTGCATAAACATTGACAATATTATCAAGATTATTGTTCAAAAAGGATTTGCTTATGGAGTCGTTAAAATTGTTTGAATGTCTTACAATTCTGAATGGATATAAGAAGGTTATTCAATAAAACTTAGCCGTTATAGAAGATGTAAGATTGAGTTATCGGTATGCGATTGAATGGGGGATTGTATTTAGGACATTCCTGGTACTGCAAATATCGACCGAACAATTTAAAATGAAATAATTATTGAAAACTTCAGCAAACATATAAACATTGATTGTTTATGGGGTGAAAATTAGAATTCCTTAGCCCTAACTAACTTTTATGAACGGCGTACGGGAGGAGATGGGCGGTAAGGCGACCGACTTCATTTTTCCACATCTCTTCTCTGTAGAAGTGTCGTAGTCGCGTGGTTTAAAGGTACTATGTCCCATTTGCAGGCCAACAAAATGAAAAGGTTAAATTCCAACGGTATTTGAAAGACAATACTAATTTAGAACTTCCCTAGAAATAAGGGGGCTTGAAAATGTCTTTAAGTGGGAAAATAACGACTATTAGTTGTCGAATCGACTTAGGAGCTATAGAGCCAGTAAGTAATAGTCTGATTTTTCAGACCATTGTACCGAATGGTCGTACGTTTTATGCTGCGCAAAGATTCAATCAGTTTAATTTTGGCCATTACAAGAAGTGGGTTATTGATGTAGACAAATGCTCATGTACCCTTTACAGCTCATTTTATGTATGTTATTACCAAAGATGAAAAAGCCAGTCAGTCACTCAATAGTGTCTGACAGTGAAGTCTAGCAAGTAAACAGGTTTCCTTGCATAATTTGAATATTAGGACACTGCTAATGTTTAAATTTCACAGATAGGACATACATGACATATTCATAATTCCTGCAAAGTTCTACAGAATTTGATGTTGGCTGCAAAAGGGACATAGTATCTTTAAGCACTTGACTCGAAATTCAAAGGTCGTGGTTCAATCCCCAATACGACACTAATGTCCTTTGGCAAGGCATTAATCTTCATTTGTCACACTCGACCCGGGTGAGGTAAATGGGAACCTGGCAGGAATTATTTCCTTGAAATGCTGGAGCGCTGTATTGGCAGCTAGGCTAAAGCCGGGGTTATAATAATTGCGCCTCGGAATAGAATTTCTAGATAGACGGCGCTATACAAATGCCTATTATTATCATTATTATTATTATTATATCACGATTAAAAATTCGAAAATGTAGGATATTCATTTAAAGGGATATGAATCGCACGACACTGTATTGTAGTGAGGGTGGTATCCAGCAAAATAGAAGTTATTTAGATTCGATGTAGCTATTACAGTTTCATTGGTGATAAATTATGGTGAGAATCATGGTAGACGCTTCTGTTAAATTAAGAATTATTCCGATTAATTATGATCATTATAATTATTCTATGGCATCAAGAACGATAACCAGTTATTTTCCGTTTTGCGTATCCTGCTTTCTGATGCGAAGCTAATTTAAACAGAAGAAACAAATTTATTAAGATCGGACATTGTTTTTGCAGGATGATAATGCATTCCTTTAATACGTGTGTAACTTTTAGAATAAGTAAAACATAAAAAGGGAGAGTCATCAAAATCAAACAAATTAATAAATACTTCAAATCGAACATCACATTCAAATTGAAATGAAAATATGCATAAGATATCTGAAAATATTAATGAGGTGTCTTGCCCGACTATTTTTTTTTTTCAATGGAATTCTGATATACAGAAGGAAAAGCATCTTTTACTAATCCTGTTGACTGGCGTACACGAAATCAAAAGTCTAGTACAACAGCAAATACCAGAACAAAAATCTTCTGCTCGATCCTAGTTATAGAGTAAGTATGCTTCATATAATATTTTTATCCAATACGATTTCTTTTGGACATACAATTTGTGACACCTATCAAGAAATGATTGAATTAATGACATTTATTTAGAAAATTACCACTATAAATGTAATTACATAAATAATGCTTTCAAGAAAATTGTGACCCTGCTGCACAAAACCATTTTGTTTGTTAATTTCATCTTAGTTCTTGTAATGCTTTTCTTCTAACCACTATTTATCCCCCCTCTCTCTCTCTCTTTCTCCTCTCTCTGAAATGTCAAACCTTTTCCTTTTTTTCATATCTTCCCATTTTTTTACTTTCTATATTACATTACAGTGTTCTTATTTCAATTAATTTTAATATTCTATTTCAATTTCAATGCATCATTGTAACGTGCCTTTATGAATGTTTCTTATCATTTGTAGTATTTGTGTTAATGTTTAAGTCTATAATGAGGACCATGTTGTAATACCGCTTTGCCGATTGTGCTTTATGCTGAATAGATATGTTTTAAAAAAAGAATGAGTAAACATATACAGAAATAGGCCTACGTGGATAGTTAAACAGGTTAACAAATGAACACATTAATGAATACAAAATGGACTAAACAATTAAATAGATAGATAAACAAATAAATGAACAGAACAAGGGATTAAATTATACATACGTAAATCATGTGCAAACTCTTTTTTCTTCAAAGACCGCTGGTATAATCAAACAAACATAAAGAACCTATCGAAACCCGACATATTGCTATAATAAACCCAAACTTTGAAAAGGACAGGTTTTACCAATGATAAGCTCCAGTTGTTTTTGGATAGTTTAGTGTATTTTTTTGTACATGTAATAAGTTCGCTTCCTTTGTGATCCAAGACTTTTCGAGGTTGTACACATGGAAATGTCTTTTTTTTCATCATGCTTATCTTTGTATAACAAAAGAAGGATAACTAGAAATTAATGGCATTAATCTATCTTGTCTGTTTCAGTGCGAGAAATGCGAAGAGCATCGGACCTCATGGAGAGATTTTCTTGCAATGTCTGCTAAAATGGCATGGCATGAATCATTACATTGGAAGTTACCTTATACTTTCCGTACTATTCTATCATTAAGTACGTTATTTTTTTATTAGAAGCTTTATTGTTTTTGTTATTTTATATTTCAATTTAGAGCAATATTCTAATGTCCCATTTCAAAATGGTCATCAACACTGTTTCTTGTTTGCCCGAAGAATATCTAAATTCGTACCGGCCTAGCTTTTTTTAATTGTGTTTCATTGTGACACTTAGAAAAGCCATGGTGAATAGTCCATTAGTCCTGTAATTACATTTTGTTTTTCATTGTAGCATAAACAAATCTTGGAATTATGCATAAATAACCCATACAATAGGAAAAGACCCAAATAACTCACGAACAACAAATTGAGAATCAAAGTTATAAGGTTTATGCAATACGAATATATTTCCCTGTGCCACATTGTTTTTTTTATCATGGGATAGATTTACAATTAGTGTAATGAAGACCGGAAACGTTTAATTTTCAAAGCCATTGCGTCGCACAAAGCAATCCTTCCGTCAGTTATTGCTTATCTTTTTTGTTTAAAAAAAGCACATATGGCATACCAGCAACAGTATAGAGATGCGACAAAAGCAATGAAAGTGATGAAAAGTAGTGGATATTAAAGAAGACAGAGGCGTAAGGGTGTTAACAAGTAAACTAGCGGGAATTACGAAGGGGGACACATTTCCCATTATTCCTAAATTTATTTTTGCTGGCATATGTGTGTGTTTGTTTAATATGTTTGCTTCCTTCTTTGTGTTACTTTCACCGGACACGGACGTTATAGGGTAGTACATTGGTAAGAGATTTTGGAGAGGTTGTGAGTTTATACAACTGTCTGTTCTATGGATTGTATTATTTGAATCGGAATAGCCTATTAAGACGTGGGCCTAGGAATGTTTGTAATTGTATTGTGTTCTCCCAATATCATAACTACTTACGTCTTGCCAATTTAGACGAAAACCACACAGAGACTTGCCCTGAATGCAAATTTTCATAGGTCAAACTTCACCAGGCCTGGACATTCTTGGAATGTGAATTATGGATTTCTTATGTTTCTTTTAGGGATTTACCCTATCGCTGCCATTACTCATGTAGACGTTGCTACTCCAAAAGAGGTTAAGGACACGCGTCATGCAATTGAGTCTACAGGTATAACCGATGTGTATGAGTTGGCAAATATCACCGACGAACGACCAGAACTGGAAGTAGAGTATCAAAGCTCTCTCCTAAGGCTACTGGAAAGATGTAGCACCCATTGCCGTCGTACTCTAGAGTACCGCAACGAAGTAGAGAAGGCGAATTAAACTAAAATACCTACTGTGGAAACTTGCTGAAAGTATTTTAGAAAAGCCCTGTTCAGTTGTAAAGTGTTGCTTTTAAAGGCATAGCCGTTTGACGCACTTATTGTGTTAAGGGCATTGTTTAACAATGTTTTCCAGGTTAACACATCTAAGATGCATGGCCCTACGTGTGATCAGTGTCTGTGATATGGTGTAATTTTGAAGCCCTAACCAAACTGCGCTTCAAAATGAACATATTATAGTGCTTCAAAAAAAAAAAATTAAAAAAAAAAATTGAGTGACCGGTTATATAATACCCATTTTCCCAAATAAATGGAAGTGTTACAAAAACCGTTAGGAAAACGCTTTTAAAATTTCGAATTCCGATCATAAATATATCGATAATTAAACATGCGATAAGCTTGTAAAAGTCACTGGATTCATGAGCTAAATCCATACTCAACCCCTTTCAGTATGTAATACAAAAAGTATAACAATCACAATGACCGTATATGTATAGGGGTACGTAAAGACATAACCAAAATTGTAAATGTTTTTTGAAATATGTACACACAAACAACCACCCATATATATATATATATATATACGCATTCAAACACAAATGATCGGAGCGTGTGTGTGTTTGTGTTTACATACATATATACATTTTATTAAAGTGCAAGCTGCATGCTTCGCTGGTCGTCAATACATAATCTATGAACACAAAACAAATTTAGAACCCCCCCCCCCATATGGTGTTATATTTTACATAGACCCCAGGCCGAGGTTGAAATGTAATTGCCCGATAGAGGTGAGGTATAAATGTTATATTGAACGTTATGCATGTATTATTATACATGATTGCATTCTGTTTGCCTTCACGTAAAATGTAAGCGAGACAATAGGTATGGTCCGGATAGCATAAATGCGTAGTACGAAACTGTTGAGGCCGCCATCTTAGTCAAGCATCGCTTATGATTGCGGTCTCATGCACTTTTTACACAACTTGTTAGGATAATACTTATCATTAATAACAATATGCTATAGAAACATTAAGTTCATTATTATATGTGTATATGTAAACTACATTTTCACATTAAGTGTTATTGTTTCTATGTTTGAGTTGAGTATTAAACCAAACGTTTTATATGTTCTTTGTTATTAAATTATTGTATTTGGAAACTACAGAAATAACAATACACAAATAAAATAATACTGAACACATATCTTGTTACAAGATACTCGATGATATGATAAATAATACAAACATGTTTTTAACAGGCATATCTATAAATACTTATAATGTCATAAAATTATAAACATAAAAATATGTATATTTATATATAAAGATAAACATGATGGATTAATTATGATCATATATCATGCCCATTTTGACATAAAAACAATAAGATTTACGTATCTAAAATGTTGTAATGTAAATAACAAATTTCCTGCTAGTAACGTTCAATATTGCCATTTCTTTCATCTCTTTAATGTCCTCTCTAAAATTCTCTCTCTTTTGCCCTCTCTTTCGCTTTGTTTCCTCTCTCTCTCTATTTCTCTCTCTCTCTCTCTCACACGTTTAACCCTTTAAGTTTGTAATTGTAAGACAACAATACAAGTACTATATATTACATATTTCTGAAATTGCAATTATATTGTATGTGATACGATTATTATGTTTCATGAAATATAATGTTTGATTTGCGTTTATTTTACTATATCCTTTACCATTACTTTGTAAACTTGCATAAAAGATATGTATAAAATCATTGGGTTATATGTTCAAACACTCTGCACACCCCCTTTACTCTCTTCTCACCCAATTGTACCACTCCCTTTTCCATTAGTTACAATATACTCTTCATGATGTTCGCCCGAATTTGATGAAGCCTATCATGTATATATGTAAAGCGCTTTGAGAGGGACTGCGTTCCTGAAAAGTGCTATATAAAAACTAGCTATTAGTATTATCATTATTATTATCATTACCTCTTCATTTCTTGTCTTCCTATAATTAATATAATATCAAGATACTGTGTCTAGGGACATTTCAGGGGACTCACCTTTCAAGGGCATGGGCGTGATGGGCAAAAACGTTGGGGAGGGGCGGAAGAAAATTCTGCATCACCACCACTCTTATATGTTACATGCATGCCCTGCGGCCTTTAATTATGGTCAGATGACCAGTACACTGGCCCGTCTTAGGGCCCCTGCTGAGGTCTAGGGGGGCGGAGCCCCCGGAAGCTCAGTGGTCTAGGCATTTAAATACGATCAGATGAGCATATTTTGATACCTTATTTGTGACACTGGCAGGTCACTAATTGGCGAGGGGTCCAGGGAGCTGAGCCCCACGAAGCTCAGGGGTCTTAAGCATGTGATTACGGTCAGATGATCATCCAGGGGCCCGCCTTAGGGCCCTTGGTGGGATCCAGTAAGCGTAGCCGCCGTATTGTGACATTGGCACGTCACTATACTGTCTTTCTTTCTTTTGCTCTTTAACATAGTTTTTCCTCTAATCCCCGCAGTTCTGCAGGTCCTGACATGAAGGCTTTAAATTAGCATATTTCTTGCTTGGCTGTAAATATGGGAATTTGTAACTTTCCAACAAACGCATGAAAAAAAGTATAATTCACATAAACAATTGAGAAAAAAAATTCCGGAAAATCATGTCTTTTGAGCAGCATTTATAAATCACTGAAGGTATCGAATTAGAAATAAACCATGTTTGAATTTATTTTCGTGGGCAACTGGCCCCAAGCCACCCCGGCCCCCATTAATACGCCAATGTCCAAGGGCTTATGTCTTCTCATCCCTATAATAAAAAACACGTTTTCCCATCCTCTCACAATATTTCCACGATTTGCGCGTATCGCTATTATCACATCCTCCATAGATAAATATGGAGGCATGCGGATTGTTCAGGAAATTTAATTCGTGTTTACTCCTCTTTTCTTTTAATGGAATATAGTTATTGTTGTGATTCAATTCAGGTTTCTATTATTATTTAACACTTTTACTCCTTTACTGATCATTTTTATTCGACCCAACCCCGCTTCCGGCCTTTGTGAAAGGCTCTTATTTAAGTTATGTCAAGTTTTAGTACTAGTAGTAGTTATAGTAGTACCTGTCTGTCGCGAAGCGGCAATAACCGCTTTCACTTTTAAATAACATAATCATCAAGGCTGCTTGCAAAGGTGGGTAAGTACCGGTAGCTCTTTAACACAAGCCCTTGCAAGTTACTTACAGATATATGGCAACCATTAACCAATGTTAATGGCAATTTAACTTATGTTAAGTTGTACATATTAGTTGACTCAAACAATGAAGACTACCTGAACATTTGCACTTTAACACCTAATCATGAGTAGAAAAGAGGAAACCCATGATAATAAAAGTCGTAATATTAACTGTTAAACCACAAGGCAGCTTAATAATCCAAGTCCTTATGGTAATACAACTGTGTAACCATGTATGTTTATTTTACCTAATGAGAACAAGTCGAAAGTCGAAGTTTAAACCATGCCTTTTGTGTATTCCATGTAAAGTTGTGAATTTATATATGTTCTACCATTTTCACTCTACATCTTATTGGACATTGTACCTTTTAGCATTTTTTTATGTACATAAATTGCTTCAAGATATATATTAGGAATTTATTCGTGTGTATTTTATTTGAATGTTACCAACTTTGTGAGATAATCCATGTAAAAAGTGTAAACGAAGAAATATCGATGTGTCCGGTATAAAAGGGTAACGTATCATATATTATGATTCTGCTCAATCAGATTATTATCTAGAAAATGCAAGGTCCCACAGGGGTCAATCCTTGGCCCGTGGTAATATTTGATATACAGTATATAAATGATAATAATAATTCATCAACAATTAATGCAGTGCGATACATTGCTGACGACAAATATGTTTTTTGATCCAATTTAAATTATCAGATCGAAGTATAAAACATATATACTTTTGAATATGTTGATGACTTAACAATGATCGTGTGCGGCAAACTTGTCCAAGAATCTCAGGAAGCTACTGAAAGCCTGTCTTTTTAGGCTGATGTTAGTAAAATTACATTAAATTCTATAAAATCTTTGAAAATTGATATTTCTTTCTCTAGGGCACCGGTTAATCAAACTAGTTTTTTTTTAGAGAATTGTCTATTGGCAAAATTGAGAGAAGTTAAATTGTTAGGAAATACCATACAACATGATTTAAAATGGGATGCTCACATAAAATACATCGAAGAAAGGGCAAGTGCATAATTGTACATGCTTCGTTCTTTGGTGAAATATGGTATTCCACAGGAAAACCTTGTTATTTTTTTGTCGGTTATATTCGCCCCTTAATTGAATATGCCAATCCTGTTTGAAGTGGAAGACTCACGCAAAATCAAAACGAGTGATTGTAGAGAATACACAATAGAGCGGATAATTGTTCGTAGGGATTATAATTACTATACAAATGCATTTAAACAATCTCAACTCCAAACATTCGACAAAAAACGCTAATATTTATGTGTAACGTTCTTTACCAAAAAAAAAAATCACCTACTGATCAAGTTTAACAATTTCTCTCACATAAACAATGCACTAGAACGTTTAGAAATTCAAAGAAAATTCCGGATTCTAAATTTAAAACAAGTCGCATGCAAAATAGTCCAATACCAAATTTGATTCGTCCGTATAATAAAAGTTCATTTGCTCGTGTTTATATCCATTGTAATAATTTAGCATTTTAATTTTTAATTTTTAATTTTAATGTCTTAAATTGTGTACATTCTTGTAATGATGTTGTAAATCGTACAAATATGCTTAAACGAAATTTAATTGCTATTTACTTTTAAGCTTTCTATAATTATTTCAAATACCCCTATACATGCACAGACATGCAATAATGAAATATGAAGAACTATTATATATTTTGTCTTAGTCATTATGTTGGCATTTAATTATGTTTATACATTTGATTGAAAAATATGTTCATTTTAATTGTTCATGGTATTTAGGAAGTAGTAACATGTCACGTTTTAATAATTTTTAACTAAATTTTCTGTAATTTGTTGTAATTTGTGTAATTCAGTTGTGAAACTGCCATTCATGAAAGCTTCTTTAAATTACCGCTTATCTATCTATCTAAATAAAATATAAATTCTTCATTGATATAACCACTATGCTAGAAAAATGCAATATAATTAGGGGTTTTCATAATTACCGGATTTATCAGTGAATCAATATTTTTTTCAGTTTGTGCTAATGCTTATGGCACTCTGTGTATTATGTGTTTGGTGCCATCTATTTTAACATGTGGCGACGTTTGTAATCACGATGGCCTACGTGTATGACTTGCAATTGTTCTAAAAGGCTTATGATAAGGAATGTTTGTTCAATCGGACTGCTCATTGTAATATGAGCTATCAGGTCGTTAAATATTTTATGATTGCTTACCTCCTGCGATATGTAAGTACTTCTTGGTACAGCTATGGAGTCTTTTAAGAGTCTAATCATATTCTATGCTCATAAATTACTCATTCAATTTTCTTAAATTTAAATTATCTTACACAGTCTACTAGGAGTATTAACCGCGATTGAAGTTTCAGTCTTTGAAACATATTTATATTCGTATATGTTCAAAGATAATGCAAAGAGTGGTAGATACAACCATTGACTAATGTAAGTTTATGCAAAACAAATGGCATGTTAGCTTGTAAATATTTTGAGTTTGTGAAATAAAGATATGAGAGTTAATAAACAATGTGAGTTAGATTAAACGTTCAACTTCTCCCGCGTCCTCATTCAAGCTGGTCTTTCTACCTTTTCATGAATAATGTTTAAAGTATTTAGATCATTCTCTAAAAGATAACAAGATTACCATAACATGATAACATACGGATGTTATTTTAACTAATTTCAATCATTATTTGTATTCAGGTTATGTCTCACTAAATACCAATCAATATTACATACTCTATGATATAATAAATACAAATACTGTCATTATTTTACAAAGTGAAATCAATTATATTATAGAGAATGTCACTTTCCACAAAGCATATACCGATATTAAATAAAATGTATGAAATATATATGTTTGGGAATTTTCAAGGCAGAACTAAATAGGGAAGAGTCTTTGAGTTTTTATGCAAGTAATTGTTTTCTCAAAGAGGTATGGACCAGGGAATAGTGGGCCTCCCCCGGGTATACCAGGAAAGGTAATCTACTCTCCTCAAACATGAATCTCCTCCAAACATCCAGAGTCAGTACCAGATACTACGGGAAACGTACTTCCAGCATCCTAGCCCTCTAACTATGTTATGCGCTTCCTCTCCAGCTCCAGGATAAACCCTCCATTATTAATGTTAAGCATCCCTAAATACGTACATGTTTTTTCTCCTTTTTGAAACTGAACAGCAATTCGCAATATGTTATTAGTTAAGAGAGTTTATCGCGTTATACTTTCTCCTTTAATCCTAATTGTGTTTGATGTTTTAATTTAAGTATTGTATTTAGAATCTGTATGTAGTGCCATACTTTCTTAACTGGTGTAATTCAGTTACTGTGGCTATTTAAAATGTTATATAATATATGAAGAGTTTAATTCCAAAAGGAGCTAAATCCATTTTTGTAACTTCAGAGAAAAAAGAATTTGTTTACCAGATTTTGTACAGGCATCTATGGAAAAGTGATATTAAAAGGTGCATTTGCTCATAGTTGCTCCCAAAATTTAGGTAAATACTTTTTTTGAAAGAAGGGTAATTAAGTGAACAATGTTCTGATATCAATAACTCAATTTTCATCAAAAGTGGATTTAGCTCCTTTTGGAATTAAACTCTAGATATAAGTTTGTTATGTTGCTATATGTTAAGCGCATAGAGATGGCAACATTAAAAGAGTTTAATTCCAAAAGGAGCTAAATCCATTTTTGTAACTTCAGAGAAAAAAGAAATTGTTTACCAGATATTGTACATGCTTCTATGGAAAATCCTTTTTGTAGAAAGACGGGCTCTGAAGTAAACAATGTTCTGATATCAATACATCAATTGTCATCAATAGTTGATTTTACTCCTTTTGGAATTAGAATCTGCTTATCATGCGCTTTATTAGCCTTAAATTATTAGTATTATTATTATTTATCATTTATATCTAGATTATATGTACCTAAAGACCATTATAAATCATAATAATTCATAAACTCATATAATAGGTATAATTTTTGTTATTAATGGCTTCGCACAACGGGATTTATTTATGTATTTTTTGTAATGCAATATGTATATAAACCTTACATGCTGCTCAAGATCTGAAAATACATAACTATCAAAATAACCACGAAGAGCAGCGATACTGAGTGCCAATCACTATTTTTAATTTAAATACTGCCAAATATACATTAAACTATTATAACAAAGATCAGTTCCATTAATATTTGTTTCACCTCATTTTATTTACACGTTAACAAAATAACGACCTCAAATACAATAACATGGATATTGAAAGAGAAAATAACAAATATTAACAACAAAAACAATAAAATATGGTGGGATCTGAAAAGGCCACATGCCTAACAATTGCAAATCATATTACCCCAAAATATAATTTGTGTATGTAGTGAACAAGAGGGATAAGCGGAAATTAGGGTAATAGAGATTTGAAGGGGGGGGGGGCGGGTAGTAAACAAGAATAAGAATAATATAAATGAAATAGAAAAGAGAAGGAATGAATAAAGTCACCCAGTTTTAAAAAGGTGAGATTTGTAAGAATAGAGAAATGTGATAAAAAGGACTTGGATGTAGTAGGGTTGATCGGGTGAAAATTGGAAATGGGAGCATATTTAATAAATTCAGATTAAAGGAAGTTATGTGTTATATCGGAAGACGTTTTGTAACGAGAGTATGTTTAAAGAAGAAGTTTTAGAATGACAGAATTTGTTTAAGAGGAAGGTCCAAAACATATAGTAATAGATGTAGCGGATAGAAAAGGAGGCATGTTCCAATTTTAGAGTTATTTTCAAAACAATTTTCGCACCGGGGATAACAAATGTTTTGGGGTGAACTTGTGAAATGCAGATGGGGAAGTGGGACAGGTCAGTGTGCGGACAATAATTATTGATTGGTTAAAGGGACTTGATTGACACGTACCTACATTTAGTATTGTTTATCGTTTATCGTGGGGAGAACCGCAAATGCTGATTGACCGCAGACGGCCGTGTCGCGGAGAGTCACCTCCGTAATCCCGTCGTCATCGGGAGCCGGATCAACGAGAGTTGCATCGACTGTTGTGAACACAAAATGTGAGCAATATGCTTTGTAGTGGTTCATGCCACAAGTATGAACTCCAACAGATATGAACTCGAACAGGTATGAACTCGAACAAGCCGGCCATGTAAGTATGAACTAACTGAACGTGTGGTCGACCACAGAGCGAAATTTTCTGTCTGTTTCCACTCCCCTTTCCTGCAATGTATGTTATTTTAGTTCAATATAGTTTTAAGTTGTTACAACTAAATTGTGTACTCAGGAGTGATTCAGCGGAGGAGCGACATGGAGGACAACCAGTAAATTGTTTATTATCCTTTTCGGCATACCATCAGTATTTCAGGTAAAGAATTAATCTTTAATTATATCAGACGTAGTATATAATAATAATATTATATATTCATTTGTAAAGCGCAATAACTATGTGGATATATTCTACTGCGCTGTAAGAGCTCGTAAATGCCGTGCTATACATACTACATGAACAAGTGAGTTTTCAGTTTTGATTTAAAGTTTTCTAGTGATGGGGCTTTCCTTATTTCTAGTGGTAATTTATTCCATAATCTAGGGGCAGCACAAAGAAATGACCGGTCTCCGAGGGTTACTTTAGTTTTATATGGAGGTATTTACAACATAAATGTGTCTTGTGTACTACGAAGGTTACGACCATAAGTTTGAGACTTGGTATTCAACAATGCAGTGACATAACTAGGAGATTCACCATTTAGAGCTTTGTAAACTATCATTAATATTTTTAATGTGATTCTCTGGCGAACTGGCAGCCAGTGTAGCTCCTTTAGAAGTGGGGTTATTCGAGAGAATTTTGGGAGTCTGCAAATTAGTCGTGCACATGTATTTTGGACCCGCTGCAACTTGGATATTTGTGAGTCTGGCAATCCATACAATAAACTATTACAGTAATGTAGTTTACTAATGATACATGCATGGATGATAGTCTTCATGCTGTCCTGATCAAAGTATTTACGAATGCGTCTCAGATTATAAATCATGTAATAGGCTGATTTGCATATGTTAGTAATATGTGAATCCATATTCAGGTTGGTATCAAAGAGCACACCTAAGTTTCTAGCAGTATCAGATGGGGTTATGGTAGAGTCGCCGACTGATACACTACGCAACCTGAATTTAGAAACCTGGCGCGGAGTACCTATGACCAAAAGTTCATTTTTTTTTTTCATTTAACATCAACTTGTTTTGCGACATCCAAATTGTAATATAAACAATGCATGTTTCAAATTCAGAAATACAATGATCTTCAGCCGGTGTGTTAGGACAGAAAGACAAGTATAGTTGTATGTCGTCTGCGTAGCAGTGACAACTAATACTAGGAAACTTCGTATGGATATTTGTAAGGAGCCTGCTTGTATATAATGTAAACATCAGAGGGCCTAGACGCGACCCTTGAGGGACACCAAAGGGCACATTAAATATATCAGAGACAACGTTATCAATTTCAATTGTTTGTTTTCTATCTGACAGGTAAGATTCAATCCATTCGATAACCTTGCCGTCAATCCTAAAGTGGCTTCTTAGAGATTTCAGTAGACATGAATGATCTATCGTGTCAAAAGCACTGCTCATATCAAGAAGAAGCAGTAGACTTATCTTCTGGTTGTCCAGTGACATCAGAAGATCACTTTTTATCCTAAGGAGTGCTGTTTCGGTGCTATGAAATTTTCGGTATGCCGATTTATTAAACGGCAAGAGTGAGTGATGTTCAATATGCTCAAGAATTTGTTGGGTAGCAGCGCCTTCTACTAACTTAGAAATATACTGAAGATTACTAGTGGGCCTTAGATTACTCAATTCTGTTTCAAGGCCCGGTTTTTTCAACAGTGGTTTCATTAGAGCGACCTTCCACAATGCAGGGAATTGCCCTGCTGATAGAGACAAGTTCAACATAGAAGTAATAACAAGTATCAATACATCAAGACATTGTAGCAATAATTTTGTGGGCATTGGGTCCAATGGACAGGACTTCTTACTAAGCTTCATTATCAATTTTCTGACATCTTGCTCAGACAGTGATTTAAAACTTGTGAGCGTTACAATCTGCGAATCGACTGGAACTTCATCAGTGATCAGTTTGTCTACATGTACATTGCTAAGTTTTAATTCTATATCGTTATGAATTTTCTGAACTTTATCCAGGAAAAACTTGCCCAAGTTGTCGACGAATGATTTTGAATCAACGTTACAAGGTATAATGGGTTGTTTATTTGACATGTTTAACAAACCCTTCACAATATTGAACAACGCTTTTGTGTTTTCTTTGCATTCAGACACCAAATCTTTATGGTGGCTCTTTCGTGCCTCATACAATGAGAAGGAGAAATAGTAACGAGTTGACTTAAATGCTTTCCAGTCTTTGTCTGTTTTTGATTTCATCCAAAATTTTTCAGCTTTCCTCTTTTTTCTCTTTTCCTCTAATATACTATTAGTATCCTCTTCACTGTCACTAGCAGAAAATCACCCTCATTTTCACTACATGTATCACTACCGTCTAACGTTACAGGTGCCATATTTCCACACTCATTACACCTACAACCTGGTCCACAACATTGATTATTTTCTCAGAATTTACACCTTCTGTTGAAAACGATCTGTTGGTGACATTTGCCTTTAGTCCACGAATAATACAGTCCCCGTAAAAAATACACGTGTCGTCTTGATAAAATGGGAACCCTGAATGAGGAAAAAAAAGTAGTTACAAGATTAAATGTTGGAAAAAAGAAACATATTTGAGCATTATGTCAAATCAAAACTCTCCACAACAATTTGTTGTTCTTTTTGTTTTTCCTGAAATGACAATTGGAGGGCAATGTGATTTGCTAATATAGACTCTTCGTTTTAGTTATATAGTAATTATACATTGTATTTTGAGAATAGAAGCAACATTCGTTTCTTATAGCACGGGCGAGATGATGGATTTCAATTAACAATAAATTAAGAGTCTACCAGGCTTGGAAGAAATATATTGAGTAAATTCGACAGAAATAGCACAATGGTTAAGAAATGCCACAATTCGACCACTACACCTACGCAAGTAATTCGTAAGCTCCTGTCTTGCAGCTAGGAGTGACGATATATGCATACCCACACATACAAAAGGCAAGTTTCAGTAAATAATTCAGAATAACTGCCAAATAAGCACTGACCTTGCTAAAAGAGCAAACAACCCTCCTTATAAGCCTAGAGTGAGAGCAAATTTGGGCTTGAACTTTTGTTTTTAAGCCTTTGATAGATTTAGACTAAACTGTTTTAACTTTCATTTAAGAAAAAAGGGATTTGAAACTTCATAATATCAATATCAATTATTATAATTTATATTACTCTTTGTATCAGCATTGCTAGTTGCTGTAACTTTGTATTAAACTACATCGAATTAAAAATAAAACAAAAGGTATCGAATCCCGTGAATTTGTAAACGAGATATTGTTGTTGTCATCTAATTAATAATTACGGCTCTGCTCAAATATATTTAGTCTGCGCCTGATCGAATGGCACAAGCTTGCACTCGATTGAAAACGTGCAAACGTCATTACGAGTATGTGGGAATGGCTACCTCTACCGCCAAAATACGTTTTACACGAGAAATATGCGACGCACTTGAGCGTAAATCCCGCGTTTAGCGAAACAATTTGTCAATGTTGGGTCCTAAATAAAACAAGTTATCCATTACCCTCAAACATCTACTGTTCAGAAAACTCGGTGTTTTTAGAATCAGAATGTGGTTAACGGGTCTGCATCCACAAAATTTCAATACATGCAGTCAAAATTTATGTTAAATGATGTTACTTCCGTAAAATGCTCGTAGTTCATCGAAATCAACTCATTTTGGAATAAATTTTACATCTATCGAACCACAGAGAAAGAAACAAAGGTACTCAACCAAACATCCCGACGAGATAATTTCGTTATCACACGCTGTCAGAGCGTAACCTATAGGCCCTAGCCTAGGTTTCAGCGACGCCCTCACTCTGCTCTCGATTTATAAATATCGCGAATTCCCTCATTTGCATACGGACCTGCGGACAGACTGGTGTGTATTACTCAACTATTCCTTTAACAGGAGAAAAGGACAATAAAGTATTTTAAACCAAAATAGAAACATCACTATATAATAAAGACAAACAATGTCAGTACTTCATAAAATGCTTTTTAATATTATTATGATGAATGACCACTTCCATAAAGTATTAGGTACTATATATTGCAAATATAGCTGATTTATTAAACAAAACTAGCACCAATAGATCTTTTGCAAGATTTAAGTAAATTCATAGAACGCTAAATATTTGTCTTTAGTAAGATGAGGTCTCCCACTTCGGCCCCATCTCAGTTCACATTAGTCTTTTTTCCTTACCATGCCATTACGTCAACGGCACCATCTATTGGGATCTATTTTTCCTGACGACATGTCGTTCAAAATTGCGTGCATTATACGTTCATTATTTTCTTTGTCTTTAATATAAAAATATAAATTTGTCGTTCAGGTATATACTTAACATCATATCTCCAAGATAATAATTGTCGGTCTTTAAAACTGTTTGCATATTAATTTACATCGTTAATCAGAAAAAACAAAACACTTGAATCAGGTTCAGTATATAGATCTGTCTCAACGATGTTACCCCGTTAACCTCTTTATGATATTGGGCAAAGGGGCAAAATTGTACATAACAACAAAAATCGAATCCTCTCTGATATTTGAAACTTTCATCCTTATTTTGTAGAAAAACTTTATTCATACAGCATAAACCATTTTTTGATGAATATATATTATTAAGTTGTGAGTGTCTCAACATTTTACTATACATGTACCATTTTTAATGACGCCCTGTTGTCATTATCGGGTGTATCATGTGCAGTCTTATCTCCGTCTTTATGATAAATTGTATTTGCAGTATAAGTTTAGTGTTATGATAACACATCTGTAAGGTACTAATTACCGGTTTTTGAAACTTATTTATTCTTTATTGTAAACTATCATTCGGCTTTTCTTCCTAAAAACCAAACAATTGAATCCAAGTTCAAAATAAAGCTTTGGTTAAAATGACTTACATTATATTAAATAATGACGTAATTTGATTCAATATATATACGAAACTAAAAGAAAAGGATAGGAAGGACTGTTGTGTTTTGGAGATAGACAGAGAGAGTATGTGTTGGTGTGTGTGTGTTGTGTGTTTGCGTGTGTGAGAGAGAGAGGGAGATCGGGTGTATGAGAGACAGAGAGGCAGAGAGGGAAAGAGAGAGTAGATGGGGATGAGAGAGAGAGAGAATACGTTTATCATAAAGAATGTATATTTACATACAGCATAAACCACTATTTAATTGAATAATAGGTGATTTTATATAGGTTATGCAAGTTTCAACATCTTGCTACGAAGCTTAAAAATACTATGTCCCTTTTGCAGTCAACATCAAATTATGTAGAACTTTGCCGGAATTATGAATATGTCATCTTTGTCATATCTGTGAAAATTGTAATATTAGCAGTGTCCAAGTGTTCCAATCATTCAATAAAAACCCGTTTACTTTAAAGACTTCACTCGGCCATGATCTCGCAAAACAATGTTTGTAATTTTTGGACCTTTTTCAGGTTTTTAGAGTTTTGGATATATGAAATCAATATTTTTCATTCGTCAAAATTTTAGTTTTCAAATCGATTTAAATTTTAAGAAAATTGCATCTAAAGTTCAGCAATTTTCCCATTTTTATCGAATTAATCTGGCAGAACAATGTATGTCGACTTACGTTGTTTTGCCAAAATATTTACGTCCCGGTTAGAGATACGTTGTTTTGCCAGATCACAGCGCAGCGGCGCGGAGCGTTTAAACCGACATACGTTGTTTTGCCAAATTACACCACAGATGCTGGGTAAGTCGTGTGCTGGCAAAACAACAAAATCATTGATAGATTGAAATTAAAAGTGTTTTGTCGAATAACATCCGTTACATGTAGACAGTGGCCCGTATTCTGAAGTCAGGTTTAGTTAAACCCAGGTTTAACTTTAAACCCGGGTTTAACTAAGTCAGACTTCAGGTCTAAGTATCATTTGAGTTTCTGAAAGCCAGGTTTAGTTAAACCCGGGTTTAAGTCTAGTCTAATTAAGTCAAGGTTTAACTACCATGGAGATGTCGTCTGCTTCTACTGCACATGCTCAGTAGTACAGCTCACCCATCTTCCAAGGTAGCTGCTATAGCTGGATTCGTGCTGCAAATTTAATAATTTCAATTCAAAATATCTGACATAAAAAAATCTCTTTCGAAGCAACCGATGAACGTTACGGCGTGATCTTTTGTTTGTTTTACCCTTTGATTTATTGTAAAACAAAATCTAGGCCTAGATGTCTAGGGTGGAATAATTGGCCTTTAAATATATTAAATAAATAATCGATACAAAACTTGGTAATTCTACAATTTCTGCCCAGATTAGTCAAAACTTCCAGAACATCATAAAAAATGCTCTAAATAAGATTAAAATGACTAAAAGAGAAACTAAAAATGATCAAAAATATCTTCTTGATGCAGAATAACTAGTCCATGCAAGGTCAACATTGAAGCTCATTTGGTTGAATTTTAGGCGTTTTTTTCAGGACAATGCAATCCTTTTTCAAACCGACGTGTGTACATCACAGTTCTGTGGTGTAGTGTACACGTATGGCCGGGTATCGCGATCCCCTTCTCGGCCACCGTGCGCGCATAATCATTCGATCGTGCGCGCATTCGTTCGTACGTACACGTACACACGGTTAGAAAACGTAATGCATTGTCCTAACAAAACGCCTAAAATTCGACCAAATGAGCTTCAATGTTGACCTTGGACTGGTTATTCTGCATCAAGAAGGTATTTTTGATCATTTTTAGTTTCTCTTTTATTAGTCATTTTAATCTTATTTAGATGTAGATCTAGCCTAGACCCTAGTGCATTTTTAGGATGTTCTAACTTCTGGATGTTTTGACATCAATCATTCATATTTTCATCTGGGCAGGAATTGTACAATTACCCAAAACTCTACTAGATTTCCGGTTTAATACGCTCGTTGGCTCTTAATTAATCCATGATTGCCTTATAAATATAAATCTAGTTCTACATGAATTTACTCCTAACTCTAAATCCAACCTTGCAATTTTATTTGAACTCGCATTTGTTTACATCGTTGGGACGCAATTCGAAAATGTGCATTGCATTCACAGCTTCAAACTACGTGAACATAACGTCAAACTATATGGTATGGGGCTACTATATTTGTTTTTCTCTGCAACAAAGTGATACGTGTCGATTTACTTTGGCAACTTTTTAGTTTCAAGGATTGTCATACTATACAAATCACACAAACTTATATAAAATATAAAATTTTAAGATTTAGAAAATTGTAGGCATAAAGATTCAATAAGCAAATAAAGTATCCAAATTAATGTTCAAACTTGCCGAAGGCATAAAATCGCAAGGCGCACTTTCATCCGCACGCGATGTGCGTGTGTCTCTCCAGTGTTGGAGTCGGCTAGCTAGCAAGTAGGTGGTCTGCAAATCGCTGTTTATTTGGTAAAACGACAGCGATGGAAAAATTCATCGTCGCCAAAATGTGAAAGGGTTTTTTTCTTTCCACAAGAGGTCTCTCCGGTCTCATTATTTGCAATAATTCGTCGTAATGGTGTCTTCTTCTCTGACTTAAGCCAGACTTAAACTAGGTGTACCCCAGGTTTAAATATGTGTACAATTTCTACAAAGTTAGACCAGGCTTAAACCTAGGTTTAAGTTAAACCTGACTTCAGAAACGCAATTTTAAACCTAGGTTTAAATCTGAGAGTTAGGCGAGGCTTAGACTAGACTTAAACCTAGGTTTAAAGTTAAACCTGACTTCAGAATACGGGCCAGTATATCTTGGAAAATGATTCAACTTGAGAGAAGTAGGAACACTATTAACTGTAAAATTGAAAATCTCTGATATCTCGGAAGTACCGAAACAGACACGTGTTGTTTCGCCAGATCACGGCCGCACTGTCACACTCTATTGAGTGACTGACATACATTTCTTTTCTATTTAGTATTACCAAACGTACGATGAGCTGTAACAAGTTCATGAGCATTTATCTACATCAATAACCCATTACCTGTAAAATTTAACTGATTGAATCTTTGTGCAGCACAAAAAAAATACGACCATTCGTTAAAAGGGTTTGAAAATTAGACTATTTCTTAGGAGATTGCAATCACTTAAGTTGATTCGACAACTAATGGTCGTTATTTTCCTACCAAAAGCCATTTATAAGCCCTTTCGCTTGGAAGTTCTAAATTAGTATTGGCTTTCAAATGCCGTTGGAACTTAACCTTTTCATTTTGTTGGCCTGCAAATGGGACATATACCTTTAAATGCCTTGTTTAACAATGCCAAAGCTGAGATGCATGGCCCTACGTGTTATCAGCGTCTGTGATATGGTGTAATATTGAAGCACTACAAAAATTGCGCTTCAAAATGACTATGAAGTGCCTCCAAAAAAAAAAAAATCTTTGAGTGACCTGTTTAATACCATACGCATTTCCCTAAATAGACTGTAGTGTTATTAAAAACTGTTGGGAAAACGGTTTTTGAAATTTCGAGCTCCGGTCATAAAAAATCTTGATAGTCGGACAGGCGATCGGCTTGTAAATGTCATGGGATTCCTGCCTGACCTAAAGGTTTAAACTTATGATTGCAGCATGACCTAAATCAAGGATTTTGTTTGTAATCTGAGACAAAGATACATAAACTCTTTAAGCAGAAAGGTATTTGCACCAGGCCAACTCTAAGCGTAATGGTATGACATTCACAAACAATTTTGTATTTTCAAATATATGTGTTATGAACACGACAATAAATACCTAAACAAAAATATTACACTATATCAAATAATATGATGTACGTTCACACCAGTTAAGTTTCCTATCAACTATTCACCAAGTTTTATAAAATATAAATTTGTTTGTAGCTTCGTTACTAAATGACATACAAAGGATAGTATTACATATCCATCGCGAAATAACAAACTCTTGAATCAAGTTCAGCTTATCTTTTTTTAATATCTTATCGAAAATGTGGATCTATGGATTGATGAGTTTAAATAGTCCTACACGGAGATGGAATGGTAAGTTTACATAATTACGATGTAATACATGTATAGTGAAAACAGAAACCTATGACTATGAAGGAAAGTTAAAATATGATTTTTCAAAATATTTTTGTTTTTGAATAAGACCTAATGAAATAAACAAATAGTAAATTCCGTCATGATATCTTCAAAAGTGTCTTTTTGATTTAAGCGAATTGGCCCCATCCCTGTTAAGGGATTTTTTTCTTCTTCTCCATGTGTATTCTTTGCTGGTTTTAATCGTTGTGATAATTATAATTTGACGGCTTACCCAGATGCTGTGTGCAAAAACTGATTAACTTATGTTTGGAATCATTACAAGGGCAAAACTAAGGGCGGCTTTATTTTGTACAGAGTAAATTAGGTGAGTATTTGCTTCATATCCAATATCAGAATACATTTACGTCTCCAGTAGACCAGGGTCCAAACATATAAGTTTTGGTTGAAGCAAGGTTTGATCAATGAATCATAGAATATTTAAAAAGTAAACATTCCAGGGGGCTCACCTTTCAGGGGCAGTGGCGTAATGAGCAAAAACGTATGGGTGGAGCAGCAAAAAAATCTGCATCACCACCACTCTTATTTGTTACATGCAGGCCCCGCGGAACGTTTTACAATATCTTATTTATGCTACGCCTACTAAAACACATACATATGACAACAGAGCCTTTTTAGTCTCCGCTCCTGTACTCTGGAATTATCTACCTTTAGAAATAAGAAAATTTACTCACTTGCAATGTTTAAGACTGCTGTCAAAACTTATCTATTTTCAAAATAAGTATTATTTGTTGTAGTGGAATATCATTTGATGTTATTTAATTTGTAATGTGTATGTAATAATGCAATTATCTACAGTTTGTATGTAATAATGAAAGTTTAATACGTAATTTGTATGTGATAATGTAAATTGTATGAATGTAATAATGTAAAGCGCATAGAGGATTATCTTCGATGAAAATTATGCGCTATATAAATCACAATTATTATTATTCTTTGCAAAGTGAAGTATTACCGATCAGGTAGAGCGTAGCGAGCGAAGCGATTTAAGCGTAAGCTGGCGTGGGGTCCAGGGGCTTGGCCCCGGCGGGGGTCAAGGGGCTGGGCTCCGGAAGCTCAGGGGTTTTAGGCATTTATTTACGGCCTAATGAGCATATTTTAATACTATATTTGTGACACTGGCAGGTCGCTAATTGGCGGGGGGTCCAAGGGGCTGAGCCCAATGAAACTCATGTTTTGGGGGGCATTAGATTGCGGTCAGATGATAATTTAGGGGCCCATCTTAGGGCCCTTGATGGGGTCCAGGGGACATAGCCCCCGGAAGTTCTTGGGTTTTAGGTATGTAATTATGATGATTATGAAGATGAGCATCCAGGGCCCACCTTAGGGCCCTTGGTGGGGTCAAAGGGGCGGAGCCCCGTATTGTAACACTGGCAGGTCACTATACTTTCTTTCTTATTCTCTTTCTTTCTTTTTCTATTTAACATACTTTTTATTTAAAAAAAGGAAAGGGGGCTCGTGCCCCCCGAGCCCAGTCGTTCTGCAGGCCTTGAAACAAAGGCTTATAAAACAGTCACGTATATTTGTAGCCTTACTGTAAATTTGGAAATTTGTAATTTTCCATTAATTGCATACAAAAGTATATCCCCCCCCCCCAAAAAAAAAGTAGACAAAATGCCGGAAAAATCATGTCATTTCAGCTACATTTGTAACCTGTGATTTACAAATGTTGCTGAAATGACATCATTTTCCGGAATTTGTTTTCAATTTTTTGCTGGTATCGAATTATAAATATTTATTTTTTGGGGTGGAACTTCCCCCCTGAATCATCCCCGTATTGTAACACTGGCAGGTCACTATACTTTCTTTCTTATTCTCTTTCTTTCTTTTTCTATTTAACATACTTTTTATTTAAAAAAAGGAAAGGGGGCTCGTGCCCCCCGAGCCCAGTCGTTCTGCAGGCCTTGAAACAAAGGCTTATAAAACAGTCACGTATATTTGTAGCCTTACTGTAAATTTGGAAATTTGTAATTTTACAACAATTGCATACAAAAGTATATCCCCCCCCAAAAAAAAAAAAAGTAGACAAAAGCCCGGAAAAATCATGTCATTTCAGCTACATTTGTAACCTGTAATTTACAAATGTTGCTAAAATGACATCATTTTCGGGGATTTGTTTTCAATTTTTTGCTGGTATCGAATTATAAATATTTATTTTTTGGGGATGGAACTTCTCCCCTGAATCATCCCCCCCCCTCATCAGTACGCCAGTTTCAGGGGCTCATGTCTTCTCACCCCTATAATAAAAAAACACGCTTTCCCATCCTCTCACAATGTTTTCACGATATGCGCGTATCGCTATTCTCAAATCCTCCATTGATAAGTACGTATAGGGGCATGCGGAGTGTTCAGGAAATTTATTTCCTGTTAACTCTCCTTTTCTTTGAGTGGAATATAATTATTGTTGTAATTCAATTCAGGTTTTATCATTTGTTTTATTTTATTTTTGGTTCAAAAATACAAAGAGAGAGAGAGAGAGAGAGAGAAAGACATACAAACAGACATCGAGAGCAAATAACCGAAAGAGAATTGGAATAGATAAGAGAGAGCGAGAGAGAGAGAGAGAGAAGAGAGGGAGAAAGAGAAGATCGAGTCAGAGAGAGAGAGAGAGAGAGACAGGGAGAGAGAGTGATTATATTGTTCCCCCAACAAAACAAAAAATATTATATTTGTCCGATTTCATGCAGTCTTTTACCGGTCAACTTCTCTGAATTGTCTGCTTTCCTCTAGGGTAGTTCGCTTTTAGGGTTGGATTTCCCTTAAATGATTAGATTAAAGGATAAATGGACGATATCACCTAAACTCAAATATTCTCTGATCTAATACAGATAAATAATATCACTATTTCGTAATGAATTGCATTCGAAATCGGTATGATATACAATACAATATATAAAGTTTAATAGGAAAAATGGACAAAAAAGTCTTTACAACCATTATTATTATGACGAATGACCGCTTTCATACATCATAAAACACTGTATAATGACAATATAGCTAATTTAAATATAAAACATTATCATTATCATATTAGAATATTGTTATATTTACGTTTAATAATAGCAGCTATTTTATTTTTGATCAATGAAATCCTGTTGATTGGTCAACATAGCATCATGTGACCAAACATAACATTGCTATGATGTTGCCGATAAGAAAAATATGCTATACAGTGACGTCATCCATGGTATAGTGCACTATACCATGGCACTATACCATGGATGACGTCATATATATGCGATCGATCAAGATCAATGTGATATCGGTGTCGGCCAAGTCCGGTCGCTGTACGGTCGTCTGCGCTGTTCTCACTGCTCTTTACACTACTGCAGTGACAGTATACATTATTGTTATTATTATTCCTATTTTTTTAAGGTTAGCTTGAAAATTATAAACAAATATATCATGCAGTATTTCAAGCGACTAGTGAAATTATGGATCCCTCGGCGACAGAAATAGTGCTATTCCTGCCACCTCGATCTATAATTTCAACTAGAGCCTCTCAGTGCATGATATATTTTTTTATTATGTCCTCAACTATTGTATAGTTGCTTACCTCCTGCAATATTCAAGTACTTACTGATAAAGCTTTGCAGTCTTCTAAGAGATTAAATATTATATACGCCATCACATTCTATGCTCATGTATTATGCGAAATTGTGTTAACTTATAATGACCTTACACAGTCCACTAGGTTAACTGGAAGACGCAGGCGTCTAGTATTAAACTAAATAAATACAAAAATCTCCTTACATTAACCAATTAGTAATGATTGTAATACAGTGAATAATTTATAATAATTTGAAGAAGAGTATCACATCGCTAATAACAATGGTTAGAATAATATTCATGGTAATAATTATGATAATAATAATTATAATAATAATAGTAATAATAATAATAATAATAATAATAATAATAATAATAATAATCATTATCGTGATTCATAACTTCAAACTAACTTTAGAAAAAGAAAAATAATAATGTCTTCCTTTTTCTTCGCATTTTGGTGACGCATCAGTCTCTTTGCTTATTTTTTTTTCCTTTATAAAAGACAACTAAATAGCAAGGTGGACATATCCTTTAAAGAAGTTTATCTTGATTTTCAGGAAGAAAAAAATGCTGACAGATATCTATTATGTAAAATACTTGAAACACATAATTAATTTCGTTAAATAAAATATCAGGAAAAAGTCCTTGAACAGAAATGGATCGATCAAATTATGTGTATAGGCAGGCAAAGTGAATTGGCTCAGTCTGTAACGCGTCGATTTGCCTGTCGAAACAAAGGTCGTAGGTTCAAATCCAACTAAGGTGGGTGACTAAAGCCTGCGTTATGTTTTAACATGGCCCTCCTAGATTTTATAGTCGAATACTATCGGAAAGGACGTAAAATGGAGGCCACGTGTAGAAGAAGGTGACCACTTATGCACATTAACAACTTATTGATATGTCCAATATTCTAGAGTAATGGAATTTATTTAGGAATTATCATCATTCTGAATGTCTAGTGCATCAATATGATTATTTATGTGCCAAGAGAAATATAAGACGATGGTACAGTTTTTATAATGTGTTTGGCGCCAGTTATTGTATTAAAGTGATAATCACGATTGCCTACGTGTAAGACCTGCAGTTTTGTTATAGGCTTGTGATAAGGAATGTTTGTTCAATCGGTTTGTTCATGGTATTAGCAGCTATCACATCGTACACTATTTTATGATTGCTTACCTCCTGCGATATTTAAGTACTTACTACTGATAAAGATTTGAAGTCTTTTATGAGATTAAATTTTGTATACACCTTTATGTTGTATGATCATAAATTAATCATTCAATTTTCTTAAATTACAATTACCGTATAATAAAGTCTACTAGGAGTCATAAAAACAATAAAAGTTTAAGTATTTGAAACATATCTTCAAAAATTAGGCCAAGAGTGGTAGATACCATCAATGACTACTGTTAGTTCATGCAAGGCAAAAGGGACGTAAGCAAGTTTTTTGTTAGTTACGTGAGATGTCCCACTACTCCCCCGGCTACATTTAAAGGGATAGTTGAGTTCTGGTCATGCGATTGCATTTTGAAACAAACGGTGTAGAATCAATCAGAAAAAATAATCATCTAGCATATAAGTATTGGTGTGCACTGCAAGGTTCTGGAATCGAAATGAAAATAAATTAGGTAAAGTTACAAGCACTGTACACAGAAAGATGTATATGGGGCTACACAAACATGAAGCATTAAAATCCGTCCCGCTTTTTATGATGTTACATGCCATATTTAGAATATTAAGGCATTTGAAGAGCCATGCTTTTCAGGGAACATTTATTATCTGATGCTCTTCCACACTTGCATAATAACAATGATAACGCTCATAAATTATTTTTCACCTCTTCCAAGAACTCAACCTCATCTTTAAGCCGGCCTTCCTCCCCTTCCATGAATCAGGTTTAAAGTATGTAGATCAGTTTCTAAAAAGTATAAAGATTACCATAAAATGATAAAAACTCAATGCAATCATTATTTATATTCAGGTTATGTATCATTAAAAGACCATTCAATTTGACATAAATACTATCTGATTTAATAAATCAAATACCTTCATTATTTCGCAAAGTGAATTTCATTTTAAAGAATCTCAGTTTCCCTAAAGCATATTCTGATATTTAAAAACTAATGTAATATATATGTTTGGCAAGTTTCAACGCAAAACTAAATAGGAAAGAGTCTTTGAGTTTGTATGCAATTCATCGTTTTCTCATAGAGGTCGTGACCAGGGAGAAGTGGGCCACTCCCGTGTAAGCCGGGAATTTGCTTGGGGTTTAGTGATACAACAAAACTCACATGCTTAATTGGCATCGCGTTATCTGTTTCGTTCAATCTCTTCCCAACTAGATAGAGTTATTAAACTTTGACAAAATAAAGAAACAATTAACACTAAGGAGAAAAAAGAATTATGTGTAAGCTCAATATATTATTGACATACATGTAAATGTACCTTTTATATTAGTCGTCATGGCATCGCTTGATCTGTTTCGTTAAGTGTGTGTTTTCTTTAAAAATGTCATGTTAGAAAGCAGGGATTTATGTTGCAAAGATAAATAATTTACCTTAGTTATTCCATCGTATTTCTTTATGAAGCCAATGGCACGGAGGCGTTTGTGTAAGGAAGATCCAAAAGACTAGGTGTCATAAAAAAACAATAGAAGTTTAAGTATTTGAAACATATGTTCAAAAATAAAGCCAAGAGTGGTAGTACCATACCATCCGGACACCTGAGGATGCAGAATTGCTACAGCAGGATCTTGATCAGCTTTGTGGATGGTCAAGCAAGTGGATGATGGCACTAAATCCAAAGAAATGCCAGGTCATAACTGTCTCCAGGAAGAAGACCAAGTATGTCCATCACTATTCCCTCAATGGAGAAATCTTGGGGTCTGTGTCAGCTGCCAAATACCTTGGCATTACTTTCACTGCTGACCTCAACTGGACACAGTATGTATATGCCACCTGCAAGAAGGCAAACAACACCCTAGCCTTTCTTAGAAGGAACCTGCGTGTCAACTCCACTCAGCTTAAGACTACTGCATACCAGGCTCTCGTTCGCCCTCTTCTTGAGTATGGGAGTGCTGTCTGGGATCCACACACCATCAGATGTCTAAACCAATTGGAGATGGTCCAGAGACGAGCAGCGAGATATGTTCTTAACCGCTATCATCATACATCTAGCGTCTCTGACATGCTGAGTCAACTTGGATGGACCTCCCTCCAGAAGAGAAGAGAGCATCAACGTCTCACCTTACTGTACAAGATGCACTACTCTTTGGTTGACTTTGACATCCACCACTACATCCAACCGGCAACAGTCGTAAGAACTACAAGATCGTCTCGTCCTTACTGTTATCGTGTCATGCAGTCACGAAACAGAGCAACATATTCACTCCTTCTTTCCTCGCACTGTTCGACAGTGGAACGCTCTCCCTCTCGAGGTTGTCCTGGCTCCACCAGTAGAAGCCTTCCAGCGACAACTAACGACAGGGCAAAAGTAAATTCCGGCAACATTTTTACTGGCACTATGTGTATATATACACCTTTCACCTGCACACCTGGGCATCCCTTTGTCACACACATGCACTTTATATGCAAGAATCTTCAGCAGTTAAGGAGGCGGATTATCTTAAATAAGAAGAAGAAGAGACTTCGTAAAACTTTTTTGTAGTTTACCATGTTACCTTATATCGAACCTAATCACGGCCCTGAAGTTTATGACGACAATTATAATGAGGGGGGATAGAGAGAAAGAAGGGGGTTAAGAAATAGAGGCAGAGATGCAGAGATTGGGTGAGAGACAGAGAGAAGATAATAGAGAAAGAGAGAGTGATATAGAGAAAGAGAGACAGAGGGGGTAGAGAGCTACACAACCTTTCGTGAAACGAAAGCGAAAGATGATGCGATATTTCGTATACTTGTCTTAGAACGTTTAAACAGTGTAAGATAAATTGGACCAGACAATTTTAAGATTATTTATTTCATTTCACAAACATTACCCCCGTCATTTCGTAAATAAAAGGAAATTTTGTTCACAAAGGGACGGGTAATGCGACCACCTAACCCGATGCGATGACCCGATTATTTTAAGTAAGCCCTTTTGCAAATAAAATAATGTCCAATTGCAACACTACTGTAAAAATAATGGAACAAGCACATTTAACACTGGTTAGGTACGTCTCCTGGTAGTCCGGATTTTGTCATTTTTTTCATAATTTTAATTTGCTTTAACCTACACAGAGCGCGAAGACTTTACTAATCACGCGATCCCCGAAATACACCCACAGGAACATTGAGGGTCGGTTATTTTCTCAGCGGATCGGGTGTGCTGCGACACAGAAACAGTTTGCACAGTATGGACTAGTACTAACATGGTTGAACAGGTACTTGTAATGAATATGTAGACATCCAGACAAGATCACCTGTACAATAATAAATCTTTTGTATTCCGTCTTTTATAGGGTCAAATGTTCTTTTTGAGATATGTAATGTGTGCACTCGAGTGTGCGGTCTGACTGCAACATAAGCTAAAAAGTCATAACCACGGTTGAAGTTTCAGTCTTTAAAACTTATTTTTTATTCGTACTCGTACGAAGATATTGAGTGGTAGATACCACCACTGACTACTGTATGTTAATGCAAAGCAAACGGCACGTTACCTTGTAAATATATATTGAGATTGCGAAATAAAGGAAAAGGCAAAATAAAGAAAATATATAAACATGTTGAGTTCGTATCCGGACACCTACCCCCTGTACATCCATCCCCGGACAACTACCTTCCGGACAACTACCCCAGACAATTGCCCCCTAGGATAGTTGTCAGGGGGTAGTTGTCCTAGAGGATGGTTTCCGTAGGGGTTAGATGTCTAGGGGTAGTTGTCCGGGGGTAGTCGTCCGGGGGTAGCTGTCTGGAGGCTGTTGTCCTAGGGGGTAGTTGTCCGGGGGTAGTTGTCCTAGGGGGTAGACGTCCTAGAGGTTGGTTGTCCTAGGGGGTAGTTGTCCTAGGAAGTATTTGTCCTAGAGGGTGCTTATTCTAGGCAGTGGCGGATCCAGGGGGGATGGGGACCCGGGCCCTCCCTAGAAAAAAAACATGTAAAACACCCTTTTTGGGAAAAAAGAATATGGGCCCTCCCTGGCGCTCAATGGGGTGGTTGTGATATTTTTTTCTTCAATTTTGAAGGCAAAAAAAAAATTGTGCTCACTACCCCCCCCCACTGAGCGGAAATCGGCCGGCACGGTTTTCAAATTTTCGCACGAAGAGGGCCCCCTTTTCGGCCCCCTCCCTTGCCGCCGGCTGGATCCGCCCCTGATTCTAGGGGTGGTTGTCCAGGGGGTAGGTGTCATATAACCATGTTCAGTTAGATGAGATGTTCCACTTTTCCCGCGTCCTAGTCCAAACCGATCTCCCCTTCCATAAATCAGATTTAAAGTATGTATATCTATCTCTAAAATAATAACGATTACCATAACATCTAAAACGGCCAAAAGGTTAGCTAATTTCAATTTTCAGTGAAGGTTCTGAATGGTACTGCTCCATCGTACGTATCGGACATCGTCAAATTAGTTATCCCAAATAGATATCTATACTCTCCAGACATGAATCTCCTCAAAACTCACAGAGTTCCGTACCAGATACTACGGGAAACGTGCTTTCAGCATCGTGGCGCCCTCACTATGGAATACACTTCCTCTCCAGCTCCGAGATGCATCGAAATGTTAAGCGGTCCCTAAAGATAAATACGTTAATGTTTCCTCCCTTTTGTAACTGAACAGCTATTGAAATTCTGTTATTAGTTAAGACAGTTTATCACGTTATATTTTGTCTTTACTTAATTTTGTTTGTTGGTTTCAATAAAGTATTTTATTTAAAATCTTTTTTGTATTGTCATACTTTCTTAACTGATGTAATTAAGTTTATACTGTAGCAATTTAAAATGTTACATAAGATATAAGTTTGTTATGTTGTTATTTGTTAAGCGCATAGAGATGACAACATATGCGCTAAATTTGCCTGACATTATATACGTTAGATTCGGGACAGCTCTAAAACCTTCCATTGAGTGAAAGAACATCATTTTTATTATTTTATTCTAATTCCTAGAATGATAATTGATAAAGAAACTAAGAATACAGTGGCTTTATCGTCAGCTAATTGTTATAATGTCCGTGCCCATTATTTTAAAATGATTAAGAAAACAAAATGTATACGAGTTTTGAGTCAGAATTCCATTATGTCGTTATTATCAACTCATTCACATTACTATGCCGAAATACTTACTTACTGCCCATTATGCCTCCTGGGAAATAGGGCATCAACAAAAGTCTTCTACTCCTTCCGATCCTGGGCCAGTCTTTGGATGGTTCCCCATGTGTGGTTCAGGTCTTTAATCTCCCCTTCCACAGTTCTTCGCCAGGTGTTTTTAGAACGTCCCCTCTTTCTTTTGCCTTCTGGTGTCCAGTGGAGGACTGTTCGTGTGATGCCATCTATGTTCTTTCTCATTACATGTCCGATCCATCTCCACCTTCTTCTCAAGATGATGTTCTCCATGCTGTCTTGGTGGCATTGGGCATACAGTGCTTCGTTTGAAATGGTGTTTGGCCAAAAAATGCGACATATTCTTCTCAGACTCTTTGTGTGGAAGACCGAAAGCTTATTGAGGTCGTTTTTTTTTAATCATTCTCCAACATTCAGAGCCGTACAGAAGAGTGGAAAGGACACAGCTCTGGTACAATTTTAGCCTGGTCTTGGTGCTGTACTGCTGTGATCTCCATATGTTATTGAGCATTCTGATTGCATTTCTGGCTTTATTGAGACGGTTCTTAATGTCTTTGCCTGCCCCTCCATCGTGCCTGACAGTGCTTCCCAGGTAAGAAAACTCCTCAGTTACAGGTAGGTCTTCCCCGTTTGCTTGTATTGGTAAAGGGTCCGCGATTTTCAGCGTCATCACCTCTGTTTTCTTTTGGCTGATCTTCAAGCCAATTTGCTGGGCAAAATCACTGAGTCTGGATGTTTTTTTTTGCATATGCTGGTGGGTGTGTGAAAGTAGAGCGAGATCATCTGCAAAGTCGAGGTCCTTAAGTGTAGAAAAGAGGGTCCAACTGATGCCTCTTTGTTGGTCTTCAGTTGCCTGTCTCATCACCCAGTCTATGGCAATATTGAAGAGCAGTGCTGACATGACACATCCTTGCCTAACTCCAGTCTTCTCTTGGAACTTATGGTTACTGTTTCCAACTCTGCATGTGAAATTGGTGTAAAAGCTCTTAATTACAAGAACTAGCTGCTCTGGTATCCAATATTTGCGTTGTATTCTCCAAAGGCTGTCTCGGTGGATGATATCGAAAGCTTTTTCAAATTCAACAAAACTAATATAAAGCTTCCTCTGCCATTCTGTGCATTGCTCTATGATATTAAGTAGTGCAAATATCTGATCAGTGCACCATTTTTCTTTCCGAAAACCTGCCTGTTCCCTTCTGAGAATTTGGTCAACAGCATTTGTGATACGGGTAATAATTATCTTTGCCAATATTTTGCTTGGTATTGACACTAGTGTGATGCTACGCCAGTTATTGCAGTTTTTTAAGGGATCCCTTCTTTGGTAATTTTACAACAACTCCCTCTCTGACCAATCGTCAGGAACTGCCTACCTTTCCCATATAGCTGTGAAGAGTGGCAGAAGGATTTTTGCTGCTAATTCTGGATCCGCCTTAAAAAAGTTCTGCGTTGAGATTGTCAGAGCCAGGGGCTTTACCCTTTTTTAGGGATTTAATTGCAGCTATTACTTCTTCTTTAGCTGGTGGTATGCTGCTGACATCCAAGTCACCCTCTGCCTCTTGTAAGTCAGTCTCTACTGTCGGTGGTGGTCTATTCAACACCTCGCTAAAGTGCTCGGCCCATCTAGCTTCCTGTTCTGCTTCTGTTGTAAGAAGCCTCCCCTGCTTGTCTTCAATAGGTGAATTCGTGGTTCCTCTATACTTGCCGCTAATTATTTTAGTAATTGTATATACGTTTCCTTGTTCCCCTTTAATGGCTGCTTCCTCTGCCTGATTTGCAAGGTCTTCAACAAAGGCACGTATAATATTAAAGTAAAGATCAAATCCATTCCTGTTTTTTCAAATATTTGTATTTTAATATTCTTATAAAAAGAACAATCACAGTGAAAATAATATTTGCATTGAGAGATAAAATAACAAGTAATAACACACAAACAAAATCAAATATGGTGGGATTTGAAAATACCACAGGCCTATCAATTGCAAACTCTATTTCCAAAACAAGTATATATGTACTTAAAACAAACAAAGACCAACAAATAACACAAGGCGAGTTTTCTCAGTCTGTATAGAGCGTCGATCTGCCAGTCTAACCAAATATCGTGGGGTTTAGATCCAACCCAGGCGGATGACTGAATACTGCATTGTGTTTTAACGTGCCTCTCCCCTGTTTCATAGACGCAGGCTATATTACCGTGGAAACCATTCCCTCTATCGGATAGGACATAAATACAGTTACCGTGTAGCGGAGAGGGGCCACCTTTTGATGTAAAAAACAAAAAACAAACAAACACTTTTAGTATAAAAGTAGGGGGAAACCCTTTGTATATCCAGATCAGTTGTTGTTCAGACGAAAAAATAAGAGGTTTACAATGATTCAATTGGCTATCCCATCCAAGGCACTGTTGACACCAAAACTTGATGAAAACAATCATATTAATGAAAATTAAAAATTAATAACCTTATAATCAGAAGATAGGTACAATCATTAGTCTCCAACATTAATAATGCTAATGATAATATGATAATGATGATTACGAATAAAATGATGATAATAGCGATAATAATGATAATAATGATTATAACAATTATGATAATGATAAAAGTGATAATAAGATAATACTAAATGTATTGAAAATTATAATAATGATAATAACGATAATTATCAATATAATAGGTAAGTAATTGTGAAGGAAACTATACTTTTTACGAAATCCAGAATTTACGCCAACATACGAATTCAACTTGGACAATAATTAACGAGTTCCTGTCATCTGTTCAAATAAAACCTGTATGTTAATGTATGAGTGCGTGTTCGTGTGTATTATATCAGTGATCGTAAGACTAATTATCTTGAGATAGATACAGTCTCTAAACTTTGAGAAAAGAAAGGGAAAATCGAGCGAAGGGGAAAACGAGATTCATCCATTATAAGCTTTAACGCTTTGGAGACGACGGGCTTCTACAGAAGCCGAGCGAGTTGTTAAGTCTGTGACGACGGGCTTCTACAGAAGCCGAGATATATCCCTAATATGTTGACAAAGTTTTCCAGCTTATTATTAGCTATTATGTGCTAAAGTTCTTTGAAGTATTATTTAGATATATTCATTTATCTCATCTATTAAAAAAATAATAAAGTTACGTGGAAAAAAATCGAGAAAAAGTGATATCATTTCAACTTTACCCTAAGTTAGTGTTCGGATCGAAAAAAGGCCTTCGAAATACCCGTACAGCTGGAGGCGGACGCACGCGCGCGTCCGTTCTATATTCTTGCCAGGATTATTGCTTCGACGAGCAGGAACATAGCGCATGCGCAGATCATTTGGAAATCTGGCCCAGCTATACAGCAAAGTTACGTAAGAGGAACAATAGACGTGGCCGAGGGTAAAGGTCATTGTCATGGTAATAAACTCCAACAATAGAAGAGCGGGTATGTATAGATTTGTTCACAATGATCCTTGTATACTGTACAAGTGTACATGTATAGCGGGTTCAGATAACCCTTTTTTTTGGGGGTCTTGTTGTTTTGCAGTTATCGTTACTGTTTTCAAAGAATGTTTACGGGATCACGTTCCGAAGTACTCCCAAATAAAAATTGTTATGAAACAAATAACGTAAAACCAGATTTTGCCCTATTTGAAATAATAATTCAAAGATATAACAATCATGCAAGATATAAGAATGAGCAAAAGATGTGATGATGCAAAATGTCACAAACAAACAGATGATTATGAGAAATTATTGTTTCTCTCTCTTTCCTCTCTCTCTATGTCTCTCTCTCTCTTTCTCTCTCTCGCTCGCTTTCTCAGCGCCATTTTCCATCTTCATCTCTGGTACTGTTTTCCGTTCCGCTATTTGCTTTTATTCCGAAAGTATTCCTTTTGATCTTGAGATAAACTATTATACCATAACCTCGATATGAAGAAGGAAAGCACGGTACGAGCGCCTGATGATATCGAAATAAAAAGATTTTTTTCCTTTCTCATTCTCTCTTTTTCTCTCTCTCTCTTTCTCTCTCTCTCGCTCGCTTTTCAGCTCCATTTGCCATCTTCATCTCTGGTACTGTTTTCCGTTCCGCTATTTGCTTTTATTCCGAAAGTATTCCTTTCGATCTTGAGATAAACTATTATACCATAACCTCGATATGAAGAAGGAAAGCGTACGAGCGCCTGATGATATCGAAATAAAAAGAATATTACTGTACAATAATTATAAAAAGTAAAATTGTTGAGTGTAAATCATGATTAAAAAAACTGAAGAGGAATCCACAGCGGGGCGGTTGGTGTTGATCGGAGAGACAAATATCATAATAATAAATAACAATACGTCCAACTTTCTCTCTCTCTCGTTTTCTCAATGTCATTTTCTATCTTCATCTTTTCTGTTCCGCGATTTTTTATGAGATCGCGTTTCGACTTACTCCTAAATAAAATTAGATGATCATAATTATAACGTAGAACCAGATTTGACCCTATCTGAAATATTCGTTCAAATATATAACAATCATGGAAAGATAAAGGAATAATAAAATGTGACTTAGTAATATGTCACAGACGAAGAGATGACATGAGAAATGATTGTTTCTCTCTGTATGTCTTTCTCTATATATCTCTTGCTCGCTTTCTCAGCGCCATTTTCCTTCTTTATCTTTGGTACTGTTTTCCGTCCAAAAGTATTCCTTTCGATCTTGAGACAAATTATTATACCATAACCTCAATATGGAGAAGGAAAACACAGAACGAGCGCCTGATGATTTTGATATGAGAAGAATATTACTGTACAATAATTATAAAAAGTAAAAATCAGAGCTGGGGGTGAGCGGATATTCGGAGAGACAAATATCATAATAATAAATACAGTACAGACTACGTCCAACTTTCTATCCCTCCCGCCTCTCTCTTTCTCTCTCTCCCACTGTCTGCATGCATGTATGTCTGTCTTTCTCTCTGTATTTCTGTCAATGTCGTTTTCCATCTTTATCTTTCATGTTGTTTTCTATTCCGACATTTGCTAGTATGCCGGCATCATTCCTACCTGGAGACAAATTATTATAACATATCCCTGATAATGTACACAAAATTATACCTTATATTTATTATAGGGAACGAAAATAGAGAACGAGCGACTGATAATGTCGAAATGAGAAGAATACTACTGTACAAAAATTATAGAAGGTAAAGGTTGTGTTTTGAATGTAAATCTTTGTTGCGTCAAAATAAAATGATACGTTCATTTATGTTATTGACAGAAATAATGTACATCGGACATTATACTTTATCACAAAAGGGTTATCTAGAAGAAGGTGGACAACATTATAAGAGAAAGAATAAAACTTTCTCTTTTATTTATAAAAATAAATAGCATAAATACCCTACCAAAACCGAAGAAATCTTGAAGAGGGAGACAAGAAAAATAAGTATGAAAAGGACACAACAAATTACACCAAAAAAGATAGGATTCTAGAGCGGAAGATGATAGGGAAACGTAATAGTTTGTAAGTATTGGCAAATTTTGACAATTATAGTTTGTAATTATTGACAAAGTATATACAACCAAAAAAGTATTTTAGACCTATATAGAATATACGAAAAGAGTTTTGCTTAGGTCCCCTACAGCTACGTTTGAGGAACAATGAACGTGGCCAAGGTCATGGTTGTAAACTCCAACAATAGAAGAACGGAACGGAAGTTACGTAAGAGGAACAATGAACGTGGCCAAGGGTAAAGTTCGTTGTCATGGTTGTAAACTCCAACGGAAGGAACGAGTTAACAAAGTTGTATTGATATGATAGGTTGAACGAGAACACAGAGAGGGAGGGGGAGGAGGGAGACAGAGAGAGAGACAGACAGACAGACAGAGACAGACAGAGATAGATAGATAAATAGATAGAAAGAGAGAGAGAGATGATTGTGATGAATTATGATTTTGTTCTAATCTCTGTCATTCATTTAGATCTTTCCATTACAAACAAAACAAATCAAATATGCGTACAAAAATTCAATAAATATTTTATTGATACAGCAACCTCATATCAAAAAAGGGTTCTAAGAGATGTATAGATAGAGAAAAAATAAACAAAATTAAGCGGGAGGCAAAAACTAAAACAAAATGAATATTTCAAATTATGAGAAACGAAGTCGAAAGCATTCAAAGTAAATATTATTTTTGTTTTCGAGAGTAAAACAATGTTCATCTCAAAATTCATTTCCCAAATAGTCCAATATTTGATTTGCACATTTAAAAGAAAGGGCATTTAGTGTAGATCATGGCATAATGTTGGTCAGAATATAGTTACAAAATATGTCGAAAACCCATGTAAAACGAAGGCCTATTATTTATGGCTCGGTTGATAATCGGCCGAGCTTTAGCAGACGACAATCATTGACAATGGGGAAATGAATGGAGGTATCGACCGATCTGCGCGTGCGGCGGTGCTTACGCAATTTGTATTGTGAGTGTATTGAAAAGGAAAGACGTGAAGCTTCAGCAAAATAAGACGGCAATTTCCTCAAAATTACAGACCTTATTTTTCGTATTGATGAACAAAACTTATATTTTTAGAAAGAAAAAAGTCTGATCTTTAATTTTTACATTTACTAAAAATCACGAAAATGACTGAATGAGGCGCAATGAGCAATAAAAGTAGAAAGCACCGCCAAATTTTCCATTACTGGCGATGTAACCGAAATCGCTTCGTCACAGGGGAAACAATCGCCGTGCGCGGGCTCGCTCTCAAAGGGTTAAGTTGTAGACAATGTGTACATACATTACAGCTTGAATTTCAGTTGTTACAAGGAAGTAGAATGTCTAAGCTCCTTGGTTGTTATGGCTCTGCGTGATCTGCTCCATTAAGTTTGTGTTTACTTTTGAAATATCACGTTATTTGAAAATATGCGGAGCAAGCAGTTCATTAATAGGTATGATTTTAGTCTTAATGTCAGATCATAATGGGATTTATTATGTGTGTAGATAATGTTCTGGATTTCACGAAAAAATCTGACTTAATCATCATCTCGTGTGTTTTTGAGGCTATTGAGGCCATACTCACCAATATATTGTTTGAATGATATAGTGACCCCTTCCACAATCAATTCAATTGCTTATTGAATTGTTTCTTGTTTTCGTATCAACCTTTAAATCAAAGACATCAAATATTCGACGCTGATTATATTGTTTGCATATTTGAAAGAAAATATTAAAATGGGTCATGTGAAGCTAATAGTACGCCCCCTTTGCAGACAGAGGCTAAAGAGCAACCATTGTAAAATGTTCATACTACTAAACGAAAGACAAGAGGGAAACACAAGTTAAATAATAAATTGCCAACACGACCTATGGAACGAATGTGAATAAATAAAATGAAACGTACTACAGTGTCGGGAAGGCTCCACTATATCCCATTGTTTGAAATAATTTTATTTTTCAAAATTCTATTGAGCGAATAGTTTTGTTATCTTAAGCTTATTTGTTTAATTTCCGTGCCTCAAATTTTAAAATGATAAGGACAAACATTGAAAATCTGTTTTAAGTCATAGTTTCATCGTTTTGTTGATATCGATGCATTTATTCTCCTATGAAATCAAGCTTCAACACCTCACTATCTACTTTTTTTAAATATTATTGTTACCATTATATTTTGTTTTGTATCATCGAAATTATTATTATTATTATTATAATTGTTATTACTATTATGGCAGTCAATGTTTCTTTTTGTCCGGCAGCTCCGGGGCTACAATTTTTAAATTTAATTATCTAAAAAAACATACAAAATACATAATAACAAGATAATCATCAAGAGTAACTGTGGTATCTACATATCACTCTTTTGAAATGAGATACTGCCACTTACATTACACTTTGAAGGTAATAAAGTAGATATAGTTTTCGAATGTTCCATTTAAGAATTCTCAAAAAATATTTGCAAATCAGTGTCATCTTAGATAAGTTGTAATATAAAGAAAAGGGTAGAGGAGAAAAAGAAACAGTAGGAAAAAAGGAAAGGAAAGGGAGGGAGGGAGGGAAAAGAGAAAGAGAAAAAAAAAGGATAATAAGTTGAGAAAAAGGTGAAAAAAGAGACATATAGAGAGAGATAGGGGAGGGCGCATGAAGAAAAATAGATAACGAGCAAGAGAAAGGAAAAAAGTCAAGAAGAGAAAAAGTAAAATAAAGAGAGAGGGAGAGACAGGGGGTAAGGGTGCAAGGAGGTGAAAGTCATAAACACGAGTGTAGTTTCAATATTCAATACATGTTCAAAGATATTGCTTAGAGTGGTAGATACTACCACTGACTAGTGTAAGTTCATGCAAGGCACATGTCACCTGAGCAAATAAACATCGCATAAACGCAGTAAAGATAGTATTAACCATGAAGCTGTGAAGTGAAACTAGAAGGAAAATATACCGAATTAGCTTGTTATAACAAATGACATGGTACAATTTTCCAAGCTACATCTTTTAATGAATTAAAATACTAATAATTCCATATTCAATTTCGCAATTCAATTAAAGTGCCAATCTACATCGAACAAAAAAAATTATTGCGCAGTAAGCAGTTGATACTATATATTTCATTTTATTTGTTATGGCACCACATGCTCGGATTTATACTGTGTATATATTATCTTTGGTAAACAGAACGGTGTTGTCTTTGGATATGGATTTAAAAAAGAAATCTGATTTAATTATCATATTTTGTTTTGTTGAGACCATCAAGGTTATAAGCATGGCTATAACGTTTTCAGGTGATACTATAACCCTTTTACAATCATGACAATCTGATTATTCAAACGTGTACCAATTTTTTCTCGTATTAAACTGTAAATCAAAGGGATAAAATATATGACGCTGATTATATTCTTTTCAATCTAAGGAACAACATAAAATAGGGTCCTTATGTATACTATCCTAGATAAGAAAAAAGTAAAGAAAAGGGTAAATAAAATAAAAAACAGAAGAGAGGGAGTAACTAGGAGCAAGGAAGATAACAAAAGGGGGAGAGAGAGAAAGACAAAAATAATAATATATGGAAAATAAAAGAAGGAAAGAGAGAAAGGAAAGGAGGAAGAAAGAGAAAGAAAGAGAGACTGAGAGTGTGAGAAAGGGGTGGGAGTACAAAGGGGAAATTATAAAAAGTGTAAGAAGGAGGTAACATAAATAAAACTAGGGGGCGTGGGGACCAGCAGAAAAAACAACAGGGAAAATTTAGAAATGTATAATTTCATTTTCATATCATTACATTACTTTTTTTTTAAATGCCACTTAAACATGAAATCTTTAACCCTAATGAGGCCAGTTGGGGGGGCATTATGCCCCCCTCCGCGATTTTGTTGATTGTTCGGGAACGAATAAGGATGACGCCCCGCCGCTCGCTGACTTTTTTTTCTTTCGAGTCTTGCGCATCTTTAAACAAAAACAATTAGAAAATCGGATGTACAGTTACAAAGTCACGAAAATCGCTCATTTTCGTGATTTGTGTAAAAAACATATGGAAATATCATGTTTCCTAAAAAAAGATAAAACATTGGTGACGTGGTCTTGTTTTAAGTTTAAGTGTTTGTTATGGTAGCCAAAATAGTTTATTTGTAGTTAGAAATTGAATATAACAACAAAAACAATAAAATACAAAAGTTACAAAACAATGAAATACATAAGAAATGGTCAAAACAAGAGATAACAAAAGGAATAACCTGGCTCTTCCAAATTTGTTTGTCGTTTTATTATTCCAAATGGTCTAACGAATATATGTAGTGAAAAAGAATGCTTAAATATAAAGAATATATGATTTATGGGTAAACATTTTAATGTTATGACCTTATTTGCATACATTACAATAAATATGCAAATGAGTAAATTTTTCAAAAATTGAATTCACCACAGTATTCTATACACTTCACCTGACATGCATGCACATTTTCGCGACGATCGGCTGTGAAACGGCCGAGATCTTGGGGGGCATAACCCCTCGGTACTAGAAATATCTCAAACACCCCGGCCTCATTAGGGTTATTTTAAAAATTAACTGAAGGCATTTCTGAATATTGCATTTAATATGTAACAAGTCTAAGCAATTCTATGTCACCAAAGGTAAACGGAAAATTAGGGAAACGTGTAGAGGATAGCAAGAATTGGGGAAGATAGGAAGAGATACGTGTAAAGGGATATAAAGAATGAGAAGGTACGAATAACAGTCGGATAAAAGAAATATACACAGTGGGATAGAGGGGGTGTAGAATGTGGATGGCATGAGGGGAGGGACACAAAAACGCTCCCTTCATTTTGAGTTCTTATGCAATCAATTGTGAGATAGAAGAAAAAGTGGGGGCAAGAGAGAGAAAGAGAGAATACTTTTAAAAACACTATTCAATACTTGTATTATAGAAGAATGTCTTTTTTTCCATAGAGCACAAACAATTATTTAATGAAACAATGGGTGTTCTTTAAAAGTTAATGCAAGTTTCGGCACCCTACAATTAAGCATTCGAATGAAGGCATCTAAACCAGGGCAAATCCAAGCGTTACGGAAAGACATTCACAACGAATATTTAATTTGGAAATAAAGGTGTCATGAACATTACAATAAATATCTACAAATAAAAAGTACCACATATGAAACTATATAATGTACTTTCATAACTATTACGTTTCCTAATAACCATTTACCAAGTAAATACAATATAAAATTTGACATATATCCATCACAAAATAACATACAGTTTACTCTGGTTCAGCTTATGTATTTTAACTATTATCGAAAGATGTGGGTCTATAGATTTAGTTTTAATAGGCCTATAAAACAATGTACAACTTGAATTTACATACGTATTGTTTAATTCATGTATAGCGACAACAGAAACATATGACTATGAAGACAAGTTAAATATGACATTTTATAATATTTTAATTTTGAAATAAACCCTAATGGAAAAAATTATGAATTCTGTCATAAAATGTTTAAATAGTCTTTGTAATTTAAACGCATTGCCCAATCCCTATAAAAAGATATATTCAATATGAAGAAGAACAAAATAATATAAACGAAATCCTAGTGCCTTTATAGGAAAAAAAAACAAACTTGTATTGTCAACAACTTGGCCTAAGTCGCTTATCTATTATATATTTATTAGATTTTTTGTTGTTCGTCTATTTTTTCTTCTGCTTTTGACTTTTCTTTTAAACATGTACATGACCTCCCAACCCCACCCCGCCCCGCCCCTCCTTCCCCTTACTGGTAAAATCAACGTTGAACAAACGTGGTCTAGTAGTTCCGCTTCTTCTTCTTCTTGTTCTTGTTCTTGTTCTTGTTCTTGTTCTTGTTCTTGTTCTTCTTGTTCTCGTTCTTCTTGTTTTTCTTGTTATTAGGTGATACGTACGTAGTTATACGTATCACCTTTTGATTTCGTCAAGATTTTTCTTTATTATTTATTTATTATTCTGCCATGAATTTGTTCGCAGGATATCTCAAGAATGAATAAAGCCATTATCATGAAACTTGCCATGATGATAGATATTAGTCTAACTTAGAACTGCGTGACTTTGTAGTGACTCAAGATCATCGTGACGTCATCCAGGCGCCATTTTGTGAAAATCAACTTTTGATCATATCTTCATAACGGAAAGTCCTTTCTTATTCATATTTATCATGATCAAGGTCAATATCTGTCCGGTCAATTTCAGATCAATAAGCGCGCGCGTACAAGTAAGTCCGCGCGTAAACGCGCGCGCAAAATTATAAATTACTCCAAATCGTCTAAAATTCATTTTGCATACGTTTTAGGCCATTTTGAGCATTTTTCAAAAAATCACGCGCACGCACATGCGCGCGCGTTTTGTCCGTTTCGGCATTACACAACGTGGAAGCGCCATTTTTTTTTCTTTCATGATATTTCCCATACTTTTCCGAACAATTTGATACCATGTTTATATCTTTATGACTATTAATAACGGAATGAGCGTCTGTTCAAGGTAAATGTCCGCGCGCGCGAGCACTTGTAATACATAGCATATATGGGCAAAAACATGCCTATACAAAGTCCATTATAGCTCTTTGGGATGAATAAGGAGTGTCAATTTTTTTTCATATTCATATAGAGACTGAGTCGGAGATATGATTTCATGTCTCATTTGGCCATTAAGTACATCGTGACGTCATCATAATGGCCTTGGAACTCAAAATACGAATGTTGTATATTTTGACGTCAGCATATTTATGGAAAATGATTGTATCTCTGTAAATATTGATCGATTCTCTTCTAAATTTTAATATCTTGTAGCTGAGACAATTTCCTCAAAGATTTATTGCCACCAGTTTTTATTTTGATGACGTCATCATATTGAAAATTTCGATTAAATGCGACATGTTAGAATTTTAGTAATTTGCGTGTTATGCCTATGGAAGGTGAATTTCGTTCACATCATGAATTTACATGACATTGTTATTTGAGCAATATCTCGCTTACTTTTAGTCTATTTTCTCCTAAATTCTGGTATGTTACAGCTGGGACTATGGACTATCAGAAACTATTCATTTCTTTTTCAATCAGATGTAACGATCATGTCTTAATTTTCAATTGCAAGTTGAAATTGCGACTAAATGCCATGGCCGTTTGTCAGCTTTGCATGTAAAGTCTATGAAAAATATTTTGGTCTATTGGTTAAAGCACTAGATAGATCCATAATGATCAAGGCTACGCAGATAAAAATGGACATATGGATAGACCATAATGGCAGGAGAATTTTATAAGATATGAAATCGTGAAAATGCATTCTTCATTATGTAAAACATTAGCATACATACGTATCACCTAATTCGTCAAAGTGACGAATTAAAGTCTAGTTATTCTTGTTCTTGTTCTTCTTCTTCAGGATAATCTGCCTCCTTCACTGCTGAAGATTCTTGCAGATGTATAAGTTTATGTGTGTGGCGACATAGGGATACCCAGGTGTGCAGGTGAAAGGTGTATATATACATAGTGCCAGTAGTTTTATATAAAATAAAGGTAAAATGTGAATTACATTGAAGAAATATAAATAGATGCAGAGAGAGAAAGACAGACAGCGAGAGAAGAGAAAAGAGAGAGAGAGAGAGAGAGTGCAAAAGAGAGAGAGATAAACAGAAAATATAACTTGGGTGATATTGAACAAGGTGTTCCCGCTCACGCAAAAATGAAGAAACAACGAAATACCCCAAAACTACTCCTTCTTACAAGTTTTCTGTATAAATTTATTTATCATTATAAAGCATAAGGTAATATTACAGCTCTTTACTCTATAAAGAGCGTCTACATTTCGAAAGATATATGTAGAGAGATAAAAAAAAAAATAAGAGAGAGAGAGAAAGAGAGGAATAGAGAGAGAGAAAGAAAAAAAGGGGAGGTGCGAGAGAGAAAGAGAGGGCGAGATAGAGAGAGAGAAAGCGAGAGAGAACTTTTGCCTCAATGATTGCATTTTTGATTTAATTTATTTTGGTTTAACAGACAAAACCCCTTAATATGACTATTTAATCGCTTAAATTAATCTTGTCAATTGCTTGTGTCCTTAAGATTGATATAAAAATAGCGGCAACAAATTGATGTGTGATATCAATATCATTTAATTACATTAACCAAATAGTACACCCCTTCACTTTAACGATCTGTAGAAAAGCGGCAATTGTGGGGGCCATTTATCTATGTATAGACGACACTTCGATTTTGCATGTTGACATGATTCGGTAATGAGGAATTGAATAAAAATCTGAAAAGGTCCATTCTTGAAATATTGAATATGATCAAAAACCCTTGTAATGTGTCATATATCAACATCAGCTTTTTCGTATATTTCCGGGATTTTGCCCATGTACAAGGAAAATATATTTGTTCTAAGCAAAGGCTTGTATCTCTTGCCCGTGTTTCAAAGCTATTGATTTAATTTCCACGAAAACGAAATTTTGGTCCATAAGTGCATTAAATTTATGAATATACATGTATTAATGAATTGAGGACGTATTTGGTGAGTTTAAAATTGAGTTTTAAAGATAACTTTTAAGTAAAATCTCTAATCACCATGGATTTGGTGTCAAACAATGGAAGTTAGAAATACTCTAAAGTTGAAATTTAAATTTCATTGAGTTATGTAGTGTGGGAGATATAAATTTAGAGCCAATAAGGTGCTTTTTGTAGATATTTTCCCCTTTAACTTTGGCCAGTATCTCCATCCAATCAGTCTGCATATATACAATTTCATTGTAAAGAAACGGCACTACTCAGGATCAAGAGTGATATTCTGATGGCAATATACAAACAGAAAATCACTCTCCTGTTTAATACCATTTGACTTGAGTAGTGCCAAGTAAACTTGATTATTGTAATGGGGTGCTGTTTGGAATGCCTGATTCTCTGATAGCTAGGTTACAAAGAGTCCAAAATGCATGTGCAAGACTTGTCTATCGTCGGTCAAAAATCACTTCAACAGCACCTTTTCTGAGAGAGTTCCACTCGTTGCTAGTCCGTCAAAGAATATCATTCAAAATGTTGTTAATTGTGTATAAATCATTGAGTGGTCAAGCTCCTGATTACATAACAGAATTACTTAAACTAAAAGTTCAGTCACACGGTGGTAGCCTGCGCAGTTCCAGAGATAGATCATTGTTCGAGATTCCCCATGGCAAAACTAAAGTAAATCTCGTGGACCGTGCGTTTGCCATTACTGCCCCCAAACTATGGAATAGCTTGCCAACAGAAATACGAAGCTCTCCATCTCTCAATGTCTTCAAATCCAAATTAAAAAAAATATTTGCTCAATTGAGAGATTCTATTTTGTAGAATTTAGTTAGAAAGGAGCTTTGAACCAGCGCTGCTGAAAATATTTTTTTATAAAAGCTGCGCTATATACTTTCTTTATAATAATTATTATTATACATATATAATGGACGCTAGTGATTGGACATTTAGTAGTGCATACAGTTTACAGGACTCTGATTAAAAATTACTTTAAACACAATTTACAACGGAAGTAGTAAGCAAGATCAGACAAAACAAAGGTAATAGACAATAAGGAAGAATCAACTACAGTTAACAAAATAGCAAATGTACTATATTCTTCAAACTACCGTTTACATATAAAACATAATGAAAGAAGATTAAAGAGGCATACATAAGTTAACGACGTAAGAAATTACCTAACATAACAGATGTCTTCGAGGTAATTACCTGATAGTATTGTAAATCTTATTTTGTTGCTGTAGGGCCGGGTAAATATTCATTCATAACATGATACGTGTTTCTGATCATAATGAGGATGTTGAATATCGTGATAACATATTTTTGATAGTAAACGTCGTATTGATGATCTTACATGTATGAACAAATATTTTTGCGAAACGCTTGTGTATTGCTGTAACGAAGACAGGTCTAGTTTTTATTTTTTGTCATTAGCACTAAAAAAAGACATTATGTAACGTCGAAATGTCGTGAGCTAAATTAAAAAAACTAAAAATAACTTCTCTTATTTAATTTAAATATTTACGTCATCATCTTATATACACATAAACTGATATATGTATTCCTCTTGTGAAAAGAGTATGTGTCACAAGTTGGTATGTATGCAGCACTAATTATTACCTATGTTACAAAAAGAAATAATATCAAAACACATCTGAAAAATACAAATCTGAAAAAAATACCTAACAAATAAATGTAGGCTTAACTGCATCATGGATGGAGTGCAGTTGAATCTGGCCAATAGCTTCATCCCTTTATAAATTGGGTACACTCTCCCAAAGGACCATTATGTGAGTCAAAACTGTTACAAGTTTTGTGCCCCATTGCGTGATTCTTTTTCTTCAATTTGAGTACGAAGCTCAAAAATGCGATCTCCATCTCCCACGCATTTTCCGATCATTCTAAGGAGACTAAGCTGGTACTTATCCTCAAGGTGTTCCTTATTCGGAGAGATATTGGCAATCTTGTAGATATCAGTTATTCCTGTGGTTCCCAGGACAAGATTCATGTTGTCTAAATCTTCAACACTGGCACGGTCAACGTTAGTAACCACAGCAATCGGGTAACGGCCTAGACAGAAATATAAAACAAAATAAGCATGAAAATCAACAAATATTACACACGTGTGTATTCATGACCCGTCGCGCCAAGCAGGACCAAAATTAATACCATTCTTCCTGCGGGTCTTGCAATATCATTGAAACATAATTGACAGGTATCCATTTACACCTTGGTGGACGAAATGTGGCCCAAAACCCCCTATCCTAGGATTTTTGCAATGATAGAAATTAGTTATTACACAGTAATGTCATCTAGGAGTCTTTTTTAATTAATACATTTTATATTTTTTTTAATAATCTGTTATGTATATATTTATCTGTTTATTAATTTCTTTAATTGTTTATTCATTTACTTATTCCTTTTTATATGGTAAGAAAATTAATATTATGTACGCTTTATCGGGCATGGAATATCATATTTTTTGACAGTAAAGTAGTTTAGCCCACATCATACCAAACTACTTATCACTAAGTTCTGAAACCGTCCTAGAAAATCGTAAAACGGGTTGTGGTCGGGGGAGAATGTGTAAATAGTGTCTATACCACGATTCTAGTTCGTTTATAAACAGTCCTCAAAACGTCCATCTCGTCTGTACCCCGTCTACAGTCGGTTCATATCAAGTTTAGATCGGGTAAATTTGCCATTTCCAGACAGTCCAAACCAGTCCGTGGTCAGTTTAAACCCGTTATCAACTAGCTCTACCTTGTTTCCAATACGTCTAAACCCGTTCTAACTAGTTCATAACTGTTTTAACTAGTTTGTAACCCGACCACCCCGTTCAGAGACAGTTCATCTCGTTCTTAATGCGTTCGAATGCGCTCCTAGAGCGTGTGCAATCCCGTCCTGGCTCGAGGGCTACACAAACCTAGCGCGGTCTTGCCATTCCTCATTCCCGTTCAACTTCAACACTTCAAGCTATGGAGATCAAGACATTTAAGTGAAGCCAACCAAACTAGTTCCCACTAGATTCTGGAAAATGTTGGCAAACGGGCTCAAACTGTGTGCGAATGGAGTGAACATAGTAGCAACTGTTTACAAAGGGTGCTCTAGAAATGTGAGCCTGTTAAAAAATGTCCCCGTCCTGTAATTAGAGGGAGAGACAACGTCCTTAAAACGTGATGGACGTAATAATGGACATCAATTAGCAGTAGTATAATTGATGTCTTGATTTGGACAGCTTAAAGCGTTTGAACGGGAATCGGGAGTAGGAAGAACGCGCAGGGATGTTATAGCCCTCGAGCCAGGACGGGATTGCACACGGACTATAGGAGCGCGTTCGAACGCACTAAGAACGAGACGAGGACGAGTTGAACTGTATCTTAAAGATACTATGTCCCTTTTGCAGCCAACACCAAAGTCTGTAGAACTTTGCAGGAATTATGAATATGTCATGTATGTTCTATCTGTGAAATTTAAACGTTAGCAGTGTCCTAATATTCAAATTATGCAAGGAAACCCGTTTACTTGCTAGACTTCACTGTCAGACACTATTGAGTGACTGACTGGCTTTTTCATCTTTGGTAATAACATACATAAAATGAGCTGTAAAGGGTACATGAGCATTTGTCTACATCAATAACCCACTTCTTGTAATGGCCAAAATTAAACTGATTGAATCTTTGCGCAGCATAAAACGTACGACCATTCGGTACAATGGTCTGAAAAATCAGACTATTACTTACTGGCTCTATAGCTCCTAAGTCGATTCGACAACTAATAGTCGTTATTTTCCCACTTAAAGACATTTTCAAGCCCCCTTTTGTTTAGGGAAGTTCTAAATTAGTATTGTCTTTCAAATGCCGTTGGAAATTTAACCTTTTCATTTTTTGGGCCTGCAAATGGGACATAGTACCTTTAACGGGATGGTCGGGTTGCAAACTAGTTGGAACAAGTTGCGAACTGGTTAGAATGGTTCGGACGTATTGGGAAAGAGGTAGAACAAGTTAAAAACGTGTTTAAACTTACTACGGATGGGCTTGGACTGCTTGGAAATGGCAATTTTACCCGATCTGATCTTGACGACAACTGACTCTGGACGGGGTACAGACGAGATGGACGTATTGAGGACTAGTTATGAGCGAACTAGAATCGTATTATAGACATTATTTACACGTTCTACCCCGACCACAACCCGTTGTACGATTTTCTACGACGGTTCCATAACGTAGTGAGAACTAGTTTGGTGTGGTGGGGGCTTATACTACTGCTAATTGATGCTCGACCACGTCACGTTGTATCACGTTCCTTGTAGGATCGAAGTACGGCAATTCCGTTCATAGTACGGCAATCAGTTCGTTCGTAGTACGTCCATCTCGTTTTAAGTACGTTGTTACTCTGTCTAATTGCAGGACGTGGAACATTTTAAAGAGGTTCAAAGTTCTAGAGCACCCTCCCGTCCTAGCCAGTTCCCGAAGTTCTTAAACAGATCGTAAACAGCTGCTACTACGTTCAACTCCGTTCGCACACAGTTTGGGCTCGTTTGGCTACATTTTCCAGAACTACTTTGGTGTGATGGGGGCTTTAATAAAATGGCAAAGAAAATGAATATGAGATTGGCTTGTGTACCCTCAAAATGAAGAGCACCTTTAACTTCAACATGGACTAGCATTAATTGGGCATGTTCAATTAAGCCATCTTAGACATCTTTTTTTTTTTTACCCCGACAGTGCAACCTTTTCTAGATAATTAAATTGATACATCATCTTAGAGAATGGCCATATTTTGCATGGTTCAAATCTCAAAAAAGCACATTTTGCGGGAATAAATAGTTAAAATTGTCACAATAATCCATTTTTGGAGTGCAAAGCAAACACACAGCCGATATAGTAAACAATACCAACTCTGCTATCGCGCATCACTATCTTAAGAATGCGCTAAACCAAATTGTTCATCCTGGTGACCGCATTTCATGTATTATGTGCTGACATAAAGATTTTTTTTTCCTGCTAGCACTGCTACAAGCTGCTTTCAGAAACAGCGGGTATTACGTTTAATTTATGGCAGCTTAATCAATTTTTTACACGCACCTTTTTTTTCTTCAATAGCTTCCGTTTATATTGTACGATTTCGGCTTTCTGTTCATTCTTGCGATTTACTCGGATGATAGCAAGACAACAAGATTTAGTATGTCTCTATTCCTTGCCCAAGTATACCCAAGTAAGTAAGTATTTTATGTTCAATACCGATCATCTCTCTAAGAGAGATAAGTAGAAACAACAGGATTGCTACAAAACAAATTAAAAAATCTACTCAGGGGCAATTGCATTACCCTTTTATTTGTCAAATAGAAATCATGTTTGGGTTTCATAGTATATATCAATTTAATATAACTTCCTATCAAATCTTGAAATCGAATTTCGAAAGTTAAAAAAAAAACAACAACAACAAAAAGGCACATAATTATGTTTCACTCCAAAAGGGACTATACCATTGCCATTTACGTATAAATTACGTTTCCTATATAGGCTATTTTTTTGTAGATATGGTGCAGGTAACATAACCATATGATAAGTGCAACATTTTAATAAATCAAAATCATTTAAATATTTCTAAAATTTAACAAAAACATTCTTTTGAGAATGAAACATCTGAAGGCGTTGTACTCGCGGGCCTTCAGTCAAGTAATCTGACCCTAGATTGTCATTTGTATTACTTCGCAATTGCTATTATTACCATTCTCGATCTCGCCAATATATTGAACAAAATCCAATTGTTACGATCAGGCCTAATTGAAGTGCATATTGGGATAGTTTGGTGCCAAAGCAACTTCTGGTCTATGTCGCAGGGATGCGCCATGCATGCCGGTGCGGTGTTGATTGTGTGAGTGTGTACTTTATTTCCCGACAATAAACAACTTTATTTTGTTGACGATTTTTAACCGATTTCAGGAGTGGATCGTAATGATAATAATGATGTTAAGTTTTCGTATAGCGCTCATGTCTGTCATACTTGACACTCCTGACGCTCCCGTTTATTACCCTGGCTTTAGCAAGGCTGCCATTACGGCGCTCTAGCATTTCAGGGAATTAATTCCTGCCGGGTACCCATTTACAACACCTGGGTTGAGTGGGGCAAATGTAGATCAATGTCTTGCCACAATAGTGCCGCGGCGAGACACGAAACGCGGACCTTCTGATCGACAGTCTGATGACGTATCTACTAGACCACGACACCTCATTGCGAAAAAACTATGAAAATATCATTAAACATACTTAAATAATATATTTGAATCTGGTTGCTCAAAAGTATCGAATATTTGTGATGCCCCACAAATATTAGAAATGGCTATATTTATGGATATTTCAGCCGTCTCTGAACCGATTTCGATCAAACAAAGATGACTTTGTCATTTAAATGGTACGTTTTTTTACAAATTTGATACTAAATTTGTCATTATCTCACACAAAAAAAATGTTTGTAACGGCCTCTGCAACAAAACTCTCCCTATAAAATAAAAAAGGTAAGATGAATTGCACTGACAATGAGGCTGTACAAATACAACTTGCAAAATACCACTTCCATGTATATGACTGTACGGTACTACTAGTATTCACGTATGCAACAATACATACAATTCTGCCTGACCCCAAACTACCTTTCATGTGGGTTTTTTTATTGCTGCATACATATATTTAAATATTTATGTATTTAGATATACATATATATATATATATATATACACATAAAGTCAATTTAAAAAGCGAGTTACCTTGCCATTCGTAGAGGCATGCAACAAACTTTTGGGCTACCTCGAAGTACGTCTTTGACTGCCGAGCACTGTAGAAAGAATAAATTAATCGGAATTTAAGCATTTAAATTACATAACAAACCAATTGGATGCTGGATAGAAAAATAACATGTACAAATTATTAGATAAAAATGTATTAAACGTATTGACCAATATTTGATTTGGTCTTTACCAGGCTATTGCAATAAGAAAGAGAGTTCATGCTAAAAAATCAAACATCACAGAGTAACGCAATATACGTAGTTCAAGAAACGGTATAAGCTATTAATCTTCATAGTTGTCTATTAACAAATTGGAATTATGAACCAGCAGTGGAAGCAAAAAATAGTTTGATTAAATTAAATTTCTTGCTGGTTTTAGTCGGCTAGAGGTTAACGCTGTTGCATCGAAAACCTTTTGCTGACCAAACCGGAAGTCCAAAGGTTTTTCGTTGTCTTTGAAGAGAAGGCGACAGTACTCAAACTGGTCGCCACCTGATTCTGAGTGCTTGCCGACTATCATCTGCCGATATGAGGTTGAGTGAATGTCGGCACTTGATCGACAAATGACATACAATCAGTCGACAATTAATCTCAAAATGTTTGCCGAAACGTTCACCAACTACCAGCTAGGGATTTTACGGTATAAATGTTGATAAACAAAAATACATTTTTTTTTGTTAAATCCAGTTTGTTAAAAAATATACTTTTCCGATAAAAAACGAATAAAATAGTTTTTACTCTTTTAAACTGTGTCTTGATCTGCATAGATAATTTTCTTATGTGACGTGTTATTTCTACCTTTTTTCTGCTGCATCAACGTGATAAAAAGGCCTAATGTCAGTCTAAAAGTTAAAAGAGTATGGTCTATTCATTGATGCATTTATAAAGAGATATTGACTGGCAGGGGGTGTAATATAACATTCTACAGACCGCTGAAGGCAGTTATATTTTCCCAAGTGGTTATATTTTCCCTCAGCGCTGTGCGCTGACTGAATATATAACTCCCTTCAGGTCCGTAAAATGTTATATACCCCTGTCAGTCAATATCTGTTATATTAGATAGCCTTGGTTTTATTTTTTATTATTATTATTATTATTTATTTTATTTATTTATTTATTTATTTATTTATTTATTTTTTTTTTTTTTTTTGGGGGTCCATTTTTGTTTAACAAAGTATTATTATTATTATTATTATTAAACAAATTAGAGAGAACACAAATTTGAAGAAAAAAATTTAAAACAACAATTTAGGGTAGGGAGTCCATTTTGTTTTCGAAAAAAAAAATTACGGAAAAAGAAAAGAAAATTATGTTTGAGGGGAAAAAATATTGGGGGAAATGTTCGCGGCCGGTCAATATAGCATCGTTCTATTGACCGATTAAATTTCGATTCTCGCAATCGATACCACGTGACGAGCTGTGGACTAATCACATCTCGGTATCTGTCTAAGCTATCTAATATAAATAATTATGCCATGTCCGTTGTTTAACAAATGTCTCTTTTCTTCATGTACCCTCAAGAATGGCATTTATAGATTTTCAACAAGAACAACAAACAGTATAGTCACATTTCACTCTGTGGTCTTTCAAACCTGCCACTTGAAAAATAGAAAACAAAAGATGACTTATATTCTATTAGTGAAAACGATTTTTCCCTTCCTCTTACACAGTATACTCTCTAAACTCCATTCAATTCTTTCGTCCATGTCATACTGCTCCCAATTATTCAATCCTATTGCCCACTTTATCCATCTTTTTTAGCTGCAGTAATATGTTCAGAACACATTTCTGTTGTGCTTGCAATATATCAAATAATGCATCCATCTATCGATCTACGGTGCAGGCGATTTCAGACTGGGGCAACCTTTCACATATTAACGTGATGATCTATCTGTAATGAAGATCCTCTCCCTGATGAGTATCTTCCAGTCGATGCTCTCCAGCTAATAATAAGAAGAATAACAGGCAAGGGAAGAATCGACGCCAGTCCACAAAGCTCCCCCAAGAAAGGAAAATGAACAGTGCCAAGGATGTAGCAGTTCTCTTTGCCTTAGGTTTGGCATTGAATGCATTATGGGAGCTTTGTCGGATTACAACGACATTTTTGGAGGGTCAATATTTATTCATGTCAATTACTGTTTGATTATAGGATAGTGGCTCTTATTAACACAATATTACATGTATTAAATCATGACCACAACAATGTTTTAAATCTCAGAATTCCCTACGATCTGTCCACAAGAATCCTAAAAAATGGGGACTGTATGATCTGTGCGACTTATAAGTTATTCAAACACAAGCAGATACTCGCTTGTCTCTTCATGTCCAGTTTGCTGCCACACGTCATCCTTCAGCTTCATCTGGGGGAAGATATCAACAACGCCCTCATATATCATCACTGCTTAATTGGATGCGACTCTGTTAGCTCCTTCCATGGCAAGTCCAAAGCTAAAGCATTTAAGATTATGATGGAGGGTGCAGAATTTAAGACGACCTTCCAATATATAAGGACCCCATTCACTGTTACTAACGATATCGTATCTGGTCTTGGTAAATTTATTTGCCACCTATGTGGCAAAGAATGAGAGAGCATTAACAAGGCTCGGCACAATATGTTTCTTATATTGACTAAGTCAGAAGCTCGTTTCCACCTACCAAAGACTAACTTATCCAGTACAACAAGAAGACAAACTATGAAGCTACAGTTCATTATATTTGCCTCAAGCAGAACCCTGAAATCTCATTACCGCAATTACATGGTTGAAAGGTCGGAGATGAGGAACAGTTGTTTTCTGGGAGAACAACTACCTTCTCCAAGCTTTTTTGCTTAAACTATGAAAACGGACACAATGACAGATTCCAGGTGGTGAAAACAAAGGGAAGTTATTCTTTTCATCTGCAAAATGTTTCATGCACTGATCTCTGTAAGTGCATCGATTGCCAAAATCCAGTATCATGAGAATCCTTAGATGACGACTCTGACACAGACTAAGATCATGTATAGAGCTAATACATATATACTGTTGGCTTAGAGCTTTAATTACATTTATTTGCATATCCAAGGCATTGCATTTGTGTAGCTTGTTATCTGTTAATTCGCCCCCAGATTGAGCTCTGTATGTGTCAATATTTGTATGGGCTATTATACAGATATTGACTGCCTAGAGGGGCAATATAACATTTGAGATCCTCGAGGGAGTTATATTTTTGTCGAGGGACATTATATTTATCCAAAGCGCGTAGTGTTGAGGAAAAATATAGTATTCCGAGACAAAAATATAACTCCCCAAGAGAAATGAAATGTGATATTGTTCCCGACGGAAAAAGTCAATATCTGTTATATTATGATGACCTATATTCGATACAAAACAAGATGCAGTCTCATAATCATTCATATGTGTGCAATTTTACAGGCACGAGAGCTGCAGTACTTGGGCCAGGGCCTGGTCCTGGTCCTGGACTAGCGATAGTATGACTAGTAATAGCGGGATAAATGCTAGCAGAAGTGAATGGTGCTGCTGTGTGACTGCTGTGTTGTAAAATGGTTCCTTTATAATATAGTTTTTAGATAAACATTATACACAGAGAATGGTGTTGATCTGTATTTGACAGAAGGGGACAGGAGGGGGATAGATAAACGGAGGGTGAGAAAGAGAAAGAGTGAGAGAGAAAAAGAGAAAGAGAGAAAGATAGAGAGAGAGGGAGAGAGATAAATAGGGAGAGAGAGAGAGAGAGGGAGAGAGATAAATAGGGAGAGAGGGGGATAGAAAAAAAGATTATTGTAGGTATTATGTGTGCGTGTTTGTGTGGGTTTGGTTGGTCTTCATAAAGCTCTATATCTCTAAATATATGTATGTCAGTGGATGCGTGTGTGTGTGTTTGTGTGTAAGATATATCAATGCATAGACTTTATGTGCCATAAATCTTTTTTGTTTGCCTTATTTGGCTAACTATGGCACATCAAGCCTATGCAAGTATGAATCTGACACAAATGAATACGCTCACACATACGCACACGCACACACAAACACACACAAAGTGATACATATGCAATACCTGTAATTTTACGTAGTGATAAAAGACACAGACAGGTTATTGTACATTTAAAGCACTTGTTTAAATTAACCCTTTAATCGGGTATGTATATATTCTGTGCTGTAATTATAAGTATGGTTCACACAACAATATGAAAGAATTAATGATTTACAAATTGTATAAACTTAAGGGCCCACTACGTTACAGATACTATATAGAGTTAAAACAACCCGTCAATTAAAATAAATAAGTATCCGCGACGTTAGATAGCGTTTGACGGACTCACACGGAGTATCGTTGCTTCGGAACAGAAGTCTAGGGTCTCCACACTCCGGAATGTGGCTAAACAAAGGAGCCAGTAACAGTCAAAATCCACGTCTGTACAGCTCCTAAACGTCAATATGCTTCCCTAACTACCCGACAATTAGTTCGGGCAGTGCGTACTTAACGGTACCGGCATCGCTAATTTTAAATGATAACCGTTTTTTACTTAGTCGTTTGTAATTTTCTATACCTTTCGACCATAGTGGAGTTATAATTATTAGTTTGTACTGTAATGGTGCAGGTTTTGATTAATAAAATTAAGTTTGACCAAAACTCAACTTTCCCTATCATTGCACTTATATAAACACTGTACCCCCATGTTTAAAATAGCTTAGGATTTTTTTTATTTTTTTGCTCGTCTCCTTGTCGGCCTTGCCCCAACAAAAAAAAAAAAAAAAAAAAAAATTAGGACCTTCCCCAATGCCCCTCCCCTTCCCCATCTTGAAGATTGCAATCCACAGAGAGCGGCCGTTTGACCAGTTCCTTAACGTCAACACGCTTCTAAACGTGCAATACACAGAGAGGGGCCGGTAATGCACACTGGCGCGCACGCTCTCAAATCGCACATAAATTATACGTACGGGAGTACGAGTGTGTGACATGTGACGCCGGTACCGTACCTACGCACTGTCCGAACTAATTTTCAGGTAGCTAGGGAAGCATGTTGACGTTTAGAAGCATGTTGACGTTTAGGAGCTGCAGACACGTCTGCTCTCCACAACGTCAAGATTGAAATGAGACTGACCACATGGGCCTTCCTTATAAATCAAAACATTCTTATCAGGAATGCTACCAGTGGTACTTCCAAAAGATAGAGAGGAGACAAGAAAGTGAGATAGGGGAAAAGAGAGGAATAGGGATTTGTGTGTAATAATGGGAAATCCCACGTACATAAGAAGAGAGCAAGGTAGCAACAGTGAAAGAGGAGAGAAATTCGAAAGTTGGGCTAGAAACAAACACTGGGGTGTGCTCTTATTATAATACACTGATAGTGCAATTTCAGGGGGTTATCCTTTAAGAAACACATCGAGAAAACAATAGGCAAAGTAGAATCTCGAAATGCCATCATCGGAAAGCTAGCAACTTCACACTATGGCGCTGACCCCAAAACTGTACAAACTGCAGCTGTTGCCCTCTGCATGTCATCCGCAGAATATGCTTGCCCAGTTTGGAGCAGATCAGCCAATGTGAAGAAGCTTGACACCACACTCAATAACACGTATCGAAGGATAACTGGCTGCCTGAAACCAACAAAAGTTGAGGAGATATATCACCTCGCTGGCATCGGATCTCCTAACTAAAGACGAACTAACAACTGCCTAAAGGAACGGATAAAGCAGGTGACAGATGACAGACACATGTTATACGGGAACTTACAACCCCACAGACGCCTTGTATCTCGACACAGCTTCCTCGATTCTGTTCCACCACCTGAACAGAATCCTCCACCATCAGCCAAGCCCGTACTCATCAAAGTACTCAACCTGAAGTGGCCGGAGTGGACATGCCTAAATCGAATGCGGACGAGAATGGGGCGGTGTAAGGCCAACATGGCAAGACGGGGCTATGCCCATGAAGAAGATACACTCTGCGACTGCGGAGAGACTCAGACGATGGACCACATCTTGCGGTGCGGCGGAACGGGTTGCACATATGAAGACCTGGCCCTTGTTAATGAGACGGCCATCGCAGCCATCGGGCGATGGAAGAACTTAATTTAATTTAATTTAATCTAATTTAATTAAGGAACTTTACATAACTATCTTGATGTAAGGAGACACGAACGAACGAGGGGGTTATACATACAAAGAGAGAGCTTTATTTTTTATAAAGAGAAAAAAACACAAAGACGCACACCTAATACATTTACACATACGGAATCCATGAAACAAAACTGTGTGCTCCTAGTTGAAAAATTAATGACTCGTTTGAAGAAAAAAAAAAATTGCAAGGATAATCAATTCTGACGAGTGAAAATTATTTCGAATGCCCATCCCTTAAATTGTATTCTCTTTTTGTTAGTTCGCATATAGAAACGTTGCATCATCCGCTCAATCTGGCTTGCATGAATATAACAAATAAGTATTTTTGTGTTTTTGTTAAGTGTGTTTCTTTCCAGCATTGGGGTGCCCAGGAATCACTTGGGTAAGTTTTCAAAAATTATAATATAACAACATAAAAAAAAAACTTTCTTTAAACTTTTGTCGATGAAAAACATAGTAATCCAGCACAGTGTCGTCTCTTTTTGCGTTGGAGAAGAGCAAAATAGCGAGTTTCAATTGCACTTCGGCCGCTATCGTTCCATTGTGGTCAGGAAGCTTTGCGGGTGAGCGGCTAATGAATATTCTAACAGTTAGCTTTCTATTGGTCTTAAACTTGTTTTGATTGGTTGTCTATTTTTGTCGGAATTTACTCATTCACATAATGGAACTACCTTCCCGATGAAGCCAGTGGCCCGTGACCACAGAACTGTAAATTTACGTAGAAGGCTCAAAGTGGTTCGAAAAAATGTGGCCAGCGCTCTTAGGTGATCACGTGATATCCGCCATCTTTGTAAGTCCTTTTTTTGTGTTCGCTGCTTTCTTTCTCAACGACAGGCCAGGCTGGAATTCTTGAAATTTGTGAGCTGAGAAGATCGAGGACTAAGCAAAATGGTGGCATGTGCACTCGAGCGTATCTCCCAGCACGTTCAACGGCCACACTTCGATCTGTGCATTGCGAATGGATGTGAGCGTTCTACGTATTTTACAGTTCTGTGCCCGTGGCCGCTGCACTTAACACTTGTGTATGTTGAGGTCAACTTCTTTCATGAGACAAATCCGAGCAAACGTTTTCATATGGTGATGCATTTGAAAAGGCTTAGACAATTCATATCGTCACGACCTTTCATAATATAAGACCTAATTTTTAAAATTTCATATGCACATTACGAATGCCAATATCAAGTGCATATCAGCGCCCGCGTTTGGAGATCACTGATGTGTGATGAGCTAAGCGTCAGTTTCCTCTTCATTTTTTGGAAAATCATTATTATTATTATTATTATCATTATTGTTATTAAGGTTGTGTTTTGTTTGTTTTTCCTTTTGTGTGTGTGTGGAAGTGGGGGTGGGGGTAATTTAATAGGACTTAACTTTGTTTGTGACATTTGTTTGTAACATATATATTAACCTTATAATTTTTCATTTCCTCTTATATTCCCATGCATCAATGATCACAAATACCATTAATAGCGACCTCTCTGGCGAATCTCTCTTACGTTTAAACAGTTGTGCTCCATACATATTGTCCTCATATATAATTTTATCTTGATTTGTTTACATGTTTCTATTGTTAATATCAACATTCTATTTTCTTATCATAATCATAAATTTGCCAGAATCCATATATGTCTTTTTTGTATGCGTGACTGACAAGGCATGTCTTTGATAGCGCCCTCAATCTGAATATCACCGTCTCGCATATAGATTTCGTGTAAAATAAGTAGATTAAATAGTACATAAATACATAGGTATGATTCATGTACGCGGAATGTTTCAGACGATATTGGTGATTCAGTACTTACTCAAATACAAGGACAGCGCAGTAAATTCGTTGTCGTTGATGTTGTTCAGTGTTGTTCAAATTCTTAACCGCACTTACGTTACGCCAAACAATCGGTTCAACGTAGGAACTCCTTCCTTCTGTAATACGAAAAAAAATATTGACACGTTGTTATTTTTGTAATGTAAACGCTGAAAATGTAATAACTATTTGTAGAGGTTGTAGGTGATCTTTATAATACTGTGTTATTACAAACTTGGGCGCCAATCCGAACTTAATCATGGGGGCGGGGGTACACAATTACATGTCACTTTTTACAGTTACTGTCTGTTTCTACACATATACTCTCTCCCTCTAGTTATTCTGTTTCACGCTGTTTACTTCCATTGGTGAACGGTCCATTGTTTGTCTTTTTTATCAGCATTTAGTCAAGGGTTATCGATTTTTTACTTGCTACCACGTTTTGTATTGTCATGTACGGCATCTGCTTATTTCTATCAGGAGTGTAAACATTAACAGTTTGGCTTTTATCTAAAGAAATGTTTGCATTTTTATATTAAGTAGATTTTAGAAACAAAAAGTATCTGAATATGTATGAGTCCGTCTTCATTGCTGCTGACTTAATTGCACCCATCCGTGCGTCCTTTTGTTTCTGTTATCTTGTTTAAAGTGAAGTTGAGATCGAAATACAATTATAGTGCCATTTTACTCATGATCATGAAAATGAATTCAACTAATCAGTACACGTAAGCCTATATCAACAAAAAGGCTTACATACTTTTGAACATAGGTGAGTTGTCCCGTTTGTTCCTGACGTGTGTTACACTCACGTAGGTAGAATTTAACTTTAAGGGGGCGGTATAGTAAGCATGCAAAGCTTGCGAATCCCTTTCAGATGATGAGACGTTCTTGATTAATTATGATTAATTCTAATATACGTTTCATATCCCTTAATGTAAGGGGTTTGCGTAATAAATTAAAAAGAGATAAAATATGTGTATGGTTGAAACATAAAAAAATGTGACATCGCATTTTTACAGGAAACCTTTTTGAAGCGTGACAACGAAAATAGTATAAACCGTGAATGGTCAGGGCATTGTTTTTTTCGATCACGGAACCAACCACTCAAACGGTGTAGCAATTTTGATTCGCAGTGGTCTTCCAATTGATATAATCAATGTTCATTTAAAAGGAGATGGAAGAGCGAGAATTGTGGAATTCTCATGTAACCTAAAAACATATTTTTGTGTAAATGTATATACACCAGCGAAAGGTATAGAAAAGAAAACATTTTATAAATGACTTGACCAATGGATAAAACTTCATAGGCCCGATAGTAGTATTATGATTGCAGGTGGTGACTGGAATTGTGTGCGGAACAGAACCCTAGATACCTACGGGATATCTCACGCATATTTACCCAAAAAGTATTTTAAATCTTTTCAAACAAGAAATAAGCATTTAGATATATGGAGGAACTTTTTTCAAAACAAGAAACAGTTTACTTGGCGACAGTTGTCATTAAAGCTACATTCTCGTCTGGACTATTGGTTAATAACAAAATATTTTAAATGTTCAGTTTATTCGACAGATATTCGACCATGTTTAAATTGTGATCACAATGCAATATCTTTGAAAATCAAAATATCCCAAGAGAAAAGGGGAAAAGGTTATTGGAAGATAAATAATTTGTTGCTAGATGATAATATTTATGTACAAAATGTAAAAGACTTGATACGGAAGATTAAGATTGAAACAAGTACTATGCGTAAACAACTACAATGGGAAGTTTGTAAATCTAAATTAAAAGAATATAGTATAAGTTACGCAAGATTAAAACAAGGAAAAATGAAACGGTATTATGTGAAAATGGAAAAGGAATTAAGACAATTGTGTTCAGTACAAGATGAAAATTTAAATGATACTGATAAAGAAAAGATAGATAACCTAAAACGAGAGCTAGACAAATGGTATACTATGAAATGTAAAGGAGCTTATGTCAGATCAAGAGAAAAATGGCTAGAACAGGGTGAAAAATGTACAAAGTATTTTCTACAGCTTGAGAAACAAAGAGGAAAAAAGAAAAAGTTACATTATATAGAGAAAGATGGTAAACAAATTGTGAACAGTGAAGATATTTTAAAAGAGATTCAACAATGTTATAAGATGGTGTATAGTAAGACAGAAGAAAGTGGAGCAAATCATGATGATTATTTCAGAAATGTAAACATGAAGTGTTTGACAGAAGAGGAAGCCGAGAGCTGTGAAGGTCTGTTAAAAGAAAAGGAATGCTGGAAAGCTTTGTCTACTATGAATTTTAAAAAGTCACCTGGCAGTGACGGTCTAAGTGTTGAATTCTATAAATGTTTTTGGGAACAGATAAAGGACATGGCGATGATATCAATAATGTCATCCTTAAAGCCATTATACCATTTATAGTAGATCCCCTGGTTCATATATTTAATCTGTCTTTGCTACACGGGCAAATTCCCAACTCTATGAAAATCGCCAAAGTTATTCCTTTATTTAAAAAAGGGGGACAAACTAAATGTAAACAACTATCAACCGATCTCCTTGTTATCTTCTTTCTCTAAGATCTTGGAGAAAATCATATATATTAGAACAATTGCCTTCCTAAACGATTATAATGTTTTCTCCAATTTTCAATTTGAGTTTAGGGGGAAACATAGTACCATTCATGCTTTATTATCTTTTGTGGAGAAAGTAGCTTATGCTATAGATAAATCATCTCATACGGTTGGTATTTTCCTGGACTTTTCCAAGGCCTATGACACAATAAACCACGATATATTACTTTATAAACTTTCCCATTACGGTGTACGTGGAAAGGCTTTAGAGTGGTTCAGGAACTATCTTTCTAACAGGAAGCAATGTGTCTTTTTAAACTATTTTACATCAGATTTATGTAATATTAGCTGTGGCGTTCCACAGGGAAGCCTCCTAGGTCCACTTTTATTTATTTTATATATAAATGATTTCTGCAGATCATCTCATATTTTATCGTTCGTTTTTTTTTTTGCTGACGACACGAATCTGTTCTTTTCCCACAACAATCCATACACTCTTATGCAAACGGTTAATTCTGAACTATCTAATATTCTACAATGGATTAGAGCAAACAAACTTTCACTTAATCTCCAAAAAAATAATTATATGTTGTTCAGTAATACTATAGACTCCCTGCCAAGCAATATTGTATTCGATGACGTCCCGTTGGAGAGTGTTTCTTACACTAAATTTTTGGGCCTAACATTCGACAATAAACTTTCCTGGAAGTACCATATTGACAACATCTGCAAAACTATATCTCGTAATATTGGTGTCATGAATAGATTAAAAACTCATCTCCCATCTTCTTCCTTACTTACGCTTTATTCCTCTCTGGTTTTACCATATCTAAATTATGGACACCTGGACAGGTATGGGGCAATACACACCAAACTTTGTTAAACAGAGTCTTATTATTACAAAAGAAAGCCCTTCGTATCATTTGTCTTTCTCATTTTCGCTCTCATACGGACCCTCTTTTCTTTTCAAATAAAATATTGAAAGTTAAAGATCTTTATTTATTTCAGTTGGGCCAGTTTATGTATTCTTATAATAACAGCATGCTTCCTTTCGTTTTTGATGATATGTTCACCCTAAATAAATCCTCCCATAAGTACCCAACTCGGTATTGTAATGACTTTCATCTACCTTTGCTGTTAACCCTTCTAGCTCAAAACACGTTTATTTATACAGCCCCAAAATTCTGGAACTCTCTCCATAATGACATTTAACTTGCCCCCTCTCTTAATCCATTTAAGAGGAAATTGAAATTGTTTCTTATACTTCCTTACAATACAAATTAATATCAGTGCTTCGTCAAATCATGTCTTGCCTTCTTTAAATCCTTCCCGTCACGTCTTTTTTACGCTATATATGTATCTTACTATAATTATGGTCGATACCCCTGCAGTATTTACATCGTGTGCGCTCTCTCTCACTCTCCTTTCTTCTCCTCTCCACCCACCTCTCCTCTCTTTTTCTTTACTCTTCACATATGCAGCAACACTTTCTATTCTTTCATTTCTCTGTTTCCTTGCTTTATTTTCTGTTGTCTTAAATATGTTTCTATTATTATTATACACTTATGTCTTATCTGTCAGTCTATGTATATATATATATATATAGGTGTATATATTTTTTTTTTCTTTTTCTTTCAAGTCAATATATTTACATGTTACAAAAATTATGTTTGTCATTTTTTTGAGGGATCCACATTTTACAAGCTTTCCTTTTCAGTGGATCCATCCATTTACACAGGGTTATCTTGAAAAATCTCTTAAAAAACCATTGTACTTGATATTTATGTATACTTTCTATTACACAATTTTAAACCATGTAAAATGTATTATATTATTGAATATTGAATTGTATACTGATTTCTTGTCAAAAGTACTGTTCTGTTGGAAATGAAAAAATAAACTGAAACTGAAACTGAAACTAATATACAAAGATTACGTAAAGCGGAACTTTGGGGAAGTACCAACCAATCCAAAGAGGTTAATAAATAATTTTATTTCATCATTACAATTTTAGTTGAAATACAAAGAAAATATAAGATACTTCGATAATGAAGAAGTTAACCCTAATAAGGCCGGGGGCATCATGGCCCCTTCCGCGATTTTTCTGATTGTTCGGGAACGCATACGGATGACGCCCCGCCGCTTCATGACTTTATTCTTTCGAGTCTTGCGCATCTTTTAAAACAATTTTTTTGAAAATCGGACCTACCGTTACAAAGTCACGTGACCTTTTGTCTTTACATGTCGGCCCGAAAATTGCTCATTTTCGTGATTTGTGTACAAAACATATGGAAATATCATTTTTCCTAAAAAGAGATAAAACATTGGTTATTTGGTCTTGTTTAAAGTTTAGGTGTTTGTTTTGGGGGTCAAAATAGTTAAATTATAGTTAGAAATGAAATAAAACAACAAAAACAATAAAATACATAAGTTAAAAAAACAATGAAATACATAAGAAATTATCAAAACAAGAGATAACATAAGGAATAACCTAGCTTTCCAAATTTTTTTCGTATTATTATTCCAAATGGTCTAACAAATATATGTAGTGGAAAAGAAAGCTTAAATATGAAGAATATATGATTTATGGGTAAAAATATGAATTTTTTGACCTTATTTGCATAATTAACCATAAATATGCAAATGAGTCATTTTTTCAAAAAATTGAAATTGCTATATTATTCTATACACTTTACTTGACATGCATGCAAATTTTCGCGGCGATCGGCCGTTTCACGGCCGAGATCTTAAGGGGGGCCATAATGCCCCCGGCCGTATTAAGAACTCAAATAGCCCGGCCTTATTAGGGTTAAGAAAGTAATAAAAATGTTATAATGATCATTTTAAGAAATTATGTTGATCTTGTATATAATTCATATGTTTCATTTTACTTGTTTTGTAAATAGTCTATATGTATTTTTGAAATGGATTAATAAAGTCCCTCTAAAGAGAGGTGAAGAGAGAAAAAAAGGGAATGCCTGTTTAATTACTCTGCATTCTTCCAAATTTCTCTGAGGATTTTTATCCCTTTAAATATTTATTATACATACAGTCTTAATCTATAAGATCTGTAGAATAATGACCAGCATCAATACTGCTCTAAGAAAAGCAGAGCTTAAAGAAAATATCTAAGGAACAATTGCCATTAGTTTCCCCTCGAAATTAACTTAGTGGGCAGAGAATTTTAGAAAGATATGTGGGCAAATTCAATCTTTTTGTTTCCAGGATGAATGGGTGACTAAATTTTCAACTGTGTGCATTGAGTTAGGAAGCATTTGAAAGATCAATATTGAAATTTCAAGAATCAATAAAAATGAAATCTCTACTATGTTGGAAGTAATCACAGGGTTCAGACGGGTCAGGGAATTTATTGAAAGTTAGGGAATTTAAAAATACCTTTTCCAGAAAAAAGGGCAGGAAAAGTCAGGGAATTTGTCAATTTCTTCTGGAAAGTCATGGAAAATCATTTATTCAAGACATTTGTTTACGGTTAGCAAATTTGATAAATTTGATAAATTTGTAAATCAGCATCTCACATGACCAATGAGTAATGGAAATTAACATTTGATCTGCTTTGGAAATTCAGGGAAAGTCAGGGAATTTGAATCTGTGTAAGTGCATGAACCCTGTAATCAATTACTAAATTTGCATAATCGATGAGTAATGGTAACGCTATGGACATTATCAAATACATCATCCATTTTAATGTATTTCAATAGTTGTTAATATATATTATGAACAAAGTGCAGGGATATATAGCATAGTGGGTAGGTCATTTACATTACGAATTTCAGTTAGTTAACTAATTGAATGTCCAACTGAGGGATGTTCCAAAATGTTCAGGTCCCACTTGTTACTTTTTGAAGATAATATTTTTGAATTACTTAAAGATGCGACATTGAATTAGAGTGAAACTTAAAAAAAATATCGGTTATCTTGGAACATGCCAATTTCATAACAAAGAGGTATGATCAGATTCATCTAATTAACAACATATGTTAATAACCTGGGTAACGCTAGGGACAATTTGGTAACTTGGAATAATTTGGTAACTTTGGAATAATATGAAAGTACAAAAAACAGGAGCAATGGATAACGATATAATATACTTCGGAAATACCATAATATCCTCTAATTTAGTGAATTAGTGGCAGGGAAAGGCAATTTTAGGCTTGAAAAGACGTCATTTACCTGCCTATTATGTTGTAAGTATTGGCCAATTTTGACAATTACAGTCTATAAGTATTGACAAAGTATATACAAACAAAAATGACACAGAAATATTTGAAAGTATTGAGACCTATATAGAATTTGTGAAAAGAGTTATGTCTCAGGCCCACCTACGGCTAAATTACGTAAGGGGAACACTGAACGTGGCCGAGGGTAAAGCTGGTCGTTGTCATGGTTATAAACTCCAACAATAGAAGAGCGGAAGTAAGATATTTAAAGGGTATAGATTGATTCGTAGCAATAGCGTTAAAGGCGAGTTTAACAAAGAGGGGGAAGAGGAAAGGGGCGGGGGGGGGTCGATGAACAAAGGGGAAGCGTTGACCCATGTATTTTTCATGAAATTCATTCAATACACTACTGTTTAATGGCCGAAGGAGTTGGGCAAAGGCAACATAATGGCCCGAATTCACAAAGGAGACTTGTCGACAAACCTCCTTTGTGAATTCGGGCCTTAAAGGAAA
>CP137670.1:5208221-5334853 GCA_037976565.1 Mesocentrotus franciscanus | reverse complement strand
ATACGTGCCTTCACGGTTGTTTCAACGCAAAGCATGCCGGGACAGATTTTGAGTACGGCAGTAGATTTTCACCTTCGCCGCGATCAGCTGTTCCATTGCCAACAACGGGATTGTTATCCTGTCGAATCAACATGACATCATAATCTTGTACAGGATCCGTTATTCTGCAGTGATTTTCTTTCATTCCAGTATCATTTGTACGGTAATAAACCAAAGTCTGTGATTATGTATTTTTATGACGATCCTTCGACCTAAAACACGAATGTTTAGCAGCTTAAAAGGCAAACCACCGACCCAAACTTCACACACACACATTTGAACATATGGGACTACATATTCATACCAAGGAACCCACTCTCATTAGCCCACTTTACTTCGTATTATCAGCTTTATTTTTGAAGGATCGTCATAACAATACACAATCACAAACTTTGGTTTCTTACTGTACAAATGATACTGGAATGAAAGAAAATCACTGCAGAATAACGCATCCTGTACAAGATTATGATGTTGATTCGACGGGATAAAAATCCCGTTGTTGGCAGTGGAAAAGCTGATCGCGGCGAAGGTGAAAATCTACTGCCGTACTCAAAATCTGTCCCGGCATGCTTTGCGTTGAAACAACCGTGAAGGCACGTATTGTGGGATGTACAAGAACATGGCGACGCACGTACGAGGCTAGGAAGGGATGATTTATGCTAAGAATTTTGTGATTTACTGCTTTGTGGTACGTTTTGGTTAGGATTTGTTCAGGTCATCTCATATAACTTATAAATATCTTTCAGAAAAGACAAAGTTGTTGCTTGGGGTTCGGTTTCCTTTAATGTCTGAGATGCTATTGTTACCTCTATTATTACGTATACAAGTAGAACGCGCTAATGGATCGGCGGCCGGGGGGGGGGGTGACTAAAGTGAAAAGAGCATTTCGTCGGCTTTCAAACTATTTAATACAAGCCGTTAACGCTATACACTGAACTGCATATCAAGGACGAACATAGTATTTGATGGAAAGACGGAATACATGTATATCATTGCTCTTCTTTCAAATGATTGACAGTGAACATTCAACACAAATAACACGATGCATTTACTTCAATGAAACTCGATAAACATGTTTAATCACAATGTTAATGAAACGTAGATATTATTATGGTCATAATCGAGAAGGTGGCTAATGCGCCTAGATCTTTCTAGCTAGTTAATCAGTTGGAGTTCAAGATAAAGGACTACACACGTTGCAATTAGCTAATTTTATAATTCTCGTATTTGCGCAATTCAATTTGCACCGGGTTTCGAGTTTTCAAATGATTTCAGGAAAATTGTTCTGTTGCACCTATATTTTCCACCTGGCGATCCAGTCACATTTGGATACCAACATTTAATTACGTTCTGTATCAAACCATAATTACATAAAGTCATCCAAAGCTGTGGAATCGTCTCTTCAGTTTATTAGAAGAAGAAAAATCTTCATCAAGCTTAGAAAAGTTGACGTTTGAGAGGTTTAATTTGCCCCTTCGTTTTGTTGTGTTATTGTTTTTTTGTTTTTATTGTTTTATACCAGTGTAAATGTGTTGGATTCTTTTCATTTCATATATATGGGGACAAAACTTTGATAGACTTTTGTTTTTTGTTTGTTCCTCACATTTTCATATAACTTCAAGTTGACTGTTTTATTGAATTACCTCCAACGATCCTTTTCTATATGATTATTTTTGTCTTAATTCATGTCCTTCCTCTCTCTTTTCCTCCCTCTCGATCACTCTTATCGTTTAAATTTATATTGTTTATTTCTGAACCATACATAAATATAACCATCTTCCTTCATTAATAAATATTACGTTAAAAAGATTGTCAATGGTTAGGTTATTAAACCACATCCTTTGTTTTTGTTTTTTATTCAAGTCTTTGCTAAGATTTTTTAAAGGTATGAATGTGTTAGCAAAGAGAATAATACTAAGCTGGAAGAATTGTTGTAGATACTTTAATTTCTAGCCTAGCCTATGTTATGTTTCACTCAATGATTGAGTAATTAATGTAAATATAATATTGAAATTATGGAAATAAAAACCTCGCTTGCGGGATAAGATAAACAAAAATTAAGGCTGTTGCTGCTGCCGTTGTTGTTTTTTGTTGTTGTTGTTTGGTTTTTACGGCGCTGTCATTCAAAAAGCTCATATTTTGCACCAATCATTTACAATTAATAATCGTTTTATGATTAGTCATAAACGTATGGCCTATACGTTTTTAAGTGTTCCAGAAGTCAAATACTTTAAAATAAAACCCACACTAATATTAATGTTTGGAAACGAAAACGTGACAAATAAAGCTACAACAAAGCGGAGTATAGTATAAAATGTGTGAAATATAAATTTTCTTGATAATTTAATTCTCCCTTTGTATTTGTTGGCAACAGAGGGCGCTCAACTTGTATCAGTCAAATGCACTGTAAAAAGATTGCTCTCTGTGGTGGAGACGTTTAGAACGGATGCGTTTTCTACGCGGGATTCCCGCATGCGTCTTTTGAATAGAGGGATTAGGACAGTCGCGGCTTTCACGCAAACTAGCACGCGTGATTACAGCCACTCGAATTGATCCAAGGCGCCTTATTAAATAAATTTTCCATGTCAATTTGATTTGTTTTCTTCTCGTAATTCAAGAATGAAAGGTTGACTGGTTGAATTTGAGCCTTTCTTGAATACTTTTATATGTGGGACTTAATACTTTACATTTTCAAAAAACGATTTGGGACAAATCAATTTTTCATATACCTACAAATTTCCAAACTTGGCAACGGTATGAGTAATTAGTTGTTTTATGTAAGTCCCTCATATTATTTCCTAAAATGTTGTTAAAAATCATTCAAATAGATCGCAAATAGCAAGGGAAGAGATTGTTTCCATGACATACAACTACGTTGCATGTAACAAGAAATTGAAATATTTCTGTAAACTACAACGCAGGACGTTGTGTATCTATGAATTTTATAAAGTGAATTTCAAAATTGTGCTTATTGGTAGAGTAATATTGTTGAGAAATTATTATTTTTTTGAAATTTTTCCTCAAAATCAATGAAACGACAGTAACCATTTTTCGTTTTTACATAAACAATAAAACAAAATCGTATTGATGGTAAGTTTACAAGTTTTAATTTTGACTCCTAGTGTATCCTTCTAGTTGGCAAAATTTATATTGACTCAAAGGTAATGGCCACGTACAAAAGAAAGAAAAATGAGCAATATCCTACCTAATTGCCTAATCATCTCGTCAGTGCTTCCTGGGGCCCCGAGCTCTTCAGCTCCGACTCCACGATTGTCAATGAATGCGATGTGCTTCGTAAGCCGAACTGCCTGTCGACGTACTGTGTGACCTCCTTGAAAATCTGCTGGAGCAACTTGCTCCCTATGAAGGTCTCCTAGTTCTCCGTTTACGGCATATTTTAGGGAGTTTAGAAGCGATGTCTTTCCGATCCCTGTCGTGCCAAATAACCCAACATTTAGGGTATCTGGAAAAGTCATATCGCTAAACTCCATTGATTCGCCTGGCTTGTACTCTTTTACGCGATCGCGTTGCTTTTCTATTTCTTTTCTGACATCAAAGATCTGACTAAATTTGCCCTCACCTTTCTTCGATGCATCTTTGCTTTTTTTCAATTCTTTTTGTTGTTTCCGTTTAAAAGCGTTCCATTCCTCCTCAAGTTGCGCTGGCGATTTATTCTTACTTGGGGAATTGCCCATTCTGTAATGTTATTTATACAATGTATACTGATTTTTTTGTTTTATGGCGAACTGGCAGGTGCCGTGAGTAGAACATCGATAATAGTGCACGATTTCTTCAGTTACATGGGTGATATGTACTAAAACTGCATGAATCCTAAAGCGCATGAATCAACGCTTATTGGCTAGCTTTGCTTACCGGCCGAATTCGCATCCTCCCCCTTTCAGTTGGATGGACATGATTGGCTGAACGTTGGTTCAATATCAGCTACGTATAGTTAGATTTACACCGTATATTAAAAGTATGTAACCCTTAACAAAGACCTCATAAAGGATTTCGATATGGCAGTATCGCAAGGAACTTTAACGTTTGGGGTCCTCTCCCTTTCAAGTGACAAGTCAATCAGAGAATTCGTAGACAGCAAGATCAAAACAAGTAAAACTATCCCTAAATTTCATGTACTGACATACGAAGATCTCAATACATTTTCACCACCAAAGGAACAGCAATGGAATGGCGTCATACTAATACATCCAGCTAGTGAAGGGAGGCTTTCTCTCACTAATGTAACTGATGCTAGGTACAACCAACTGATTCCTGCTCTCAACAAAATATATGGTAAGACTAACACTTGTGTTGAATATTTACTTTGTATATTAAGGGAATCCTCTACGGCTAGTTGAATAAACGCAATCTTCACACAATTATATTATACAGACAAGCATTTATGTGTATACTAATTCTTTCTACCGCGACAATTAATTTATTTTTCCAAAGCTAAACACTCTACCAAAAGAATATTCATTCTAAAAATGTCACATTATAAGAAATTGGCGAAGTGTATACCAGCGTCAGCATTAGCTCGTTTACGGTAAGTTCGACCATGGAGCTTACCACCTGATACCAATAATCGGGACAGTAGGATACCGTAGCAGGTGATCTAATGTAGCACAGTATAAACTGCTAGATTATATAATCTGTAATCTAGATTACAAAGTAGCAACGGTATCATACTGTTCCTATTTATCACCTGGGTTATCGAAGACCACAGTAATATACTGAACAATTAGTCACCCAGCGCGCGCGCGCTACTCAGCTACCGTATATCGTCGTAGTGTTAGTGGTAGTGTTATATAGTAGTGTTAGTATTGCCAGTTGAGATATAGGGTATTATGTTAAACGTGTATCTTAAAACTTGCCATCATTTTGTTTGTAGTTCGCTGCCAAAGATTTTCTTGTTTTTTTGTTGGTTTTTTTTTTAAAGATTCTTTGAGTGTTTAAAAAAAAAAATCATTGTTGAACATTATATTTGTACAATTCAACTGTATTTCTTCCATGCCCCAGAAGGGGCCGTTAAAGAAATAAAAAAATCATTGTCATTGTCATTGTCATTGTCATTGTCGTCTCTGGATTATATTTTGTTACTGTAACTTACTGTGAAATGCTTGTGCGCAATACGCGTGCGTATTATCAGGCAGCCTATGCGATATACATCCTGTTCGACCGGCTATGCGCTACAGCGGCAGACCCAGGATTTTTGAAAAGGAGGGGCATGCAGTGTACGAAATTGCGAGCGCGAAGCCTTTATCGGCGTGGGGTCCGGGAAAAAAAGGGAGCATACACCCCCAGTCTCCCCACTGGATCCGCGCCTGGGCTGTGCAGTACGCCCAGGCCTGACGTCGACCGCCGGCGCCGCCGCTAGACCCGCCAGAGCGCCTAGCTAGATACCGTACTTGCAGCTAGGCATGCATGCAGCCAAAGTTTCGTTTAGGGTAGCCGCTGGTGGCCGGCGCAGCTTTAGCCTTGCTGCTGGTGGTTCTTTGTCTTCACTCCAAAAATATCTACAATGTATACCGTAAGTTTTAAATATGTATTTAGATATTCATTTTTGAGGAATAATCGATATAAGGCCTAATATTGTTTGAAAACCATTTGCCCATGGGCTAGACCTATAATTAATAGAATATAGATTATAGTCCCACATACCAACTTTCTGTGTGTGATTCCTTTAGGCTTTATAATCTTTATATTGTGTGTATGTGTGTGTGTCTGCAATTTTTTCTATGAAAATTTGTTGTACAATCAAAATTCATCCAACTTAAGCATACCAAATTCCACCTCAAACTCATACAATGTCAATGCATGAGGTCTAACCTTTAATTAAACGGTAGTTCCTATATGGACGGTGGACCTCATAGGCCTCGTAAACTCATTAGATTTTGGAACTAACATTTGCAACAAATTAAAAGTTTTTTTTACACATGTACGAAACAAATACTAAATTATAAATAGGAAATAATGAAAATTATTGTTCAATTGAATAATGAATATGAATCATTATGATGCTTCAAAATTATACTGCAAAAATGACCTTAATAAATCAGTTCTCTAGCTAATTTAATTTCATCTGATTCACAGCTCAAAATCATGAAGAAAAACTGAATAAACTGCCCCTTGATTTTACTCCATTGCACCACCCTGTTTCACTAGCGTTTGCCATACTGCGGCTATTTCAATTTGTGCTGCTCAATCTCCTCCTTTAGTATGTTTGGCGCTATAGCCAATGTAGGTATTTCATTTTAAAAAATTATTGTAAAGAAAAATTACTTGTCTACTAGTTCTTAGCATGCTTGTGAATTTTTCCACCACTCATTCAAGGACGCTGCACAGTATATCCTAACGGTTCATTGTGTGCAATGCATGCTTGCACATGTCTGTAGATTTTACCCATCATCTGTGTATATATACACGCTGAAAAAAAACAAGAAAAAAAACAATGGTTTATTTCACAAAATGAGTAGGGGTGCTGTTACGAGAATATAAGCATCGTGCGCATAAATGAAGATACCCTTGTAAACGCAGACAAATTGGTCCAAAAAAAGGATTGTCCGCATTTTTGCGGACAATCCTGATTAGGCCTACCGTTCCTTGGGGATGCGATAAACGGATTCCGCGATGATGCTCCATGATGCATTTTACACATACGCAGCCCAGAGACTTTCACGTTATGAACGATAAATCATCGGGAAGACGGTCAACCCGTAAAAAGTAGACAGTGAACTGGGGGTATTTTATTACCGGTACGCGGAATCCGTTTTTCGCATTGCCAGCACGCAGATCAGGAACCCTGCACCCGCAGAGAGCCAAAGAAAAAAAAACGTTCGCGGACGATCTTTATGTTTTTAGGATGGGATTTGTCCGCGTTTACTAGGATATCCTCGTTTATGCGGACAATCCTCATTCTCGGACTAGTGCCCCCACTGAAAATGGCAATATTCCTCACACCAATTCCACTCTTGGAGTAATTCCTAGTACCCTGCAGAAAGTCAAGGGCCAAGGACAAGTAAAAGAGCCACATCCATCGCGATTTGCAATTTTTTTTTTCTTTTCTTTTTCATAAAGATAGAGAATGATAAGAATTAATCATTGTCAAAAATACACATCACACATAATTGGAAGAAAAAAACCCAAACATTTTTTTTTCTATTTGGGACCATAAATGGCATAATGGAATGATCGATGCATTTTGGAACAGGCAGCATGTTCTTGACTACTTTCAACACAGAATAACCAGAATATTTCACTGAATATTTTTTAGTTGGAATATTCATATATTAATTGTAATTTATGTTATATTGTATTATAGTTAATCAATCATATTTTATACGTTTTCATTGAAATGAGTTATGGATGTCATTTTTTTTTTTTTTACGGGGGCAAATTGTTTCTTAGAAGCAAAGGGCCTACACTGGTCAACTTTCAAACTTCATTTTTGAAGAAAAAAATGTTATTGTTTTGGTAATTACTGTTGTAATCTAACGATATACGAACAAACAAAGGGCATATAGTATACAATAAGCACTTCAGGGAAAGCTATTTTATACGGGGAGGGAGGTGGGGTCCTTTGACGCCATACAAGCAGCAATGATCCTATACACCTAATTCTGCATCCATGCAGTACGTGGTTCCCATCATTTGCGATTTCTCTAGTGGTTTTATAACTTTGCTTAATTGCATCTTCACATTGGAGTGAATGCTGTTTTAGGGTTCTATAGCTATGACCCCTAGGACAATCACCCCTGGCTAATTACCAGCAGGACAATTAATTACCCCAAAAGGACAACCCCCAAGCTTCAATTGAAGCTGTTATTCAACCCTAACACTGATACAAGCCAGTTGCCTGCTAATTAATTCCTGCTATGATAGAAACATATTGTGGTAGGCTAGTACATTGAAGCAGCAATAGGAATGTGGGGCTGTCTCACTGACAGCAGTGATCAAGGTTGACCTCTCAGCCATGAATATAAGCCAAAATGGGGGTCATACTTTGACACCATACAAGTAGCGTGATCCTATACACCAAATTCCACATCCAGTGGTTTCCATCATTTGTGATTTTTCCAAAGATTATTTAAGTCAATTTTATAAATTCGCTTCCATGTTCAATTTGAGGGAATGCCCTTTTAGCAATATTCTAATTTTATTTTCATATTGCATCTATTACGAACAAAACCAAACATACTTGAAGATGTAGAAGATCCTCATTATCCATCCACCTTCACAGCTTCTTCTGCCTCACAATTACCTCTGTCACAAGTCCTAACACCATGCCTGATTTTGATGCAGGTGAGCTGACAGCACTGGGGACACTTCGCCTCAATTGAAGCTGTTATTCAACCCTTAGACACAAGCCAGTTGCTTGCTAATAACGCGCTATGAAAGAAATGACATATTGTGGTAAGTTCATTGAAGCAGCGCAATGGGAAAGTGGGGCTGTAACTGACAGCAGTGGTCAAGGTTGACCTCTCAGTCGTATAAGCCATAAGGGGGGGGGTCATACTTTGACGCCATAGAAGTAGCATGATCCTATACACCTAATACCACAGCTTCTTTTGCCTCACAGTCACCTCTGTACAAGTCCTATTAAGCACCGTGCCTGATTTGGTGCAACTGATAGCATTGGGGACACTTCGCCTCAATTTAAGCTATTATTCAACCCTGGCACAAGCCAGTTGCCTGCTATGAAAGAAATTACATATTGTGGTAAGTACATTGAAGCAGCAATGGGAATGTGGGACTGTCTCACTTAATTACAGCAGTGATCACGGTTGACCTCTCAGTCGTATAAGGGGGTGGTCATATACTTTGACGCCATACAAGTAGCGTGATCTTATAGACTCGATTCTGCATCCTGTGGTTCCCATCATTTTTGATTTTCCCAGAGATTAAGTCAATTTTATAAATTTCCTTGCATCTTCACATTTGAGTGAATGGAGGTTAATTGTTCTGACGTATATATAGGCCCTTTGTACACTGCGAGGGGATGCTACGCTTTGCGTTGACTTGTATTTTTTTATTTTTTAATCTCTGAAACCCAAAACTGTACAAGATGAACTCTAAAATCCAGGAATGGAAAGTAAATCTAATGATACTTTGATCTCAAGATATATGTTTTGATGGACCCGCCTCCCACTAGCATAGAGTGTTGAAAGACTCACATACTGTTTACAGTGAACGTTAGCGTTAAGGCATAACATAAAATGTTTTACGAGGACATGCAGTTTTTTCATGTTGGACGTTTTCAAGATATTGAAGTTTCCTCTACCAATTAGTATTGCATCTGTTGGATCATTTAGAAGAAACACCGACTTATGACATTCACATTAATTTTTAAATGTGCCACATTACTCTGTACAAAGTAAAAAGGGTATGTATTCAAAATTAAAATGATAGTTTTTAAGCCTATTTACACTATTTAACAAAAATCATTAATGTGAAGATAAGTTGAGGCCAGCAGTCTTCAATACTTTGAAACAGATAAAGTCCTGCGAAGGAAACAAAATATAGCCTCAAGCATGGTAGGAAATGTACGTTGAAGTGTTGAAATGAAAAATTATCTTACAGTAGTCTGATTGGTGTCCCTTAACTCCTTTGTAGCTTTGCTCATGCTCAGCATCCGTTATTATATTACTCCTTCAGTTTTATTCAAAATCAAATGATTTTTTTTCTTTTCTCTTCTGTTCTTTTATTTGATAGACCTACTAGCAAAGGAACAACTTCAACATTGCATCAAATGGCTCAATCAAAGTTATGAGTGGAGCAATATTCACCCAGTTATCCAAAAACAAAACAGCACATCCCAAAGAATCAAACACATTCAGACAACTGATATGGTGAACTCCAGTTGAAAAGACATGCCATTCTGAAATAACCCTGGTTATTCAGACATCTTGCCGGAGAATTAAAAGGTGCAAGAACGGTCAGTGATCGATTTAAATACATTTTACCATCAGGAGCATTCACAGCATTGCACAGTATCTAACTGAATAGTTGGAGAGAAACTGGACTCTGTGTAACTGTATACATGTACTAGACATGTGTAACTATACTAGACATGGCAAGTACTAGTAATGGACAAGGAATTTTACTCACGTGAACAGTTCAAAACCGAACCCAAGTAAGTGTTCCTCAATGAAATGTGTCTTTCAAGTGTATCCAACCAGCCCTTCAAATCCTTCACCTAGACCACAAGGCCATCCCAAACTGCACCTCTCCGACAATTCCGGGAGTTATATTACAGTCAGATCTCAAATGGAATTCCCAAGTGTTTGATATGATATCACGTGGCGGCAAGGGACTGTACATTTACGACGTCTCGGAGTATCATGTGAAGATCTAGCAGACATCTACTCTACATATATCCGACCTTTGCTAGAATACGCTTCTCCAGTTTGGTCCACATCAATTTCCCCAACAGTTATCTCATTCTTGCAGTCTGGAGAAGGTGCAGAAACGTGTCTGCTGTATTATCCTTGGACACGAACATTCTTTAATATGAAACCACTCCTTCCTCTCCAGAGTCTATCTTCTTGCCGTCCTGCCCTTCTTGAATCTTTTTCTCTCAAACTATATACTTTAAGTCACCACGAGATCGTTATGTTCTACCGCTAACTTGTCGCCAAACCTCTTGCCGTGAACTCAGAAACTCTCTACACATAACTATACCCTATTGTAGAACTGAGAGACACGGCACTTCAATTATTCCCTATATCGTACGACTCCTTAACAACCAACTGTGATTTTAATTCTCTTTGTCATGTTTGTATTTATTTATTTTCACTTATTAATGCTGTTCATTCTTCACTTTTCCATTCTTCGTTCTTCCATCCTCTCCTCTTATGTACTTTCTCTCCTTCTCTCTAAATCAGCAAAGTAATAACATGCATTATGATTATTATTACAATTTTGATTAATTACAAAAAAAGTCATCTCAGAATGAAGTATCTTTTTAATGCAATCTTTTTATGTGTAGCTTGTCTTCATGATGTAATGCTTTTCTCACCAATTAACCAATGTATCGGTTATGAAAGAATTTTAAGATCACAATCATAAGCATGTATTTTCTGGGGGGGGGGGTGGTGTTGACTTTTTGTGACTGCTTTTGTTTGTGTTTGCGATGGGATTTCATTTCTTTCATTACCCATTGTAGATTTAATTCAAAACTGTATGAGTTTAATAAGTAATAACTAATAAGTCTTATTTAGGTATCAACAGAAGCTTATACCCCGAAATTAATTGTTTAACTATAGGGTTATACTATTTATGATTGCTATACAATTTCTTGTTGGAGCTAAACAGCGTAGCGAATATGACAGATAAAACTCTATAAAATTATATTGCTTTATTTAAACAAAAATAATGGGTCGTTCAAATCTGTGTCAGCTATCACGTTTACTAGCAAACAAAATATATCCCAAGTGCTTCTGGTGAGACCTATAGGGTTAGTTGGTTATTTAGTTTGCAATTTTTTGGTACTAAAGTTCTTGCTACATTTTACACCCAATGAAAAGTCATGCGTAAACAATCTTCAATATTATTTTTATACTCAAAGAAAAGAACTGGTTGAGGTTTTTTTTTTTTTTTTTTGTTATACCTTTTTCCCCCTTTATTTCTGTGTTTGGTACTAAATTTGTCATTATAGGAAATATATATATTTTTGTAATCACTGCCAATTTTCATGAATTTGGCTCATGGTCATTTTTAGTTGAATTGCCCACATTCAAATGTATAAAATTCTATAAAATCCTATTGCTTTTATTTTGGCATGTATTCTTTGGTAGCAAAAATACACTCATATATTAGGTAATTAAGCTAAGGGTAATTGCTGGTACAATTTTCGAATTCTCTGGTGTGCAAGTTTTATATAATCTCTCTATCTTTTATGGGGTAAAAGATTAACCCTATTTAAACCGGGCTATTTCAGACCAGGTTTTTACCCGGGTCAATTTGACCCCAAGATCTCGGCCGATTTACAGCCAATCGCCGCGAAAATTTGCATGCATGTCAAGTAAAGTGTATAGAATACTATGGTAATTTCAATTTTTGGAAAAATTCACTCATTTGCATATTAATTGTAATTTATGCAAATAAGGTCATAAAATTAACATTTTCACCCATGAATCATATATTCTTCATATTTAAGCATTTTTTAGACCATTTGGAATAATCATACGACAAACAAAATTAGAAGAGCCAGGTTATTCCTTAAATTATCTCTTGTTTTGATAATTTCTTATGTATTTCATTGTTTTTTTTTACTTATGTATTTTATTGCTTTTTTTATTTCATTTCTAACTACAATTCAACTATTTTGACCCGAAATCAAACACCTAAACTTTAAACAAGACCAAATAACCAATGTTTTTATCTCTCTTTAGGAAAAATGATATTTCCATATGTTTTGTACACAACAATTAGCGATTTTCGGGCTGACATGCAAAGACAAAAGATCATGTCACGTTATTATACGGATTCCGTAGTAGTCGCTAAATTACTACGGGGGTCAAATTGACTCCCTCCCGGTTACATAGGGTTAAACATGCATGTACAGTCTTCTCAGAAAATGCATAGTACACATGTACAGTGTAAGTTAAATTTAGAATAATTGATATTCCCATATAATCAATTTCAGACTTTTCAACTGATATCTTGTCATAATATTAATTTTTGATAATTAATCAGTAGTGCTAATAGTTTAGCATGGGTTGAGTTACTGAGAGGGCACTGATGTCATGGGGGGGGGGCGGCACTGCTCTAAAGTGAATTAATTGTTTAGACAGAGAACTGGAATCTCAAGTTGGGGCATATGTGGGAGGGGTCATGTTGCATTAATTCCTATACTTTTGTTTTCACTCGATGATGAGGTGTCACATATCCTTTCAGATACCCCCTCCCCTATAGGTATTCCTCTCAAGCAATTCAATCGATAGAGGAATGTGTTATTGGCTTAGTCTTGTTCAGCAATTACATAATGATGCCTTTATGTCTCCAATTTGCAGACTTGTTGGATTGGACAGGAATAAGGGGCTTAAAGTAGTTTAGTTATTTTGGCTCTATGTTCTCCAGTTTCGCTCTGATGAGTGCGAGGTGATGGCTTTTGTATGTCTTTGTTGAGAGGCATGTTCATTAATCTTTTCTCTTTCACAGTATCATCTTTTATTTACATCTTTATAATAGCAGTCATGTGATGTGTAATAACGAGTACATTTGTAGGTCCTATTATAATTATTTTTCTGTAGTGATTGATCCTATCTCTGAATGCAATTTGTACTTTATTTGCCTGCATAAACATCAATGTGTTTTAGAATTTGTCGTTGCTCAGCCTAAATTCTCGACGTTTTTATTAGCAACTTTATAGCAAGAATGTTTTTCTTCTAACAATAATGAGAAGAATTATATTTTTAATAAACGATTTTATCAGTACTGTACTACATGTACTTGAAAACTGGATGAGATTTATTCTTTTGCAATTTCATGTCATTTAATTGTTCGTTTGTGCCATTAAGTCAGTGTAAACACGCCACATACTTGAAGTCTAATGGCTGCCAGCTTTTTGACCAAGGAGTTATGATCGAGAGATCTCCTAACTCCTTGGTGTGATTAAGAGAGACTTGGAGTGAAATGTGTTGTTGAGATTTGGAGAGAGAAGTCCTGGTCCATCATATTACGAGAAACCGGACTCCGCTAAAGTAAAGTAAAAGTATTTGGACTAAGTGCTGTGAGATTCTGAGAGAGTAAAAAAACTGCTCAGAGCTAGGGAGCGTTAAACTCATATTCCGGATCTCCACAGAAACATGATAGCTATTCAAAACACATCGCTGTTCTCTACTCTATGTCGCAAATTGGGAGCTAGAAGGGCATTGATATAACCCTGTGATGTGGTAACGATAGAAGTTTCACTGCATGTCATAAAAACCCTCTGATGTAAAAAAAAAAAAAAAAAGCGATATTCCAGGGCCAAAATTATGTTTCCAAGCTTTTCATTACAATGCTGCCCCTCAACACTCATACAATGTACATTTTATAAATTGATACACAATACTTTTTCCAATATTATTTTTCACATTTTCCTGCAATGCGTCCGTTAAAAATAAGTTTCATCTATGATTTAAGACATTCAAAATATTTTATTAGGCCCATTCTACTGATCTTTATGAAAAATGTATGCGTATGGGCACGGCTCCATTTTATTTTCAATAATCTATAATCTTTTTCTGTTATTCTCCTTGATAAATTTCCTAAATTGTTACACAGTTTAAAGTTTGTAGATAATCTGTCTTCTATTTAAAAGGGGGCAGTGGCTACAAGAAGCCTCCATTTACAAAACATGGCAAACATGTAAAGAACAATGCGTTATTTAAGCACATTTTTCGTTTAGGGACAAAAAATTGAATCTACTCAGATTTAAGACCAATTTGAAAAAAGGTTGAATGCAGTGAATGCACAACGAAAGAAATCTAGCTGAAAAAACCTCGGCTAAAGTTGCTTATTGACTAGAAAAAAAGCTGACATAAAAGTAAATAACAATATCATTATAGGATAGGTACGTCGATACGAGGAAAAAAGCGAGGGCGCTCTTCAAAATAGATTAGGTTAATCAATTTTCTAAATATGTTTTTAATGTACGAATGTTTCAAAAGTTGATTCTAAAAATATTTAATGGCATGAACTATCACTCTGCAAAGTTTGAATCATCAATTTAAGCGCAAGACAAAAAATTGATCAAACTACCTAAACAGGACAAAAACACGATTTGGAACTGTAATCCTTCGTACAAACACATTTTGGAATTCAGGATGGATCACGATCCGCGACACATGGTGTGGAAATCGATTTACACGTCGTGTATTTAACATGCAGGAAAGGGTGTATTACGCCTTTTAATTAAAGGTAGAATTTGCGTAGCAATTAGACGAATTCAGATTTTTTCCCCCGCCACTTATTTATTATGCAGCTCATATGCAAAGTTGAACCTGATACGTTTATGTCTTCTCATGATAATACTTAGTGTAAAACTAACAAAATTGTACTAATTATTATGGTGACTATTCTAAGACAAGAAATCTCTAGAACATCAGGTTAGGTGGACATAAACAACAGTTATAGCTTCAATGTGACAAACAGATGTAAGAGCTGTTGTGTGTGTAGGGGTGGCCATTACTCAGTGTGTATAATATGAAACTATGCAAATGTTAGATTATTGGATATCACGATGTTAACAATTCTTATGTATATTACCCATTTCATGTTAAATAAATCATTCGAAGAATAGGAATTTATTTAATCCTGTCGTTTTAGAACAATCAAACCTTGGTATTTATCTATGGACTATGGTACAGATATAATTATCATATAGGCTTGCTTGTTTACCGGCATATGTTTTATAAGGAACCCCGGCTAAACTTTATTTTCAGCACAACTTTTAGGTATATGCTATGTGTTTCTTGGAAATGATCCTCAGCATTCATCTTGTCAGTGTTGCAGTATTAATTCTAGAGCGATGAATTGTAGTCCCGCTATTCAATTTAGTTTTTAATACATAAATAGCCTTTCAATTTGAAGATGTAGTCAAGGTAGATCTGGCAAAAGAATAATTTAACCACAACTGGTAACTGGTCAAATGGTGCGAACTGAATTGAAGTGACATTAAAAGCTCCAAGCCTCAAACATATGGTTTATTATCATAATTGTAAGTTGTTATTGTTATTAGGTTTATCATTATTATTATTATGATCATCATCATCATCATCATCATCATCATCATTATATATTCTATCTTTCTCTAGCCTACATACCGGACTACTATATAGCTACCTTTTTGTAATTATAGTATCACTGTATAGCCTAATTGAGCTGTACATATGCACCATCTAACATTCTTCTGAATTCGACTTGGCTTATGAAGATAATTCTTTCCCTCTGAAACAGAACTTAAAAAAAAAATTGCCTACAACTTAAATGACAACGTGATCGACACATTGACAGTTGCGGATTTTTTCTGTAAGAACAGCTTCTAAGCTGTAGCGTCTGAATAGTCTTGTTCAAGACTCGAAAGTACCAGAAGTCTTACGAGACTCGAATATATCTGCAGCATTGAACTCAGAACCAAATTAATGTAACAAATTCGATATCTATAACACATTTAATTAAGATGTCAATCTGCGATAGAAGTAAAAATCCGTTTCATAAAACTAATAACAAGTTAATATAGTCAATAATCAATTGATAATTCGCGAACGAGTCTAATTGCAGTCGCGCTCTATTTTCGCCGTCGTCTGCAGCTGCCTGCGCTACCTATATAAGCGCTAGTTATCTGTGACAATGAACCCAACTTCTCTGCTTGGCATGGTTTTTTGTAGAAATCCCGTAAGTACATGTCATATCTATTCCGTAATACGAAGAATAATATTCATAAGTCGACATCTATGTGATTTTTAATATTTGAATACTTTTCCGGCGGTTAAACAAAGATTGATTCTGAGAGCTCGTGCGAGTGATTGCCCAATTTCGTGCGCCTATACTAGTAGGCGAGAGCCGAGAGCGGAAGCTGCGTGTAGCGCCCGGCCTAGAACTGCCGGACATTTTCGCATCGGTCCCTACGGCCTACTGAGCTGTGGTAGTACTAGTACTACTAGTACTAACTAGTAGTAGGCCTAGTAGTAGTACGTACTGTCATCCGATGCTGTTATCAGGAGTTGGCTGTCGGATTTAATAAATCTTAAATCGAAAGTTCCATTTTTTTTTCAACCTAAGGACAAGGCTATAGTATAGCCTAGGTATAACAATTAACATTATAGACCTATAGCCTATAGGACTTGCTGTTTTGGCTACTAAGTCTAAGAAGTAACTAGACCTAGTTACTTCTGTCTTAACTTACTGTCTAATCTTAGTAGCCAAAACAGCAAGTCCTGCAATAAACTGCAGAGTGCAGAACCCCAACTGCCCAAGGCCCAAACAGTGTCTAGACTCTAGTCTACTAGACTAGTCTCTAGATTTCACTAACTCCATCGGAGTCCATGCTATAAAATCCGCCTATATGCTCCAGGGAGCCCCGCCTCCGAAGGGCTTCGGTGGCGGAGCTCCTTTGATCTGGAGTTAAGATTTCACTAGACTCTAGTTAAGTTAGAATTAAAATAGAAATGTATATAGGGGTTTAATCTAGAGAAGTAGAGTCTAGTCAGTAGACAGTAGGAGGCGAGTTGGCTCAGTCGGTAAAGCGTCTGCCTGTCAGACCAAATTCAAAGATCTTGGGTTTGAATCTCACCCAGGCGGATGACTGAAGCCTGCGTTGTTTGTTAACGTGCCCCTCCCCTTGTTTCATAGATGCAGGCTATGTTAAGTGGAAAACACTCCGTCCATCGGATAGGACGTTAATGGAGGCCCCGAGTACTACAGGAGAGTCACCATCATTGCACGTTAAGAACCCACTGCACTATTCGTATAAGAGTAGGGGGAAACCCTGGTGTAGTGGTCCACCTGCACACCCCACTCAGGTCGAGTATATACGGCATCTGCAAAAATCTTCAGTATTGAAGGAGGCAGATTATCTTGAAGAAGGAGAAGAAGAAGTACTGGGCCCCATTTCTCGAAACCAATGACAAGGCAGTCATAAATTCATCCGCCAACTACGGAGATGTCTCTGATCTTCCTAAACCGTTTCATGAAGAGCTTACTAGCTATAGACATCTCGTGAAATCAATACTATCGGCAAGAAGAGGAGCCAAGACATAGCCTTAGTAGCAATTCCACCGGATTAAAACAAAGGAGTTTAAAGAAAACTGCAATTAATTAAATGAATTAGGAATAAAAAATATTGAAAATAGTACTAGGGAATAAGTGATGCAATATACTTCAAAATTTGTGTAGATTATACCATAGAATTACTTGTAAAATATAATTGTGAGTATTTCATTTCATGACCGGAGAAACCGTTTTTTTTTTGAAATGGGTACCCCTCGGATATTTCATTTGATAGGTTATACAAATACACCCTTATATCATTCTTAGTAAAATTACGATGAATGAAAGTTTTGTCCAATGTTTTAGGCTTCAGCACAATATTAAAATGACAAAATTTCAACATTCCAAACATTAAAACACATGTTTTAAACGATTCAGTTTACACACTTGAAGATAACATTTATCTCGAAATTAATATGGGTCTGAAAACTAGAGAATAGACTTCTGACTATTGCTTGCCTGCTGTGGCAGATAACCCATCCCTTCGAGGATTTTACAAGGCGGGAATAAACGCGTATAATTAGTTTAGTTAAGTGGAAAAAGCCTTCGATATAAACATGGCATCGTATATTTTCATAAGATTTTCAAATATAAAAAACGATAACTCTCTGTTTAAGTGAATGTGTAGAAAGATCAGAGCTGGATAATTTCTTGTCCTTTTTTGCCAGCCATAGTATACCCAATAAATGACATGTGATGGCGCTGCCCATCGACTTAAAAGTTATGACAGAGATATGACTGAGTCGGAAGCGTCATAACTACTTAGTCAGGATTTTGTATTTGATCTTGGCAAAGGGGGCTTCGTGAAACACCTAGTGGACAATTAGCTTACTAACACTGATTTAGTCAAGAAGTTAGACTTATGACGGTTTCGAGAAACGGGCCCCTGCACTCTGCAGTGTAGTCTAGTCTAGTGCCTAGTCATGCTAGTGGTCTCTAAATTTACTCTAGAATATAGATTTTTTTTTCTTTTGTGCGTAGTCTTGACTCTATGTCTCTAAGTTAAGTCAAGACTCTGTCTCTCTTGTTGGTCTTAAGACTGCAAACATTGTAACAGTGAATGTTGTTTTCAGTAACTGAGTCTGAATGTGAACCTAGCTATTTTAAGAATAAATTTCCTCCTCTCTTTTACAGGAAAATATACAGAGGGGCTTACCAAATGCTTGCCTTCTTTGAGTATGTGCTTGAAACATGAATGTCCTGGAGAAAACAGACCACCACAAGAGAAGGTTAACCTTGTTTACCTTTGATTTTTTACCTTTGACTTTTCTAATTTGATCTGTTTAGTTTTTCAAGTAAAAGGAAATTATAAAATGAGTGAGGGCATAAAATAAGGCCAAGTTGGAGGGGTATGCGAAGGGCTGGTTTGAAAAGTATCCATTCAGGGGTGGCTACATGTATATGTGCAACAACATGTCTACTAACAAGTTGCTGTAGTGTTTATTAAAAGTGTATTTTAACTTCCAATATATATATTTTTATAATTCACATTTGAAGGTCATGAAGAAGGGGTGGGGGGAGGGTCCAATACATGAAACAGAATGACAAGCAAAACGAAAATAATAATTGACTTCCAATTTTGCTGAAAAAGAAAGTTAAGATTGAAGACAACTGAAAAATAAAATAATGCTATTTTTTGTATTTTCTTACATATTTGGTTAATATTTATTGATTTTGTTTTTATAATTCTGTTCCAGGGATTGAGAGGAAGGGTTTGCTGTTGAAAGATCATGGGGTGCCTTGAGGTTCCACTTCCAGTCTTGATGTTCTGTCCCTTACCTCAAAGCGATGGCCTCTTTTGTCTGATAATATACAAGCGAAGCACAATGGACTGGTAATTCATAATGCATATGTTTTTTAAAAACAAATTAGGGAAAGAAACAGAGATAAATTCATATAGCATATGAGTCTGTCATGGCATTTTTAGTGACCCAACATTTGCTCCTGCAACGACTTCTCCAGGCTTTATTTTGTCACAGGTGTAGGGTTAGGCTGAGGGTTGGAATTGGGATTGAGGTGGTTTAGGGTTAGGGTTAGGCCTAGGGATGAAGTTTAATAGTGTAGGAAATTTACGTGGAGCAATTGTCTCAGGAGAAGGTGTTGTACAACTGGATTTTCCAGGTGCTGGTGGAGCTGCATGTATCTCTTACTCATCATTGGTAGTTTGAAAATCTTCCTCTGTATTGTGATAGCAGCAACATGATGAAGAGTTGAAGGGAAAATAGTATACCACACTTCTTTCTATCATTTACAATAGCTTTAGTAAAGTAAAACACACACTGACCTGCAGTTTGTGAAACATGTGGCACTGTATTACCAATTAAAAGAATTCAGCGATTTTTACGACATGCTCTATTTGCATTTATTTACTGGTTATGTTGTAATACAAAATGAATTCTTAACTTTAATCCTGGATCCATTGCTAAACATAATGTCAACCCTAAATGTATTAAACATTGCCATAAATTATAATTATTATATTATTATTATAAATCCCTTTCTACATACCAGTATTGTTCTAAAGCTTGGAGGCTAGATGACAGTGTCTGAAGTAAGTTGCCCCATAGAAGAGTGAGAACTTTCAGTTGCAATTGTCAACCAACACATCCTTACCACCTGCAACCCATCCCACTTTCACAATATATTCTCTTAACAACAGTAACCCAAGTTCAACGTTTGGATTGGTGATTTAAAAAAAGATGGGGGGGGGTATGGTGGTAAGCCTAGCAGTACAAGGTCTAATTATGTCATATGGCTGTATCTTGGATGTCCTGGAGGTTGTTGCCCGAGAAGTGTGATTAAAAAAAATATGTTTGCGTACCAAAAGTAAAAAAAAAAAAAAATCATTGGACACTTTCGGTTGTTACAACTTAAAACTTGCAACTCGGATCAGAATGAGGTTTTTACACCGTAAAGTTGACCAATGTCAAGTTTATTTGGAATTGAATTCTATGATTTTTCTATGAATGCCATTTTTAAAGCAATGGTCTGAATGTTTAATTAGATTTTTTACACAAACGTAGTATATTAGTCATAAAAGGCATGTTTGGTAATAGGCCTACAGTGATTTAATTTCAGACCATGAATATCATGTATTATTATAATTATCTGGGATCTGTCGTTGGGCTGATAAGCATGAAAAATAAGGAATGTACTCCTGTCGAGCGAACAATATGTTTATATAAAACTAATAGCCCTTTGAAGACTACTTACTAGAAGAAGTAGAACAAGAAAAAAAAGAAAAAGAAATACACTGATGATGTCAGCTTTACTTCTTAAAGTAGTATAATATTTGAAAATAGTTTTGTTTTGTTTAATTAAAATTTTATTCATAAACAGCCGTCTTGTCAGAATTGCTTACAAGGATGCAAGTGGACTTTTCTGTACTAGTAACTGAAGAGGAGCAGTAATCAGAAGGAGCATGCAACTCCAAAACAATGTGGATACCTCTACCAAGTTCATCTCAAATATCATGGCTCTTCAATAATCAAGATGTGACAGTGGATGTAGAGGGGTTTGTGACCCTCCTGACTGTGGACTACTTGCAATTTACATACTCAATTGTTTGTAGCACTACTGCACAAAACTCAACCAGTCATGATGGAACAAATCACAACAAACACTCGGAGAAGTATGATTTATGTGACTGGTATTAGGGTAGGTTTCAGCTTGTTAAGTTTATAAAAGAACCTGAAGCTGCCATTCTCCCCAAAAAAAAAAAAATATATATATATATATATTAATAAAAAAAAATATATATGTATATATATATATTTAAAAAGAAAATAATAATAATGGAATGGACTTGAGTTTCACGAACATTCATGAAGGCTGGTGAAACAATGAGGACCGATAAAAATCAACGTGTTGCCCTCACAAGAGCATTCTTTCTCTTTCTTTTTCTTTTTGAGCTTTCGTATTATCCCGGACAGAACTTGTAGCTGCTAGATTAGAGCCATATATGTAGCGGTATTGAATTTTACGATTTGTTATGAATATTGGAATTTACCTTACCTACAGGATTGTAGTATTTCCGGCCCGTCTGCGTTTTCGGAGTTACGAGAGATGTCGAGTGACAGAGTTATTGAAAGAGCACAGATGTGAGAGTCATGTAAGTTATGAGGCCGAAGAGTAATGGCGGGTCGGGTGAGCTCAACTCTGGAGGTTAAGTTCGCAAAATTAATAAAGTTCCTTTTAATATGGGTGTGTATGGTTCCAGGGATTAATTTGACGCAATGCCTCGTAGTGACACGACCTTTTAAGGGGCAACACTTGTCAGAAGGTATAAAATGGGAAGCAGCTTCTGAATTGGCGCAAGCTTTTACTTTTCGGAGCAACTTCCTCATTTTGTTTCATACTCCATTTCCTTTGCCGCCATGAGGTGCTAAAGTTTTAGCAGAGTTCAGGGCGCCAAGCCCATAGATGTGACTTTTCGTGATTATATGATATAAATTGTAATAAACTTACTATACACTCTAACACTTGACTCTTGTCAAGAATTGTATTTCTTCGTGTGGACTTTGTTCTTCTCTGGAACGCGAATTGGGCGGGGTGGTGGTAGGCCGCCACCGGCCACCCAGTAGCTGGGGCCGTTTCATATATAAAGAATGTTTGAAAACAAGCGACTGCATTATAAGCTCAGCATGCTCAGTGGCATTGATTCCTTTTATGAGGAATATCAATTTTTGTTCCTCTCAACCATGAGTTGTACAGATTCTTTGATGGGTGAAGAGGGATAAGTGCCCCATATGTTGTATTTAACAGGTTTTCTTTTCTACATAATGAGACGAGGATAATATAGTAATATAGCAGGAAATTGACTACTACAACATGTTTTATAATTGCTAGGTCCTATGTAACATTTCTCCATCACCTATATCATTTACTTTTTGGATAACAGAATCAATGAATTGTTACACTTCTTTCTTTTACACACATACACACATTTTGTTTTATTCCAACTTTATGTTCAACAGTGTAATTAGAAACAAGCAGTTAAAAAATAGGCTGAAAGAATGCAATTAGGAGATAAGAGAAAGTGAAACCAATAAGGATTGTAGAGAAAGAGTATCAGAGAGAGAAAGGGGGGTAAGGGCAATGAAAAAAGAAGAAGATTGATTCAGCAAAAGAAAGGAGGAGAACATGTAAGAAAATGTCTGATGGACCAGAAAGGGAAGAGAGGAGAGGAAGAGAGAGAAGGGGGAAATGGGAAAGGAATTGATCGAGAGTGGAAAAGGATCGACAGGAGAAAGTGTAGGCCTATGGAAGGGAGGGTGAAGGAGAGAGAAACGGGATTACAGGGGGTATAGAGTGGGAAGAGAGAGTGGCCGTAAAACAGAGAGAAGGGAAAAATAGAGGGGTGAAGGTGGGAGTGGAGGAAAAGGGGAAGATGGAGAGGAAAGGGAGAGAAGAAGGGAAGGTGAGAATGGATATTGAAAGACAAGTGCAAGTAAGAGGAAAGGGAAGAGAGGGAAAGAGAAGGAGGAGGTAAGCAGGCGCGGATCCAGGATTTCTTAGAGGGGGGGCACAATTTTTTTTCTCCCGCAAATTTAAAATTCGTGCCGGCCGAAAATTCGCTCAGATGGGGGGTAGTGAGCACTAATTTTGTTTTGCTCCCGCAAATTTTAAAATCGCTCCGACCGAAAATTCTCTCGGGGGTAGTGAGCACTTTTTGGGGCCGGGGTGGGGTGGGGCACGTGCCTCTGTGCCCTCTCTAGATCCGCCACTGGTAGGGAAACTTGGGGGACAGAGTGGATAGGAATGAATAAAGAAGAAAAGGACGAGAAAATGGGGAAGAAGGTTGGGGACCGGCCAGGAAAAGGAATGACAAAGTACTGCAAGATTGATCAAACATAACAGACATAGAAAAGGAAGAGAGAGAGAGAGAGAGGTGGAGGCAATTAGAAAGGGAGAAGGAACGGGGTGAGCAAGACGGCGAGTGAGGCGATAGAATGAGTTTAGCTAGGGTGGGGAAGGAGGATCGAGAGAATAGAAGGGGACGAGGCGAGAAGGATACTTAGTGTGGAAAACAGAGGGGAGGGGTAAAGGAGGGAGGAGAAGAGAGAGGTATATAGAGTGGAATAGGGAAGAAGGGAGGAGATGGATCGAGTGAGGAAAAAGAGGATGAAATGGGGAAGAAAATGCAGGAATGGCTAGAAATGAGTGAGACAATAATAATGATATAGGATGTTAGGCTGAAAGAGGAGGAAGGCCAAGAGATGGGAGGTGATATTATATACAATGAGGAGACTCCGTGAAAGCAGGGGAGAAAGAGGAATTAAGGGGAGGTTAAAGGGGGAACAAAAAGTAGAGAAAACAGAGAGGAACGGTGGAGCTGAGAGAGCGAGGTTAGAGAGGGGAAGCAGGGAGAAAGGGAGATCGAGAGAGGGACCAACATTGGTGAGAGGCGGAGAAATGGAAGCGGAGGTGGGTTGGGGAGAATGGGAAAAGGCGAAAGGGGGGGGGGTTCTTTGGATTTAGGAGGGCGGCCGGCCGGCCGGGTAAGGGGATAAGGGCGTAGACTCCGCGGAGCGTTTAAGAAATGAGGGGAAAGAAGAAGAGCTAGCGCATGATAGTGAAGGGAAAGAGAGAGAGGGAGGGAGAGCGCGTGCGGGGTGGAGGGAAGGAAGATTGGGGGGGGGGTGGCGGAATAAGCAGGCCGACCGAAGAATTAGCTGATGAAGGTTTGGAAAAAGGGAGTGAAGGAACGAGGGGAAAGGATTGGATAACCTGGGATTAACGGATAAGAGCGAATTAGGGGCGGTGCATGTAAAAGAAGGTAGAAAAAGAAAGTTGGAGGTGAATGAGGAAGGAGAGAATGAAAGGTGAGAGAAGAAAGAAGGAGAAAGTGGTAAACAGAGAGCTAGAGAGGGGAAGCGGTAAGGGAGGGGTGAAGGGGAGGGATGAGCAAGCCGGCGGAAGAACGAGTTTAGAGAGGATGGGGAAAAGATGATTGGGATTACGGTGAAGAGAGGGAAATGGCTGAGGGGTGCATGGGGGGGAATCGAAGGAGAATGGGGATGAGGGATCGAGAGAACAGAAGGGGACGAGGAGAGAAGGAGAGACACTAAAATACTCAGGTGATAAAGAGGAACAGTGCGTTACTGTGGCAACTTTGTAATCTGGATGACATTAAAGTAGTTACTGAGGTATAGTAGTAGTCTACTCACAAGACACTTTTATGTTAATCGAGGGTGTATAAATACGTGCAATATCTCTATATAGCTCACATTTCTTTCATATAGTAGGCCTTTGACCAAATGGAACTCATAAAACAAACAATGTGTTGATAATATATTGTTACTCTTTATCTTTAGGTTCTTTCAAAGCTATGATCTCATTCTGTATTCATTTGTCATGCATGAATGCAGCATTCCCCGAAAAAAAAGAAAAAAATCGGTATGCCTGTGCCAAAGAAATAATAAATAAATAAATAAACATTAACAACATAACTAGATATAGAATCATCAACAGTTTCACGCTTGTATTCACAATCGTCCGCATATAATATCCAACGCTATATTATGTCTTGCTTAAGTGCTCGTTAAATCATCTTCGATATTATGCATGCATAGGCCTACACACACACACACACACACATACCCACACACAAGAGCTACATTAATTATTTAAAAAATCGTGTGACAAAGTGGAACAATTCATATTATTCTTGCTAATGCGATTTGAAAAAATGTAGTCTGGATTAGAGACAACGCTACTTTTCTACCAGGGCGCAAAAATTACTAATTCCTACAGTTCGATACTGTGCCCTCACTATAACCCAGGTGATAAAGAGGAACAGTGCGTTACTGTTGCAACTTTGTAATCCAGATGACATTAAAGTAGTTACTGAGGTAGTAGTAGTCTACTTACAGGACACTTTTATGTTAATCGAGGTGTTCATAGCACGTCCAGTATATCTCTTCATATCTCTTGTTTTAATATAGTAGGCCTTTGACAAAATGGAACACCTTAATTAACCACAAAACAAACTATGTGTTGGTTATTAATTGGTTCTCTTTATCTAAAGGCTATTTCAAAGCTTTGATTAGTCTTCATTCATTTTATATGCATGCGTGAAACATTTCACCCACTCCCTCCCCCCCCCCCAAAAAAAGAATGTAACATTACACTAAATCGATACGTCAGTGCCACCAAATACAAAATAAATTAATAAACATTACCCCCAATAATAGATAGGCCTACACAGACGCGCTTGCACGCTTTTACTCATTTATATTTGCATTGCTTATGTGAATGAAAAAGGTGAAGTCTGGAATGGAGACAACTCAACAGACCATTGTTCTATTAGGGCGCAAAAAAAACTCGATCCTACAGTTCGATACTGTGCCATCACTATAACCCAGGTGACAAATAGGAACAGTATGATACCGTTGCTACTTTGTAATCTAGATTACAGAATATATAATCTAGCACGTTTATACTGTGCTACATTAGATCACCTGCTACGGTATCTTACTGTGACTGTATTGGTATCGGTTGAGCTTACATAAGGATATATGATTCCACGTATACCAACACACAGATTGTACGCAGCGTTAAAGCTCTGAAGGAAAAAAAAGAATACGAACGTTTTGATCATCCGCTGTAATGTAATAGTCTCGGATCACTCGATGAATGAACACGGATTAGGGGTGTACGGTAAATAAAATCAAGAAATTACAAAAAGACATCAAGGGGGTCCCCCTAGTGCTCTAAAAAAATAGGGCAAATAGACACACTGGGATTAGGTGCGAAGGCTACGAGCCTAAAAAACCCCCTACATAGGCCAACATTCCTTCAAATATATACTTCATTACAACTCACTTACCTTCTCTTTAAATCATGCACTACCACATACTAAATTGGAGCGAGGTATGCATGCATATCGCATCAAAAAGAAATGCATAAAATACATATTTCTGGAAATGAGATGAATGTACCAGAAAACGGATTTTTCTTTTCTTCTTCTTTTAACATGACACCATACATACCAAATATATATATATATATATATATCATATTGTCCCGACGAGGTCAAGGTGATTTTAGATTATGTCATTAAATTTTCTTGCTCTTCGCAACACAACAAACCCAACAGTAATTTAACCCAATAAATAATAAAATACATGTGACAATGCAAATGAAAGCTATGGATTTATTCCAAATCAGCTTTTCCTCATTATGCTATTCATACGCATAATTAACATAATATGTACGTAAAGGGTTTTTAACATTGCCCCCTTAAACAAAGGACGGTTCTATTTACGAAAATTAAGAATTATCTTATCAGCAATATTGAATTTCAAAGTGAGAAGTTGCATTACAAGACAATACAAATCGTGTTAGTCATTCAAAAGACAAACGTGTTCATCGGGAACAGAAATGGAGTGCATCATAAAACATTGCAGTTAAGGGTTTCAGTAACTGCAATCATTCCTTTTCTAAATTCAGAAGTTTAAACTCTATTCAATATATTAATATACATGTATTTCTTATCAAGAAGGCAATATAAACAAGCCGAAACTGACGCATATAAACAGAAGGAAAGCAAAGCACATGAATATCGATAATTGATTAAACATGAATAAAATGGATATATAAATGTTTAACAAGATAAGAGCGATTCAAAACGTGATAAAATACTAATCGTTCACTATGCAGCTCCACCGCGAATGAGAAAAAACATAATTACTAAATATTCATATGACTGAATGCCTGTTTAACCTGATCACATGACGTATTATTATAACAATCCTCTCAACGCTTTAGATATGAAATGTAAAAATTAAATGCAACATGAGTCAGCACAATATCTGAGTTGAGACAATACACAACTTTTACAAAAGTTGATTTAAATTTTGTCCTTTAAAAAAAAAAAATATTTAACTACTCACGTTACAGCGTACTGCTAAATATCAGCCATTCCAATATTACATTTCAAATAGTATGTAAGCAAACCGAAACATTATTTCTGCGTCTTGTTTTATTGCAATAGACTTAAAAATCAACACTCTGACTGTGATAAACGATATAATAGGTATGGAATTTTAGATGCACAATATATTGCATAAAGATATTTACCAATGCATTGAGTGATTTCAAGTACGGTGTTCGGTGTTGGTGTTGGTGTTGAGAGCGTGAAAAGGCTGCTGAACCGAGCTCCAACACCGACGGTCAGTTTAGAAGGACGATACCGATCACGTTATCGATAACTCAACACCGAGTGACGTCCTACTCTACAGCCTGTACAGGCGAAAGGTCTTGCGATAAAAGCATAATCCAGTCAGAAATTCCAATAAATTACATCATATCGAATATTAAATGGAAAATCATTTTAAGAAATCAAAAGAAAAAAATATTGTTCTTCAGTGATTTACCTATGAGTTTTAATCATTCAATATTATCTTGACTGTAAAATGGCTTTTACGATCGGTGGTGATGAGTAGCCGTATTAGTATTTAAGCAAACGGCGCCCGTAATACAGTAAAGGCTATGCTCAAACTACTTTATTAAACCGTGAGCATGTTCATGCATCTTTTTGACATTTTAGTTTAGATTTAAGTGTGTTCATGATGAGAAAAATGTGCAGTCATGGTTAAACTATAGAATAGATTTATTTACTGAGGAAGAAATGCCTAGGAAGTGTGCCTGCATACATTCTGATAATCTTCCTAGTCCACCCATTTTGTCAATGAATCAATTCAATTTCATTACAGGTAGGCCTAGCTCATATTTAGTCATAGGCCTATAATGCATATTTATTATTAAGAAGAATATATCTATTTAGGTCTACATTTACAACAAAATTACATACATACAATAAGTGGAATGATAGAAATAATTTTATTCATTTTAAAAGGAAATGAGGCAGGGTAGCTCTAGACCTAGATTTAGTCAGAAAATAAAATGATTTGGCATAGATATAGGCCTAGGTCGTCCAAGACCCAGGTTAGAATCGTACCCGATTCGATTCCAGACGGCTTATGAAATTGCGCGAAAAAATATAGCAGAAATTTTGGATTTTCAGACCGTACCTGAGACTTACCTGGAGTTGACTGAAATTATCCTCAAGATCACGAATATCTACCAAATACATCACATGTGAGTAACAGTCAAATCCATTGACATTGTTACATGTCATTAACGATTTGAAGTATTTGTACTTTTAAAGTTCACTGAAGTGGGCGCACGTGCAGTCGACGTAATTAGCATAAGCAATGCAAATTTTATGACGCATTTACCTCTCCGTAGTCTTTTCTCCCTGCTGTAGTCCAAGTGTATATAAATCGAGGCTGTTTATCAATGGCCTGTGCAAGATATTTTTACCCTATGTTGTCCTTGCGATGAAGACTAATATTTATTTGTTTTCTCGGTTCTTCGTTGTTTATGTTTTTTGTAATAATAGAAAGTTACTCGATGGTAGATTTAGACGAAATGTGTATGTAAGACAGGGTCAGCTAGAAGTGGTCTAATGATTATTTTGCGTTTCAAGTAGGGGCCTAAGTTGGATTTAGCCTGTACTTTGTAGGGTAGACTACTTGTGCATGTAGAACCAAATTATGATAGAAATAAAAAATGCATTTTTAAATAAATAGATCTAGAATCTGTATATAGATTTACTGAGGGTGCTGCGAAGGTGATTGTTGGTTGGTCGTACGTATCAGGACAATTAGTCTACCCCCTTTACAACCACCCCCGCCCCATCCCTAAAAATAACCCCCTTAACAACCACCCCGCCCCATTTCCATGAAAATTACCCCCTTATTTAAGGGGGACGCGTCTTACATGATTTATACTAAGTTTGTTTTTATCAAACCATTTTTTCGGGGTGATTGCCCAAGGGGGTAATTTTCAGGAGGGTAATGATTGTCCGACATGGGGGAGGGAGTAGACTCGTTGTCCTACTCCTAGAACCTTTTGGCCTATACATATTTTAATGGGGTAGGAGAAGGGGGAAATGAAATAGTTCTAGGGCTGTCACAGGACTTGTGTTCACATCGTAATCGGAGTAGCTATAGTCCTCCGCATTAATTTCTTTATAATTTAACATGCTCCCAGTATTTTCTAATAAAGTGGAATAAAGTAATTTTAAGTTTATAAACCACAAAGTTGAACTACACGTGACAAAAAAGAATTGTTCATGACATGATTAATTTTGCCATTAAACTTCATCAATGTTTAATACTGAATTAGACATATTCATTTCTAATCTTACTTTATACATCAAGATCAAAGTTTTCTTTTTTATGTTATAGAATGGAGACTCCTAAAAAGAAAGGTGCCTGGAGGGTGCCAGAGATCGTGATGTGTCAGGAAGCATACTTAGACCAACATAACACCTACAAAGCGATGAAAAAGGGTGGCCAGGCGAAACAATTCCACGACAAGATATGCGATACTCTGAATCTGCCGAGAGGTTGTACTGAGAATTTGATAAAGAACATCGGCCGAGAGTATCGAGATGAGGTGAGGAGTTTCACGGTCACAGGCAGCGAAACCAGGACACCTAAAATAAGGGGTTCTGCTGATTTGTTTAACAATTTTGAGGAGTACTACCAACTGTACTTCCCAGCTGGTGGGCAGGTGATTATATTAATAAATGATATCATTCTTATACAAATACGTTTTACCTGACTACAAGAATAAGCAAGTGTTCCGTAGAATGAAGTACGCAATAAATTTGAAAAACTCTTTTCTGTCGCTCTGTCAAATTTAACAGATATTAATAATATAATATATTTGGCCTATATATAGATGCCAAATGTCTATATAATTTGCAATGCTTAATATTAACAATGCAGGTAACTTTAAACAAAGTATGAAAATGGGCAAATTGAATCAAAATACAAAATATGATGTAACAGTCTGTGTTTTTTTTAATACTTATTTAACTTTAAAATTTAATTAAAAACTTCAATTTTATCAACATCAAACTGACAATAATTTAATCAGAAGTTTTAATATATTCACCATTCCAACCCGTTTTAGGTTAAGCCACATGCAGTAGTTACAGAAGGCATGGTGAGAACCATTATCAGTACGTCCGGGCCTATCCCAAGTACATCGCAACCTAGCCCAAGTACATCGCAACCTAGCCCCAAGAAGAGACGTACTCAACAATCTAGAGAGGACGAGATGCTGGATGCGATTAAACAATTGGTGGATACCAACAATCAGAATGGTCATGGTCACACATTATGGCATTGAAGTCAGGGTTCAGAGCAACGAAATTTAAACTATCATTTCTTTACCATTTTTAGTCGTTGTATTTTGACTTTTACATTTCCAGACTTTAAACAAATTAGAAATTTATTTGAAATTCATGTTGTTCATCGTAAGAATATAATCACTGTTGACCGTTGTTACTGATAATATTCATGCATTTTCTTTAAAACCCCTCTAAAGTGTTGGGAGCCCCAAATTCGCCAAAAATTTGAATGCAACATTTCATTCAAATTACATCATAATGTGAAAGCGGCTGTCATTAAAAACACACTTCTGCAAAGCTCCCCCAAAAAAAAAAAAAATTGTGTTTGAAAAAAAAAAATTGATAAAAGAATACATAGGCCTAATTTGTTGTACGCAGAGAACATGAATGTTGTATTCTTTCATCAATATTCGACTTCAAACACATTTGTTTTGAAAATCCTTGCAGAAATGCGTTTTAAATGACAGCCTCTTTCACATTATGATACAGTTTATAAAGTGAAATTTTGCGTTCAAATTTGTTGGGGCTCCATACACTTTAGAGGGGTTTCAAACATTTTTCTGCACTTATTCCAGAATTGACTAAGATCATACCTCTCATGACTTCAGCAAAAGACTATATAATGTCAGACATACCGGTAAAAAAAATACTGAACATTGGTTGGTTGACGTCGTTATCAATTGGAATAATTTACAATGTACCGTATAATCAAACCTATTCATCAATTGGAATCCGGGATATTGGTTGCTCTATGAAGTTATATGTAATTTGTATACCTATTATGTAAAACAGACATGGCTACCAGGCATTTAGAGGGAAATAGAACACCCCTTTTTGCAGCCATTCGATTCTCTTTAAGTTGCGCCAGTCTCCATCTCAGCTGGGTAGCACCTATTGTCCTTTCTACAATTTGACGAAGTTTGGTGACGTCAATGTTAAAGCGTTCTTCTGCTTCGTTTGGGTGCTGTTTGACAACTCTGTGCATAACCGACCAATGAATAGGCTGGATCTCCGAGGACAACAACAATGTCTGGGAGATTGTCGAGGAAATGCATGAAACCAACACTCCATTCCGTTGCTGTTTTATCACGTGTCGCTCCTGACAAACCTGCAATATTGTTTTGTTGAAATATACATAACTCGAGTATTAATGACTTTTGTTACATTTTTCGTGACTAGTGTTCACGATTTAAGACATGATATGAATCGACCTTAGGCTTATTAATTATAAAATTATTCTGGAGAAATTAATTATTGTAAATGGGCTAATTGCTTTGATTTATATTGATATTCAACACATTACACTTTGGAAAGTTTGATGGCACTATATCTTTATTACTTTTTTAGTGCTATGTCAAATTGCACATTCTTAAGATATCTATTTAACAATATTTACTCTGACAATATATATGCTTTGAAGAATTAAACTTTATACATGAATTATACATATCTAAAATCTATTAGTTTCATGCGTGATTATTTTGTTTAATTATTTTTCTTGATTAATGTAATCATGTGTTTTATTAGGATCATTGTAGTTTTAATATAAGTTTTATTTACCGGTTATTATATGACGAACTTGGCCAAACTTATCCGAAATGAGCTGGGTATTCAGTGAGTCACAAGATTTGCCATGGCGACCACAAAAAAGGCGTCCCCTGCATGATCAGGTCTCTGGATCCGGGAAATATACCCGTCAATGTATAGAATTACTTGCTTCAACTTTTCGTTCGAGATAAAAGAAAGCGTAAAAAGTAGAGCCTATAATTAATTTAAATAATTTTCATCATAATAAATATCATTATGATGAATAAATTATGGCTATTTGTCGCCGGTATATAAACAAAACTCTTCTAGCGACCGCCCTCTCTCCACTACGATCCACCTATCATCATCATCATTATCACAATCACCAGATCATCATCATCGTTATCGCAATCACCAGATCATCATCATCATTATCATCATCCTCATCACATCATCATCATTATACCATTTCATTAATGTTATTATTATAAATATTTTTTTTATTATTTTCATTATTGTCATTTGTTTATTTTATATTATTATTATTTTTCGATATCATTATGTTCACAATATATATACCTGTCCCATCAGGCATCATGATCTCAGACGCAAGGCGTTCATATTCTTCTGGCCGCGGGAGGTAAATATAATCCGGCGCCTTATCAAAAAGGAAATCGGTCGTCAACCGGGTGTGACGAAATGCGGTAGAGGTGGCAATTCCTGCAGAACGCCCTAATTGTCTGTAATACCCAACTTCAGCCAAATAGTCTAGCAGGGTTTCGATCATTTTGTCTGATTTTAACTGCCCGTTTGGACCTGCCCCCCAGTTGTTGAATTCCGCTCCAAGTTGAATAATCTCTTGCTTACTCAAGCGATAATGTTTTATCGATGATTCGCTCGTTGATGCTGGAACACGTTGATGATTTGGGCGCCGACGATAGTGAAGTAAATTAAACATGATTCAAAATTAGAACTCCAAAAACAAAGAAAAAAATAATAATGTAAAAGGTAAAACGTGGGGGTACTCCCTCCGTGCAGCAGCCTTGATCGTAATGATAGCAACACCAACACCAACACCAAACTTGAAATCATAATTTCCCAATCCCTACGGGCTGGTGTTGGTGAATGGGAAAATTACACGTAAATCGTCAACACCTACCGCGATACTCGGTTCAGTAGACGACATTCAACACCAGCTTCAACACTGCGTACCGGAAATACGTCATATCTTCCGAGGTCAATCCAAACACCAGCCTGATTTCAAGTTCGGTGTTGTAGCTGGTGTTGGTGTTCTCACAACACCAACACCAGCTTTGAACACCGTACTTGAAATCCCTCATTATGTAGAACAAAACTGAGGAAACTGAAATCAAAAGGTAAAATGTCAGAGGTAATAATGTCAGAGGTAATAATGTCAGAGGTTAAAATTTCAGAGGTTAAAAAATGTCAGAGGTAAGAATTTCAGAGGTAAAAATGTCAAAGGAAAAAAGTCAGGGGTAAAAATGTCAGAGGAAAACAATTCAGATGTAAAAATGTCAGAGGTAAAAATGTCAGAGGTAAAAATGTCAAAGGTAAACATATCAAAACAAAAGAATGTTAGAGGTTGAATATTAATAATTGTTGTATATTAGGCTTATCGAAAAATAATAACGAAAGATTCTCTGCAGTCCTTTTTTTAGCGCTGCTTTATTTTCTTCTTCCTTTGACTTTTATTTACCTTTCGGCCCAATATTGTGACCTTTTGCCCGATTATTGCAGATGTGTATGGTTAAGTTACTGAAGGGAGAGCCTTGATAGGTGACGGGCATATCCCTGTAATTTCTAACAAAAATGTGACATTCCAGAGTGATTTGTTTATGCTCAGCATGAAGTTTGACATTATGGGGAGTACTCTCTTTTAAGTGGTTGATATGAAAGTATTAAAATATTATAAGGATGACCATAATGGCTTGCTAGCGTAATCTGCACATCATGATTCCATGTCACATGAGCATTATTTGTTCTCCTTGTGCATGATTTATATTTCATCAGCACGTTCGGTAGCTTACAATGAAGAGAAGCACTTACATGTTTACCTCTGACATTATTACCTCCGAAATTTGTACCTGGCACCACTATTGCAATGAGTTGCACATCTACCTACTGATTCAAGAAAAACATAGCCTATCCGATAGGCGTCGGGCTTTATGGCAAGTATACTAATCGGGTTATGGAGACTAACATCGGCGCGGGCGTCAGCCCAAGCGCCTATCATCACTGGTGAACTCATCATTATTCATATATGTTTTTCGTATGTGTAACGAGTGTATTCTCATGCATGATTTATAAGACTAGCCTTATTTGGTGAGCGATCCCTTCTATTCAACCAATCATGAGTTCATGACGTCATGGCCTCATCGCTCATTGGCCTTTTTTGGTCAATGGACATGAATATAAATGAAAGAGCTTTGAAGGGGGTTTGTAGATTTTCTACGAACGAAACAATGTACATAAAAGAAAATTAATTTTTCGCATCCACCAGTGATGATAGGCGCTCGGGCTGACGCCCGCGCCGATGTTTGTCTCCATAACGCGATTAGTATACTTGCCTTAAAGCTCGACGCCTATCGGATAGGCTAAGAGAAACACTGCTCGTAGGCATAATAAACATATATACATGAATATGAACCTGTTTATGGTTTATAGTAATATAAATACATTTATATCACTTCAAATCAATTTTAGTTTCGAAATAACTTATTGTACCAGAAAACATAATATTCTAACTTCATCATTTTAACAAAAATATACATAACTTGAAGAGACATTAATTTTGGAATAGATTTTGGATTAGGATCCATTATACATACATGACAAGTAGACGATCACCTGATTACGAAAAGTACAGAAGATGCATAAATAATGAGATATTACATAATTAAAACATCATTCTAATTTCGTTATTGTTCCATTTGTAAAGGAACGCTATAACGGATACCTATTTGCGTGTAATGTAATGTTACATCTGGTATACACATGATACAGGATTGTTGTGTTTTTCACAGCTATTATAACTTGAGTGCTGCACGAAATATGTTAAAGTTAAATAAGAAATATCACAGCCAGTGTATCTTTGGTGGTTAAACAAATGTGCGAGATTATTACGACTAATGATAAAAAGGAGAGTTCCAAATCAAAGTGCTGTATAATCTTCTGCCATTCGATTACGAACTACTCAAAATGCAAATAAAGCCTTGTCAAGAATGACCATTTGGATAAAAAACATTTAATGTGAATAGTCAAATATGTGTTAGTTGATTCAATGTGATTGATTTTCTTGAAATCAACAACCAATCTAAAAAAATTATTATGAATGAAATATCAACTTGAAATGGACGCCCCACTACCACCAATTGAGAAAGGTGAACAGTATTAGTCCAACAAGTAACCAATACGAAAAGGCTTGATTGAGGTCAATAAAACGCAACATTTTAGACATGATCAGGCTATTAAATATTGTCCGTCATAAATTCTGCTCGATTCAAAGCCCATCAATTTCCTCCCTAAATGAAACGTTGAAATGGCGCTAAAAATGAATTTGTGTCAAAGTGGTCGGAATTCACACAATAATGGATTGTTCTCATTTATATACAAACACATTTCTCTGTATGGTATTTGTATTAAAAAACCCACCAATCAATTGGTTCTGATTCAAAACAATGGTCTGAATATGACTTCTGATCTGTGTCGTTCAAAACCGAAAGATAGAAAAAACGGATTGGTGAAATTCATTTCTGTATAATTATTTGTATTGCAGGAACTGAGGGTGTTTTGATTGTCTGCTATCAACTTGAAAAGGTGATGAAACACACACAAGAAATGAGATGCAAATCAGTAGAAATTCAGCAACCAATTGCTTGCATGCTGTCTTCAAGAATTATTTTCTGTCAGCGTCTGGATGAGATGCATGAGGAAGATTTAAAACACCTACAATCCTTCGTGAAAAGTCTGTGCCGAAAAGAGAGAACACATGTCGATGAACAACTTTATATGCAAAAGACCCCTTTAAACAACACAGGCCATGCGGTAAGTATATGTCATTTGTTGGGCAGTATCAGCAGCGTATAGGGATTATGGTATCCTGGGTAAGTAATGACCCCCCTCCTCAAACTTATTTACGTTTAACAAAGCGAGCGATATGTAGATATTTTGCATTCTACACCCCCACACCCTAAATGCAAACGAAGCTATCGAAATTTAGGGTCTTACTTACCTTTATTCTCGTGGAAATATCACGGGACTTTCTCTTTTGCTCGTTTAAAATGTTACTTTTGAACATGCTTGAATCACTATTCACTATATTTGAAATACCCATTTAAGTACAAAATAAATCACCCTTTTTTCCGTCATCATCGAAATTATCTCCACTTTCCTTTTATTTTATAATGGTGTAAATAACATTGCCCTCATTGCCATGCTTATTAAAAGAAACACGTAAAATCAATCTTCTCGTTCAGTATAAAAGTTTATATTTCCTTCGGATTATCTTCAGTGATGTTCGCGTGTGATACTGGCGTTTCCAACCATGTTCATATTGGAGATACTGTGACAGCATCATCGACTCCTCTACGATCCCTATATGCAAGCTCAATTAATGATTTGCAATGTTTCAAAAAATATGTAAGAATTAGCCTTTGATCTTACACTACCAAGCGGAGTCGTTGGGAACTGTAGGTTGGACTTACAATTTCGGGTTCGATTCTTCGGGCCTCCTTTTTTCCATCGTTTCACCAGCTAAACCTCTGTCAGAAAAAAAATCGTCGTATCTGTTAGGCTTCGGGCCTGGAGGGTTTGGGCGTAGTCCAACAGCTCAGCCCGTGTATGAATTAACTCCATTCTTTGAAGATGGTAGAACTTTGGGACACGTCACTAGTTAAGAAAGCATTAACAACAAAAACAATTATATGTAACCAGTGTTTCTTTTAGAATATTATCGAAATTGGTGTGATGGTGAAGCAGAAAAGAAGAAAACTCGCAGGAAAAATCGCAAATCAACTATAAATCAATGTCCAATGCAGAGACAGAGAGCCAATCGTGTTGGCCATATAGCATCGCCATCCATTAGACCAATTGACCACAACATATCGATCGGCAATTAGAACAAAATAGTTATATATAGACTAAATGGCCATTGCCCCCACTAGTTATCAGTTTAAATTAAGAGTGGACAAAATGTTGATTGGACAACCTTTCTAGTTGACAAACTCGGTAAAGACTAAATGAAGTTGGACAATTTGGATATTGGTTCAGTTGACCTTTCACCAGATTGCGATTACCATTATAAGTGCAATTGGCTTGACTTTGCCTATTCAAAAGAAGAAACAAAGAAACGAGTATACCTTCCCTGTGCTGATTCTGATGATTAAATATGTTTTTTCCTATGTTCATTCGATATTAGAAATAACTAGGTACACCGTATTTCAGATTTAAAAAAATAAAATAATGACTTTACTTTAGTCTTACTGAATTGTTAAACCTTGCAAAGCGTCGAAAAAAAAGAATAATAACATTTATAAATTGTGCTCCAGACATGAACTGACCAGCTTACGAGACTTATTACTATAATACTGTTGTTCAAAAAGTGTTAACAGTTTTTAAATAATTTCGTTTCCTTCGCCGTAAACTTGTAAAAGTGGTTAGGTTGTATGTAAATTGTTTATCTACTTTGTTGTTTTGTTGTGCAGACCTACGATGAAAGGAGACGAAATAGAGAGCAAGAAAGTACAGGTAAGATGCTAAATTCGTCACATTAAAGGAGTGAGATACAAAATAAAGGAATTATTAAGCCTTAATTCTTTGTAATTTCTTAAGCTCTTAATTTGTTTTTCATCCACATAAAATAAACTACAATATGTACAGTACTTGTGTAATTGCCATCATTACTGTCCATATAATGTGTACAGCAAAATAAGGTTGCATTCAAGATTATGTTTTTTTGTAGAGCTTAACAAAATAGGCAAATCTTATTATGCTGAATATATTACTCATTGCGGATGTAGTATCGAAAAAAATATCGCTAGTGATATTCGTTTGTCTCGCAATGTATGGTCAATAAGGGACCACGACGTTTCGTGCGCCGCTGCAACACTTCGTCAGTATTAGATTTTAGATTTTCGACATTAGATTTTATGACCTGACGAAGTGTTGCAGCGGCGCACGAAATGTCGTGATCCCTTATTGACCATACATTGCGAGATAAAACGAATATCACTAGCTATATTATTTTCGAAATCTTATTATGTTTCACTTTTTTCTTCTTATCGGACAAATGTTATTTTAATTATTAAGCTTACAAAAAGACTCGGACACAGGAAACGCTATAGCTTTTTTGAAAAGACAAGAAAGATTGAGTTTAAAGGTTGCAAATGTGTAAAGATTATGATAGAGGCGCTTTATTTATTTCTAAAGGATAGAATATTTTTAGGGCCGGTATATATCACACAAAATGCAATAACTCTTTTGGAAAGCTTGGAGTTCAAACGTGTTTTTGTTTATCTTCCAGGAATGCAGTACTTCAAACAAATACACAATGATTATTCTTCGGGTAACGAATATCTTGTGACTGCAGTTCGTTTCTCGACTTCGTCTCGGGAAACAGTTTACTATCGAAATAACCATGAACAATTGTATTTTTACCGTAGCCCTCAAAGCAGTCGAAATGTATATACAAATCATAATTTTAATTATCATTATATTGTATTATTTATTATCGAATATAAATCATGTAAACAGGCCTTTTGCTTTTAATTAATCAAATGTAATAAAGAGAAGGTTCAGTTCTGGACAATATAATACAAACTATCTAGTAGCAAATGGAATGTTTGATAAGAATATGTTTTCATTAATTATGAATTCGTTTTGAATTCATCAACATGATAAGACGTTGGTTTAATCTTGCGGTAAACCAAGTGCAAATGCCCCCTCCAACGGAACGTTACATAGGACTGAACACGCATATTCGGTACAAACTCTTGAACGTTTTCTCTTCCTATTGGTATGTTTGGCATCGGTGTATTTGTAGTTATTGCAATATCAAGAGGTACATAATAAAAAGGTGCTGGGACTTGTATTTTAAGCGTAATATACAATAATATAATGTATAAACTCTAAACCACGACTCACATAGTCCACATTCAATATCTCCACTAGCTGTAGAGCAGCCAAGATAATAATAGGTGTTAGCTTGGTGATGGTCTGAACTCCTCTATCTCTCTCTTCTTTCATGAGGGATGCTCACTCATTATATTCCCAAGTTCATTTTCACGGTGATGTAGCTAACACATGTAATTTTTTTCTGGGAAAGGGTCCTATTGCTTGCTAATCAAACAAGGGGGCTTTATTATTGGGAGGAAAACAGGCAGTCTTTTGTTTTGGAGGTTTGGGGGTTCTTATCAGACTTGCATCCTAACACGCCAAAAAATGCCAAACCGGAGCCTGACCGCGATGTTGCAGTGATGTTTCCAAGGCAACTACGCTTTACCGGCAAAAATGCCAAGCCCGAAACATTTCAAACCGAAGTGTGATTTTTTGGCGTGTTTCGGCGTATTTGGTGAGTATAAACGCTTGCAGCTGAAACATCGCGAGGTTTGTCACGTGACTTTAGGAGCGGGGCTAGCTTTCGTCCTTGAAGCCTTATTTGTATAAAGTAAACAACTTGTTTACGATGAACCGCTACGAAAGAATCTCAGCTAAACTGTAAAATCTTGCTTTAGAAACTACCAAATGAAATGATTGAAATGTCAAATGGAAAAAAGAAGAGTTGTTCTAACTCATAAATCTTGCAAATAGTTGTCAACCCTGTGTTAATATGCAAAAACTTAGCGAAACAAAGCGCAATTTTTTTTTTCATCTGAAAATATTGCAGAATTTCTCGTATTTTCCGTCATTACACCAGATCGATACTTTCGTACGTGATAAATCAAAGCATATCCAAGCTCTCTTACAAATATCTTTTCATGATTTTATGTCCCACGGTTATTTCGGGAATAAAACGAAGGCAATGTCATCAACAAGCCCATGGCCAAACATTCACAGAAGCGCAAGTGTAGTCCCATCTATAGGGGTAGGGGCGGTAACATGAAGTCACACGTACCGTTATACGTACAGTACTGTTTGTGCTGGACTCGCTGTGTATGGATCGAGCATCGTTGGTGTTGTCTTCGTAATGTCGAGAGTAAAACACGCTGATGTGCGGTCAAAATTGAGCCAAACAATGACATATTCTTAAATAAATTGGTATGCATACTGTGAAAATATCGTGGACTTGCTGCAACTGTAACTTAATTGAGTTCACTGGACTGCAGCAGCAAACGAAAACAGCTGATCGAAAACGCATTTTGCATCGGGAAGACCGCGCATACGTATTACCAACCAAAAAACGCCAAAACATCACTGAGCTTTTCAGTCGGTGATGTTTCGGCACAAGTGTAAACGGGAGCGCAAATATCGCGACTTTTTGAAATGAGGTATTTTACAGTATAAATGCGCCTAATTTGGGGTTCATTTGGCTGGGATTAAAGGGATTCTGTAACAAAATCCTGGATTTAGCTCATGCTGCAATGATAATTACAAACCTTTAGGTCAGTCAGGAACCCAATGATTTTTACAAGCCGATCGCCTGTCTGATTATCAAGATATTTATGATTGGAAATGGAAATCAAATTTTGAGTTTTCGAAACGGTTAAATTAAATATGAAAACTGATGAGCGAAACATGTGATCATTGTTCCGTCTTCTCTTACTCTCTCTCTCTCTCTCTCTCTCTCAAGCACATACATGTACAACATAAATAATAATTAATATCAAAACCTGTTGCTATTATGGCTATCATAACATAACGTAAACAAAGCTACGAAGCGAATAATCCTAAACGATCAAACAAGCATAATATATAGTAAAAGATATGTGTGTGTAAATTCTGAACCCATCCCATCCATGCTAGTGCAGACTTATGCACATGAACATAAACAAGGACAAAAAGAACGTATAACGAAGTTAAATTGAATTAAATTGAATTGAATTTATTTATTCACCACCATTGAAACATTGAAACAAAGATATATATGTACAATGACAATGTCAATATAACATAAATACATGAAATGAATTATAAAAATACATGTTCTACAGCGATATATTGAAACATTGAAACAAAGATATATATGTACAATGATAATGTCAATATAACATAAATACATGACATGAATTATAAAAATACATGTTCTTCAGCGATGTAGAGGTGCCGTGGACGAGTGGATATGTCACCGGACTGTGGATCACAAGGTCCGCGGTTCAAGTCCCACCGCGGCACTAATGTCCTTTGGCAAGACATTGATCTACATTTGCCACTCTCCACCCAGGTGTTAAATGGGTACCCGGTAGGATGCGAAAGTTAATGTGGTTTGATTAGCAAGTGGCGCTTGTAAAATGGCGACTGGCTGGAATGCTCCCCAGGCAGTGGAAAACGTGCATACATTGTGTGCGAGTAAGCATGAATCCGATGACCGGGGTAATAATGTATATCTGTAAAGCGCATTGAGAGGGCCTGCGGTCCTGAAATGCGCTATATAGGGACGAACTATTATTATTATTATTATACATGTACATTATAAAAATATTTAAAAAACAGTTATAAGTAATTTTAGTGTCTAGAGTAAAACAATAAATGACTATGTACAATGAGTTTGTGATCGATGGTAAAATAGAGTAAAAAATAGCACATGTGCTAGTCGAGTCTGACTCTCGTTATCTAAAGCCTGAAATAAAGTTCATTGAAAAATATACGATGTGTTTCCAAACCTATAAATAAGATTTGTGTATAATATTACAATTTAAAAAGACGAGACTGGTTGCTATATACATCTATATAATTACAAGGTTATAATTCGTGGTTTTCACCCAAGAGTACTTTTGTAAGTTTTTTACGAAAAGAGGTTCTTGATCTCTCAATTCTTAGATCAGTAGGAAGCATATTAAAAAAAAAATCACTTCCAACAAACGAAACAGAAAGCTTTCCTTGGTCTGTTTTGAATAAAGGAAGACGTAATTGTCGACCCGTTTTTTTTGTCTTGTGGAATATTCATGTTGTATCATACTGCAATAATGTTTTAAGGAATGAGGTAATAGTTCATTTATCAAATCAAACATAAAAGTACAAATAGATAATTTGTGCAATTTAAAAACATTCAACAATTTGAGGTCATGAAACAGTGCATTAATATGAGAACGATGTGACTTGAAAGTTATAGCACGTACAGCCATCTTTTGAGTATAAAATATACTCTTCAAGTACTACCCCAAACCTCGATGTCATATGTTGTCTAATAGTCCGCCTATCGCACCGACTGTCCGTACTCCAGCTTACACGTACATACAATACAAGTATTTACATAAGTATGAATGAAACGGCTGGATAACGCATATCCAGCTGTGAAAGCTAGGCACGACATTACTGGTCTTCCCAGGCCCGGATCCGGGGCGAGGAGGCCTCCCTCCTCCCGCCAAAATAAAAAGGAAAACGAAAAGAGAGAGAGAGAGAGAGACGGACAAGAAGGAAAAAAGGAAAGAGGAATGAAAGAGAAAGGAAGAAGAGGCAAAAGGAAAGAAAAGGGGTAAAATAAAAAGATCGGGGGCCGAAAGAGCCTTGCCGCTAAGGTTGTTGGCTCCTTCTTCCCCAAGCCAAAAAAAAAAAAGAGAATGAAGGAAAGGGAAAGAAAGAAAAAAGAAAGAGGAGATAAAGGGGAGGACAAAAATAGGAAGAAGAAAAGAAAGGAAGGGGGATATCAGTTCCAATTTTCCCGCCAACAAGTTGTGGATAGGGGGGGGGGAAATACTCTTGCCTCTGCCCCCCGCCCAAAAACAGAGATGGAAGGGAAAGGGAAAGAGGAAGAAGGAAAGAAAAGGGTGAAAAAAGGGGAGATCAGTTGCGATTAATCCCGCTAACAACGAGTGGATCGTGTAAGTTTACTTGGGAGGGGGCAAAGGCCTTTTGCACCCCCAGCAAACTAACAATAGAGAGAAGAAAGGGAAAGGAGGGGAAAGGGAAGGAAAAAAAGAAGAAAAAAAAAAGAAAAGGGGGAAAAGAAGGAAAGTAAAGTTGCGATTTTTATCGCTTCTTCTATCATCATTGTACAACTATCATTGTACAAATGTATTAACATATTTATGTATTCCTGTTTGATATTACAATATTATGAATATAAACTCATAACAGCATCAAAACAAAATGTAGAATAAAACTATTTTGCAGGCAGAAAGAAACGCAAAAATGATCATGCATTTGCATGTAAATGTATCATTAGAATGATTCATATTATTTTATTACATATTTTGGGACTTTTTTGTGTGTATTTGTATGAAAGAAAGCGTTTGGAACTTATAATGCACACGATGCAATTTCATGTGCAATTTACTGTGTGAAACGCCTTGTCGAATATTCGAATACTCTTTTATTTTTGTTTAACCTTTCATACAGTAATGTCAACCACAACCTTTCTAAACCTGATCAAATATGGGACACGCACGGCCAGGCACTAGTGTAGGAAATCTTCTAATGTTAATCATATATAATTATGACAAAGTAACTTGTCAGTTGCCTCACGAAAAAAGTGTAGATTTAGTCAGGCCTGAATTGAGTGGCAAAACAATTATTGCGTTGAAAGGAAAACAACATATTTAATGACATTCCAAATTCCCTAAACCAATACAATTGGAGGGTGAGCATTCGTTTTTGTTTTTCTTCGAAACTTACTCTATAAAAAAAGTATTAATAGCTGTCACGGATAGTTCAGCCTCCCACGAAACGCAAGTAGGTGTCTCAGGCCCAGGCCTCAGGTGTCTGTCCATGTTTATGTTGTTGCTCGTCGCACGCTATTTTGTATGAGAGGGTGGAGTATCTGCTTATACAACTTTAATCGTACAAACGTTGTCTTCATTGGCAAGTTTGTTTCAAAGAACCTTCAACCTATACATTCGTAAAAGTGCTATAGTAAACAACCATTTGTTTTAACTCTGGTTCTGAAGGGTATAAAACACAACTTGTAATCGTATTGTAGTTATGATATAACAGGTCAATAAAGTCCACTCTTTAAAACTTAATACCGGGACCGACATCTTTATTATATCACGTACGACAATGACTTCTTTTCACACATAAAATATTTAGACTGATCCTCATTCAAAGTGTGGGTGGAGCACCAACAAAAAGGGGCACTTTCCGGGAAAAATGGGGACCTACAAAGGGAAACCTCAAAGCGAATATATACAATTTGTTAGACATTGGTATATTACCCCTACATAGTAACTGCGTTATCAGGGATGATTTAAATGTTTGTTTCTCTCTTATATGGTAAAAGATACTGTTTAAGCATCTTACATTGCAGTTTGGTGTGATGGTATAAATAAAACATTTCAAACATTTTAAAAGAATTACATCTTATGAAGAGGAAAAAAACAAACCTTGTGGTGTTTCAAGTAAAATCTAATCATGAAAGACTAAACAGATGTTTAATAAGAAAGATAATTATAATAACTTTAAATCCAAGCGTAGCGAGTCAGATTAGGATGAAATTAAAGAAAAAGTTGCATTGCATTGGCAGATCACTTTATTTGTGTTCAATGACGTAAATCATGGTCTGAAGCAATATTTATTTCAAGTGAGACATTTGCTAAAGTTTAGACAATTTCAACGTTAACCATTTATTCTTATGAGTATATTTTATATGTGAAAAAAAATTACCGTTTAAAATATAATACAAGCGAGTACCGTATTATCTGTTCCTCTCACATATTTCTAAATTTTGTGACAGATTTGTTTAGTAGAGCAATAATTCCCATATATATAGGCAAGGGTCGCGCTAAGTTGTGTTTGTGCACCAAAAAAAATAAAAAAAATCACGCACAAATTTTGCAAAAGCGGTGAGTAATTGCATCCCGCAGGACACAACAAATCTTCCCAGATTGGTTTCCGAAAGCTGGAGAAGAATCATGTTTGCATCGTATACCGATTATAATTTCAATGATGTACACATCTATCTAATCTGTTCATATATTCCAACAGTAACGGCCCACCTGTGACACTAATAAACGATGTGCATAAGACTAATTTTGTTCGGATTGAGAAAGAAAAATAGAAAAATCAAAATTTTGACTGACAGTTCGTCTTCTGCGCACCTGTACAACTGAATAAAGTGTTTTAGCGAGATTCTGGCGATAAAAGTGTGTCATTTTCTGAACAAAGAAGGATTTTACGATCGCTTTGCCGACATGCTTAAAGGTATAAATGGAATGAAATGAAATGAAATGAATAATACAAAGTTTTGGTATGGGGTCATGAATTTGGTTCAAACTAACATATTGGAAACATTTGCGATTTTACAATATTAAATGATCGTTGTCGCGGTTGAAATCGAGTCTAAAGTGATGAAATTGTAAATAATATACTCTTTGTGTCGTATAGCGCCCTCTCAAGACTGAAATTACTTTAGCTTTAAAACAGTGTTTCTTGACTACAATCGACCGATTTGCTATTCCCGTTTGGAGATTATATATTAGAACTGCAAATTCTGAGATTTTCAGGGTCGCAGCTTCCATGGAATGGCCTTAGGCGCTACTTGAAATATTTGAAATTTACCGGGAGCACCTGTATATTTTGATTATTCAGTTTGCTCGAAAGCAAAAGTGTTTTAGGGGCTAAATTTTCTAGTGCTTATAATACATCCACAGGGGCGTCCAAATGTATCAACATTTTAAAGAATTAGTATCTATTCAATTTTCAAAATTTCCCAAAAAACTTTGCATTACCTTTAACGGTGCCTTCGTGTTTACACTTCTCGCATTAGCTATTTTTCGTTTTTTTTTCTTTCTTCTTTTTAAGAATTAGGTTCGCTAAATCGCGCATTTAGGTAAGTGTGGTCTCGCATTAGTCAGATAAAATGAGTTTTTTTCACCGGGGCCTTATTTTGTTTCTTTTTATTTCTCTTTAACATACTTTTTGAAAAAAAAAGTTGAGGAGGGGGCTGGAGCACCCCGAGCCCCGTCGTCGCGGGCCCTGTACATTGTGTAACGGCTGAAATGGTGATTTGACAGATGGACCTGAAGCTAACTGAGTCCTGACATACTTGTGAACGTTGTAACTTGTACGCTCTGGTATAGAGCGATCATCGGCCTTTTGTTTAAATCATATAGGCCTAAAACACGAATTAGGGCTAGTTCTGACCTGAAAACGACCCAAATCTCGAAGCACGGCTAGCTGGACCAGGGCTTTGTCCTATATACGGATAAGTGAGTACCCTGGTCCACTTCTGACTCGTGTTTTTAGCCCTAATTTCTTCCTTTTTTCTTTCCTTTCCTTTCCTTTTTTTTGGTTTTGTTAAGTGGGGGAGGGGGCCGTCTTCTTACAAAATTTGAATAGGGCAATTATCAGAGGTGTTGGGAGCACTTGACTTATCAAAGGGCGCTGCTCGTTCATGAAAAGGTGCCCTTACTAGAGATTAAAACGGAAACTGATTGCAAAGGAAAGTAAAAACTTGTCGGAGGAAAAGGGGCACGTGTCAAAATAGAAGGGGCATTTATTAGAGGTGAAAAGGGAAAGGGGCACTGTTCCCTTTGCGCCATACAATACAAAAATAATGATTTTGATGCAACTGATACAGATGCTGTTCAGACACCTGTCAAAATGCAATTGTACATTATATGTACATGTACTATGTAGCTTGATCTGTTAAATCTGGTCTGTTTCAACTGATCTGTAAGGATATTACAAAAAAGGATTCGATTGGCCGTTGGTATATCATGAACATGCAATAGATAATGTAAGAAATGTTGTTTTTTAAGCAAAGTCGATCAATACTATTTCAAGTACGAAGTGTACAGCGTAAATAAAATAATATGATGCCAGAGCGACGCTAAATGGTTGATAAAATGAGTCGTAAAGGTGTGTGAATTATTAATAACTTGGGTAAACTAAAAGTCTTAAATTATATTTATCTACATTGCAATGTAATTGGTGTTAATATTAACATATTTAAAAGAAAGTTAGATAATAAAGGCACTGTTCATTTTTATCAAGTTTGAAGAAAACAAAATGTTGTTCGTGTTATTTAGACTTTGCAGCTGTCAACTAGAAGCTACATTGATTATAACTAATTCCACGTTTTGATGTCTGGTCTTAGCTAAATCCTGAAGAAAATGAATCAATATTTCATCCATCCAAGATATTTACTATAACTCATAAAAAGACATACCTTGCAGATTTGTTCCCCGGCTGAGAATCACTGCATGAAAAGGCGCCTTCCTTTTCCAGCATGTCCGGCGTGAACAGCGCAGATTGCATTTTCTGCCTCCTAGAAAAATAAATCAAAATCAACTTTAGCCTAAAATACAACATTTATGCACAAAATACAATCATCAGACACAGTCATCACCCAAAAGAAGTATTATCTTCGTAGCATGGCCGTAAAACCACTCACTAACTCTTTTACTACTACACAGTCATGACAGCATCACTCAGTCAGAAATGCAGCAGTAGAAAGTAATAGCGCGCTAGTACTATATTATTAGTATTTCTTAGCACCAAGTCCAACTCAGTTTTTAATTTATATGAAAAACTACATTTCGTAATTTGAAATAAAATTTTATTTCACAAGATACAAAAGAGAGAGAGTTATATATCGTATTGCATATAAGTTATATACTGTTGCTCGCTGATGGTTGTTCACAAACTCGAACATCCATGCGTGGGACTACTATTTGGATTTTTTTCGTTTTCGGAGTCTTTTTCAGGGAGAAAATTGCTTGAATTTTATAAATGGTATCTAAACGTGACAATTTATTATTTATTTACGGAATTCCATCCCTAAAATAGTCGCTTGATGACATCTTGGCCAGACTTGAGGCGATATTCAGCGAAAGTTCGAGCGCTCGAAATGCAGTCGGGGGTGGTGGGGACTTTTTTCCTTTAGTAACTTAGGGGTACTCATATAATGCCCTCTACGTTGACAATTTACATACATGTATATCGGGAGTTCCTCAATCGAATGCTTTTTAATTTTACATTTCAATCGGTAAGGTACTGTAAATTAATCCAAAATGTTGAAACTTGTTTCCGACCATCGATCGATGCGGAGGTTGTCGTGGTGTTACGAATACAGTTTTTTAAAAGAAAATATCCACTTCTCATTTCAAAAGTACTAGTCCATTTGCTCTTAAATGTGTAAAGAGTTATTATAATGTAATTTCGAGAAAACATGTCAACCACATCATTTACAATGGATCTAAATACATTGATTTGCCGAGTTTCTTCCTTTTATGAAATATACGCGTACACCAATGCTAGAACAGACTGTACGGATAACTAACCGCACGGACGATCCGTGCGAGCTGAAAACCCGCATATTATGTCTGACGGACAAACGCTATTAATAGGACAAACGGCGCGGTCACACCGGTAGCAGTCCGAGAAGTGTCAATAGGGACTTTTAGATTTTACACGACGAGAACGTGGACTGCCACGGTGACATCCTTTTAAGGTAATGTGACGTACTTTTAACCCGTTCCTTCCGACATTATTCAGCCCGGTAGCCGCCTCACAAACGACAATAAAAATCAAAGACTCGACCAGTTCGCTGCCGTGCGTGCGTTCAGCGGGCCGTACAATGCGTGTGCGTTCAAGCCTGGCCAGCGGTTTCGACGAGCAGGAACATAGCGCATGCGCAGATCTGGGCCGCCTATACAGCTGAGTTACGTAAGAGGAACAATGGACGTGGCCGAGGGTATAGGTCGTTGTCATGGTTATAAACTCCAACAATAGAAGAGCGGAAAGAAGGTAATTGTATGCTGACGTACAGCATTGATAATCCATGTACCGGTATGTATACTACTGTACATGTATATCGGGTTAAAATAACCCCCTTTTTTTGGGGGGGGGTCTTGTTGTTTGGCAGTTGTCGTTTTCAAGCTTCATCTCTCATAGTGATTTCTGTTCCGCAAATTTTAATGAGATCTCGTTTCTACGTACTCCTAAATAAAAATAGCTGATCATAATTATAACGTAGTACCTAATTTGACCCTATCTAAAATATTAATTCAAATATATAACAATCAATGAAAGATAAAGGAATGATACAAATGTGATTTAGTAAAATGTCACTGCCGAAAAGATGACATAAGAAATGATTGTTTCTCTCTCAGATTGTCTCTTTTTTTGTCTCTCTGTCTCTTTCTCGCTTTTTTCTCTCTCTGTCTTTCTCTCTTTCTCTCTCTCCTGCTCGCCTTCTCAGCGCCATTTTCCATCTTCATCTCTGTTACTGTTTTCCGTTCCGCTATTTGCTTTTATTCCGAAAGTATTCCTTTCGATCTTGAGATAAATTATTATCAGTAACCTCGATATGAAGAAGAAAAGCACAGAACGAGCGCCTGATTATAATCGAAATAAAAAGAATATTACTGTACAATAATTATAAAGAGTAAAACTTTCGAATGTAAATCATGATAAAACAATGGAAACTAGAGAGGAATCCAGAGCGGGTGGGGTTGATCGGAGAGACAAAAAGCATATATAGCGGTAATAATAAATAACAATACGCCCAACTTTCTCCCTCTTTCGTTTTCTCAATGTCGTTTTCCATCTTCATCTCTCATAGTGTTTTCTGTTCCGCGATTTTTAATGAGATTGCGTTTCCACTTTCCACGTTCTCCTAAATAAAAATAGCTGATCATAATTGTAACGTAGAACCGAATTTGACCCTATCTGAAATATTCATTCAAATATATAACAATCATGGAGAGATAAAGGAATAATACCAATGTGATTTAGTAAAATGTCAAAGACGAAAATATGACATAACAAATGATTGTTTTTCTCTCTCTATCTGTCTTTTTCTTTCTCTCTCTCTCTCTCTCTCTTTCTCCCTATCTTTTTTTTCTCTCTCTCTCTCTCTCTCTCTCCTTTTCTCTCCGTGTATTTCTATCTCTTTCTTACTCGCTTTCTCAGCGCCTTTTTCCATCTTCATCTCTGGTATTGTTTTCCGTTCCGCTAATTGCTTTTATTCCGAAAGTATTCCTTTCGATCTTGAGATAAACTATTATCAGTAACCTCGATATGAAGAAGAAAAGCACAGAACGAGCGCCTGATGATATCGAAATGAGAAGAATATTACTGTACAATAATTATAAAAAGTAAAATTGTTGAATGTAAATCATGATGAAAAAAAGAAAGTAAAAAGTAATCCAGAGCGGGTGAGTTGGGGTTGATCGGAGAGACAAATAGCATAATAATAAATAACAATACGTCCAACATTCTCTCTCTCTCTCTCTCGTTTTCTATCTTCATCTCTCATAGACATAGTGTTTTCTGTTCCGCGATTTTTAATGAGATCGCGTTTCGACGTACTCCTAAATAAAAGAGCTGTTCATAATTATAACCTAAACCAAATTTGACCCTATCTGAAATATTCATTCAAAATATATAACAGTCATGGAAAGATAAATGAATAATTAAAAATGATTTAGTAAAATGTCACAGACGAAAAGATGACATGATAAATGATTGTTTTCTCTCTGTATGTCTCTCTCTCTCTCTCTCTTTCTTACTCGCTTTCTCAGCGCCATTTTCCATCTTCATCTTTGGTACTGTTTTCCGTTCCGCTATTTGCTTTTATTCTGAAAGTATTTGTTTCGATCTTGAGATGAATTATCATACCATAACCTCGATATGGAGAAGGAAAACACAGAACGAGCGCCTGATGATTTCAAAATGAGAAGAATATTACTGTACAATAATTATATAATTATAAACAGTAAAACTTTTGAATGTAAATCTCTGTTGCATCAAAATGATATGAAGAAAAAAAAGTTTATTATGCCATATTGACGGTACTTATTTACGTCGGACAGATATAAACAAACAAAAAAGAAAGTAACTAAAGAAAAAACATCGGAGCTGGGGGGGTGATTGGAGAGACAATTATCATAATAATAAATACAGTAAAGACTACGTCCAACTTTCTATCTCTCCAGCCCCCTCTCTCTCTCCCTCTCTCCCACTCTCTGTCTGTCTGTATGTCTGTCTTTCTATCTCTGTCTTCCTGTCATTTGCTTGTATGCCGGCATCATCTTTTCCTTGAGATAAATTATTATAACATATCCCTAATGATGTACACATTATACCTTATATTTATTATAGGGGACGAAAATAGAGAATGAGCGGCTGATAATGTCGAAATGAGAAGAATGTTACTGTACAACAATTATAGAAAGTAAAAGTTTTGATTTGTAAATCTCTGTTGCATCAAAATAAAATAATACGTTCATTATATGTTATTGACAGAAATAATATACATCGGACATTATATACTTTAGCACAAAGGGTTATCTAAAAGAAGGTGGACAACATTATAAGAGAAAGAATAAAACTTTCTATTTTATTTATTTAAAAAATAGCATAAATTCCCTACACAAGCAGAAAAAATCTTGAAGAGGGAGACAAGAAAAAATATAACTAAAAATGTAATTCGTCATGAGGACGAATTAGGTGGTCTGTTATGTAATCTGAATAACTGATCTTGTAGAAAATTGTCTTAGCTACAACATATCAAAATTTGGAAGAAAATCGATCCATATTTACAGAGATACAATCAATTTTCCATAAATATGCTGACGTCATAATATGCAAATTCGTATTTTGAGTTCCAAGGCCAAAGGGCAAAGGGCAGAGCTATAGAAAATTAAGGAACATTACAAGACATAATAGAAGGAGAACGAGAACCAGAGGCGGGAGAGGTAGAGGGTGAGAGAGAAGAAAAAGAGAAGGGCAGAGGCAGAGGGAGACAGAGCAAGAGAATAAGAGGGAGGCAAGGCAAGAGGTCGAGGTAGAGGGAGGCAGAGAGAGAGAGGGAGAGGGTAAAAGAGTAGAGAGAGATATATATGCAGAGACAGAGCAAGAGAAGGAGAGGGGCAAAATAAGAGAGGAGAAGGGAAACAGAGCAAGAGAGAGGAGAAAGAGAGAGATGCAATGGAGAACGATGCATTCAATATATCCAGCATAAATAGAATTTAATATAGAGAAAGAGAGAAGTATAGACAAGTAAACAATTCTATGTCCACGGGAGAGACGTAAACATGCATATACCTGGGCTGAATAACTGGAAAAAGTAAAAACGTCTGGGAAGGAGACTAGCAAGGTGATTTGATATTGTAGCAGAGTTGGGAGATAAACCCTATATTAGGTTTAATACCAGATTTCCCATAGGGTTGTACTCAAACGATTGACATTCTTCTCCCATAGATATAACACGCAAAATTAGGCATTTTATTACATTGTTTGTGATTGTATATGATAATATGTTATAATAGTCGAAGAAGATCATAAAATCAAATCTAAAACGACGGCAAAAAAAAAAAAAAAAAGACCCACCAGGAATCGAACTTGGGTCGCCGGAATGGGAGGCAAGTGCTATGACCACTATACCAAAATAATCCACATAGACATTACACGTGAACGGAAAATGGAATTCTCAAAGCTCACTTTGCAAGTGAAATATGAGCATGATCCCGGCATCTGATCGAAAAATACTTGTGATAGCTTATTGTCTCAGCTACAACATACTCAAAGCTCAGCAAAAACTAAACTAAAACGACGGAGATATTGCTCGCCAAAGACGGGAATGTAGAATCCAGTTTTGAGAAAAAGTCATGTCCCATAGAGAATACACGCAAAATGTGAAAAATTGACATGCCTCCTTTAATCGCAAAAATACGCCATGATGCCTTTGTCAAAATGAAAAATTGTGAAACTGCATTTGTAGAAAATTGTCTCAGCTAGAACATATCAAAATTTGGAAGAAAATCGATCAATATTTACAGAGATACAATCAATTTTCCCAAAATATGCTGACGTCATAATATGCAAATTGAAATTTTGAGTTCGGAGGCCATTATGATGACGTCATGAGTTAATTGAGGGTCAAATGAGACATGAAATCATATCTCCGACTCATAATCTATCCAAATATGAAAAAATGGGAGTTCCCATCCATTCTGAAGAGTTACAATGAATTTTGGGTAGGCATGTTTTTGCCCATATATGCTATGTATTACAAGAGCTCGCGCGCACGGGCATGTTTGTTGAACGGACGCTCATTGCGTTATCACTGGTCAGAAAAAGGTGAACAAGGTATCAAAATGCTTGGGAAAATGTGGCAAATATGATGACAGAGAAAATTCGGCGATTCTATGTTGCAAAATGCCAATACGCACGAAAACGCGCGCGCATGCGCGTGTTCGCGTTTTTTTGCGAAATGCTTAAAATGGTCTGAAACGTTTCCAAAATGAATTTGAGACGATTTGGAGCATTTTGAAATTTTGCGCACGCTGACGCGCGGACGTACGCATGCACGCGCGTGTTTTGACCTGAAATTGACCGGACGGATATTGACCTTGATCATGATAAATATGAATGAGAAATGATTTTCCGTTATGAAGATATGATCATGAGTTGAAAGTACAAAAAAAAACACAAAATGGCGCCTGGATGACGTCATGAAGACTTGATGACCTTGAAAATGTTCCTGTCACGTCTCATGACAATGACCTATGACTGTGCCAAAATTGAAAGAAATTGACAAAACCAATCTGGAGTTATTTTATACACAAAAAAGTGCGGAGAAATAAATAAAAATAAAGAAATAATAAGAAAGAAAATTCTGACGAAATCAATAGGTGATCTGTCGATACCGACAGACCACCTAAAAAGGGCACAACAAATAAAAACAAAAAATAGGATTCTAGAGCGGAAGATGATAGGGGAAACGTAATACACTGTAGTTCCTAAGAATTGGCAAATTTTGACCTATATAGAATATACGAAAAGAGTTATGTCTTAGGCCCACTTACAAATACGTAAGAGTTACGTAAGAGGAACAATGAACGTGGCCGAAGGTCAAGTTCGTTGTCAAGGTTATAAACTCCAACAATAGAAGAGCGGAGGTAAGGTATTTGGGTGCGTGCCGTCATAAGCTTCTACAGGGCGAGCGCGGATTACGCTGCTCCCAATGAAGTACAGTACCAGCAGTATCAGTATTTGTGTATGGAAAGGTCTCAGCGAAAGTCAATATCTATGGGACAGACACCGCGGAACTGTATACGCTGCTATACGAATTTCTTGTGAGAGAAAACTTGACATGTTTATGAAAAAGTACAATTATAGTGAATAATATGAAAGTACACAAAACAGGAGCAATGGGTAATGATAGTATATACTTTGGAAATACCCTCAAATCAACTAGTTTAGTGAATTAGTGGCAGGGAAAGGCAATTTTAGGCTTGTAAAGACATCATTTACCTGCCTATAATGGGAACCTGGTATACCAGGTTCCCGTCTGTGAGTGCGCTCCACGGGAACCTGGTATACCAGGTTCCCGGAAGGACCGGGTTAAGGCACTGCCGGGCACGGGCCAGTGCCTTGAAAGAATGGCACACATTGCAGTCCACTACGTCGACGTGCAAATCTAAAAGTCCCTAATAGGGACTTTCAGATTTACACGACGAGAGCGTGGACTGCCGCGTGTGGCATTGTGTTAAGGCACTGGGCCGTGCCCGGCAGTGCCTTAAAAGGACATCACAGTACCTTATAAGGACGTCACACGTTGCAGTCCACTATGTTGACGTGCAAATTTAAAAGTCCCCACTGTATAATGAGAATCGTCCTGTACTTTGGGGTATGTGTAAGACTGTATGTTAGTCATTAGTCCTTTAAAGCCCAAGTCCACTCCGATTTTCAAAAATTATAACATGTTGTAAATAAATCAAAGGTTAAAACTGCCAAATATCACGGGCGTACTTCAATCAGGTGATTTTTAAGAGCGATTTTTGTTTCGGGTATTTCGAGCAAAACATTTATATTGCTGTACGGATGTGACGTATGCTCCTCACAACGAAAGTGCCAGCGGTATACATTCTGACAATAAGCTATTTTCGTAATTTAACCAAATTTAATGCATACGTCTTTGTGAAGTGCCTCTATACAAACTATTTCATTCACCTGATAAGAATAATAGTGTTTCATTATTCTTATCAGGTGAATGAAATAGTTTGTATCGAGGCACTTCACAAAGACGTATGCATTACATTTGGTTACATTACGAATCTGTGTTGTGAGGACCCTACGTCACAACCGACTCGCTCATTAACTTGTTTTTGCTCATTAACAAAAATTATTAAAAATAAATCTGAGCACCATTTTCCAAAACCAAGTTATATTTGGGCTTTTTAGATTTTTGTCTATCTAATCAGCTCAACTTTTCAGTGGAGTGGACTTGTACTTTAACTTTGTAAAGAGCTGTCTCGTGTTCGTCAGTCAAAACAAATTAGTTTTTCAGTTGGTGTAGTGGTTTGAGAACATATTGTATTTTGGGGGAAAATCCGGCAACATAGTTCACTGCTCCCATTAGTCTTCTAACTTGTCCGGGGGTCTTTGGTTTGGGCATGCCATGGATGGCAGCACACCTGTCACGAATGGGTTGAAAACATGTCTCTCCCACCTTATTGATAGTGATGCGGTGGCCCATATAATCAACATCAGTGCGGAAGAGCACGCACTTTTTCGGGCTGACTGTAAGTTTATTGTCAGAGAGGGCCTTTAATACATCTATCAAGTGGGATCAGTGGGAGGTATTGGCATGGTTAACTAGTATAATGTCGCCATGGTGAGCTATTCAAAATTGCCTAGAACTGGATCTATTTTTGCCTAAAAGATAGCGGGTGAAATGTTTAAGCCTTGTGCCAAACATTTATACAAGTAATGTTTCCCACCATGGTATGATGCAATGCCTGTGTACTTTTTAAGGACTTGGATAGGGGAACGCAATGAAAAGCTGATTTCAAATCAATTACACTAGGGACTTTTATGTTAGCATTGCCAATTAGTTTGAGGGTTTCCGAAAGTAGGGAGAAGGGATGATTAATTCCTTTAAATCTAGAATTGAGATACCGAAAAACAGTAACAACTCTCTTTTCGGAGGTGTTCTTTTTGGAAAGAAGGCGGACAGGTGAGGTGTATGATTGATGTCCTACTTCTAGAATTCCCAATTTGACGAGTTTGGTTAGCTCATAGGCTATCCTAGGCTTGTCAGTCTCGGTTGCAAAGTGAGGTCCTATGAAGAATGGCTCGTCGTAGGTCAGTTCAATGTCTACTTATAAGGTATCGATAAGGGGTAACATTGATATTCACACGGACCGCTATGTTTTTTTAATTTTTTTTTTTTTCTGCATTTTTCCGAATATATTATAACTGAATTACAAAGAACAAATAAATGTAAGGTATAATACAACATATACAAACAATAATTACTTCATGTCAAAATGTTTGTTTTTATTTTTTTTTTACATATGTAAATAAAAAAACGAAACTTAATATTTCCATAACATATTATCATAAATTTGAAGTATTATCCAAACTATTTGTTAAAAAAAGTGCAGGAAATCGCAATCATAAGCGATGCTTAACGAGGATGGCGGCCTCAAAAGAAAAAAGCTTAAGGTAAAACTTAAAATGAAAAAGTTCTTAAACATTTGTGTATGAGTTTGTGAGAGTGGTGTGTAAGTGTATATTGCGTGCGTGTGTGAGTCTGTGTGTGCGTGTGCGCTCGAGCGTGTGTGTTTGTATGTGTGTGTAACGTGTGCATGTAGCTTTATGTTGTATGGTGGAGTTAAAACAAATGTAGCCTTTTCAATAAATATATCAATGAATACGAAATAGAAAACAAAATTTCCAAAAATGAGTTGCAATGTGACCAAAATTGGAGATATCAATGATAATTGCCTACTGCATGTTGAAATCAGTTATGTAGATACTTCGATATGAGAGATTTTTTAAAGAGATGCTTTAAAAGAATAGCAATGAGCATTGCCTCATTGAATTTGGTAAGGAGTTCCAAACATCTTGTCCATAATGTCATACTGACTTTCGGGCTAAAAGTATTTTAGGATAATTTGTTGAACAACGGTTGGGATATGTGTGAATGTTTGAGTTTAAGCTGTAAATATGGTGAAATAGGGATGGAAGTTGATTATGAGAATATTAACACATAAAAATGTTTGTCTGAAAAATGTGAATATCTTGTATTTTTAATGTTTTTAAACGATGAAATAAAGGTTCCGTGTGTGATATATAATTTGAGTTAGAGATCATGCGAATCGCTCTCTTTTGAAGTAAAAATAAGGAATTAATTCTTGTTAAACTACAATTACCCCACACAATATTACAATGAATCACATGTGATAACATTAGATAATTGTATAATATAATCATAGATCTTTCAGAAAGAAATCGTTTTAACTTATACAGTATTCCAATATTCCGCTTTTCCGCTTTTCATGTGGACTACTATTCGTAAGGGTCGCTATTCATAATTTCAGAAAAGGGTCATTATTCACGAGGGAAATTATGCTTAAGGACCGTTATTCATAATCAAAGAAGAGAGTCTCTATTCATAATATGAGAAGAGGGCCTCTATTCATAATACAAAATCAGGGTCGTTATTCATAATACAAGAAGAGGGTCGATATTCATAATACGAGAAGAGGGTCGCTATTTTTAGGTGTCATTTTTCATAAGGGTCATTATTGAATAATCGAAGCAGAGGGTTGATATTCATAATACGAGGAGAGGGTCGCTATTCATAATACGAAAAGAGCGTCGCTATTCATAATAGGAGAAGAGGGTCGCTATTCAAAATACGCAATGAGGTTCGCTATTCATTAAAATGAAAAGAACTGCGTTGGACTTCGTGCTAATAAATACTAATAATAGTACTAGCGCGCTACTGCTAGCTACTGCTACATTTCTGACTAAGTGATGCTGCCATGACTGTGTAGTAGTAAGAGAGTTAGTGAGTGGATCAAATGAAGATTACATAAGCAATCGACAAAATGATTATAAGAAAGCGAAATAAAAGATAGGGAACACCCCTCCCACGGCTGTGCCGTAGGGGCTTGTCGTGTAGGCGCTGGGAGGGGGAGCGCCACATGGTCCCAATCTTTGAAGAAAACATTTATTGAAAACATACATTTCTTAACAAATAAAGAAAAAAAGGCTTGCACAAATAATGTAAGCATCCCATCACCCTCGGGCATGTAGCGTACAACGAGGAAATGCAATCCCAATGATAATGATTTACTGTTTGCGTTTAAGGTGCCGCCTTTCATACTGGCCGCAGTGTTGTTTTGCTCTCTTAAGATTTTCATTTCAAATGTGTTAATTTTACATACTTTGTGAGTATATTTGACTAGTTGATCTAAGTGAAATTTATTTTTGATGTTCAGTGACCATTTCGACGTACTTTTAGTGATCATTCGTGTTTGCGATCATGCATTTACTCCCGTGAGGAGCTCCTGTGTCTAGAGCGGAACTTTGACAATGAAATTCAGCCTTAGCTTCTCAGTGCACATGAATGGAGTCTTTTCAATGCGCTGTCATTATTGAGAAAGCGGAAATTATTTGTTGTTCTAATACCTATACCACTTAAACTGATCCTACTTCACACGAATTCAAAATGGCTACTGGTGTAGCTGGAGTCACCACGCGGCCGCGGACATGGAGCCGAGATACCACCCACAGCCCGCCAGACAAGGAGGGCAGAGCAGCATCCGCTTTGCCCCAGTCGCAGCACCCAACAAAAAGTGACATTCAAAAGTCAATTCAAGACCTCACATCTATGCTGTGTGGCAAAATCGATACGCTAACACGAGAAGCGAGTGGTCTCAGTGACAAACTAATGAATTTGGAACAAAATGTCGAATTCAACTCTAACAAACAAATGATATTGAAACGACTGAGCTGCCAATTCTAAAAGCGAAAATGAAGGAAGAGATACAAAAAATGGAGGACAACATGTTGTCAGTAGAGATTTACAATAGAAAGCAAACCTTCTCATTTATGGTGTACGCGAGACCGAACAGAGCGATTGTTCGAAAAGCATTTAAAAAGCTCGGAATGGAGAATGACATAGCAGAAACTATCCCGCTAATCAACGCCCACCGATTGCCCCGCCGTCTACCACATGGTCAGAACACCCAGTCCCGATCACCGACCCCCATCATTGCCCTATTTGCCGCCATGGCCGACCGCGATCACATGTTCATGTGTATTAACTGTATGCATATACGTGTGTTTATTTTGTATTTTGTGCTGACTGAAATTGATACGTACTTCTTCTGTACTCTGGGATGTTTCAGCAAATATGGGCATTGGCAGTTGACCCCCCCCCCCACCAATATATTTTTTCCCTCTTATTTGGGCCAGTATCTCGGTATATTAACAGGACAAAAGTGATTGGACATATTTTAGTAGTGCAGAGAGTTCAAAAGATGTGGAGCGCTGACTGCAATTGATAAGTACTTCTTCTATACTCTGGGATGTTTCAGGAAATGTGTGCATCGGCATTCCCCCCCCCCTACCCTGCCATTTAAAGCCGCTTGTCATAATCTTGCCCATGACCCATACAAGTTAGTGCACTTATTAACATGAATATAATATAATACCGCCATGTTTGGTTTGATGGTTTATTTTGCCTGACTACTAAGAAAACATGTGTATGCTTGTAAGCAACTAGGGTACCGACATTCGTAAGTCCTCTCCGATGAATTTAGGAATAATGCCTTGCCAAAGGGCACTAGCGAGTAGCGAATCCACTTCACCTAGTGTCGCCTCCTCACTACTGAACAAACATCCTGGCTTTGGTCCTAGGTTCTATGTTCTGACAAGATATTGGCATTATCCTGGCTGTCCAGAACGCCAGCCAAAACAAGGAGTCGAGGCACATACATGGATAGATTCTGTTAAATTATCTACCTTATCTAGACTTGCTATGATGCACACCATGTTATAACGTTAAGAGTAATTAGAAGGATACTCAGAGAATGAAGGGGATGCTGAGAACATTGTTTGTTTAATTTTGTTATTCAAAAAATCCAATTGCTCATTAAAATCAGCCAATGACCTAAATACAATTTTAAAGAAAATGGAAAGAAGACCCAGCTTACAAGCCTATCGTGATAATGGGAACGGTGTGGGGATTTGTTTGTTATCAAGACGAATAATGATGCATTTTTCCTTTTGAAAAAAAAAATGTTGGATATATGAAACATACATGTAGGTTAGGGAAAGAGTCCTTTCCCGCAACATAAATAGTCTGAGATTTTAATCACCAAATGATTGTAATGTAAAGAAGTTTTTAATTTTGAAGAAAATGATGGATAAATGCAGGGTGAGTGTGGAAGAAATCTTGGAATTATTAAGTTTCTAGCTTTGGTAAAGTGTACATCCTGTCACATCCTGGAGATGGGTTTAAGGACGTTTCACCAACCGCCGCCACCCCAATATGAAATAAAAATGAGATTTAAAACTACCAAGATGTGTTTAGAATGCAAATTAGTTCTGCATTTTGAAATAAATTAAGGCATAAGACATGTAGACAATGTTTATAATGGAAATGGGTGTGGGATGGATGTTTGAGAATTGAATTACCATGTATGGTAAAGAATAAAGAATGCATTTATGTAAATAAGAAAATGACATAGTTATTCATACAAACAAATCCCCAGAATTTGAATTTCCTGACCAGATTAAAGAATATTCACGAAAAAAAAATCGCTCATTCTATTTTGAAGATTTTTCGTTAAATTCTAGGATACAATGTTTATCAAACTCTTGAGTTGACGTGGTGTTAACCCCTCACACCCTCTATTTTCTCTCTCTCTCTCTCTCAATCAACGCCTGTGCTTTACTTTTTACAATGGGCTTCCACTGACAACTGCCAGTGACAAATTTGTCATTTTGGGTAGAAACAAAGATACACGTATCCTATAATGAAAGATCCAGAGACAGATTGGCCGTGGGGAGTTTGGGGAATTTTCCCCACGAGCTGGATCAAGGTCAATTCGATTTGTGGTCTGATGACCACTTGATATATACATCTTACATATTCAGTGGGCAGGTCGCATAACACTTTAAAAACCAATTTTCAGTCCGAGTCTTCCCCTGGAAACATCAAATACGTTTTGTGTCAAAGACATGATGTAGACAAATAAAAAGGCCTGTCTAGATGTTGTAGTCCTGTTGTTATCTGGTTATTCGATTTTTCGTCAAAGCTGTAAAAGTTTTAGTTGCTTTAGGACAAATAGTGGATAGGAATTTTAAGAAAAATTACCACATTGAAACGGCATCCAAAGATATATTAAATTCATTTTGATAGTAAAGTTGTCGAGTTAAGGCATTTTCATAATGTCGCTCCTTTTTGCTTAGGCGAATCCAAGGTGAATAATGAAATATATATTAAAACAATCTAGGGGTAAAACACTGATCTGCGAACCTTTCCTTTTCAGAACCACAAAAAGGCCTGAGTGACTCCCGTGCGGGAAGTATTCAGAAATGAAAATGAGAAATTCATCCCCACGCCCACCCCTTCAGAGCAATACCCTAAGCTGTAAGAGTTATGAGTTTTCATTAAATTTGTCATTAAATGTATAAGAGGTTTGGGTTTACATAAACATTTACCCTCCGAAGAATGGACCTTTTTTAAAATACGAGTACCCCAGGCCAGAAAATCTATATACACGTTGCTTTGTGAACATACATGTATATTTATGAAGCAATAAATATCAATGCAATAAACTGTATTCTAATGCTTGTAAATTAGGTAATGTATTCTTTATTAACGGAAATAAAAGTGTTTATATGTGTTTTCTTCAATAAGAAAAAAAAATGTTTGGCTCAGATTTGATATCCACATGTACTGAAAAGAATTTACAGCACATTAACGCTTTGGCATTATGCATGGTCTTCTGAAAAATTACTTGAGTATTCACAAGACCGCCATGTAAAAAAAAAACGTTTCCTTTAACGGTTATATTATCACTGCGTACAACCCTTATCTTGACTTACCTAAATTATGGGATTTTACCATGGGGAAATTCTTGTAAGACTTTAACTGATCTAATATTAATTTTGCAGAAGCGTGCATTAAGAATAATCCATAATGTCTACTTCCGTTCCCACACTAACCACTTATTTTTACAAGACAACATTCTTAAAATTGATAATTCGTATTTTTTGTACCTCGGTATGTTTATATTCCAACTAATTAAAAACGAATTACCTTTCCCGATTTCCTCCATTTTTCCAAAAAAATTACGAGATACATTCATACCCCACTAGACAGTCGAACTACTTCCACACTCCTCGAACGAGAACAGCGTTCACACAAAAAAACAATTATTTACACCGGTCCAGTATTTTGGAATAACTTAGATCCATCTCTTAAACAAGGTACCAGTCTATACACATTAAAAAAAAAAAAAAGATTAAAAAAAAAAAACACATATGCATGAATGTATGTGCCGTTGCCGGTCAGCTGCATTGTTGATATTGCTGATACTTCGCTATACATGAATCTCAGTTTGTTTGACTCTCAACTCAATCCGTTTCTCCCTCATTCTACTGATCGAACCTCCTTTTTTCTAGAGCTTTTGCAATCTCATTTTCCTTTTTGCTTTTTTTTTTTTTTTTTTGACTTTTACTATTTTCATCCATTTTTTTTCTCCTCTCTTTTTTAATATTTTTTTCCCCTAAATTCATTATTTCTTTGCTACAGATTTTTGTTTATTGATTGACTTTATAAGTATACTTTGTTCAAGATATATTGTAAAACAGCATCTGAGGAACTAACACTTCAACAAGCTCTGCTTCTAATTAGTTCCTCCTTTCTCGTGCTATTTCTATTATATTTGTCGTCTCATTGTATATATTTTTTTGTAATATACGTATTCATTGTATTATGTTTTTCCATGAGAAATAAAATCAATTGAATTGAATTGAATAACAGTTTTATGGGCATTCTGACAGTTTCTTTGAGGGTTCAAGAGACCTACATTGTTGGTATCGTGGGCTGTTTTCGTAGTCCAAGCTAAATCACAAGCAGGAATTTTTTTAATGATCTGTCTTTGATTATGTTGAAATATTTGTCTTTACCATGACAAGATTGTACTAAGCGGTCAGATGAAAAATAGAGGGGGTGTCAAATAAAAGTTAATTGTGTGTGGAGGGGGGTGAGGCACCTGCCTATGCCCCCATTTTCTAAAACATCACAGGGAATAGAAGTACTTATCAATTGCACTAAGCACTCTCCTGGCCTAATCCTTTTAACTGTCTGGACTGTCTGCATTACTTTATTCGTGTTCATGGACTAACTTGTCTTGGTCGTGGGCAAGATTATGACAAGTGGCTGGAAGGGGCGTGGTGTGGGGAGGGGGGGGGGGCAACTGCCAATGCCGGAAATTTCCTGGAACATCCCAGAGTACAGAAGAAGAACTTATCAATTGCAGTCAGCAATCCAAATTCCTTGAACTTTCTGCACTACTAAATGTCCAATCAATTTTGTCCAGTTAATATACCGAGATACTTGCCCAAATTAGAGGAAAAAACAAATTATACAAAAAATTACCTTTTTGGCTCAAAATTTATATTTCACACATTACATAACTCAATGAAAATTGATATCAACTTGAAGGTATTTTAATCATCCATCTTTTGACACCAAATCCATGGTGATTAGAGGTTTTACTCAAAGGTTATCTTTAAAACTCGATGTAAACACACCAAACAGGTCCTCAATACACTAATACACGTATGTGCATACAGCAAATACACATGCGGGCTAAAATGTTGTTTTTGTGGAAATCGAATCAATAACTTTGGGTTGCTTTAACTTTTTATTGAAAAGAGATATGAATCTTCCCTTCTCACAGAATATTATTCTTTTATATGGGCAAATTCCTGAAAGTTACCAAAAAATGCATTTCTCTGATTTTGATATATGGAAAATAACAATTATTGATAAAATTCAATATTTGGAAGAAAAAAATCACAAAAAACATGTTTTTTTACTTTAATTTGCGATGTTAATTAATCCCAATTTTGTTGAAATTGGTATCAAAATTTATATAATTTGATTCTCTTTCATATGGCACCAAACTCATGGTTGTTCAAGGTTCCCTTAAAATATAATTTACAAAATACTAGTTTTCGTCAAAAGGGCCGCTTTTTTTGGACGCCCCTTCCGATTTAGGAGTGCTCGCAATAAATACAAAAAACACCTCTGAAATATCGTGTATTATGATAAAATCTTTCGAATAAACAAGGTGTGCTTAGTTTATGCGGTAATGGCAGGCAAACCTCTCTTTTCTGACTTTGGCTTATAATGCGCGTGCCTTTATTGCGTCCCTATATGGGAATAACGTTGTTGTTATATAGTCACAAGGCAAACTGCAAATATTTGTTACGGCAAGTCAAAATGTTAGCAAAAAATCAGTTTCAAATTTGAAGAAAACTTATTAGGAAATGATAAGTGTAAAAGCTCGGCGCTTGTTCAACGTGTCTAACTTTAAAAAAACATTTTAGGTCTATTGACCGTGTCATTTTGGAAAAATGCAAATGATATAGGAACTTTAGTGTGACGTTTTATTGACGCATCATTTATACTACGTAATTTGTATTCATGTCCATGGATTCTATTATTTGTACTTCAACTTACCAATATTGAAACCTTTTGTTGAAAAGGGTTTTGAAAAAAACATACACAGAGTAAAAAATAAAACACGCCAAAACGACAAGACACTTGAATGACACAAACCCTTTATGTGAAATTAGGCTAGTAAATTTTCCAGTTTCAGCATTTCCTATATATTTTCAAATTTTTAAGCACAACAAAATTTAAAAGTGGTATTTTGGCAGGATTTTGTAGCCCTATTATTTTGTTGTGATTTTGAGTTTGTTGTCGTAGTTTTAATTCATATACGACTTTGCTATCGGTCTGATTTTGATATACCATGATTTAAAAACAGAGTAAATTACTAGACTAAATCCCTGAAGAAATAATAAACAGCAAGTGCTAATTAAGTGTCCAAAGTTTAAGGACAATCTGATTATCCCTTCGTAAAAGTGTATACAGATTTTGATTATGATACTCACAACTGGATGTCACTAGCTCTATTAGAAACAGAGAAGAATGTCCAGTCCCATCTAAAGGAACTTTAGAGAATAAGGTATCTAAAGGGACTTTTCAACATTTTTCAGATGAGAGAAAATGGTGCTGAGGTAGTGACCTCAATGCTAAATGTACCATTAAAGATTATCTGAAAGTTTGAGTGAAAACAGACCATTATTATTGATAAAAATTGGGGAAAAAAATCTTATCGATTCCTTAATTCTCCCGACTATACCATTATAATTCAATTTAATTTTAGGTGAATGTAAATCGTCACAAAGCAATGAATTCGCTCAATGTGTGTTGAAAGATTAAAACAAAAACGGTTGGAAAATTAAAAAATAGTTATGAGATTTTGCTGTTACAGGTTATTGCATAGTGACGCCTTCAAAGAAAACCATAAATATCTTTGTGGTTTAAGTTTTTTTCAGGATATTGTGCATGTTAGAGGGTTAGGTACAGTAGAAGGAAATATAACAAGTAACATTTCATGCAAAAATTAAGCTGTTTTTTCATCAACCTTATCAACAATAATACGGGTTTACTTTAAATAACTTCTAAACCATTCCAATGTAATTCCTCTAAAACCATAACATTCCAATTTGATAAATATAATCGAAAGCCTTGCTAAGGTCTAACAACCGGCCTATCATTATTTCTTTATCATCAAAGGAATTTGTATAAGCTTTGGGAGTAATGATGTTGCACCTTTCCAAGAACTTATAAACACGACCATAACACACATTTCGCCCATTTCTTTGAAAATAATAGAAAGAATAGACATGGGCCTATAACTTGATAAATTAACATTAGATCCATTTTTTAAAAAATGGGAATAACATTCGATATTTCAGTTTATCTATGGCAGTACCAGTATTTAAAGATAAATTGATAATATCACATCAAATATGAATAACAATCTTAACCAATGGCATATACATTCCATCAAAACATTCCGAGAACAGTAAGGAGTTGGAATTCCCTGCCCTCAGAAATCGTTGCAGCGCCATCTGTTGGAGCCTTCCGTGGTCGACTGCAGACGGTTGGTGACAGTGGCTAGTCTTCCTCCATCCTATACATGAGCTTGTAAATATTTTGTAAATAAACTGTATCATAATGTAAAAAGCACTCCAATGGACGCAAATTGCGGTTCACACACATAGTTTGCAAGAATCTTCAATCAATTGAAGGAGGCAGACCTAATCAGAAGAAGAAGAAGAAGAAAACCATGACTCTTGCCATTTTTAAATTTAGAAACGATTTAATGAAAAACTGCACTGATTGATTGGGTGGATGATAAATTAACCCAACTATAATACTCTTGTTAAAATTAGAAATCTGTACCAAAAAAGACTAAAAATGAGCAGTATTAAAATCTAAATCAGCTGTACTTTTAAAATCTATATAATTTCTAATATATATTGCAACTCTTCCACCTTGTTTAGCTTCTCTCCCATTTGCTAAAAGTGAATAATAGTCAATGTTATATTAATATAATCACTCTTTTTCAGCCTCGTTTCTGTTATACCTTTAAGCGAAAATTGCACATCCATGGTATCGAGAAATAAAGTAGAATTCTCAAAATTCTTATTCGTGCTCCTGCAATTACAATGTAAGCTAGAAAATACACACGAATAGTACTTTACAATTTTGAAAACAGATACAAAGGGGAAAAAAGGTATAATTTTGATGAAGATGTGTAAAATATGAGGGAAAAATAACAGCAACAACAGTTTGATGTAGAGTAAGAAAAAAAGTCCACTAGGAGCCTAAAAAAAGATTCTTCAAGACCTGAAGATCATAACAAATTACAGCTTCTGCAACTCCTCTTTGCGTGTGATGGGATGCTTCATTGTAGTCCAATTTGTAATTGCAGCACTACGTCTACCTAATGACCTTGCTGCTCGAACCTAAGGGCAAGCCTGGGCATCACTCAACAGTTTTAAAATTAGACGCTGTCGGGTCAGGTAACAAACAATCTTACGAGAGTTTGCGATGTTGGTTCCGGCTGAAATGCCCCTTTTCCCTTATAATAAATGCTCCATTTCCATAATAATTAGTGGCCCTTTCACCTCCGGGGAGTGTCTCTTTTATTTCTGTATAAGAACTTGGTCGTAAATGAATATTCTGACCATCAAACCGAAGTAAAGAGAGAACAAATATTGAATTAATCCCTCATTACACAATGCAAAAGTATATACCAATGTCAACAATGTGTATATTCTCGCTTAGATGTTACCCTTCATTGGTGTCCTTTTTCCCCAGAAAGTGCCTTTAGGTGCCCCCCACACACACAAACACACTTTGGAAGACGCTTCGCGTAATTTGAATGCGTCTTTGTTGATTTGGGTGACACACATATAATATTATGCGGTAAAATTTTTAATAAAATGAAGAGAAAATCAACAACTCTTTATTCGTACAATTTATATACCTTGTATGCATATACTCATGAATGTACAATAGGGATTTTTTATATCACTCGGTGTAAATCATTCAATCTACCCATGATAGCAGAGCAAAATAGAATACGTTTCACACTAACCGTCTCCAATAAAATGAGCGATCCTGCATGAAACTTTACCCGCCAGGCAATGCAGGTGACAAGCCTAACATTAATTATACGTAGATTTGTATTATCAATAATTCGGCACCGATTATTTATTCACCCATTGATGAACAATTCTGATCTCCATTTACTCCTCTGGTACTGATTTTATTTACGTAAATTGCATTAATCTAGCAAACGAAATCGATGGCATGTGGACTAAGATCATTTCTTGTGAAATGGCCGTGGTTTATGATGATGACGGTGACGAACTTTCGTGAAATAAATAAACGTGCCCATGAGTAAATATTAACAACTCCATAATTACATTTTATTTCCCGAAACGATGAAGGTTCAACAGTGTACACATGCATAAATATGTATATAAGACGAACAACTCTGATTAGTGAAGAAATGTGTGTGAATCTGTGTATTATGTTTGTGATGTGCGAGATTCTGAGGTTGAATTTGAATATATACGGAGGGTTAAGTAGTACAAGGGATGGACGGGTGGCGGGGGATATTAACGAAGGGTGCATTGTATACAAATATGTAATATGTTTTTTTTATGAATAAGTCCAGTATGTTGTTATTATTATTATTAATTAGCATTTTAGTGATTTTATTCCATTATTCTCCTTCTTTGCTTACTGTTTCGTGATTAATTTATTTCTTGTATGAAAACGAAATGAAGATTTGTGTTTGTATGAAATTATTTACATTGATTTGTATGCGATTATTACTTTGAATGAAATATCTAATAAGAAAAATATGGGGAAAAAGTATAGGTGTGGATGGGTATGGGTGTATAGGTGTGGGAGGAAGTGGTTATTGAATATTCAAGAGTGTGAGTGGGAAAATGAAGTTCATTGATACCTATTTGAAACCTTTAACATTTAGAAGTTCTTCAAAAAGGGGGAACAAAGTCAATAATTATTTCGGTTCCAAGGTCCCTTAACCCTCTAAGCGATTTAAATTTGATTAACTTCCAAAATAACCTTTCTTGGTTTATCCGCTCAGCACTAGACAAGCCTATTCGAAAATTTTGTAGGGGATGAATCCAAAACAATATAACTAATTAAACTAATGACTAATTATACACCTATTGACTCTTGGGAGGCCTTTAAGTTTCCTCTGCCTGCAAACGTAAGTAGAGGGCAGTAATTTGCCATTGCTTATTGTCAACATTGGGTAAAATGGTAAAGGTGCTTGGGATATACTTTTCTTTGTATATAAATGTCAAAGAAGAAATGAATTATAAAGAAATACTGAGCAAAATAAAAACGATTGGTAGGGTAGTGGAAGCAACGGGATTAAACACTATTCGGGAAAATTCAATTGGTTAAAGTTTTTACAAACTCTGAATTACTTTATGTGTCTCCTATAATGTCAGTACCACCAAGGGTTTTCAATGAAGTGGAGAAGATATGCTTTAATTTTATATGGAATGGACATGATCAGATAAAAAGGATTATTTTATATTTAAACTTTGATAATGGGGGACTAAAACTGTTGAATTTCAAGTACATGATTTATGCACAGCGTGAAGTGTGGATTAAGAAACGTCTTTGTGGCAATAATGACATGAAATGAAAACAATTTTTAAAATATATATTCAGAACGGTAGGAGGAAGGTTAATATTTCTCTGCAATTATAATTCCCAAACAATCAATATCAAGGCATCCAATCTCTACTCGGACATTTTGAATATCTGGAATTATTTAAAAGAGAAGGAATATATTGTCAACAAAAAAACTTAGTGAAAATCTAATATTTTTAACAATACTTTTATTGAAGGTAGGATAATTCCTTTTAAAGGTATAGACCAGTGCTGGTCATGCTATTGCATTGTGAAAGAAACGCTGTGGAATCGATTAGAAAAGGTAGATCATCTAGCATACAAGTATTGGTGTGTACTGCAAGGTTCTGGAATCATCAAAATGAAAAGAAATTTGGCCCAGTCTTGGTAAAGCACTGTACACGGAAAGATGTATATGGGACTACCCTATATATCCAGTCCGGATAGATATAATAATTTACCAAATACATCAATTAATAGGCGGTTTCCCGGCAAAATTTGTATCATCACGTATTAGTACAAGCATATTATTTTACATGATTGGTAATAAGACCTTCCATTTCTTTTTTGGACAGGTAGGCGTTTCCAAAAACTGGTCTTTATCTTTAATGCAAAATTATTTCATATAAACGTTTTTCAAATTAAACATTTGATTGACGAAGACGGTGATATGAGATCAGGGAACTATTTAATAAGGAAAAGGTCTTAATGTAGACGATTTGTTTTTTTAATGATCTATACACCAAATTGCAAGCTGCCTGGAAGACTAAGAGAATTTACCAAGGGAGAGATGATACTCTGCATGACACTATTGATCTTTCCAACATTAACTTTAGCATTGACAAAACAGTATATTTTGTTCAGTCTATGTCTTCCAAAATGCTCTATAACATTTTTATTGCTACAATAAAAGATTCATTTGCTTTTAAACATCCAGAAGTAATAGCTTTAAATCTAGATAAGTCGGCAATTACATCATGTTTCTCAGTCCCTAGATTGTCCACTCTCGATGGGAAGTTAAGGGAATTGGAGTACTAACTTTTACATAACATCGTATTTTGTAATGATAAACTGAGTCAGTTTGGACTAATACAGTAAAATGTATGTTCCTTTCGTAGCAAAGATGTACAAACCTATCGTCATATCTTCTATAAATGTACTGAAGAGTCCAGGGTATGGATTGAGGTGGGAAACAATTTTTAAAAAGTTCCGTTTCTTAATATGCAATGGATTAATGCGTTACTTGGTTTCAGAAAACATATAAAAGATAATATATTGTTAAATCATGTATTGATTTTGGTCAAATATATCATTTACAGTAATCGTAAAAATAAAAAAAGTTCGAACTACCAAAGAAATATGTAAGGCTGTAGAGAACTAAAAAAAAAAAATAGTTCAATATGAAAAAAGCAAATATAAATGACAAATTGCCGATACATTATTTTAAAAATGGGAAAATTTTACCCACTAAGCAGGGAGGCTAATTATATATATATATATATATATATACAATTTTTAAATTCCTTCTCACTCCCTCACTTTCTCATCGGTCCTGACAATTATCTCTTATCGTTGTTTGCTTGTTCTGTTAATGTTTTTTTTTTAAATAACAGTATAGTTACAGACCTCCACTAAAAAAGACCCTCATATAACTATATCAAAATCTAGGAGTTTAACAGAATGCATTATGTCATTCTATGTAAATATAACAAGTTGGTTTATAATGGGTAATGAAGCAGCACCTTCAACTTTACGTTTTGTTTATATAAGAAAATCTTTATTCAGATTGCTTAATTTATATTGAACTAATTATTTTGCATACAAGATATGTTTATACTGTAAAAATGTTTCCTTTTTATAATGTTGTATCCGAAAATACCAATATAAAGTATTACCATCACCTTTTCCTTTATTATTTTATCTCCCAAATGGCAGAATTGTATCACAATTTGCATACTTGATTGAATATGTACTATATTAATTTGGATGGAAAACTAAATTAAAATATGTCTCCGTTTTATAATGTATGAGACAATATACAATGTTTATACTGTAATAACAATTATGTTCCTTTTTGGGTACGTTTATGCTCAACTTTTTCAGGCCAGAATGAGGCTTTTGATACGCGTTTAGTTCAAAACACGGTTGCGTCCTCTCTCATTTCCGTAGAATCACCGATAAACGGCGATCGTAATCGCCGATCGTAAACTTACAAAAAGGTGTATTTTGGATCGGCGTTTCTCCCAAAAGACGGTTTCTGGGGAAGCATAAACGCACAATCATTTGTAAACGCGTTTATAAACGTGTTTCTGGTTCATGTGAAAATCTTTAACTAAAGCAGGACCCGTGGAAATTCCACGGGATGGGGGGTCGAGGGGGGAATCGAGGGGTTGTTAATTTTTTTCTTCTTTTTATCCTCTTTCGAGGGATTTTATTTGTTCATATCATTAGATAAAAGTTATTTACAACAATGTTTATATACAGAATTCATGCAATTGTAACATACATGTATAATATATACTACAAAACATGAAACTAATGTAACATACGCGACAACTAAAATATTGAAAATATTTGTTTTACTTCGTTTGTATCGAATCTATTTCGATTACATTTCATATCGAGATAGGTGCGAATTTCTACCTTTAATTCTTTTATCAAATATACAACATGTGTCCTGTGCCTTTCACTTCCAAAACATTCTCTAATATAGTTTCTATAGATAATAAACTGAGCAAAGTTTAAAATAAGATTGACAAGATTCATTTCTCTTTTCTCTATATCAATAACCTATTAAAAGAATTTTTTCGTTCAAAAAAAATCTTAAATTAAACAAAGTATCAATTAATTTTGATAAAAACTTCCAAAACAGCGAAACCTTCTTACAAGTGCGAATTTCTACCTTTAATTCTTTTATCAAATATACAACATGTGTCCTGTGCCTTTCACTTCCAAAACATTCTCTAATATAGTTTCTATAGATAATAAACTGAGCAAAGTTTAAAATAAGATTGACAAGATTCATTTCTCTTTTCTCTATATCAATAACCTATTAAAAGAATTTTTTCGTTCAAAAAAAATCTTAAATTAAACAAAGTATCAATTAATTTTGATAAAAACTTCCAAAAAAGCGAAACCTTCTTATAAGTCAGGAGAAGGTAGTTAGTTGTATCTGGAATCTTACAGATATCACATAGATTATTATTGTTAATCCTCCATTTACATAAATTGTCTTTACTGGGTTATATTATATGAATAGATTTAAAATTAAACTGCTTAATTCTGTTGTCATTTATGAAGTAAAAATTAATAATGAAACACCGTCTTCCAGTTAAACTCTTATTAAACATTAGGTAAATCAAAATAAGCGTTCCAAAAATAAATGCACGGCAGATCCTGTTTATTTGTTTCTAACATCAAATTATAATAGTGTTTGGCTCTCATGCCCGCTACATCAATGGAGTCACCTGTATTCATTTCTATTGTACTGGATTCCACTGCAGACGGTGAACTATTTACATATTGTATCCTATTACGTAACTTCTGCAACCAAAAATTTGGAAATGCACTTTTTAACTTTGCCAATTTGAAGGCGGAAAGTAATTCATTTTCTTGAAAATTAATACAAATGGAATCAACTTCTTTCTAGATACTGTTTACTAAGACTTGTTTAACTTTAAGAATATTGTTTCTTATCCAGTTTGGAAAATACAATAATTCATTCCTATTTTTAATATTGCTATTATACCAAATCATTTAATTTTCAATATCTGTTACTTTAAACATATCAATATATTTTAATTTAGCCCAGGAACAAAACATGTCAACATAAAAGTCAGGCAACTGTTTTTTTTTTCTACAAATACGATACATATCGCTCTTTTTGCAATTAAAATGCAAACAAAGAGGCAAATCCCCAATTTTCTGTATCCAATATTTAAACAAAAATTTCCAAGCACTTTGTTCACCTCTTAAGTATTTATAAATCCATGATAGACGGAGTGACCGGCATTTCGACTCTAAGTCGATCATTCCCAAGTCCCCTTCTACTTCAGTATTATGACAGATGTTTCGTTTAACTTTTTCTTTTTTAGAATTCCATAAAAATGTGTAATCCAGTTTATTTATACGTTTAATTGTTTTAGAAGGGATCGGAACTGCCGTGGCAGTATGTACTATCTGAGACATAACTAAATGTTTAATCACAACAACTTTTCCGTATACTTTAAGTTTTCTCATTTTCCATAAATCCAAGGTATTCTTTATTTTCTCTACTTTACTTTCCCAGTGTAAATATTGAACGTCAAAAGAATGTTTACCTACATATATACCAAGACATTTTACAGGGTCTTCGGTAAAATATAAATCTTCAACTTCATCGTCATTTATATTAAGTTTCATAAAATTTGATTTGGTCCAGTTAATTTTTGGTCCCGCATGTTCTCCAAACATTTCTACTTCTTTCATTATTTCTTTAACAAATTGAACAGAATTAGTAATAATCGTCGTATCGTCTGCATACTGAACGATACGTATATCTTTAAAATCAGATTTGTATTCATTGAAGTATGGGACTTGGATTCCCTCTATTTTGGGGTTTTGTTTAATTTTAATAGCTAAAACCTCTGCAATGATTATAAATAAAAGGGGAGAAAGTGGGCAACCTTGCCTAACGCCTCTTTCTATTGCGTTAATAGTTGTTAATAGATATAATGTGCTAACGAAATTAAACTTTTTGTAAAAGATAATTTCTATGTTAGATGATATATCTTCAATTTATAATCTTTTTTTTTTATAGATTATTTCTTTTTTCCTTCTGTATTTCTCTGGTTTGTGTACTTTTATTCTTGTATTTCTTCTATTTATTTTGACGCATATTGCTTACACGTACATGCAGTGGCCGCCTGGCCTGCATAAATTCATGCTCTTGCCTATGCAGTGCCTACAAAGCATATTCGAAGAAGGGCGCCAAAACTTGACCTGCCCACCAGGGGTCAACGTAGCATGCGAATCCAGATAGGCCTACAGAGCCCGAATTGGCCTGATTTGGGAGCATAAACAGGTCACCGTGTAACTGCGTTTACGATGAGTGTTTACGATGAGTGTTTACGATGAGCGTTTCAAACCGCTCATTCTGCCTTCAAATTTGAGAATAAACGCTCCCTTTGTCATTCTGTATAATCATGAAAATCTAAATAAAGGCAAAAAAGCTTCTTTTTTTTTAAATCCTGGAAAGCTACGACAAAGGGTACCTCTGTTATTTTGATAATATTCAATATTTAGAAGATAACAAAATATTTTTTGTTTTGTTGGTTTTACTTAATCTTATGATGCTAATTAATCCTAATTCCGTTTGAACTAGTTTAGAAATGTAAATAATTTAAAATTCTGTCATACATATAATATTTAAAAATATTATTTACAAATACAATTTTTAGTCAAATGAACCGCTGCTATGGACGCCCCCTCCGTTTCAGGGGTGACCGTTACAAATAAAGAATACAAAACATCTCTGTAATATTAAGTATTTTATAATATCTTTTTTTTATTGCCTTTAAATACCCCCAAAATATTAATCCAAGACAAAAACAATTTGGGGCTAGTCTAGGGTCAAGATTCATGAAACTCCCTAAATTCAAAATCAGTTTAACATCGTAACAATTATTTCATTTTTCTAGCTATTTATAGTCTGACAGATGTCAAATTCTTCATCTTTCACAATTAACAAAGAAGCACCAAATAAGAATACAACAGCTTTTTTGAAGATAATTGAATCCGCATTACAAAATCCATCAGCAATATAATAATTTCCTTTATTTATATTTGTGGTACTCCTGTAATAAAATTAATTTATGCAGAACCTAGAAGAAACCAGACCGCCACATTTACTCCATTATACCAGTATCAACTACTGAAAAAATAGGGAGTGGACATTTCTCGGTTTGTGGGCATTCTGACAAATTTGTTGTAGGTATATTGGAATATGAAAGCTAGATCAGAAGCAGGATTTGGGGGGTATTCCCTTTTAGTGCATTTTGTAGAAATATTTGTATTTGCCATGGCAAGATATAGCAAGCAGTGAGATGGAGGGAGGGGTCAAATAATAGTCGATGGGGGAACTGCCCATGGACACATTATATGAAACGTCACATGGATGTATCGAAACAGTAATTATCAATTGCACTCAACACTCACTATCCCTTGAACTTTGTGCATTACTAAATTAACCCTAATAAGGCCGGGCTATTTGAGTTCTTAATATGGCCGGGGGCATTATGGCCCCCTAAGATCTCGGCCGTGAAACGGCCGATCGCCGCGAAAATTTGCATGCATGTCAAGTGAAGTGTATAGAATACTATAGCAATTTCAATTTTTGAAAAATTACTCATTTGCATATTTATGGTAAATTATGCAAATAAGGTCAAAAATTCATATTTTTACCTATAAATCATATATTCTTCATATTTAAGCTTTCTTTTCCACTACATATATTTGTAAGACCATTTGGAATAATAATACGAAATTTTTTTTGGAAAGCTAGGTTATTTCTTATGTTATCTCTTGTTTTGATAATTTCTTATGTAATTCATTGTTTTTTTTTAACTTATGTTTTTTATTGTTTTTGTTGTTTTATTTCATTTCTAACTATAATTTAACTATTTTGACCCCCAAAACAAACACCTTAACTCTAAACAAGACCAAATAACCAATGTTTTATCTCTTTTTAGGAAAAATGATATTTTCATATGTTTTGTATACAAATCACGAAAATGAGCGATTTTCGGGCCGACATGTAAAGACAAAAGGTCACGTGACTTTGTAACGGTAGGTCCGATTTTCAAAAAAATTGTTGTAAAAGATGCGCAAGACTCGAAAGAATAAAGTCATGAAGCGGCGGGGCGTCATCCGTATGCGTTCCCGAACAATCAGAAAAATCGCGGAGGGGGCATGATGCCCCCTTATTAGGGTTAAATGTGTCCAGTTGAACATGCGTCCTGTTTATATATTTATACCGAGATACTGGCCAAAATAATTTTGTTTTAAGTCAACCTCCCAACAAATATTTCGGTTTAAAATGTTTTATTTCACACGTGGGATTATCATAATGGCATTCAGGAGATGTCCAGTTCATCTTGCAACTGAGATACTTAATATTTTGATATAATTTGTATGATTAGAATATTGGTAACAGATTATTAGAAGATGACTTCAACATAAAAATACACCTCCAAACAAATTAAAAAATTGAGCAGTCAACAATACTTTTTTTTGTTACATTTGCATGTAAACAACAACTAAATGAGATCCCTTATACATGTAGTGTATTTACTCACGCAAAAGTTGGTGACCCCCTGTCTTACAAGTTTTTCAGGTTTCTCTGAAATTGTGTTGCTAGATGGCAAGATGATCACCATTCTCCTAGCTCCTTGAAATTGCCTCCTCCAAAAGATAAACACTGTACTGAACATATGAGAGGTGACAATTAAGAGTAGCTGTCATCATCTACATTCCTTTTTGGATTTCTTTCTTTTCTGTAACCCATGTCAAATTTCACAAACTAGTTAGTTTAAAGCTATGTAAGTTTTCTTTATTCAAAGGTGACCAAGTGCCTACTTCATTCTTATTATTTACTTTGCTTGGCCTTATTACATATTGTGCCATGTTTCAGGTGATGCCCCATTCATATGTGTGGGTAAAACCTGACTGCAGTTATGCTCTTTTTACATTAAATGTGTAACAAATTAAAACATTGTAAAGTTGTTAACATGTTAACGGCATAGTTTCTGTATGAGGATATAGCACCTGTGCCAGCACGTCTTAATAATTATTTACATTTCTCAATGATATACGGTAAGTAATGTTTTAGTGGTATTCCTTATTTGTCTCTGGGAATTTCACAAAGATCCTAGCTATTATTTACAAAGTTAGGATCATATTTGTAATCTGTAGCACTTTTCAAATAGTACACATATTTATTTTACAACCATTAAAGTAAATAATATGGTATTAATGACTGCTTTGAGAGAAATAGTTGTTTTTATACGCTCAAGGGAAGGTTACAATTGTGCTATTGTCCGAGGCGTGCCGAGGGCAATAGCCCAATTGTAACCTTCCCGAGAACGTATAAAAACAACTATTTCTCGAATATTAAAGCAGTCATTAATACTTTTATATGCCGAAAAAAGTCAACTTTAATACCAATCAACTGGTAGAACAGGAAGAGCAGAAATAAATACTAAATAGACTACACATATAATCTAGTCTACACTACGTCTCAGTACACAACAATCAATGTGTGGGACTCCACTTACTGGATATGACAATCATATTAGACCTTACATTTCTAAATCCGTATCATTTGTAACATTCAAACAGACACCATAAACACATCCAGTATTACTTATTACTAACTTACTAATTAATATCACAAATAGTTTCCTCCAGATGTAGTTTTGGAGTACATTGTCCAGCTCCGAATTTGAAAGTTTATTTACGCTATCGATCCGCGCCGGGTCTGTGTTGTTGATAACTTGCAGGAAGTCTTCGATTTTTTTCATGGAGAATTTCACGGAATTTTTGGTGTTCTTGCTGTCAGCAGAATTAATCAAGTCTTGCATTTGATCATCATCAAGAAGTTGAAATCTTGGGAGAGTTTCTTCAGCCATTTTTGCCTTGTTTGGAATTCAGTACGATCGAGATTGCCGTACGCTGTATTAAAAATTGGTAAATTAAGCTAGCGACCAATTTTTCGCACAAAATTAATGTAAGGTGTCCGCGCTCGCACAAACCAGTTTTTAACACGTAAACCATTGGGGATCGCAGTAAGCACTTAACTTATTTCCCGGTAACTGGAATTTTGCCGGGATTTTACCCGAGAACTATTACATGGGTTTGGCATTTTTCGTTTATTTACGGGAATGGTTAAATCCACGATAGCAAATTCGACCAATCAGATGGCTGGATTTCTTAAGTGAGGTATATAAATGTCGTTAATATCTCTGTTATAAGAAATAATTGCCAAATTAAAAACATGATGTTTGGAGAAACCTAAATAGCATGTTTCGACCATTGTTTATACATGTAGATCTGCTGAAAATGGATCATATACAATTAATGTTTGGTAGTTGTTGCTTCACTTTGAAAAAATATTTGAAGAGCTAATTAATTATGTTATTTCCTTTTAAATCAAGGATGATTTCGTTTCCCAAAATTCAAAGAGTGACTCCAATCAAGAGTTTTTTTGTTGTGTGAAATGCAGAAGCCACAGTATTACTGTGCACTGATGACATGCAACGTGCTATTTTTAAGACAGCTGTTCCAAAGAAATGAATGGTTGAGACTGTTTGCAGTGTATCCAATCAAATATCTTGGCGCATTTTTATAATTTATTTTAGACACCCAGTACAAGCAAAACAAATCTTAATATTTTAATGCAAGTTATGATTATTATTTGGCTTGACATGGCAACTATGGAAACTATAAAGTACTGCTATGGAGAGTAAGATTTTTCTGCAAATTTAGTCTCAAAATTACTATCCAGTGCGTATAATCAAAAAAGTGTACCGGTTCCCAACTTTGGTAGCTCCTCATTAAAATACATAGCTAATATGACTTTGAAATACACACAATTATTATATTCATAGAATACTACTTTTACAAAAGAAAACTCTGCATATTTTTTGTAACACTTTCTGGAGATCCCATACCGATGTTTTGTTTATCGAAAACAATATCTTGAAGAGAAATGATTCATATCGTTAAACCTTCGTCGGTTTTTCGACCATATAAATAATAGTACGCTACCCTCAGTCTTCAATTTAACATTCTTCAAAAATAAAACTATACACCAATACCCCCACATGCAAATCGAACGAATTCCAACTGCCATTAACTAGAACTATACTCGCTAAATCCATATTCACTTACGCAGTCCCGAAGCTTTGGACCATTCTTGATGATAGCATCAAGAATGCCCCTAGTTTAAATTATTTTAAATTTAAATTTAAAAAATCTCTTCTACGTAACCATCAAACCTGCATCAGCTCTCCCTCATTCACTTTATTTCACTCAATAATATACTCTATTATAATTGCATTCATTTTGTAATGCCATCAGTATTACGGTCGGTCTGTGTTTTTTTTTGTTATGTGTGTTATAGGTAATAGTCCTACACTCTCTCGTTCCTTGTCTTCCTTCTTTCCCTGTCCTTTTCACTGATTTATGTTCTGTCTATCTGGTTTATGTATTCGTGCGTTCCCTTATTATTGATACACTATTGTTGCAACTTCAGGTTATAGGAGGCTACAACTACAAGTCCAGCTGTTCAGCAGTCCCGTCAATGACTTACCTGTGCTATATGCCAGGTGTACACTGTAGACCAATTACAATTACCATTTCATTGTTACTTTTTGCGATTCAATTCAGCATTTATTCAATTCCATAATTTCATGATAAAAACAGTAACATCAACATACAGTAAACATAATAGAAGTACTAATTATACATAATGATTACTTTTTGGTTGCAGTTATTAAAAAAGTAAAATATTGAAAGTAAAAATATAGGAATTTGGTTGCTGTATAAAAAAAAAAAACCTAGTTGGTTTGTCTGGACAGCCACCATAATCAGTAACATTATTAAAAGAATCATACAAAATGATATATGAGTAAACAAATAACAAAAACAGCCACACAAAAAAGGTAGAACATAAACAAAAACAAGAATATAGACCTCACAACCCTAAACAAAATTGCACTGTGGACTATAGTTGTAATGTAAGATCATTGTAAATAAGATATATTTTAAGCTTTCTTTTAAATGAATTCAAACATTTTACAGACGTAATATCTGATGGTAAAACATTTTATACAGAAGGAACTTTATGTATAAAAGAGTGTATTTCATATTGCTTTGTAATAGTAGATAACTTATAATTCATTCTATTTCGAGTATTATAACTATGAACTGAACAATTTAAAGTTAACATATTGCATAAATTATTGGGTATTATCTAAGCCTGTGTTTAAAAAAGTAGTATTGCATTAACATAACTATTTCATTTAAAAATGTTCAGTATGATTAAATTCTTGAATAAAGGTTTCGTATGTGCTAAGTATGTAGATGATGAAGCTATCTTACAAATCTCTTTTGCAAAATAAAAGTGCTTCCAACTTGGAAGAATATGTATCAGCCCATACAACATTACAGTATGATAAGTAGGGTAAGACTTAAGTATTATACAATGTGATAAGAATGCATTTTGGTAAGATATGGCATAATTTGCTGATGACACCAATGTTGTGTGATAACTTCTTCCTGACATAAGAAATGTGAGTCTTCCATGATAAATCATGATCAATGTATACACCCAGAAATCTCGTACAATATACATGTTCAATTGATGAATTATTGAGTTTCACAACTAAGTTTTGCAAAGAACTATACTTTTGCTTCTGTTTCACGGTATAAACTAACATATAATTAGAGTTATCTATATTTAATTAAAGTTTATTGGCGGTAAACCATTTAGAGACCTATAGTAGTTTATTATTTAAATTAGTTGACAATGATAAATGAGCATCTGTTGAATACAAGATATTGGTGTCATCAGCAAACAATATAAAAAAATTGTGGAACCATTTGGGAGGTCGTTAATAAACAAAAGAAATACTAAAGGACCTAGAATCGATCCTTGAGAAACACCAAATGAAATATTAGAAGAATCTCAAATGACATTATTGTGTGACACAACTTGAGTTCGATTTTGTAAATAACTTTTAAACTATGAATAAGGTAGTCATCTAATACCGTAATAACGTCATTTATGTATCAGTATTGAGTAATCAATTGAATCAAATGCCTCACTTAGGTCGAGAAAAACACCAACTGTATATAATTTATTTGCAAAAGAATTAACAATATAATCATGTAAGTCAATAAGTGCCGTTTCAGTAGACATATTTTCAAAAAGCCGTATTCATATTCATTTCATATATTATTTTTATGTAAGAAATCAGAAATCCTATTATAAGCCAGTCTTTCTAATATTTTAGAAAAGACGGGAAGAACAGATATTGGTCTATAATTTTAAATGTCATGTATATCTTTCTTTTTGTAGACAGGGGTAACTTTTGCTATTTTTAATTTCAAGGGTACTATTCCACGTGAGAATGATAAGTTGAAAATAAAGCATAAAGGCTTCACAATACCATAAATATTTTGTTTTCACAACAGTGGGACTAATGTCATCAATGGCACTATTACTAGATGAGTTCATATTTTTAATAATTTCCAATATTTCAGTTTATTTTACAGGTTTGAAAAATATAGTATTATTACATCTTCCAGACAAAAAAATCAACAAAGTTATCATCTTGTTGTATAGAATTAGCCATACGAGGCTCCTATATTTACAAAATATGTATGAAAGCTATTAGCAATAACCTTTTCATCATGTACATCTGTTCCAATTACAGTAACATATGATGGTAAATTTGTCTTACATTTTCCAAGTAATTCATTTATCATATTCCATGTTGTTTTTCATATTTCCTTAAAAAACCTGAAATTTAAGTTCATAATAGTTTATGCGTGTACATCGTAATATTTTAGTCACATTTTTCCTGACCTTGACATATTTTCTCTTATTGTCATCAGTTTATCTGTCCCCATTCTTCTTAAAACATTTATTTTTCAATCTTATCTTTTTTAAAATGCTAACAGGTATCTATGGCTTTTTAGTAATTTTTCTTTTAGTCTTACTGTCTCCTATTACAAATACATCATCGTAAACTTTGGATAACATATCTATAAATCTATAATAAACTTTGTCAGAATCTGTACAGTTAAATACATCACTCCAATCAATATTATACACTTTTTCTTCAAAAACTCTAATAGTACTTTCATTTATACGACGAAATTTACGAGTAGGAGTACATTGTGCATGGAATTTAAAATGGGTTATTTGAAAAACTGGGAAATGATATGTAATATCATTGTAAAATAAGCCAGAAAGCACATTCAATCCACAGTTATTAGTAAGAATATTATCAATTAATGATGAGGATGACTCTGTAACACGCGTTGGCATATCAAATGAGGGCACAAAGCTATTCGAATATACTGCACTCAAAAATTTATTCACAGAAGCATTATCATAATTCAATCGATTTATATTAAAATCTCCCATTATGTATACTTGTTTATGTTCGGTATTCAATTTTTTCTAAACAACACTGAAAGTGTTTATTAAAATCCATAACTTTTGATTGAGGTTTTCTATAAATAACACCGACAATAATAGGAATAACAATTTCTAGAAATAAAGACTCATAATAGTCAGAAATTCCTAAAATATCATGTCTAATAACATAATCCCGAAATTCAGGTATCAACAAACCCACATAACCTCCTTTAACATGTTTGCGATCATTATGTATAAACATGGACCAATACGGATGGACATTTGTCGTTTTATTAACGAATTCATTGTGATTGTCTCCGTCAATTTCGTCTCAATAACATTCCGTATATGTTTCTTCACTTTGATCTCATTAGGGTCGCCGCTAAAAAGCCGGGACAGAATCAAGATAGTGATTTTACACATGTTAATCTACATAATAAAATAAAACGCTTAAATCATGGAAAATCGATGTGCAATTCTAGTTTATAATCGGAAAATGTTGTTCCGTGTACTGTATTTTATTTTGAAAAAAACATGTTGATATTACCAGATAGAGGATAAATTTAAATTGGTTGTGATTTAAAATCCCATTTCCCCCAATTTCCTCATAATATTCCAAAGTTACAATGCACATGGCTTTTAAAGACCGTGGTCTTCTAATTGTTTTATAACGTCATTTGTGTGTGCGAAAGTGTGCGAATCAGTATTATACAACTCACTCCCAGATCCTATCCAAATGATTGGTCATGCGCGGTCACGTGTGATTCATTTACTGAGCCTATTGCACGCTTGTTCATGAAAAAGCGTGCAATATTTTCCAGTCCTATTGCACGATTTTGTAGTGCCGCGCAGTAGTGCGCGTAGAGGTTACAGCGCTTAATACTGCGTGTACATGGGCCTGTTCTTGCGCAGCACTATGCGTAAATGGGTATAGATAGAGGTAAGTGCGCTATCTATACTTATGTGTGCGCACTAAATTGAGACTTATTAAAAACTTGAGATTTATTTGTCAGCCATATACTGTCACGAAACAATCTTGAATTAATTATTTTTACATCAAATAACAAGGATCTAGGAGTTTCGTTGTATAAAACAAATGATGCATGTTTTCATTTTTTATTCGTTCATTATACGATATATCCGCCCTCGTTGATGCTGTGTATATCTATCGCACTCAGCCTAAGGGATTCGTGCAATAGAAACACACAGCCTCAACTCGAGTGCGAATAGATTCTATAATGAACTCGTGCGCATGCATCATTTGTATAATAATACATTTCATATCACCAAAATTGTCTGCTTTTAAACCTTGCTGCTCCCCATTGGGGATGTTTTTATTTAAGACACACTCTTACAGATCACACCATCCAAACAAAACCCAAGAGAGGGAAACTACTCCTTTGTCAATGACCGAAAATGCTTACGCAGTCGTTATTGTTAAAACAGCTGAATGTTCTCATTAAGATGCACATAATCAGAAGGCGTTGACTCTCATTGGATCAAAGAAAGAATTACGTTGAATTTCCATCCGTAATAGGTCCCTGGTATAAACGAATATCCAGGTAGGTTTAAAGTGTGTGGCGTATTTTCGTGGGTCCAAGTCTCTGAGAATCCATAGATGGACAATTTAAAATTAAGAGAAAATATAAAATTGGATAATGCATCAAAGTTTTTTGACAAGCTTCGAGAATTAAAGTGAATAATACAAAAATGTTCTTTAAATTCGAGTGTCTTTGATTAAAAAAAAATCATTTAAATAATATTTACAGTCCAAGACATCAAGATTATTATCCATGTCGTCAGAGTATACATATTCAATGTTTTGGAGATTATTAAAAAGTTGGTATGGGTGAGTATTAACATCCCTTTTAAAAAGATGTTCAAATGCGATATCATCAATATTATTGAAGGCAAATATGTTATGAAAACAAGATGAAAAATGACAATTGCAGAGTTCCCTTTCTTCGAAGGTACATTCTTCAAGATATTTTGATTTGTCGTAACAGCTATCAGATTGAGAACAACATATGTGGCAAGATAGAATTTAAGGTTCTACTACACAATTACATATAACACAACGCATACCTAAAGTAAATTAAAAAGACCAAGTAAAGCAGTAACAACGACAACAAAAAACAACAAAGGAGAAACACAAGTCAAGGCAAATATGGTTACAATATAAACTTACAAATAGGACCAGAAGACATAGTTCTAAAAACTGATCTAATTGGATAATTGTCAATATTGTGTTATAAGTCACATATGCTTTGATACAGTTATCATCATAATGAGGCAAGAGTTTGGCAATATCTTCTTCTCAAGTTATGAGTTTCTTTTTGCTTCCATAAAGGTGAGATGCAGTGAAGATACGGCCATCTATTGACCACGTTGACTTGATATGGTCACTATTACGTGTTTTCCTGAGTAAATTCGCGTTGCTTGCTGTAAGGCCCTCAAGTATAGACCTCTTGGTGCCTGCTAGCTTCCTACGCTCAATGACAACTTGGTGACGCTTCCGGTAAGACTTGAACTTCACGATTATTGGTCGCGGTTTCCCTGGGGCAGATCCAGATTTGCCAACACGATGAACCCGCTGAAGGTCATCAGTGGTGAGAGGAACTCCTGGGGTCTTAGACGAAAGGTCGATAATCAAAGTATCAGGATACTCACCTTTTGACTCAGGGAGGCCCAAAAAGCGGATACAATTTCTCCTGTTATACTATTCATGCTGGTTGATCTGATGAGAAGCAAGCTTGGTTAGGTTAGACTGGGCCTCTACTTGTGACTTTAGATGCTCAATCTTTTGGGATTTCTTTTTGACAGTTACTTCAAGATCCAGTATTCGGCCCTCTTGGGCCTGCATGTCAAACTTCAGTGTATGGAGCGCTTGCTGAACATGGGTTTCAATGAGCTGTTATAATCTAGGGTTCAGCAAGATCTCCTTGAGGACATTTGATACTAATCCAGTTGTTGTCTTCTCCATCTTCTTCCCTTTCCCATGGGTAATCATTCGAGGTTCACTATCAGTAGCAGCCATGTTGAAAATAGTAAGTTGAAGACAAATGGCAAGAAGTTACACAAAAAGCTATTCACTGGCTTTCAGGGCAAGGTATTAGCACACTCACAATTCAAATACCAGCTATTACATAATAACACAATGCAGTCAAAGGATGAAAAGGCAGCAGCTAGTGTGTGGTTGAGTGAACTTGAAGCACAGTGACCGGACCGATTCCTTGTATTTTATTTTATTTCGCTGGAAAAAGGAAAACAGGAAATGAAAACGAAATGAAATGTATTTCTTGATAACGAGTAACTTATTTGCTGTCAAATGATACCCTGTTAATACTATTTTTGTCACGGGTGACTGAGCACCTGGGTTTTTAAAAATTGTTGTCAAAATCGCCTTGTACCAAGTTTGGGCTGATAGAACAAATGTGTGTCAGGCCATGCGCATGTTCTTCTTTGGTCTCAAATCCTTTTAAAAGTTAAATTGTGCCTCGTGATTTGGTGCTTCATTGTTTAAATTGATTAAAAGAGCCTAGTCTTTCACTTATTTCAATCCATAGGATAATCTTTTTATTATTTTGAACAGCCAATTAACGTTTTATCTCATGATACAACATGTATGTACACGTTCTCTTTACTCAGTTGTCCGCTGCGCCATTTTACATTCATAATGAGCATAAGGTGTTTCTCTCTAATACCAGTGTCGTAACCTTTGAGTTTTGAAAGGTTACAAAACCGAAATACAAGAAAGAACACATAGTATGATAAGTGTCATATAAATTGACAGTAGACTTTCATAAAAAAAAGATAACATCCCAAATAAACTATCCATGTTGTGTCACTTTAAAATGGCATAAGAATAAGAAGAGGGAGAAAGTGGATTGTATTTCAAGAGCAACATGGATGCTTCATATTATACTATTGCTCATTCTGTCAATAGTGTTAATTGACTAACACAATAAAGGAAAACCAACCCCAAAGAATAACTTAAGTTGTTCTGAGAGATGTATTGCATTCTTGCCCATCAATCTACAAGATTCCCCACCAAAGTGTATGAGAAAGGCATAAAGTAAGAATAAAGTACATTTTTTTTCAGCAAGACATGGGCATCGCCATGTTTTTGAATGCACGCCGTACTATGCGGAGTCGTTTATAAACTAAATGTATTCAAATTCATGGTGCTTTCTTCACAGGAGTTTGTGGTGTTGAAGCACTTCATTCACCTGCTATTTTCCTTTGTACTCCAATTGCCAGAACTCAAATTGCATAAATAAGTTAGATATATGAATAAGGGTGTTAATGAAAAGTTCATAGGCAAGGGCAGATTAGGATAATACAGGTGTGTGTGTAAGATCGATTGTTTTTGTATACTATATACGGCATTATTTCCTCTGGCATTTTTACCCGACACATGTATGTATGCATGGGCTTATGTGCGTGTTGCTTTGAAAAGCCCCCTCCCGCTTATCCCGAAAGGGTGCGTTAAGGCGGTACTGCGTTATTAACGCACCCTTTCGGCAAAATTTAACGCGACGCGAGACGCTTCCCGACCTTTTTTAATAAGCCATCATTAAAATTGTTTGAAATGCTTCAAAAGATGGCACATATTGCACTAGAATATCTAGGAATATTAAAACCTTTAAGCAAGCCCTGGAACCCAGTTGCAAGGGACTTTGCAAGTATGAGTTCAATTTGAAATGTTAGAATATTTGTTTGTAGACCATCCCTAACATGTGAATGAAAACTCTTAGGAAAATCTGAAACAATAGTATGAGAAAGTTATGATGTTTGAAAAACATGCATTCATTGATCCATTTCTGATATCATGTTAGTAATTATTGGCAGAATTGTCTAGAAATCGAATTTGCCGCACAGTTTCTCTGACGTTTTCAAAGCAACATGTTCATGTATAAGATGACAAAAAATTCCCTTTACATACTACAGGTTTTAATTATTAAAGTGTCTTCCTTTTGTATTATCCTAATCTGCCCTTGCTTATGAACTCTGCATTAACACCCTTATTCATATATCCATCCGACATCCCTCTAATAGAAAACCGAACAGCTGTTGTGTTACAAACCTTGTAAAAAAATAATGTAAAGAAAACAATATGTTCAAGTATGTTTGTTAAAAGTGAAATAGCCCCAGAGAATAAGTGTAGGTATTCTGAAAAACGAGATGAATTCCTGCCTTTTGATTTACAAGAAATCATACGAACGTGTACAAGATATATATGAATGAAGGTTTCTTGTCATGATGTAATGGATTTTAGTATGACATGGGCGAAGCCATTTCCTTAAAAATGTGAAGTACCAGGCAAAGTTGTACACCAAACTTTAATTTGAAATACTAAAACCTTTACTTTTCAATGAGGGAAACTCATAGTGAAAACATATGTTAGGGTAAAAAATGGAACTCATTTGTTTAAAAATACTGAACTATAGCGAAATCTTCACCCCAGAGCGGTACCAACTTATTTATGCAATTTGAGTTCTGGCAATTGGAGTACAAAGGAAAATAGCAGGTGAATGAAGTGCTTTAACACCACAAATAATTTCAACTGATTTGAGTAGGTATGGGTATGGACAACTACCAACAAAATATGGTACATAAATGATCTTGGTGTCATAGTGCACAGGGTTACGAAAGAACATGACATAGACAAAATTATGACCCTTTAAATAAATATACGACCTCCGAAAATTAAGTCAACGGTTAAAAATAGATGTTTTATCAATAAAATGTCATATTAGTAACATAAAAATTATCATATTATATAAACATCAGCACAACAAAATCGAAGAGGCTAATTGTGGCGGGTGTGTTTTTGTATTTATTCCAGGAGCAGAGGGGGGGGGTTAAATTTTCTTTTTTGAGGGTCAAAGGTCATTGACCCTGCACTCAAACATAGTATAAATTGTATCTCAGCAACAACATGTTTTACATAGGCCTAGATGATCTTGGTATCAAAATGCACAGCATTGTACTAGTAGACCAAACAAATGGATTCTTCACCACCAAAGTTTAAAGATCAAAATGAGCAGGGGGGTTAAAGTTCATTAGTGTTAAATATGTGTTGTATGTAAAGTATGTGATAATTCATACTCAATAATTTGCAGAATACTACTGAAAACTTAGAACTTACAGGAACTATCGGCAACGTACACAATATAAATTAATAATACTCACTATGTTTCCTCTTCATCGCTACCAAAAACTTCTTCTGCAGCTATGCTATCTGTTTCATTGGAGCAATGTCCACAGCACGCTCCACATGCAGACACACATGACAGGCCAGCTTTCATGCAGTTGCATTTCATGTTTTGGCACTGCCTCTCCCCTTCTTTGCAGTTGCAACAAATTCCTTTCAGAAGGTTATCTGGCGCGATTCCGACAAACAGTATCTTTGGTCTCATTTTTATTTTGGAATCTAACTCTCATCCTCTTCCTTTGGGATCAAGAATAGATGTTTCAAGATGCTTCCATACCACAGCTTGAAAATGGATACAAATGTAATGTTGAGCTATTACATCTTCCGTTGGTGGAAGGCGGTCAGGATCGATTTGCCCTTGGCTGCTTGCTTCTTGAACTTCATTTAGCTAGACTTTTCTAGGGGAGTATACCCACAGCCATGATCTGCATTGCTTTTTACCCAGCTGTTCGAATTGTGGAGTCGGCTGAAATGTTACTTGTGAATGTAGTAATGACACTGGCAGAAAATCTGCATTTGTAGAGAGCACATTTGGTATGTCCATGAATGCATGAAAGAGTGTCGTTTACAGACCAGCCATACTTGAATAGGAACTCTTATTGGTCTCCGATGTCTATGCTAGAGATGTCATAAAGACCATCAAAGTCTGCTTGTAAATACAAATTATTACAGTAGATAGGCCTATGATTGCAGAGCAATATCAAAATATCAGTGTCCTGGGCGACAACAACAACTGGGTAATTATCACTTACGACCAAGTCCATTGCACACCTAACAATCAGCGTGTCACCGCCATCTTTTGCTTAGAGTACAGTGATATTGGGGCTTGCCATCTCAGTTGATAAAATCGTGATTTAGGCTCCTTTGTTCTTCTCATTAGCCAGGAAAACCTTTATGTCACATGATATAGTAAATTTCGGTGTGACTCTCATGTCCGGGGAAACCTTCTTCTCAGTCATCCGCCGCATATGTTCATGATCTTTCGTCGACGATTCTTCCCCGTATCCGTCACAAACTACAGTAGCATCCTTGAATTTGTTTTGAACATACCTGATATATGTATGAACTATAGTCTTGGTGGTTTCACCGCTGGACCACTTTACCTGATGAAGTAGCTACTCTCCATTAACAACATGCATCTTGCTGTTTATGTCCAAGTCAAGTTTTGTAGCTGTTTCCTTGAGCATCTTGCCAAATTCATGCTTTTGGGGTTTCCTCATCATGCGATCGATTGTGAAGAGAGATGTTGGGACCGTGGTAAGCTCAAGTTTGAATATGTGTTTAATTCCCAACCTCTTTCTGCCTTGATAATCAGTCTAATGAAAAGAAGGGTCCTTTTCGATATAGATCTTCTTATCACCTACCTTCACTTTCTTATTGCACTGTTCTTATAAATTGGTGGTACAGAACTCACGGATTTGCAGTTCTTGACATTTCCTGCAAGTCCTTGAGTTTCTCATCAATACTTTCGCTGTCACTTTCACCCATAATGTGTTTGGCCAGCGCGGCACCTGTTTAGAAGTATGCTCTCAGAGCATTTGAGTATGCAGCTGCACTTTTCAGGATGTACTTGACTGTATTAGGTCCATAGACTACTGCCATGGCTAATTCTGCCAAACCACTGCCTTCCATCGTGTAGCCAATGTAACTCTTCAGTAACTTCTGCTCCTTAACAATTTGAGATGCCTTGATAAACAGAGGCAAAGCAAATGATATTATTGCTGGGGATTGGTATGATCCTTCGATAGCTTTCATGATGATGGTGTATATTGTCTGCATGTCATTAGGATTCGCATTGATGATGCGTAGAAACTCAATGGAAGATGTCAATGCTAGTCCGTTGTATTTATGATGCATGAACCCCATGAAGTAGGAATGAACGGTTCTTCCTCCTTCCCGTCAATTGTACCAGTCTATGACAGATGCAAATGTAGGAATGGATCTTTCTGGTATTTTGTGCTGAAGCTCTTCATACTAAAAGAGTTTTGTGTCCAGTAGGGCATTTGTTCGTTTTGGCACGTAATTTTGCAGACCTTCCATATTTGACAGAGTATCACTTTTCACGATTGCCTTTCTATGCAACTTCCTATTCTCATCGACTTCAAGTGCATTTGCATTTTCTGGAGTGGTAACTTGCATCTGCCCCATAGCATTAAAACCTGACTTTTCATCTAATGTAATGAAATCATGATCCATGTTGTCACCAATGTGTTGCTGTACCTGCTTCTCAAGGACTGCCATTGATGCTGCATTTGTGTTATTAGTCAAGTCAATGTACGTGTACTTGTAGTTCACTGTCTCTTTTAGACGGTCACATATGCCCAGCCTGTGCATGACGTCAATTGGCTTTTTTGAACCAAACTTGTGATCAATGTATAAGCTCGTTGTGAAGATATCATATCCCGCCCTACAACATTTCGTCTTACGAATGAATGAGGCATTATATAAGCATGTTAACATCAGTTCAAGAGAATCTAGCAGTTCATACATGGATGTCATTTCTTTGAGCGAAGGAAAGTTATCTTAGCTAAAATTAAGGCACTTGATGTCATTGATAATGAGTGAAGCCGCTGTTTTGATGATGGCTCTTTTCTTTGCATCTTTATCCTATATCACACTAATTTATATTTTTCTACTTTCAGTGTAATTATGAGCATTTTGACACCAAGATCATAAATGTACCATTTGTTGTTGCCGAGATACAATTTATATTTTTCTAGTCCAGGGTCAACGACCTTTGACCCCAAGAAAGAAAGAAAGAAATGTCCCCTCCTCCTCTGGTTTTGGAAAAAAAATAATGACTCCCATTTCCGCCACGTAAGTTGAAGTAAGCCTCTTTGATTGTGCTAATTTTTATAAAATATGTTAATTTTCCTGTTATAAATATGACATTTTAGTAATAAAATAGTTTTTTTTATCTTTTACCTCATTTTCGGAGGTCAGGAGTTTGTCCCACGGGTAAATCAATATTTTATGTCACCTTATTTTGTAATTCTGTGCGTTTTGACACCAGGATCATTTATATACCATATTTTGTTGCTGAAATATAATTTTTAGTGATTTAGGCAGGGGTCAATGACCTTTGACCTGAAACCATATTGTTTTGCTGAAATATTTATTTTTTTTGATTTAGGCAGGGTTCAATGACCTTTTAAATCGAATCAAACAAATCCCCATTCCCCATCCCTCCTTCCTCTTTTTCTTTGGTAGTTGTCCATACCCATAACCACCAAAATCAGTTGAAATTAGCGTCTTTTAATTTTTTCACAGATTGGCTCAATATATGGCTAATTTAAGGTTACTAACATGGGTTTTATTTACAATAGGGTAAGGAGGGTATTTTTACATACTTTGTTTCAAATATGCATCCCAAATATCTAGCTACAGATACTGGGTAATTAAGTATACATGCTCATGTAGCTGCACAAATCTCGAGTCTGTTTATCATGCATTTTAAAGAATGATACGGGCTAGTAAATTTGGAGCAAAATACTATAGAACATAAATCGGTTATACAAAAATGAAAACTTGGAATGAAAAATAGAAAATCCGAATATTAATTTATTTTTCCTTTTGGATAAAAACCACATCATTATATTTATTATGTCATTTCATTGAGATTACGAGTGAATGATTAGAATGTCAAAATGTACCCAGTAGAATGGGAGGGAATAAATGCCAATATACTTCTTAGTATATAAAGTGAGAAATAATTTGTTGTGATATTGATTGTTTTAAAAGCAGATATAATGCATCTATTTAGCTAACATACATACGTTAAAATACAAAATGTAACCACACTTGAACTGACTTGCCTTGTCCGAGACTTCAAAATCCCCCTCTCCCCTTTTTTTTCTATCTGGCTAGGGCGTATACATTTGGTTGAGGCTTTCCCATTCCGATTTTTAAGGGTTTACCTATCCCCACTTCCAACTTCAATTAAAGAAAGTTTAATAGTCGAACATTTGAAAGAAAAGTATTCATTTTTGTTAATAGTTCGCAACTGGTCGCAAAAAAAGAAATTACTAGGTCAGTAGCACGAATAGAGACTTAATGCGGTGCTCTTCGTACATTTGAAGACAAAATACATGAACAATAAATACAAACGTATACAACCTATATCATTTAAAGAATAACAATTAACCGTTGTCTTTAAATGAAGAACAACTCCTTATATTTGCAAATTAGTTTATATATGTATTGATTGTCTGATAAAACAAACCTTTTTGACCAAGAGCATTCTTTTTATGGCACCTTATGCCATCTTTAACATCAGAACAAAGTAATAACACTTCCACTGCTCTAATAGTGCATACAAAGAAATTGACATGATGAATCTGTGTGCACTAGGGTCTTTATAACTATGTATTCATTATCTTGTGAATGCGACATAAATTGGATAGGCCGAAATTCGCCCACATAGAAAGCTTGTGGCATATTATTTACATTTGCATTCCTGCAGGACTTTACATTTTTCTCTCATTCTTTCTTATTATTCACGGCTGATAAATGAGGAATCGACAAGCTGTTCGAATTATGCATTTTTCGTTGCTTTATTTAACATTGGTTACTGTCATTTTAACATGTATCATTTAACCATGGCGGTACATGAATTCACACCAATATTATAATTGTATTACACACAGATTTGAGTATCCAACCCAAATACAGAACTAGTGCTGGAATCTATGCTGTAAAATGAGGAAAATCTGCACCCCATACATACATGTAAACCTTAAAATAAAAATATGTGAAAATCCAAGCGTGTAGCCAGAGAAGGGGGAACCACGGCTAGAAACCTCTTCTCGTATAAAACGAATGTCCCCTCTGACTTGCCACGAGCCCCCCTGCTAGCCGTCAGGAATGCCCGATCAGACGGGGAAGATTTTATGTAATTTTATGTAACCCGGGTGCACCACCCATTCCCAGCTCTCATCAACGATTCCAGAAAAGTGTTCCCAACCGGGCCCCATCACTTCCTCCAGGTATACCTCCCCGCATTTTAAATCGAGCGAGGCTCCTGAAATTACTTGTCTTACGAATGGTAATATAATTTCTTGCTAATATATGTAAGTGTGATGAAGGCCCAAAATGATAAATTCCGCCAACGAGCAAATTAAATAGCTCGCCGCCAAAGAACACGGTTTCACTGGATATTCAGCTGGGGTGAAAATTCTCAGCAATGGTTGAAGATAACTAATTACCGAGCACAAAAATATGTATTATACTACGGAAACCATATATCTGGGTACCACAGGCCACTTTTTTTTTTTTTTTTTTTTTTAACGCCTATTAAGGCGCAATAAACTGGAACCCTTATAAGTACATAACGCTATCGAAACGCGATAGACTTATTTATCCATAATGCTGTAAACCTTACTCTAAAACCGCCATCACTAAGGCGCAATAACTGGAACACTGTAACATTACATAACGCTATCGAAACGCGATAGACTTAATTATTCCTATACTTGCATTGTTCTATAATGCTATAAAGCCTTACTTTAAAACCGCCACCAATAAGGCGAGATAAACTGGAACACTGAAAAATTACATAACGCTATCGAACGCGATAGCCTTAATTATCCCTATACTTGCATTACTCCATGCTATAAACCTTACTTTAACAACCGCCGCCAATAACCGCCCTAAACTGAGATAACTCTGCATAAGTATAAACATTGTGGGGGGGGGCTATGGTGCAAACAAGCCCTTGATAACTCCTATCAGGCCCGATGCATAACATATTAACACAGCCTTTCAGCATCGACACTCATTAAGGGACCCCTATTTCCACCCTTGTTCATGAAGAAATAGACATACATAGGAAGGGCAACTGCCCGTTAAAACCTACTAACCGGAACTCGTCCGTGCCGATTGCATGGGAGTGGGCTCGAACTCTACCTAAATGTACTTCTAAGCCCCTTAGTCATGTCCAGAATAAAGAAGTATGTCCCAGCATCTGACAGATGTATCCCGTCGGGACGAAAAAGCTCGCGCGAGGTATGGACTAACTCTGGGTGCTCTATGTAGCTACCGTTGAACCTCCTAGCTAGTGACCTTGCGTATCTGTTCACCGATCGACGCTTTCGGTCGACGAGGCCTTGCTGTTGTTCAGTGAACTCCTATACCGTAGCCGAGGTAAAATATCCGACCATATGACGCTGCACCCGTGGCCGCTCGCGAATTCAAAGATACATTTCAACTTCCTTGAAAAGTCCCTCTTACTCTCTGTCTCGATATCATTTGTCCCCACGTGAAGTAGTATGTGTGATGGCGTCGAACTCGCGCCGAGGAAGAGGGACGATAGGAAAGCCATCGACTCGCCTAGATGGAGACCCCTTCTGCCGTGCCAGGTAACCGCCGCCCTACATCCGAGATCTCCTCTGCCCTCCTGCTGAACACGCCGGGCCGTCCAATACACTATGGAGTCCCCCACGATCCATACAGCAGGGGCTGCAAAATAAAATAAACTTTTGGGAGTATCTTGCACTAGGAACGTGTAATCACAATCACTTAAAGGTAAAGCTCAGTTCTGATTATGTGAGATTCATGTAAAAGAAGTGTAATTTGTCAGACACTTAATACTGTTGTTAACAAACACACAGTTTTCTGACTACAAGTCAATATCCGGACATACGAAAGAAAATTATGAATCTGTACTTAATTATGAATTGGTAAGGAAAGTTTTGATTGAAGGTTAACGTGATAAGCCGTACAAGAATTACAAAAGACTATGAATAAATACCTGTACAAAGGCTCTGAAAATATTGCAAATGAAATCAATGAATTGGGGGCAAATTCGATTAACATGTTGCTAAAATAACAATTCCCTGCTATTACTATTAGTCGGTACAATATGCAATGACATAAATGACTGGACGTGACAATAATTAGGTAATGAAAACAACTGACTAAATCAGGTCAGTTCCAACGAGCATGTCAATGCGGACGTAACGCCTGTACGCATTAGAAGCCCAACGCCCCATACTGGATCTGCCTGTCAGTGCATCCCGACATAGCGGCAAACGTAGCCGCTCCGATACGAAATGAATGGGAAGAAAAGCATTCGGTGGGCAAAGAACAAAATTTCATGCACGTTTTGATCATTTTAGTGAACTTGTAGCGAGTAAGGGGAAGGGCACCAAATGTCTGAAAGAATGCATCCCCAACAGAGGGGCGGCATGACATGTAAGCAATCACCGCTTTGACTGGGCAGAATTCTGACTGAACCTCAGGAATATATATCAAGCAACCCCTCCCCCTCTGATCAGTTTTAGAAGAGGAAGACGCAAAACCACCTTGCGGTTAGGAGCTCCCTGACACTAACGTCTGAACCGCCCAATCGGTGACTGTGTTGTTTACGAGAACTAACCGTGAATTCGCCAACCCGCAAAAAACCATAAAATGCTATCAGAAAGGCAGCGGAGTACATGTGCACCTCATAGTCGCTAGTACACACCTTACTCAAAGCCCTCAACATCTGACCCAACAAAGACAATGTAATAGGACATCTAGTATCACGTCTCACGTTCCCTTTTGCACCCTTCAAGTAGGCACGAAACAACGAAACCCTTTGTGACGTCATCTAGACCCGCCACCTGTAAATGAAAGGATAGCCCCGAAATGTAAGTCTGAACTGTTGATGGCGCATATCTGCGCCAAGACAAATATGATATAAACTGAGCAATACGCTCAACATTCGGCGGCATTCGATTATCATACTGATACTCTGAACAAAATTCGGTATATACATTCATCGCTGTTGCGTAAGTGGAATGAGTACTGCTGGCCCGTGAATCCAGCAAAAGCCTCGACCGCTCTATGTCCAGCTGTTCCAAAGTCGGGTAGGCATTTCTTCCCCCTCCTCGGCGGCCAGAGGTGCTAGCTTGCGGAATCTGTCCTCCTGAAAACGAGACAAGGCATCGGCAATTCCATTATCAACCCCAGGCACATAACGAGCCTTGAATCTAATGTTCTTAACCAAACAAATAACAACTAACTCACGAACTAACTTCATCAACTCACTACAGGACGCAGACTGTCTATTAATCACCGTCACCACTGCCGTATTATCAGACCAAAACAACACCCGCCTGTTGCGCAAGGACTCGCCCCACAACTGAAGGCTTACCACAATAGGGAACAGCTCGAGAAAGGCAATCGACCGACCAGCTGCTTTAAACTGTACAGGCCATTTCGCTTGGGCCCATCTCCCACCAAAATAGATTCCAAACCCACAGCTGGCCGCCGCATCAGTAAAAAACTGGAGCTGCGAACTATTGTGCCAAGCCTCATCGCCTATCATGACTCTACCATTGAAGTGAATTAAGAACTCCTGCCAAACTGCCATATCTGCCTTTGCTCCCTTACCTAATCTAATCATGTGAAAAGGACGCTGTACCCTCGAGTTAAATCTATCAGTCTCCGCATAAACGCACGGCCAGGGGCGATCGCCCTGCATATAAAGTTCAAACTCCCTATTATAGATTGCAAATTCCTTAGAGAGATTTTGCTCAACTTCGAAACCTCCTGCAACCTATGAACCAACTTTATAACCTTATCTTGCGGGACTCGCACCTCAAATGCCTTGGAATCGATCTCGAGCCCTAAATAAGTTATGACGGAGACTGGGCCCACCGTCTTCTCCTCCGCAATCGGCACCCCGAAGCGTTCGCACACGGCCACAAAGCTGTTCATGGCATGTTCACACTGGTGTGAGCCGCGGGTACCCGCGAAGAAAAAATCATCGAGATAATGTAATGTGCTATTGGACTCTGCCACACGCCGTATACAATACTCCAAAAATGTACTAAAACACTCGAAAGCCGAACAAGCTATTGAACAACCCATTGGCATACACCGGTCGAAAAAGTACTGACCGTCCACGCACATCCCTAGTAATTCGAAGTCCTCCGGCCTAACTGGCAGCAGACGAAAGGCAGACTTGATATCCGCCTTCCCCATCAAAGTACCCACGCCTAACCGCGTCACCAACTCCACAGCCGAGTCGAAAGATGAATAATTGACTGTACATTGAGATTGAGGAATGTTTTCGTTCACCGACCCCTCTTGGAGACGATAAATGCTGAATCAACCGGAATTCACCAGGGGCCCTCTTAGGCACTAGACCAATAGGCGAACACCTGAAGTTTACGAACGGGGATGCAAATGGGCCAACAATCCTTCCTAACTTTATTTCAAATTGCAACTTCTTTAACAAGACTGATTTATTGTCGCGAGCAGACCTGAGATTCCTTGACTGTAGTGGAACCCGATCCCCTGTGAAATGTAATGAAAAACCGAATCGGAAACCGCTAATTAACCGGCGGGCGTGGTCAAGATTTGGATATGAAGACAACAAAGGAATCATAGCCTCCAATTTGACTGGAGTGGGGCCAAATCATACTTAGACCAGGATCTAATTCTTGTTGGTAGGGGTTCTGGCGATGGGGCTTGGGAACACGACTTAACTCCATGCCCGAATGCCCGGCATCGAGAGCATCTGTGGGCGAAGATGCAGCTTTTTCCCCGGGAGCAGTTTCCTGTTGAAGGCAAAGCACGTCCCCTCGTCTCCCCTCGCCTCGCCTCGTTTGAAGTGAGAGAGCCAATTGACGAGTTGCTCCGGCCGTGGGAGGGGAAACCGGTATTTCTGAATTCTCTGAACCGCGACTGCGGGCGTTGCATGCTACCTTGAAATGGGCGAAAGGAAGAGCTCCTCGGCCCGCCGCCAGCAACTAACAACAGCCAAAGCTCCCCGTCTATGCTCGCCCATGATCGGCCTGGTCTTCGTGCCTGACGGAGACGAAATTGGACATCATAGTCCCTCCACCCGTATCCCCCACTGTTACGAGCCGCCCCCCTCACCATATCCATGTACTTTAACAACTCTAGCGCCCGTCCTGGATGCCTCTCCAGGTAGATTGACATATAGACTAGAAACACCGAGGTCCACTGCTCAATGCTTACAACCCTCTGGTGCCTTAGCTGAGGTTGGAACTGCAGAAAACCGCCCGCGGGCAACTGGAACGTGGTTCCAGTAGTAGACCCTCTGTAATCGTTAGGCCTACTCGAAAGAAAGCCGTCCCTATTTTGTTTCTGCAACAAGGCTAGGTCAACATAGTCTCCCTGCCATATTTTTTCCTTTAAGTTCAAACCGATATCGGCCCCAAGAGGGTCACATGCGCTTACCAATCCGGTGTGAGCTGTTAGAGGCTCTAAATTGAGACCATCGTCACAGTTCTCTAGATCTATAACTTTGGTATTGTTAAGGCCGGCAATGTTGCGGGATCCGACCGGGGATCCGACCTCAGTCGACAATCCCTCCCCCAACCCTTGCACCACCCTAGGCCAGGGAGCCCCAGGCCTAAAATCCCCCTGATAAGTACTAGCATTGTTAGCTGCGACGTTAGATCTAGCTCTATCAGTATCAGTATCATTTCCAATCCCCGACTCACCGGAGACTTATAGTTGTACCGGTACCGGTCCTTGGGCATGGACTTGGCCTTGTTGGTCCATTCGGCCTGCGGAGCTAGTAGTAGTAGTAGTTGGTGGTATAGCACTAGGCCTAGTCCTAGTAGTAGGCCTCCCTCGTCCGCGGGGTCGCACCGACTCCTTCGCCTTTAAACTCGCCTTCCTCCTGCTGGTCTTAGTCTTAGCTTTCGGCATGCCGGTCTCTCTCCAAATTACGGCGCTAAACTAAACTAGCTCCACCGTATAGGCTACAAACGAAGTCGCGAGGAGTTCGGAAGAAATTGATAATAAATTTGACAATAGCGAATACAGATTTTTGATTGTCCAGAACAAGTCTTGCCTCTATCAATTTTTGATTGTCCAAAACAAGTCTTGCCTCTATCAAAAGCCACGAGAAAATGACATAATTTGCACGTGCACACGCTCCCGCACTCGCGTATCGTGCGTTCCGTGTGCAAAAGGGCGCGCATTCGGAAACGCGCAATAGCGCGCCTTTTCTAGAAGGCGCCAAATTCTTGACAAAATTGTAAACAAGCTTATTGTCGCGTCACAATGGCCAGCAAAACCAAACAAAGAGCAAGTGGCTTACCCGCCGTGAATAAACATTTTTGAAAGCGTTTTTGTAACTCTTTAAAATTTCTTATTTGTATTTCTTCTTTTATTGAGATTTCCTTATGTTAGTCTTTTTATTTCCTTTTATCCTCTCCTTCTCCCTCTCATTACCTATGTTTTTTTTTTTTTTTTCCTTTTCTATCTTTCCTGTTATTCATTCATCTCCTCTTTCTACCTTTTTCTATGTTATTCCTTTTGTTATTGCCTATATCTTTATTTCTTCTTGTTTCTATCCTCGCTTTATGTTCTCTTATTTTATTCGTTTTAACCCTACTCTTATCTTCTATTTGTATCCTTTTTTGTAATCCTTCTTTCATTTTCTCCTATTTCTGTTAACATATGACTTTTCACACAGTTTTTGTCTTCTTTACCGTGCGTCTCAGCCGAATGATTATCGACCAATTGCGCTCACCTCGATCATCATGTAATGTTTTGAGAGACTCGTGATGCAGTTTCTCTTGCTTTCAGTATCCCATTTTTTGACTAACTTCAATTTTCGCATATCAACCTAAGAACTCCATTAATGACGCCGTCAAAACACTGATTCAAGAAATCGCACAACATATCGATAAACATGGATGCTATGCAACAGTCACGTTCGCGGATTTTTCACCGGCACTTAATACTATGCAGACCCATATTCTATTCTATTGCAGAATTTGCTTAGGATAAACATACCACCTTCTTTAATTTTGTGGGTAAAGGACTTTCTTACGGACAGGGCTCAACGAATTAAAGTGCACGGGGCTTTATATATGATTCAATATCTATCAATAACGGTCCCCTCAAGAGTGGGTCCTTTCTGTTATTTATATATTTATATACATATGATACTTCAATCTTGGGGGTGATCAGAGGTGACGAAATAACTATTGTTCAAATATGAAGCAGTTTATTAAATGGTGTGATGATAGTTATACTAAACGAACTCATTCTTGACTACTATAGTTGCCACACAAGAACTCGAACCAGTGAAGATCAAAGATGAAAACATTGAAATTGTTCCAAAGTACAAATATCTTGGCACAACGATCGATAATAAACTTACCTGGCATGATGAGTGTACTTCCATTGTGCGAGGGCCCAAACGAAAATGTTCTATCTAATGCTAGGTTTACACTATGTTCCCGGCGGTCACGGCAATCACGTTTCAGACCACCGTGGACAAAACGGGATGGACGTGAGACGACGCGGGGGACGGAATGGCAAACGTGAGAGGCCGTGATTGCCGTGGATGCCGGGCCAGATTTTTAAACTGTCAAACAATTTGCCACGGCATTCACGGTGCGGATGAGAAACCTAGTAGGCCGTAGTAAAACGGAATGAACGGAACAAAACGTGAAAGTACGTAATAGACCGTAACGAAACTTGGAGGCGGTCCGTAGTGGGACGGGAAGCCTGTGTATTCCCCGGCATATTACGGTCCTTTCAAGTTTTGTCACGTTCTGCCGCGTTAGGCGTTCTCTTTGTCACGGTTGCTTCACGGTTGCTGCGCATTTTGTCCCGCTTTGCCACGTTCTGCCACGTTTTGCCACGGTTCTCACGACAAGCTAGGGTGTATGGTAGCCGTTTCGTTGCGTTAAATCAAGGCGCGTCCCGACGTGTGACGGTTTACAAGCCCGGCGCGCTACATCGCGTTGCGTTGTAATACGTTCTGACGTAATACGGTCTGGGAGGGAGTATATTAAATCCGGGCTCGGCATGGGAGCTTCATTCGAGTCTGATCGATCGACGCACATTACTTGTTCTACAATACGAGAGAATACCAAGCTTTGGAGAAAGAAGGCCAAGCTAGCTATGCCACCGAAAAAGCCAAGACGTACGAGCCCCCCACCCCGTCCTGCACCATCACCACCACTAGTAGAGGAGCAGGAGCAGGAGCAGCCTGAAGATCCTCGCCGTTCACCGTCGCCAAAAGAAGAGGAGCATGCTGCTGCTGCTGACCCGGACCCTGTACTAGAACCAGATCCTGATGCTGAGGAGGCTGAGGAAGACGCTCCTGCTATGAGGAGGGCAGCCCCTAGGGTCGTCACCAACTTTACGTAGGATGAGAAGTAGCTCATCATTGACTTCCTCCAGCAGCATCTCACGCTGTACCCCCAGAGCAGGGCCGTAGCCAGAGTTTGATTTTTTTTTTTTTTTTTTTTTGGGGGCACATACATGTAATTGATCGACGTCCTGGGGAGGGGTCTATAAGGAGGGGTGTATGATCTTGAAAATTTGGGGGCACGTGCCCTTCCCCCCTGGCTACGGGCCTGCCCAAGAGGCTGGCTGGTTATAAAGACGCCTCGGCGAAAGACAGACTGTGGACGGAGCAAGGGCTTTCCACTCATCGGGCGTCACAGGAACGGCGAACACTTCGTCCTTGTAAGCTTCCACGATGGCCTTGCACACGTCTGGCACCATATGGCAGATGGCTGCTTTACTGCACCGAAACGCATAAGAGAGTGACGAGTAATTGTCCCCAGTGGCCAGATGTCTCAGAGTCACTGGCAGCTTTAGTCCAGGTGGTAGGGCAGCTCGGAACTTCGTGTCTTGTCTCTCGATGGCTGGTGTTATTCTTTACAGGATCTCATCGAAGAGCTCTGGAGGCATCCTCATATAGTTCTGGAAGGCGTTGACATCTTCGGTGCGGAGAAATGTTGAGTAGTGGCCCAGCTGCTGCCTTCTGTCTTCCGATAACCATTTGCGCACCCACACGGATCTTGGCCTTCTCATCCGCCCTCTTCCTCCCTGCTTCACTTGGGCCTTCCCTTTCTGCAACTGATGGTGGCCTTCTTGTTGTTGACGCAAAGACTGGATGTATGCACCCAGCAAACATGCAAACATAAAATCTTCTTCATCTTGGGCATTTATGATGTTGTCTCGTCGAAATCTCAGGATGCAATGATTGCTATTGCTTGGGAGGCCTTCTTTTTATACCGTGGGCACAAATGTGCTCAAAAACTGCACGGCGTCCACGTTTCATCCGTAGAAAGCCTTGACAGAACGTGAAAAACTCGGCAAACCTTGATCAAAACGTGATAAACGTAAGGGACCCCATCGGAACGTGACGGGGCCGGGAGGGAACGTGCTGGCATCCGTGCTAGACCGCATGCCGAATCGTAGTGCGCCTTTGAGCCTCCGGGACTCAGCAGCCCCTTTCCCCGCACGGCCCGTCACGGATACCGTGATAGACCGTGAGAAAACTTGACAAGACCTAACAAAACTTGGATACAGAGAAAAAATGGCCAAAATCCCACGGCGCTCTACGTTTCGGGCAAACGGGGCTGCCGTGGCCGCCGGGAACATAGTGTAAACCTAGCATTAGGAAACTAAGCTCTCTACATTAAAAAAAACCGATCTAAAGTCTTTCCCACAAATCCATTGTCGATAGTATTTTTCTTTTCGACTATGTTGTTTGGTTTTGGGGCATGTAGGAATGATGACTTTAGGAAATATGGAAAGTGTAGTCAAGAGGGCGAGTAAAATAACTGGAAAAAGACGAAACCTGGCAGAAGAATGCAAGGAACGAATCCTCCAAAAAGCTACACAGATTATTGCAAATGAGAATCACAATCTAAATTACTTATATGAATTATTACGATCAGGAAAGGAGAATGCGCTCATTGAAATGTCGGACAAGCCGATTTTGGGGATCACATATGTTTCATACTCCGTTCGTGTGTACAACCAAATGGAGTGAGGAGCATGTGGGCCCAACTATCGGCTTGGCATGGTTTTCCTTCCTCCCTTCCTTCACACTGATTTTCTATCCTTTTTCATCATTTGCAAATGTGTAATACTAGAATATAAGAATATATATATTTTGTCTACCTTTTATGTTGATGGTTCTTCTATGATTATAAACACAAAGACATAGTTTCTCATATATGTATTACGTATTTTTTTTTACAATGTGTGACCAAAACAAATGTCCACGTATTCTTTTAAATTTGGAAGAATACAAAGAATTGAATTGAATTGAATTGAATTGATTATGATGCAGACATAGATAAGTCTCCTGTTTGTCGTTAACAAAAACAATCCTAAGTGCCTTCTTCCTTGTGGCAATTGTTTTAATTTGTGGATAGCCGTTTATTTATAGGTCCTCTAAAGATAAATAAAAAACCTCCCAAGTCATATGTTGTTGTTTTTTATTGAAATTTTAGTCATTTTGTGTATTGGAACAAATGGGAAAGATGTCCGCTACTACACCCTGGAGACATTACTTATTCAGCCAATTCGAAAATCGTATACTTACATGTACAATATGCACAACTTGAACAATTTGCAACTCTGTCACTTTTAGTCTGATTTCATTCAAATTTTCACCAGTCTGCTTCTCGAAATTGTCTGCCTTCTACTGTTAGTTTGCTATTAAGAATAAATTTCCTTTAAACTTAGGTATATTTAATCTTGCTTCGAATAGACATATTTTTGTGTCTGTTTTTTCACTAGTGCAGTAGTGAATTCACGCCACGGTCCCAATAACCTTGCATAAATGTTAGTGCAACCAATTGGTGATCGATTACAGAACAGGGAAAACCAACTGCTTGTTTGCTAGGCTGGCTCGAATAGTCTTAAGGGCTAAGTGATAATATGAAATATGATATCAGTAAGCCTTAATTGGCACCCGTAACCCTGTGTAAAGAGTTGGGTACACAAAACCTAAAATGTGTTTGTAATTACCCCTTCCGGCACCCAAAAAACCTTGCACGTTGGCTTCGCAGTACGCTAATGGTCTCTTCTTTCTTGTCATACAAATTTCTTTGATTAGTGTAAAAAGGCACGTGCAGAGAGTTCGCTAAATTCAATGAACTCCGTGCGTGTGCCTTAGTATAATAAACTAAACTAATCGCTATTTTCGTAAAATAATTATCAAGTTGGCAACAACAATTTCTCGTGTACACCCCACGTAATTACATTTCAGGCAACCCAACATTGCAAACTGTCATAAGAGGTCAGCTTTTTTGTAATGTAAATTACATGTTAGCTCATTATTATCAGGTACACATGGAAGGTATTCAAGCAAATTGCTATCCCTCTGGTATCAAATTTCCTTAGTGGGACGATTCACGGGCCTGGAGCACTATGGCGCGTTGCGTTCTACTACGGACTGACACGGGGCGCGCGGTCTCAGGATACAATGATTACTATTGCTTGGGAGGCTACCTTTTTATACCGTGGGCAAAAACGTGCTTTACTAAATTTGCACGGCGTCCACGTTTCATCCGCAGAAAGCGTTGACTGAACGTAGCAAAACGTGTCAGACCTTGATCAGAACGTGATAAACGTGAGGGAGCCCATCAGAACGTGACAGGCAGAAAGGGATCGTACTGACATCAGCGGTAGACCACGACCCGAACCGTAATGCGCCTTGAAGCCTCCGGGTCATCAGCCCCCCACGGCCCGCCGCGGATACCGTGATAGACCGTGATAAAACTTGAATATAGAGACAAAATGGCAACAAGTCCACGGCGCATTACATTTTGGGCAAACGGGGCTGCCTTGGCCACCGGTAACATAATGTTAACCTAGCTAAATCTAGCATTATCGAAAACAAATTAACGATTTTTTTTTCAAATCGTACCCTACATTTCGTACCCCAAACAAGTATCTTTTCACATAAACATTCAAAGAAAGGCTTCGTATCAAAGGCCAACTTTTGAAAAATGTGATAATTTTTGCTCTCCCTTTACCTGACAGTTCCCGAATAAAGATACATGTTTAACCGATTTGTCATGTTTTAACGTGGCGCCAGACATTTATAAAAAGTCAGAGATTAAAAGCGTGCACTAAGAAATTAAGTTGGCATTCTCTCTTAAATTCAAATCCTTCTTAAGAATTGAAATATTAAAGTCTTTCAGATTTACTGAACGGGATATATGGTTGAAAGTGATAACGAAATTGACTTGTACAAACAAATCTTAGACGACTTAAAACTTCTTGCCAATCAGAGTGTTTATAGATGATGTCATTTATATGCGCCCGCAGACAACAATAAATTGCATCAAACTTGGAAATCAGATCTTATATCAAATTCAGGGGTTTCAGGCATTTGGTTACGGTCAGATGGGCAACATTTCATATCTTATTTGTTACACTGGAAGGTCACTATATATTATAGTTTAATAATGGAAATCATGGTATAAAGTAATATTTGGAACACTTAAACTAAAGGCACTTGCTAAAGTTTAGAAAATATGACCTTTTTTATTAGTATATTTTGTAGGTGAAAAGTTAAGTTATGTTCATAAGTCCGGAAGCGAGTATCATATTATATTCTTCTCACATTTTTTTTTTAAATTTGTGTGCAGATTTGTTTTTAGGGCAATACATATAGAAGTAAAATATACAACAAAGGTTTCGGAGCATATATTTAACATATATTTAAGAACATGAACATGATAAAGATCAATTATACATTAAATCAAAATAAAAAATAGCTTCCTTGTGATGTAATGGAAACAAACGGATAAAACGTATCAAAGAGATTTAGAGCAGAAACCACACTATAGTTCTAACAGCCAAGCATATCCGTCGGCCTCCACTTCTTTTGACATTTACCAGGTATTACCAGGTATATGATGTGCTATGCATATGACCTATGGTTTGAAAGTTTGAGTTAAAACATACCATTATTAATGATACAAAATTGGAAAACTGATATGATCGGTTTCTTTTTTTTAAATTGAATTTTAGGTGATTGTAAATCGTCAAAAAGCAATGAATTGTCTCGATATACCATTTCAGACATTCAAAGGGGTGTACCAGGGCAAATAAAGAGCTTCATTCCAAAAGGAGCTAAATCAACTTTGGGTACTTCTGAGTAAATCGCCTTTTTTATTTCTCCACTTTCCTTTTAGCCATGCACCTTCATGCTGTAATACATTTTAAAGGTGTCACACTGGACCAAAAATATATAAGAAAAAAATATACCAATTATTTATAAATATGGATTTAGCTCCTTTTGGAATGAAACGGATGTAGCTCCTTTTGGGATGAAACTGTGATATGTTGTTTACTTTCTTTTCAAAACATTTCTTTAGGTGTGATTTCACTATTATCATTTAAAAGGAAAGGTTTGCTGCTAAAGTTGAATAAATTTCAGTGACTTTATTGAGAAAAAAATAATTTATACACACATTATCCTATCACGCAATTTGTTAACTTAAAAAAAAAAAAAAAAAATTAACCTCAAAGAGCACTTCGTGTAGTCCTTAAATAAATGTAACAATTAGACCAAAATATTATGATTCAAAGTTTAAATTTGAGAACCAATAATCATCATGAGTCGAAGAGTAAAAAGCACTATCAAAGTTTAAACAAAAATGAAACTGCTTTGAGAGTGGATATACAGTGATCTCTTTTCTCTTCTTCTAAAATGGATGAATTAATTTCAGTTGCACCAGGCAAGTATAAACTAAATATGCACATTAAACGTTTCCTATACAATCAATGTTGCAACCTTCTTTAAGATTGTATTTATGAGCTTGAAACCTTCAAGTTCAAACCTGCAATTCAAAGCCATGTTATAGCAGTGCTCATGTCACAATACACGGAAATGTTTCAAGTAGTCATTTTACAAATCTAATTACAGGGGTAGTTAAACTGGTTCTGTTAAACTTCAGATAAAATTGAACTAAAATGATCATTCAACATAAATTCAAACATCACAACGGGGTACTTAAATACAGCACGTAGATACAAAGTCAGTGAAACCCAATTACTTTTTATTATGGATTGACTGATATTGATGATGCACCTGAAGTATTGAATACTATGGATCCTTTTTTCTACAATCAAGTAATGAAATCCATCCAATTTTTTCATACTTCCTGGTGAAATTTTTGTATGGGATATAATGTTTTTTGTTCCCATGTAGAAAATGATCAATTTTGATACAATACGGATTAAGCTCCTTTTGGAATGAAGCTCTTAAATACTGGTTAACGCCATCTATGACTTCTTTTGGAAAACTGCACGTACACAAATGGACTTGATTAACGGTCAGCGCGCGCTAGCGCACGCGAAACAGACCGAAGTTCTCCTCAAGCTTCGGTTTCGTGAATTTTGCGCGCTCGTGTATAATGCGGTCGCGTGGTACGTAGTCGTATTACATCCGATTTGCTCAGAGTCAGGCCACATGAAAGACACGTAGGCCCGTCATGCTACACTCCCTTTAAGTGTTGACAGTTTTTTAAAAGCATGTCTTATATGTTTTTCCATGGAAAAAAGGTTGGGAAAATTCAAAAATGGTTGGGAGAATTTACAGTTAGAGGGTGTCGCACAGTGACGCCTTCAAAGAAAACCATCAATTTCTTTGTGGTTTGAGAATTTGTTCAGGATTGTTTGCATGTTAGAGGGTTAGTACAGTAGATGGAATATAATAAGTTACATTATATACAAAAATTACTCAATTTTTTCATCAGCCCTCAACAATGTAACCAAGTCACTTAAAGTATGATTTTAACAGTTTATCCATTAAATATATAGCCTTTTCCCCCCTCTCTTTCTTTTTTTTTGGTATATACTGTTTAAAAAGTATTTATGTGGTAAGTGGCGGAAGGGGTCTTTGAGCACCTGCGCGTCCCGCCGATCCGCGGTCACTGAACACTCTTAACTATTCAATACGTAAATAAGAACATTATAGGTTGAGAATTGTTGCAATACAAGGGTTTAAAAGGACTATTGAAAGACTAGAAAGCAATCACATGTGTATTATTAATGAACTGAATCAGAATTAATGTATATTGAATGCGGGGTAACGCAAGGTTCAATTGTTCACTCGTTGTTCTATTTGGTTTATGTAAACGAGATTTGCTATTCATAAAATGCATTTTATATATATATATATATATATATATATATATATAATTCACTTTGAAACCAATTTAGGTTGTTCAAACTCGGATATTCTAACTATTTTAAGCATTATCAATATCAAATAATCAAAATTATCAAAATGGTTAAAAGCCAAAAATATATCCCTCAAAAGTGAGTTCAGCCTTGATATAAAACTGGTTTTAATGCGAGCAGAAAATGAGAAAACCAAATTAGTGAAAGTTTCAGCAAAAACTGATTAAAATTAGGAAAGTTATGCACATGTTAAGTTGTCATCAGTGAAACACAAATTGGTGCATGTGACTTATCTTGCGAGCTTCTCTCCAATTTGCCGTTTTAGGACAATTACACTTTAGACAATCAACCCCTTGAAAATTACCCCCTGGAAAAATACCCCCCAGAAAACTACCCCACAGGACAACCAAACCCCGAGGATAATTACCCCCGGAAAATTACCCCTAGGACAACCCCGGACAACAAAGACAACCATCCCCGAGGAAAATTACCCTCCTCCCCGTAAAAACTTGCTTGTTAAAGGGGATGTCCACCCTGATTATAAGTTGAGTTTTTTCACGAGGGTTATTCATTTCATTGTTATTGTTTCATTTCCAACAAAATACAATAAATAATAACGAATACAATGTAAAATGTATACAAAACATAGTTAAATTTGTATATACACAAATCTTAACAGTAATATATAGATTTGAGGAAGACAAAAATTGAATTATAAATTTAACTGCATTTATATTTTGAAGAAATGGAGAGGTTCACTGAAAAGCAGGGCTTGTAAATTATGGACCCCTCAGATACTAATGAGTGTGAAAAGGGTATAGAATTCATACAAAATCAAAGAAGAATAGCGGCCAACAGAGACAACATTTATTAAAACACGTTATGACTGGAAACAAGAAGACGTAAGAAATTACATGACGACGAAAGAACAGAAAAAAGAAGGGAAAATGTGGGCTGCGTTAAGAGGGAAGGAGAGGAAAGAAAAGGAGAATTGTAGAGATCGACCATGACATAAGGAGCGCACAAAATCCTTGAGATAGCTGAAACAAAAAGAGCAAGAACATGATGGCAGGTAGTATGGATTTTTAGAGATGAGCAGAAGAAAAGAGAAAACAAAATTGGGAAGGAGATGTTCTACCACAATAAATTTATAAATATTATACGATTATAATAAGAAAAATGTTAACTTTTTTAAAAGCAATTAGTTAAGGGTAGTTTTCAAATCGTTAAGCAGAGTATTCCACAATTTAGGGCCTTCAAAAATAAACGTGTTCTATGCAGAACAAGTTCTCAAAAGAGGTAAGTGAAAGTAATCGGATCGTCGAGTGGGGTATTTATGAACAGCATGTTTTTTTTAAAGAAAGATAGCATTAAACACAGAAGGCAGTATACCATTATTTTAATTAAACATAAATTGACTGGGCTGAAATAAGTACAACTCCTTAATTGTTAAGATGTTATTTTCCAGAGGACACATAGGATATGTATGGGAGCGTATAGGGGCATTACAGATAATACGAATAACTCTCTTTTTCAGCAATATAACTATTTCCAACAATGTATGATGTGTATTGCCCTAAACTAGAAGACCGTAATTCAAATACAGTTAGATCAATGAAGAATACAGCATAAATAATGATGAGTGTGGTACAATTGTAGTCTGTTAATAACACCAATATTGCGCGAAATGATTTTACAAATATTATCAATGTGTGGTTTCCAAGAAAGTTTATCATCGACTGTTATACCCAAGAATCTGGTAAGAGGGACATGTTTTAAAAGGGGATTGTCAAGCATAATATCAGAGGGTAATGAATCAAATGAGTTACTAAATAACATATATTTCGTTTTCTAGAGATTAGGTGACAATTTATTTGATCGTATCCATTGCAATATATGTAATAAATCGGCATTGATTTCATCAACCAGGAGGTTTGGATTTTTGCGTGAAAAAAATAAATTAGTATCATCTGCAAATCAAATAAACGACAGGGAGTTAGATGATTTACACAAATCATTTATATAAAGAATAAAGAGTAGCGGGTCTAGCAGACTATCTAGTGGGACACCACAACTAATATTGCATAATTCAGATGCATGCTCGTTTAAGTGTACATATTGCTGTCTGTTAGAGAGGTAACTCCTGAACCACTAGTACAATTTCGTGATTGATCGTGTCAAAGGCATTGGAGAAGTCCAGGAATATACAGTGTGTGACGATGTATCAATTGCTTGGGCAACCTTCTCAACATAAGACATTAAAGCATAAACGGTGCTGTGCTTTTCTCTAAAACCAAATTGGAAGTTTGAAAATACATCATATTTCTTTAAAAAGAAGATCATCCGGATATAAATTATTATTTCCAAAACTTTAGACAATGAAGATATTAACAAAATCGGGCGGTAGTTACCGACATCCAGTTTATCATCCTTTTTAAATAACGGATAATTTTGGCTGTTTTCATAGAATTAGGAAATTAACCATGTAGAAGTGATATATTAGAGACGTGAACCAATGGACCTACAGTACAGGGAATAATGGATTTTGGTACGACATTATTAATTCCATCATATCCTGAACTTTTCTCTTTTTTTTAAGATTAAAAACAATTTCCATTCATTTCTTGCCTATTAGTTGGAACAAAACAAATAGAATTTGGCTTGTGAGGGCCTAAAAACTCCCTCCAAAAAAAAATTGGATGTGGAATGTTTTTAGCAAGACTATCACCTATTAGAGAAAAATAAGTATTACAAATATTAACTATATCGCTATGGTCTTCAACAATCTCATTATCAAATTTGATTTTATTTACCAGATATTTATTATCAACTATGTTCATTGCTTCTTTGATTACCTTCCAAGTGTTTTGCATATCATTTTTGAAAAGTTTCAAACGATTTACAAAGTAATTCCTCTTTTCTAATCGAATAATCCGAGTCAATTGTTTTTATAGGATGTATATTTTCTCCTCGATTGCTCAGTGCCTTTTATTTTATATTTATAATACAGGTTATTTTTCCGATTGATTGATCGCAATATAGACTTAGAAATCCAAGGGAGTCCGTGCGTTTTCTTATAACCATGTTTGACCTTTTGCTTCGGCATGTTAGTATCTAATTGGCTGTTTAATATACTACAGAACATTTCATATGAACAATTATTTTTTTCGGAATAAACACTAGACCAATCAGTATTCTCGAGATTAGCACCAAGGCGAGCTAAATTCTCTACAATTATTTTACGTCTAATTGAATAAGGACCAATGTTGTTTGACGGCTGTGAAACCGTGTAGTGAGTCACATTGGGGTTATGGTCAGATATGTCCGAAATAATAATGTTAGAATCAAAATGTGGAATAACATTAGAAAAAATATTATCTATTAAAGTAGCAGATGTATTTGCAACACGATTTGGCTTTGAAATACGTGGCAAGAAAGAAGCAGACAGAATTGTTACGAGAATTCTTGAGAAACAATGCTTTTTAAGTGCTTTTACAGGTCTATATTAAAGTCTCCCATCAAAAACAATCTAAAAATTCGTGCGTATTCGAACTCGATGATCGATACATCAAGCCGACGACTATATTCTTGTTACCGGGAATCACGATTTCAATAAAAAGGGATTCAATAATATCATTGCATGTTGAGAGATTGAGATCTACAACGGTATATTTCAGTGTTTTAAGTGTACATAACGCAACGCCGCCACCCAGTCTTTCTTGCCTATTTTCATGAATACAATCGTAGTTATCAATAGTGTATGGGTGGTTGGAATAACAGGTTTCTGTAAGACCAATTAGGGATAATGGGTCTTTAGAGGGCTTATCAAGAAGCGAAAGTAGATCATCGAAGTGCCTATTCAAACTTCTAATATTCAAATGAAGCAAGTAGAAAGTATCATTACGAAATTATTTCACAACATTACGAAACTGACTAACAGTCACATATTTAGAAACGTTGCGTTGAGCAGGATCGTCAAAACCAAAGTCAAATTCTTCAAGTAAAAAGATGATATTGTCCATAACAGAATTGTAAAATGAATTGGCAGGAGTGTTAGCTTCATCGTCAAGTCGAATAGGTAAAAAAAAAATAGTGTAAAAAAAAAAAAAATCATCATCATTCACTGTATGGAAAGGGAATTGCTGCTTATCATATGAAATTGCCATTATGAATTCAGAATCAGTATCCGAATATGAATAATTGACAATATGAGGAGATAAAATACAGGAAATATGTTGGCGCTGTCAAGGACAACACAGTCCGACCAATCCAATTGGTAGCCTTGGACGCTTTCCATCTGAGATAATAATAAAGGCAATATTATTAGCATTTGTGTTATACCCGTTTAGCCCGAAGAAATGACATTCTGTAACTGATATGATTTGTTAAAGGAAAACTTCCAAGTTCACCTCCATACAAGTAGGAATCGACAATTTAAAACGAAATGCTAATATACACAATTCCAAATGGAGCTTTTCTGCAAGAATATATTGTGAGTAAGCTCAAATTGTGCATCCATAAGCAACAATAGTTAATACTAGGCTATCAAATAAACTAGCTTGAATATCAATCAGGAGAGCAAGCATCCCACAGTAGGCTATCAATGAGTATATAGCTTTGCTAGCATGATCATACACTTTTTTCTGGAATTTTTCCATTGTAATAGAAAGTTATGCCAACATGAACGTGGTTATCAAGAACTTCACCGTCTGCATTTCCTTTATAAAAAAATGATTTTCCTCACTTACATATTGACAAAATAAAAACTTTTGTTTTCGATGCACTAATATTAAAATCTCTATCCTATCAATAAGTACACAAGGTATTTAGTGATTTTTTCATGTCTTCATTTGACTCTGCAATAATTATTGTATCATCAGCAAACAATAATGTATGTTTTTATAAATGTAATGCTTCCTGGGAGAAATTTCAATTATTTAAACATATTTTACTGGGTGTAAGCCACAAATATGTTTAAACAATAATGTAATCAAATCAAAACAAACAACCATATATTGAGTTTGAAGAAGGTCATATGTAACTTTCGAAATAAGGGGAAGTCCTTTACCAGTTTTGAGGACGTTTCTTTCGAAATCATATAAATGTAGATCGCAAGAGTAGGGTCGATAAGTTGTCACCCTGTCTAACACCGAATAGTGTAGGGAAAAGTTGTGACAGTTATCCAGGGTTTGACTTTACACAGGATCTGGCTTTTTATACAAATTAATGATAACGTTAAGGACTTTACCATTAACTCCTTGTCAAGTAACTGATTCTATAATTTGACCCTTATTAAATATTAATAAAATACCCCACGATAGTCAATAGAGAAAAAAAGCAGCCTTGACAGTATATTGACAAAAAAAAATTAACGCGCAGTTAAATTCGAACACATAAGTGAACGTGAAGCAATAATATCAATAATTGCGATGTCATACTAAAGTAACCCTGCCTTAACTAACATGTAAGATATTTTGATATATAGGATTTACAGGTCACAGATGAGTGCCTATTTAAGTAATTTTAACATCTCTCAGTATAATTTCGATTATTTATTTTGTATTTGTTAGAATACTATCATGAACATGAAAGATAGCTCTGTGAACAATGATGACATACAACCAAAACAGTAACGGGCAAAAGGGGGTGGTGGAGAAACTGTAAGAGTAACGTTTGCATTCTTGAACTAAATTTATTCCTTTTTAATAATCATTTTTTGTTATTGTTTGCTTTGCTCTAGGGGCATAAACATTTATGACATATTAACATGAACGTTGCTTTGTCATTACCTGTATTCATTCCTCTAGCCAAATAATAGCATATATGGTATATCGTTATATTCAAAAGGTGTGAATCAGCAAATTGAACGCACTACATCGATTGACAATTTGAAGGAAGTAAAGGAAATTATGGAGAAGGAACTGGAAGCTATGAAGAAAGGACTGGAAGAGAAGATAAATAAGGGACTGGAAGAAACGAAGAAGGGACTGGAAGATACCATAAAGCAAGGACTGGCAGATACGAAGAATGGACTGGAACATACAATAAAGGAAGGACTGGAAGCTATACAGAAAGGACTGGAAGATAGGAAGACTGTACTGGAAGATAAAATAATGAAAGGATTGGAAGATAGGAAGACTGTACTGGAAGATAAAATAATGAAAGGATTGGAAGATAGGCAGACTGTACTGGAAGATAAAATAATAAAACGACTGGAAGATACCATACAGAAAAAATGAAAGATACGCAGCAATTAGATACGGAGAAGGGAAAGGAAAATATGCAAAACGAATAAAAGCTATTGAAAATGGAAAAGAAACTATGAATAAATAAAAAGAAGCTATGTAGATGGGAAAGGACGTTATGGATAATGGAGAAAAAAAAGCAATGGAAAGAGAAAATTACGGTCCAGAAGTGTAATCATTCTAATTAGAAGGAAACCATCATATCTAAAAACCAAGCAAAACCATAACAGATAGAGAAAGTCAGTTTCCTTTCATGTCAAACCCTGAATAGTGAGAGGGGGAATAAGAGACACAAATCATACTTATACATGTATTTGAGTTCTTGGCACCAATAATTTTTTTTCCTTGCAGTCTGATGGTTATATTATATAAATATAGTTAGTATGTAGAGAATACATGATACATATGTTTGTACTGCTTTTGATGCCATATAGGTAATAGATATATACATATATATATATATATATATATATCCCTTCTATGAATACTCATGAATATTCTAAATACATGATTGGTCAATTGGTGCTTACGTGATTAAATATAATTTTACTATCAAAAACAAATCTCTGCCAGAGCTCCGAATAGATTTCACTATTTTTTCCTGGGCAGAACTGCGCATGCTCTATTTGATATTTACGTCCAAGGCACTTTTGCGCATTGTCACTGCTCATTGACAAAATGTACGTCAAATTCGAACAAGCAGACGACCAGCTGAGCGAGTCCTTACAGGAGTTTGCAGCTGACTTATAAAAAAGTGCGATTCATAAAAAAGGGTAGTTTCTTAATTTGCAAAGCAAGATATCATACAATCAGTTGGTACTACTTCTTACATACAATTTTTAGGATATCTGCTCTCAAAATGAAGATTTCCAGACCCTTATCGGTAAGTTTTAAATTTTTCGCAAAAGACTGCAAAATTTGTCGATCTTTTATCAATATATTCATGATTTCATACCCAATTCCGAAAAAAATCCGTCTCTGGGGAATGTTATATTCCTCTTTTCAATGGTGATTTCAGTTTTTGGAAACATTACCGATTTTTTGAGATAGCGAACTTAGGTCACGCACGAACTGTGGTCACACCACCTTACGGACTGCACTGCCTGCACTATCAGCGCAAGTCACCGGTACGTTAGCCCCACGCTATATAGCACTTGATCCAGATCAGCTGGTAGCCAATCGGTTCGGATCGTAAACAAGGGATATACAACAAATATACCAAGCATTTAGTTCGTAAGAATAGTGGAAATTATATAGGTAATATTCTTGATTTGATATTTTTAATTTTATTTCTGCATTTTTCCAAATATAATATAAATGAATTACAAAGAACATATAAATGTAAGGTATAATACAACATATACAAACAATAATTACTTCATGTCAAAAAGGGTTTTTTTAACATCTTTTTTTACATGTGTACATAAAATAACGAAACTTAATATTTCAATAACATATTATCATAAATTTGAAGTATTATCCTAACTGTTTGTAGAAAAAGTGCAGGAGACCGCAATCATAAGCGATGCTTGACGAGGATGGCGGCCTAAAAAAAAGAATCTTAAGGTAAAACTTATAATGAACAAGTGTTTAAACATTTGTGTATGGGTTTGTGAGTGTGTTGTGTAAGTGTATATTATGTGTGTGTGTGTGTGTGTGTGTGCGCATATGCGCGCGAGCCTGTGTTTTTGTATGTGTGTGTAACGTGTGCATGTAGCTTTATATTGTATGGTGGAGTTAAAACAAATGTAGCCTTTTCAATAAATACATCCAAGAATACGAAATAGAAAACAAAATTTCCAAGAATGAGTTGCAATGTGACCAAAATTTGAGATATCAATGATAATTGCCTACTGCATGTTGAAATCAGTGATGTAGATACTTCGATATGAGAGTTTTCTTTAAAAGAATAGAGAGATGAACAATGCCTCATTGAATTTGGTAAGAAGTTCCAAACATCTGGTCCATTATGTCTTACTGACTTTTGGGCTAAAAGTATTTTAGGATTTTCTAAGGGATAATTTGTTGACCAACGGGTGGGATATGTGTGAATGTTTGAGTTTAAACTGTAAATGTTGTGAAATAGGGATGGCAGTTGATTATGAGAATATTTATACATACAAATGCTTTTCTGAAAAATGTGAATATATTGTATTTTTAATGTTTTTAAACGATGAAATAAAGGTTCCGTGTGTGAAATATAATTTGACTTAGTGATCAAGCGAATCGCTCTCTTTTGAAGTAAAAATAAGGAATTCATTCTTGTTAAACTACAATTACCCCGCACAATATTACAATATATCACATGTGATAAAATTATAGAATTGTAAAATATAATCATAGATCTTTCAGAAAGAAATCGTTTTAACTTATACAGTATTCCAATATTCCTGGATACTGATATATGTATATTAAGTATATGCTCATTAAAATTGAGATGAGAATCAATAGTGACTCCTAAAAATTTTACAGATTGTTTTTCAATGAGAGGCAAGCCATCAATCTCAATATTACAATTTCTTATATCATGTACGTTAGTCTTAAAAAAAAAATAAAAAAATTGTTTTACTAAGATTTAATGACAATTTATTAGATTTAAACCACCTAGAAATGTTCATTAATTCACAGTTTAACCGCGTTATGAGCGTATCCAAGTTTTTATGGGAATAAGAAATACTCGTATCATCAGCAAAGATGATAAAATTTAAGAGTGAAGAGGTTTCAATAATATCATTTATATAAATAATAAATAACAATGGACCCAATTTAGATCCTTGCGGTACTCTACATTTAATAGTTAATTTTGATGATTCATGATTTAGAAAAGATACGTATTGTTGTCTGTCTTGTAAATAATTTGCAAACCATGAAAGAGCTTGACCTCTTACGCCATAGTATTGTAATTTATGAATTAATATTTTATGATCAATCGTATCAAAAGCTTTTGACAAGTCCATAAATACTCCAATAATATGTTCACTGTTCGCAAAAGCCTCAATTATTTTATCATACATATGCAAAATTGCGTAATCGGTAGAATGACCAATTCTAAAGCCGAACTGGTTAGGAATCAATGAATTATTGTTTTGTAAGAAAGTGTTAAGTCTTTTATATATTATTTTTCAAGAATTTTAGAGATACTTGGTAATAATGATATTGGCCTATAATTACTTATTAATGAGGAATCGTCCTTTTTATAAATAGGAATTACTATAGCGATTTTAAGCAAATTTGGACATACACCCGTTGAAATTGATAGATTAAGTATACATGTCAGGGGGGTTACGATATTAAAGATTATTTGTTTCAATAAGAGAACACTTTTACTATCATGGCCACTAGATTTTGTAGAATTTAGGTGTTAAACTACATTAATAATTTCATAATCATTTCTTGGAGTAAGAAATAAGGAATTGTCACATGGGAAATTCAAGGACTTATTGTAGTCCATGTCACCTGAATCAATATTAGCTGCCAAATTAGGGCCTACATCTACATAATACTCATTAAAAGCTTTTCAAATTTTAATTGGATCTGTTATTTGTTGTTCATTAATAAAGAAACATTTATTACTTTCTTTATTTTTCTTGCCTAAGAGTTCCTTTACAGCTTTCCAGAATAAATTATTGTTAGTTTGATTACTTTCTATGTTGTTAGAATAATATAACTTCTTGGACAATCTTATAAGAGATGTAAGATGATTCCTATACGTTTTATACTTCTTAAGCTTGTCGTTACATTGACTTGTAAGGGCTTCCTTATACAACTTTTTAAAGAGCGACTATGGAACGCAAAATACCCTTAGTAATCAATGGTTGTTTGGCCTTTTTACCTTTTTTTTTGACAAGGGGTATATTCTTATGATAATAATATAATACAACTTCTAGAAATTTTTCATATGCTAAATTTATTATGAGCTACATTCGAAAAAATATTATCAATGAGAGTTTGAGAAATGAATGAAATTCCTGTTGGTTTATCAATATGTGAGTTAAATGCGTAAGATTGCAGTGTACTACTAAATTTCACAATATGGTTATCATTAGAATTTAAAAGATTAATGTTAAAGTCGCCCATATAAACTTCTTTATTTTCTCGGGAAACAATGTTCCCGGTACCAAAAAACTACGTAGTTATTCCATGTGATATGTTCATCGGTTGATTATCCCATTTCTTTAAATGTATAATTATTTTTATATAATGTTTGTCTTCATCCTGTACTGCCCTGTGTATGTAGGTTGTAATCTAGGCTTGTATGTTTCTTTGTACATGCTTTATGTTGCTAAGTTCAATGGATAAAGTATGTGACAAATAGTATATATATATATAATTGAAAGAGAACTTTAGCTTTACTAAGAGGAAGACAAAGGAAGTAGAATCAGGTCCAAAATCATCGATTAAGCCTTTACCACAGAACAATCATTGAAATGCTGAGATGTTGTTTTCTTGAAAAAGCCATGGTTCATACTGTTTTTGTTGTTGTAATAACAATGTTTTTTTTCGATAATACATGACATTTTTTAATTGAAACTCGACCTTGTTCGAAGAGTGAATGGAATGGGCTAAACAATTAAATAACAAGTCAGGATTAATCAAACTATTTTGATGTCATAGTTTCGTTCTCTTGTTATTTTAGTCAATTTAATTTTCAAGACTTTAAACCTTTAAATACATGACATTTTGAGAAATGTTAACTTATCTTATTGAGATCTAGGAGAAAGTTGTATAATGTAATATATACCAAAGGTCAGAAGAAAAGAATCTATTCAAAAACCGGTACATATTATAAATATACAGAGAATACTTGCGTAATCCTATGTTTTAAAAAAAAATAATAATTTGTGCATTTTAGTACGAGACTGAAGCAAATCAAATGCCTAATGTTATGTTCTCAATGTTACCAAATATGGCAGACACGATTTGATGTCCAATTTGTCAACCCAGTTTTATGATTTTATGTAAAATGAGCGTCCGTCTGAGAGAAATTTTAATTCACATTATTCCTATAACTTTGCATTTAGGTATCCAATGTTTTCGAGGCCTCTGAAAAAGGTGGGCACATTTAAAAATAATTATTGTAGTTAGTGGTTGCAAAATCTATAAAGATATGCTTCAATCAAAAAGATATAAAAGTTCATATTTTAATCATAATTTGCCAACTAAGATCTCATTTGAATCAATTCAAGTGATGACATTGATGGTGGCATTGTCACTGAAGATGATGAAAACATGTTAAGATTGGTCTTAACAGTAATTTATGTAAAAATATGCAACAAATTTTCACTTCAAGGTATTAAATTAGAAACTTATATTTGGAATATTTGTTTTCATATAATTAAGATGGCGAAATATTTGCGATGTTTTACAATGTTCGCCGACCCAGAAAAATCGCTTTCAACACTTGAATTATTGTAGGAGGGGAGTTGAATGCAAATTAAGATTGTAATATGAAATTTCATATTTTGTTGGTAGAAGCGTGACATGGAAATAATTTCCCATGTCACTAAACATGATGAAAACATTTTGAGAAGACTGTTAGCAGTAAATTCAAAAAGGGCCTGTAGGTAAATAAGCTTCTACCAACAAAAATATGAAATTTCTTATAAAAATATGAATTTATTTTATTTTTGATGGAAGACCATTGTAATATCTTAGTCTTGCAGTTGACTGTGTCAAACGATAAGTTGGATTCTGGTGTAGTGAATTATAGTTATCACAAACAAATAAGACGACTTTGCACATGTGTAAGTATAGGCCCAATTGAAAATAAAGTTCATGCAGAGCAAAGATTATTGCAAATAAAGTCACTAATTGAATGTATAATTATGTATATGGTTATTAAAATCCTTGCAGAATTGTGTCTTTAATGACATCTACCATTTCACATTATGATACAATTTAAGTGAAATTTTCCCATCAAATTTATGGGGCTTATGGGTTTAAAATCACTAGAGCCTATGCTACTTCGATGATTACAAAATTGCAAAATTTCATTCATATTGCGAGAAAAAATACTTTGGAAAATCATGGATTATATTGATTTAGGTATAAAAATTAAGAGCAAATTCTGAAGAATCTTAAATTATTGCATTCTGCCATGAAAACTAAAGTCAACGCTCTCCATCGTCACGAAAGCGCCAAGCTTGTGCAGCTCATAAACGTCAACACGCTCCTAAACGTCAACATGCCCAGCTACCTGAACATTAGTTCGGACAGTGCGTACGGCAGGGAACCGGCATCACGTGTCACACACTCGTACAGTAATAGTTGGATGATCATATCATATCCATAGTAGAAGTAGTATGACACCAACTGTGTTACCTGATTACTACAAGTTACAACTAAAAAAATGTCGGTGCTTGATCTGCATCTGCTTTTGCTTGCTTACTTTTGTTCAGGCGGCGCCAGAGGAGGGGGCATTTGCTCCTATAATTTGCCTCCCCCATTCCCCCCAAATAATTTGTTTTTGCTAGTCAAGGCATTTCGGCTACATTAAAGGTATACTTGAGTATTGGTACTTCCCGAAATACCACATGTCACTAAATTGGTTGGTTTTAATTCCATTTGAAAGTTCATTGAATAAAACATGGGAAATGAAAATAATTCCCTTTCAAATGCTCTCAAATTTAAAAAATTGAGTTCAAAATATGTTATTTACATATCATCTAGCCAAAAGATATCTTGACTTTTTTGTTAATACAAAAAGTGCTTTAATTTACACTTCTTTAAAAAAAAAATCAAAATAGGATTGTAAATAGTTGTCGATGATAACTCTATCATTATTTTAACAAAACATCACATGCACAATATGGATGAAAATGGTTGAAACCAATGATTTTTGTTTAAAGCGCCCTCCTGAGTTGTAACGGCTAATTTTAAATGATAACCGGGTTTTTACTTGGTCGCTTGTAATTTTCTATACCTGTCGACCATGGTGGAGTTATAACTATTAGTTTGTACTTTAATGGTGCAGGTTTGGGTTAATAAAATTCAGTTTGACCAACACTCAACTATCCATTTAACAAGCTATCATAGCACCTATAGAAACACTGTACCCCAATGTTAAAAATAGCTTAGGATTTTTGTATTTGTTTTGCTTGTCACCTTGCCGGCCTCCCCCACCCCCCCTCCCCATCTTGAAAATTGCAATACACAAAGAGCGGCCGTTTGACCAGCTCCTAAACGTCAACACGCTTCTAAACGTGCAATACAGAGAGAGCGGCCGGCGATAATGCACACTGGCGCGCACGCTCTCAGATCGAACTGGAGTACGAGTGTGTGACATGTGATGCCGGTACCGTACCGTGCGTATTGTCCGAACTAATTTTCAGGTAGCTAGGGAAGCATGTTGACGTTTAGGAGTTGCACAGACGCTGCAAAATCACCCAGAAAATCACGTTAAGTTCAGCGCATGCAAATCAGTCAAGTTCTCAAACGAGTTCCTTGTAAGCCTCATTAGCATATGCGCTGCGGTCTGACTGGAAAATTATCATACAAATGGTGCGCAGGTGTGAGTGGAACCGGGTTGGTAGGAATCGTGTGCACAAGGTAACTTTGGGGCCGTACTTAATTATGTACGTGGATTAAGTCAGTATATTTCTTAACATTTTACTTGGCTAAGTAGTTTGTCTTAACTCGTATTCAAATCACATCTGAGCCATCTACTTTAGTAAGCCGAATTTTACGTTTTGAGGGGAGAAGGGAGAGAAAATGAGAGGGTGAGACAGAGGGAGAGAAAGAGAGAGAGTGAGATGACAGAACGGTGATGGGAAAGATCATACATGACAGAGAAAGAGGTCGTTCAGAAGAGAGAGAGGGAGAGAGAGAGAGGGGAGGGAGGGCGAAAGAGAAATAGAGTAATAAAGCAAGAAATTGGAACATGTGACAACATTTCAGACGGTACACCTGTATTAAAGAGACAAGTCGGAGAGACAACACACGTTCATAAAACACACTGGCAACTTTTATTTATGTTTTGAAATACGATGTCTTACATGAGAAACTGATGATGGGGGACAGGTGACTATATAAAATAGAAAGTAGATCTTAAATAAGGAGACCAACGAGAGACACATCAAACATTCGTTAAACACACTGGAAACTTTTATTGCAGTGTAAAAATACAATGTCCAATACGAGCAACCATAATGGTACTGGGCAAAACTAAATACATCAACAACATTTTCTGGCTAAATAACTGACGAAAGGACAGAAAAGAAGAAAGATTCATGAAATAGATAGCGATCTCAACCAACTACAAAACGAAAAGATAAATAAAATTGTCTTAAACAATTCTGATCCGAAATTTACAATAAACTTTACGACCTTTGATTAATATGCAAATCATCTTCATAATAAAAATATTATTAATTAATTATTTCATCCAAAACCGTCCAGGAGGAAAACAAATACATTTGGTTTCTAAAGAAATTGGAACATGTCACTACATTTGAGACAGTACACCTGTAATAAGGAGAAAAGCCGGTGAGACAGCAAACGTAAAAAAAATACACTGGAAACTGTTATTGCAGCGTGAAAATACAATGTCTTACTCGTATTACGGATCGTGCATCGGAACAATGGAGTTGAAGACATCTTTCAAAGATGAATCTCTCTATCTCTCGTTGTCTCTGTAACGCTCTCTCTCTCTGTCTTTCTATTTCTCTCCAGCTCTATCACACTCTCTCTCTCTCTCTCCCTTGCTCACCCCTCTCTCTCTCTCTCTGTTCCCCCTTTCTCTCTCTCTGTTCCCCCTTTCTCTCTCTCCTTCCCTCTCGTATTCTCCCCTCTCTCATTATTTCCCTCACACACACACACACACAACACACAACCACACGCGCACACAGAGACTCATATTGAAACGTTTGCTTAGATTTGTCTCATAAAAGAAGTTGACCACAACACACAGCGTTGAGGGCAGGGGTCACTGGCACATAACTGTAAAATACGTAGAACGCTCACCCCAATTTACGATGCACAGATCGACGTGTGAACATGCTGTGTTACGCTCGAGTGCACACGCCGCCATTTTTCATAGTCCTCGATCTTTTCAGCTCACAAATTTCAAGAATTCCAGCATGGCCTGTCGTTGAGAAAAAAAGCGGCGAACACAACAGAGGATTAAAGAAGATGGCGGATATCACGTGATCACGTACGAACGCTGGTCACATTTTTCGAACCACCATGATCCTTCTACATATATTTACAGTTCTATGGTCACTGGCTTCATCGGGCAGGTAATTCCATTTTGTCAAGGAGTAAATTCTGACAAAAAGATCCAACTAATCAAAACAAATTTGATATCAGAAGAAGGCTAACGAACAATATATTTATTAGCCGCTCACCCCAAAGCCGCCTGACCGCATTGGAACGAGTGAGGACTTACGATAGTGGCCGAAGTGCAATTGCAATTCGCTATTTTGCTCATCTCCAACGTAAAAAGAGACGACATTGTGCTGGAGTAATTTGTTTTCTTCGACAAAGGTACAGAAAAAGTGCACATTATTTTTGTATATTATACTTTTTGAAAGGTTACCCAAGCAACTCCCGGGCACCCCAATGCTGGAAAGAAACGCATTTTTATAAGAGTATTTGTTTGCAACATAAAATATTTGCAATTTATCTGAAATATACAAGTACAATAGCCCTTTTTCATGTTAAATTTGAATTGCAATTGTAAAGATGTTATATATTACAGTAGCAGATTTATCGGAGAGACGTGTAGGCTTAGTGATGACTGGAAATAAATTGTAGAGAAACATAGTATCAATAAATTCTTTACTTTTTGAGTGACTATCAGTATTCAGTAAATTTATATTGTAGTCTCCCATTATATATAATAATGTTGTTTCTGTCTGTAAAGAAGAAAGAAGAGAATAAATCTCGCCTAGAAAAGAATCAATTTTAGTATTAGGAGGTCTATAAACATTCCCAACAATAATATTGTTAGAGTTGACATAAACAATTTCAATAGATGCAGTTTAAAGGAATGAGTTATTTATAGTTAAGTCCGGTCTCTCCAAGAAATCAACGCTTTCTGAAATATACAAGGCAACACCGCCACCGATCATCGAGTCACGGCATGTGTGCACAAAGGAATAATTAGGTTCATTATATCCTGAAATTAACATGGAAGAATTCAGCAAAGTGTCTGATACTCCTAAAACAGAAAATGGAAATCCAGAGAAACCAATAACTCCTTGAGTTTATTGAAATTTAAGCATAGAGTTCTAGCATTTAAGTGTAAAAAAGACATCCTGTCATCATAATTTTCGATCTCTTGTAAAAACTATCAGAGAGATAATATGAACATGAATTTGGTTGGAAATCTAAATATATCAGTATCTTCAGTATCTTCTTCAGAAGTTTGCAAGTTGAATGAGTATTGCACATCTTATTCATATGAAAATACTGTTGTAATGTCCATACAAACTCATCATTTTCAACCATATGATTGAAAGGAAAAAGTTGCTCATTGCAGTTGGTACATATAAACTAACAATTTGATCATAATTTAGGTCACATACAACTCCACAGGTAGAGCACAGTACTATCCTAGACTAGACATGTAGGTATTTACAGTAACACATAAAGATTAACAAGTCAGTTATTCAATCAAAGAAAAAAAAATCAAACTACAAATTTCAATGTTCAGGCGGTATAAGGTCGATTTGAAATAAGAAATAAGAAAATGGCGGGAGGAAAGCACTCAGAGTCATCAAAATAAGTTCAGACGTAGAAGATCCGCTTTAGAAGACACAATTGATGCGTTCAATTTCCCTCTAGACGCTTTCACCAGTGCAAAAATTCTACCATCTACTGTTCACGAGTTGGTCACTTTCTTGCTCGTATACACATTGCATTACAGATCCTGGTTTAGCGCTGTGAGGTCTTCTTGTATTAAGGGTAACTCGACACATGCTCCGGCGACGATTACCCCGGTGACAAATGCTCCGCAAAAAGCGACAATTGCTCCGCGACATTTGGTCCGCGACATTTGCTCCGACGTCAAATGCTCCGCCGGCAGTTGCTCCGCCGACAATTGTTCCGCCGACATTTGCTCCGACGACATTTGCTCCACCGACATTTGCTCCGCCGACATATTTGCTCCGCCGACAGCGATTGCTCCGCCGACATTTGCTCCGCCGACATTTGCTCCGCCGACAATATTTCATTCATGGGTTATTTTTTTTGTTTTTGTTTTGTGTGATTTATTTTGTTGTTGTTATTCAGGGCCGTATAGCCAGCATTTTGAGAAGGGGGGGGGGGCTGCGTTTTAATTCCCCGATTATGAGACACTTATTGTGTATTAAGGAGAGAGACCAATA
>CP137670.1:5056292-5208198 GCA_037976565.1 Mesocentrotus franciscanus | reverse complement strand
CTGGTCAACTGCCTCTTCTACGGTCTTGGGTCGAGAATTCAAGGCATGTTGGCCTGCCTCCTTGTCCGCGGAACCCTGGCAGAAACGCATGACGACCTGGCCTTGGATGTAATGTTCCGGCAAATCAAGAAATGCCTGAGAGGCTAAGGTCATTAGTCTGGCAGCCCACTTCGTGATGTCCTCATCGGGGATCTGCCGAGCATAGGAGAAGCGCATCTGTGACACTTCGGGTAGCTCCCGCGAAGTGAAACGCTTCTCCAATTTTGCCACCAGCGTTTCATACGTTGTGCCGGGTTCCCGTTCAAGCACAGTGGCTACATACGTACTGGCTTCCCCCTCTAGGGCCCAGGATAAGTAGCTCCGAGACTGTTTGGAATCCCAACCACTCTCGCTGGCGTACAGTTTGAACTTGGCGATAAACGCCTGCCAATTCCCAGTCCCATTGAAGGCAATGGTCTTGGGAAGAGAAACCAGTCGGCATCTCCTCCCTTCCTCCACGCTATCGTTCACGGGTCTGGGCACGCCTGGCGAGTGATGGGAAACTGTTCTAGTAGGGGGCTGCATCGTCCTCCTCACCCGGGGTGGCGATTCGAACCGTACACCCTCGCTACTCACCAGTCTCGGGTCCCTCCTCCGCGGATCCTGTGATCTACGGGGGGACCTACGATATCCTTCTTCTACTTGGGAAGGGGATCTCTGACGGTGGTCTCTATACCTATCGTCGCGGCCTCTAGACTCACTACGATCACTCGGGTATCTTCGAGGAGAATCCCGATCATAGTAGCGATATTCTCGATCCCTACCATGATCGTACCGATCCCTGGAATGATCATACCGCTCTCTGTGATCATACCGGTCTCCCCTCCGGTTTCGAGGTGAGTCATGGCGACTCCCACGGTGATCTGATCAAGGGGAGTCATGGCGGCTCCCTCGGCGATCCGATCGGGGGGAGTCATGGCGGCTCCCTCGGCGATCCGATCGGGGGGAGTCATGACGACTCCCTCGGCGATCCGATCGGGGGGAGTCATGGCGACTCCTTCGGCGATCCGATCCACCCCTAGTCTCATATTGGTCGCGGTGCCTGGAACGGCAATGTTGCGACCTACGAGGGGGAGAATCTGAGTAGAGACCCTCATCGTCATGATCTGTTCTACGAGAGTCCCTGCGATCCCTTATTGGCGAAGACGCCAATTTCCGATCCTCCTAGCCGGCGAAACCCTCTCCCGAGCCGAAGACGTAAGTTTTCGCGGCGAACGGAAACCAACCGCCTTTTGTGGCGGAGAGGTCTCGCGGTCCATGGGATTAGCCCTCTCCTTCGTTTTTTCCTCAATCACCGTTGACTGGCCTCCCTCCCTTCCCAAGTGTGATGGTAAAGTATCCTTTGGATACGCATCGAATGGGTAGGGCGAGGGTGGCCGATTGTCTTCTGGTGTGGGGTTATCCTTAGGAGACCGCTCCTCCTTAGGGCTCAACCTCTCCGTAAATGGCGCAAAATTAAAATATGCTACGATCTCGGAGGGGTTCCTAATATGGGGGATCTCCATAAGCGACTCTGCGGTTATATCGCTCGCCTCCCTAAGCACCAGGATCCTTTCGGCTAAGGTCTTGCCGATGTTCGGAACCTGTAGTAGCTCTTCAGGCTCGCAGTAGTTAATCTGTATCTTCGGCATACTGAAGTTAACTTAAACAGTATATACTGTAGTACCGAAAATCAAATTCAAATTCAAATTCAAAATCACATATTCAAATACAAAATTTAAATATTCAAACACAAAATTTCAATATTGAAATACAAAATCTAAATATTCAAATACCAAATTTAAATATTCAAATATTCACGACTGATTGTTCAATCGTTCAAATACTTGTTCAAATATTCAAATACAACATTCACGGCCGCTGATAAAGTCTCTATGTCACCTTTTCACAACATTCAGACCGAATCCAACAGCTTAAGTGAATTTGTATTTTTACGAATATATTTATGTCGGGAGTAACTTACACTACGATGTTTATTTAAATCCTAATTGTATTTAATTACCCTTGCCTACAATCATCAAACCCTATTAACCATTCGGAGCGGGAAGCCCTTTCTTTAAAATGTAAGAGGGCAACTCCGCTTCCAAAATAATTCAGGTAGCGATAATATAATTCGAACGGCAGTAGAGTAATAAATCAAATCCTATAACCCATTCGGAGCGGGAAGCCCGTTCTTAAAACTGTAAGAGGGCAACTCCGCTTCCAAAAATTGTATAAATCTTAATTGTATTTAATTACCCTTGCCGATAATCATCAAACCCTATAAACCATTCGGAGCGGGAAGCCCGTTCTTAAAACTGTAAGAGGGCAACATGTAAACATGGCGGACCGCACGGACTAAACTTGGAAACTGAGTCTCTGGGTGAACTTTTTAAAACTGAAACCAATATGAGCAGATAGTGCACTTGATGTGGCAAACATTATGAACACTTGTACTGGCTCTAACTACAAGGCAAAATCATACAATTTACGGAGTGGGAAACTACCGAAAACGCAACGAAAAGCAGAAATGGCAACGCCCAACCCGGGACTGGTACCGGATAGCCAAAATGGTAACAAAGCGGCGGTCGCTGCTAGCGGAGCATCAGCCCCGGAGCTTCTGCTAGAAATGCGCAAGCTATTCGCGGAGCTGTCTCACGACATAAACGCTAAACTTGACAGGGTGGTTCAAGAAATCTCGGATGTTAAGCGCGACTTAGCCTCTACAAAGGAGCAGGTAGCTAACCTAGAAGAGTCTGTAGAATTCAACTCTTCACGACTCGACAAGGTGGAAACCGAAAAAATTCCACAGCTATCTGATGTTTTGTCTTCAAAATTAGCGGAAATTGAGAAGAAAATGATTCGTTTGGAAATCCACGAAAGAAAGGCGAACTTGTTATTTTACGGCATCCCAACCCAACCAAACGAAAATATCTACGAGGTAGCGGCAAGTGCTTTCTCAAACCTACTGATGATCCCGTCGAGGGAAGCAGAGCAAGTCCCCCTCATCAACGCTCATCGCCTGCCGGTCAAGCAAACCGACGTCAACGACGACCGTACATCAAGGAAGAAGAGCCCCGACCCCATCATTATTCGCTTCGCGTACATGCAAGATCGGGACCGCATACTTCGAGCTTTCGAAAGGCCACGCCACCAGCCTCGGGCCGAGGGAGATCAGTCCCCGACTCGCGAAGTGAAAATCACCGTCCGCACAGACCTACCGGCCACTCTAAAGCGGGAACGAGGACGTCTTGCCAACATTGCCTACGATCTCCGCAAAAATCATCATCTCTCAACGAGAATCAAGCTAATGGACACGACAGTAGTTCTTCAGACAAAAAAAGCTGGTGAGTCATCTGATCGCTGGACAAATTGGACATAGATATTTATATGCTCCAACCTTTTTTAATGACTCTAATTGCCTACACATTCAAATTATATATAGGCATATCTAACTTTATACTCAAACAGTTTTATCAAAAGCACCAGAAATATTGCTTTCTAATTGTTTGTTTTTTCTACCAGCCATCTCTTTTAAAAACAATAATTTAATTGTACCTCTTTGCAACTGTTTCCAAAAATCTATTGCGACGGATAAGAAACGAACCAACGCTGGCTAAATTAGTTTAGGGGAGCCTTCCAAAGTTGCGACTGTGCCCCGACGCGTCGGGGCGCAGAGCAGGATATGAGAACAAAGGAGGCGTCTTTCTGCGCCCATTTGCGCCCGTTTGCGCCGGGTACGAGAGGACGCAATTTGGTTTCCAGCTCATTAAAATCTGGCTATTGTTTGGAGTTTCATTGTTACGAGATAGCCCCGCCCCGGCGCGTCCCGGCGAAGCACTTGACATTTGTGAATGGGAGCTAAAACTTTGAAAAGCTATCGCGCCCTTTCGCGCCCGGTCCGGCGCATTAGTTAGCCCTGAAATCCCTGCTTGTGTGTCGCTCTCGTCTTGCGAGATTTGACTCTGAAAAGATTTACTTTGGCTACTGATTTGTTTTAATATTATTTTACGTAGATGACATTGGTTACAATTTTTGTTTTTATTGTTTATTTCCCTCTCAACATCGGAGTTCTGTAGGCGTCAATGTTGGCATGATTGTTCATTATTTCATCTCCTCCTGTTCTGTCCATGATTGTGTTCAATATCAATTTTAATACAAATTGATTTGTTCACGAAAAAAAATATTATTTTATACTTACCCCACTCTCTCTGACATTGTTTTCCTCATGCATGTTTTGACACTGTATTTGTTTCATATTACATTAAATTTGTGTATATTTCCTTTTTCTAGCGAAGTTATCGCATGTTTCGGTTTTCTTGTTTTGTTTTCTTAAATTTTCATTAATTTTTCGTTGTATCTTGTAAACCGTTCCGTCGTATGATCATTATAAATCATATAATTATATCGATCATCAATCTGTTATTTCAATACATAGGTCCTTTAAATCTATGTAAAATTAGAGAACGTATTTTTAAATCCGTGATTTTGAAAATGATACTTAATCAAGAACGTCGTAATTACTTTCTCCTTGAAATGAATTTACAGAGCGTTTTATATGTCTTACGATTTTTGCAAATGCAAATTATATCCGTATTGTCATGAACATCATCAATATGTTTCGTTAGAAAGAAGACGCTCATTTTCAGAATGTTGTTTCTTTGCAAAACACTAATGTTACGAACAAAATTAAATACACCGTACCCGTATCATCGGGGAAATCGCAAAACTCCCAGGAGATTATCAATTGCAAATCAACATAGTAAATTATGCCTAAATCGTAAGAATAGAGCATGCATTAAAAAGAAAAGCGTTACTAGGAAATGATGTTTGAAATTTCACGTCGATCATTTCAAGAAGAAATTAGTTTTTCATTCTGTTCCAAAGAAATTTTATCAAATATTTCTTTGCGAAGAAGGGGGGTTACAGCCGCGGCCAGTATTAGATCTAGGTCATTGTTGTGAAGAATTAAAATACGTATATATTGTGCTAAATTGGGGCCACGTGGTATCGAAAGAGCGTAGTGCGTTCTAGAACAAATACAGGCCATGGCAATTCGTTGAATTGCTTCTCGTAACATTGTTACAGAACTGTCTCGCTGTCTAAATAAGGATCCATCCCGGGGATCCATCAGGCATGTGTTGGTATCAAGTAGTAGATGGAATTTATAATGATTGCGTTATTTTGGGCCATTGATTTTTTTTTTGGCTAGCCCTTATTCTTCTAGTTCTACTAGGTTATCGAGAAACACAAATAGTGTTGATATTTTCCGCAATCCCTTTAGCGCCGAGGGTAGAAAAGCCTATAGAAAAGTCAGCTGGACAATAGCAATTTAATGTTGGTCGAACAATCAGGGAGAAATACTGGACAAACGGGTACACGATATTAGCTCACGTCTTCAATATAACCAGGGAATCCTGATATAACTATTTAAGCACATGCTCACAATATGAATATAAAATCTGGCTATTGTTTGGAGTCTCGTCGTCACGAGATAACCCCGCCGGCGCACTTACCGGCGAAGCGCTTGACATTTTGTGAATGGGAGCTTAACCACTTTGAAAAGCTTTCGCGCCCTTTCGCGCCCTTTCGCGCCCGTTCCGACGCATTTAAGTTATTCCTGTATTAAATCCCCGCGTGTGTGTCCGCTCTCGTCTTGAAAGATTTGACTCTAAAAATATTCACTTTGGCTACTGATTTGTTTAATTATTATTTGACGAATATGACATTGATTTAGATTGTTGTTCTGATTGTTTATTTCTCTCCCAACATCGAAGTTTTGTAGGCGTTAACGTTGGCATGATTGTTCATTTCTGTTCATGAATGTGTTCAATACTTGTATTATATTAATTTGTTCACGAACAAAACAGAAACGATATGTATAATTGTATTCCTTCTGTATGTTTTGACACATGATTTGTTTCATATTGCATTTATTTTGTTTGTTTCCCCTTTAATGGTTGCCTGATATGTTTTGCAATATTTTCTTTCTCATATTGCAGCGAGTTTATCAGATGTTGTTCCGTTTTCTATTTTGTTTTATATTATTTTCGTTGTATATTGAAAAGCGTTCTGTCATCCGATCAAAATAGGTCATATATCTAGATCATCAATCTGTTCTTTCACATGCAAGATCGATTTAAAGAATAGAAACGTAGGTTCTCTAAATCTTCGCCAAATCAGCTATTGTATTTCAAAACCCGTGATTTAAAAATGATACTTATAATCAAGGACATTGTAAGATTCTCCTTGAAATAAGATTATAGGGCGTGTATAAATATGTCATACGAAACAAACAAACATCTGCAAATTAAAAATATTACAAAAATGATACCCGTATTGTCGGGAGCCTGCATCATCAAAACGTTTCGGTAGATGGAAGACGCTCTTTTCGAAATGCACTCACCAAAATTCTGCTCGAATCATAAGGAACACTGTCTCCTGCAAAATTATAAAACTAATTTTACGAAAAAATGAATATCTGCATCATCGTGGAAATCGATATACTCCCAGAGAGATTATCATTTGCAAATCAACATTGTAAATTATGTTTGAATCGTATGGGACCTTGAATGAACAGAGCATACCGATTTCAGAAGAAAAAAACAGTGTTTATCGGACATGATGTTCGTTATTTCCACCTCGAACAATTCGAAATCGCTTATCTGTTCCAAACATGAAATTCGATCGAATATTTCTTTGCGAAGAAACTGTATTGATGGTGGCATTTGTCGTAACAATTTGTTGTCATCAATTGCTCGTGAGGTTTTGACGTTTCATATTTATTAGCTAGCGCTAGTAAAGTCTTTTTTAACGTGCCCTGTATATAGTTATAAGGCCTGAACACGTCATGTTCACATTGGGTGTTAGCATACGGATATTATAGTACATGTAACTTTTACAAGCACTTTGTTATTGCAACACAATGACAAAAGACAGCTCTTTGAGCAGCTAATAGTTGTTGCGCCCATTGTTCCGCACATAGGCGGCTATATAACCCTTTAATCACAATAGCACCCCTACCCACGCACACATACACAATCACCATACTCGGAATAAACTATTGTAATCAATCATTTATGAAAGTAAAATAAAGATGTTTACGCTTAGTGTTTGGATGTCACACTATCTACTGGATAGTCATAACCGTGTACAAAATCAATGTCAAGTGTTAGTGCATATCATTTTGCATTTTCACTTTATTACTTGGCCAAATTACATCCAATGAAAGGGATTTAGTAACATTACTTTGTGGACATATCGGATCATACCAATACATATTTTATTAATCACCCATCACTTTTTGCAATTGTCAACAAAGTTACTAAATCCCTTTAACTTGGATTTTCTCACATTACCTTATCAGTGGGCATATTAGCTCACAATGATGTAGTTACTTGATCCCTTCGATAGTGCGTTTTTTCCATTGTAATTGCTGATTTGCAGAAAATGCGTTCGAATAGAGCTGCGCTCAAATTTGTGAAGATATCGTTGCGTTTAGATCTATTTATTTGTCCATTAAACATATAGTATTGTACTTGTTCTATTCTTATCGATGTTAGTTATTCTATAGCTTTACATAATTATGAGAGGTTTTCACAATTATTGGTGACATCCTATATAATGAAATATTTATTATTAAACACGTATTCGGACTCCTTTTTGCGCAATTTGTCAAGAATTCTGAAAACTTATACATTTGCACGTTATAACCTCGATATGAAGATGGAAAACACGGTACGAGCGCCTGATGATATCGAAATAAAAGAATATTACTGTACAATAATTATAAAAAGTAAAATTGTTGAGTGTAAATCATGATTTAAAAAAGAAACTGAAGAGGAATCCACAGCGGGGGCGGTTGGTGTTGATCGGAGAGACAAATAGCATAATAATAAATAACAATACGTCCAACTTTCTCTCTCTCTCTCGTTTTCTCAATGTCATTTTCTATCTTCATCTCTCATAGTGTTTTCTGTTCCGCGATTTTTGATGAGATCGCGTTTCGACTTACTCCTAAATAAAATTAGATGATCATAATTATAACGTAGAACCAGATTTGACCCTATCTGAAAAATTCATTCAAATATATAACAATCATTGAAAGATAAAGGAATAATACAAATGTGACTTAGTAAAATGTCACAGACGAAAAGATGACATGAGAAATGATTGTTTCTCTCTCTGTATGTCTTAATTTCTCTATATCTCTTGCTCGCTTTCTCAGCGCCATTTTCCATCTTCATCTTTGGTACTGTTTTCCGTCCCAAAGTATTCCTTTCGATCTTGGGATAAATTATTATACCATAACCTCGATATGGAGAAGGAAAACACAGGACGAGCGCCTGATGATTTATATTATAAAAAGTAAAACTTTTAAATGTAAATCTGTGTTGCATCAAAATGATATGAAAAAAATGTTTATTATGCTATGATATTGACGTTACTTATATACGTCGGACATAATACTTTAGCGAAAGATATAAATAAACCCCAAAAAGTAACTAACAAAAAAATCAGAGCTGGGGGGTGATCGGAGATTCGGAGAGACAAATATCATAATAATAAATACAGTACAGACTACGTCCATCTTTCTATCCCTCCCCTCTCTCTCTCTCTCTCTCTCTCTCTCCATTGTCTGTATGTATGTCTGTCTTTCTCTCTCTGTCTTTCTGTCAATGTCGTTTTCCATCCTTATCTTTCATGTTGTTTTCTATTCCGACATTTGCTAGTATGCCGGCATCATTCCTACTAGCTTGAGACAAATTATTATAACATTTCCTGATAATGTACACAAAATTATACCTTATATTTATTATAGGAAAGGAAAATAGAGAACGAGGGACTGATAATGTCGAAATGAGAAGAATACTACTGTATAAAAATCATAGAAACTAAAAGTTTTGATTTTGAATGTAAATCTTTGTTGCGTCAAAATAAAATGATACGTTCATTTACGATATTTACAGAAATAATATACATCGGACATTATACTTTAGCACGAAAGGGTTATCTAGAAGAAGGTGGACAACATTATAAGAAAAAAGAATAAAACTTTCTCTTTTATTTATAAAAAAATAAATAGCAGAAATACCCTACCAAAACCGAAGAAATCTTGAAGAGGAAGACAAGAAAAAATAAGTATGAAAAGGACACAACAAATTACAAAAAAAGGATAGGATTCTAGAGCGGAAGATGATAGGGGAAACGTAATAGTTTGTAAGTATTGGCAAATTTTGACAAAGTATATACAAACAAAAATGACACAGAAATATTTGAAAGTATTTTAGACCTACGAAAAGATTTATGTCTTAGGCCCCCTACAGCTAAGTTACGTAAGAGGAACAATGAACGTGGCCAAGGGTAAAGTTCGTTGTCATGGTTGTAAACTCCAACAATAGAAGAACGGAACGGAAGTTACGTAAGAGGAACAATGAACGTGGCCAAGGGTAAAGTTCGTTGTCATAGTTGTAAACTCCAACGGAAGGAACGGGTTAACAAAGTTTTATTGACATGATAGGTTGAACGAGAACACAGATGGAGACGAAGACAAATACATTAAATTCTTACGTTGTTTGCACTTCTTTCTTTATTGTTTCGTAACATATAATGAATCACTATATTTTCAATATCATTTATTTTCGAATAAATAAAAGACTACCAAGACTTGACGGCGATTAACTCCTTATTAGCCACACCCTTTCAAAAAAAAACACTAGAACGCGATGCGGAAATAAAACACACTGAGGCACAACGCCAATTTCACGAAAATCCTGACGTATTCAAAGAGGGAGGGGGAGGAGGGAGACAGAGAGAGAGACAGACAGACAGAGATAGATAGATAAATATATATAAAGAGAGAGAGAGATGATTGTGATGAATTATGATTTTGTTCTAATCTCTGTCATTCATTTAGCTCTTTCCATTACAAACAAAACAAATCAAATATGCGTACAAAAATTCAATAAATATTTTATTGATACAGCAACCTCATATCAAAATAGGGTTCTAAGAGATGTATAGATAGAAAAAAATTAACAAAATTAAGCGGGAGGCAAAAACTAAAACAAAATGAATATTTCAAATTATGAGAAACGAAGTCGAAAGCAATTAAAGTAATTTTTTTTTTTCGAGAATAAAACAATGTTCATCTCAAAATTCATTTCCCAAATAGTCCTATATTTGATTTGCACATTTAAAAGAAAGGGCATTTAGTGTAGATCATGACATAATGTTGGTCAGAATATAGTTACAAAATGTGTCGAAAACCCATGTAAAACGATGGCTTAGGCCTATTATGTATGGCTCGGTTGATAATCGGCCGAGCTTTAGCAGACGACAATCATTGACAATGGGGAAATGAATGGAGGTATCGACCGATCTGCGCGTGCGGCGGTGCTTACGCAATTTGTATTGTGAGTGTATTAAAAGGAAAGACGTGAAGCTTCAGCAAAATAAGACGGCAATTTCCTCCAAAAACAGACCTTATTTTTGTATTGATGAACAAAACTTATATTTTTAGAAAGAAAAAGTCTGATCTTTAATTTTTACATTTACTAAAAATCACGAAAATGACTGAATGAGGCGCAATGAGCAATGAAAATAGAAAGCACCGCCAAATTTTCAATTACTGGCGATGTAACCGAAATCGCTCCGTCACAGATTTACACGACGAGAACGTGGACTGCCACGTGTGCCATTCTTTCAAGGCACTGGCCCGTGCCCGGCATTGCCTTAAAAGGACGTCACATTACCTTAAAAGGATGTCACCGTGGCAGTCCACGCTCGTCGTGTAAAATCTAAAAGCCCCTATTCGCCGTGAGTGGGCTCGCTCTCAAAGGGTTATGCTATTTTTTTTCACTTTCTCTTATAATGTTGTCCACCTTCTTTTAGCTAACCCTTTTGTGCTAAAGTGTATAATGCCCGATGTATATTATTTCTGTCAATAACATATAATGAACGTATCATTTTATTTTGATGCAACAGAGATTTACATTCCAAATCAAAACTTTTACTCTCTATAATTTGTGTACAGTAACATTCTTCACATTTCGACATTATCAGCCGCCCGTTCTCTATTTTCGTCCCCTATAATAAGTATAAGGTATAATGGGTAAATCATCAGGGATATGTTATAATAATTTATCTCAAGGAAGGGATGATGCCGGCATACAAGCAAATGGTGGAATATAAAACAACATGAAAGATGTAGATGTAAAACGACATTGACAGAAAGACAGAGATAGAAAGGCAAACAGAGAGTGGGAGAGAGGGAGAGAGAGGGGCGGGAGAGATAGAAAGTTGGACGTAGTCTGTACTGTATTTATTATTATGATATTTGTCTCTCCGATCACCCCCCACACAGCTCTGATGTTTTTTCTTTAGTTAATTTCTTTTTTGTTTGTTTATATCTGTCCGACGTAAATAAGTACCGTCAATATAGCATAATAAACCTTTTTTCTTCTTCATATCATTTTGATGCAACAGAGATTTACATTCAAAAGTTTTACTGTTTATAATTATTGTACAGTAATATTCTTCTCATTTTGAAATCATTAGGCGCTCGCTCTGTTTTTTTTCCTTCACCATATCGAGGTTATGGTATAATAATTTATCTCAAGATCGAAAGAAATACTTTCGGAATAAAAGCAAATAACGGAATGAAAAACAGTACCAAAGATTAAGATGGAAAATGGCGCTGAGAAAGCGAGTAAGAAAGAGAGAGAGAAAGAGACATACAGAGAGAGAAAACGTGGAAACGAGATCTCATTAAAAATCGCGGAACAGAAAACACTATAAGAGATGAAGATTGAAAACGACATTGAGAAAACGAGAGAGAGAAAGTTGGGCGTATTGTCATTTATTATTATGCTATTTATCTCTCCGATCAACCCCCACCCGTTCTGGTTTCCTCTTTAGTTTTCATTTATCATGATTTACGTTCAGAAAGAGTTTACAATTTTTGTTAATGACAGAATTAACGTAACTTGATCAAAATCGGTTCAGAAACAGCTGAAATATCAAAAAATACATCCGTTCAGATTTTCGTCGATTCACACTATATACTAACTTGGGGGAGGGTATAGAAGAGTGTTAAAAAAGTCACTTTAGAAATATGGTTACCGGTATTATTACCATTAGTATTTTTATTATGCATTTTAGAAAGATTTTCCTTTACTGATCATGACGCACCGTGAGTTCATTGATTACCAAAAAAAAGGTCAAACTCTCCCGTCTGACTATTGCAAAGAACGGCATGAGAGGAAAAGACACGACGCAAAAAGAATACATCGAGTTTTATTTTAATACAATATGGGTTGTTTATTAGAACCAAGTCAAGGGAGGAAAACAAAAACAGGATTTGACTGACAAAATATAAATTGTTCCAAGCTCAGGCTGCAGCGATATGCAACGCGTAGCGTGAATAATGGCGGGAGAGAATGATAATTCCTTTGTCCATTACGACGCTAGAATAATATCGCGACGTGGGAATTATACAAATACGTTGATAATCATTCAAAATACAAACATAAACAAGCGTCCCAAACAGTAATTAATTTGCCGACTATAACCGCATACATGTATTCATTCACATCATTCGTCTTTATTTTTTGTTGTTGGGGACAATCAAGCTGGCAATTAAACAACCATTCATCGTACACATGCAGTCATCTTTATTTCACATTTCTTACAGTCGTCACAAATATTAAAAGGAGGCGTATTAAACCAACAAAAAAAAAATCATGATTTATTCTGATCAAGATGGACGAGTGTGTTGATTGCCCCCCAAAACAAAAACGCTCCCACCAGACAAGTTCAGGCTGTGCTGTAGCAATGTACATCGCAAAGCTTCCACAATGATTGAAAGATAATACCCCGCCCGTTACGACGCAAAACGGCGCGGGAAGAATAGATCGCGACGCGAGAAGAATACATCAAGTTTTTACAAACAATGGGATGTTTATCAGAACGAGAACAGGAGGAGGGGAAGAGAGGATTTGACTGACAAATACACTCTGTATAGCAAGTTTAAGCTGTACCGCGGCGTTAATGTGCATCGCGCATCACGAGCGAGAACAATGACGGGAGATAATCTTCCATCGCCTGGTAGGACGCGAAAGGGCGCAAGAAGAATAGAGCGGGTTTATACCAACAATAGACAGTTTCTTTTCATATGCAAGAATCAGGCGAGGGTGACTATCGCGCCCCTTCGCGCCCTTTCGCGCCTGAATGCGTCTCTTGAAAACCGACCGTTCTATTCATCGCGCCCCGACGCGTCGGGGCACAGTCGCAACTTTGGAAGGCTCCCCTTATTTGGCTCCGTTTCTGAATGACATATCTAAAAATTGTCTGTTTTGTATTTTATTCAGAGGACTAAATAATTCATTGATTATAATAGAATTGAAAGTATAACCTTCTTCTTTCTACTGTTTTGTAAACAGAAAGTTCTTAGACTAAATACTCTTTTTTTCAGAAATCCTGTCAACGTAATTATATTAACCCTCTTCCATTTTCCTCTACAAAAGTATCCTAATAATTAGGGGCCACTAAACATCGTGTCTCAACCTCATGAAGCATGCCTTGGTTGCTCCTACAAGCTCCTGATTTTCTTTTGATTTTCTCCCTCTTCAATAATTATCCTTGGCAGTATTTTCGCCAATACTTACTGAATCGGACGCACCCATAATCCAATGCTTTGCAAAAATTCGACCTGATGATCTGATCCATGTTGTTGTTTTCTTTTAGATAAACACAACGTGAACATAATGTACTAACCTATATTCGTACTAACAATTAATCTTGACATTTTGGTAAACATCCAAATTTTGATTCATCTTCTGCATAGTTCATGCAAATGTCTTTTAATCATCTTCTCCTCAATATAGTGTTTATTATGCACAGATGCAGGAAGAGCCTGTCCTACCATTTTTTTTCCTCGATAGAAACTCCTTGATTGATCGACTTTTCAGACACTTATTCTAATGAAGCAGCTTCCCATTTTATGAAAATATTGTATACTGAGAATTGTATACTACTGTATAAATATGTTTAGGTTTGCACCATAGCTGTCATGGAACCCGCAATCTTGTTGTCTTCTCCTTTTACTTAAGATTTGACTCAAGTTATGGAAGACTCTTTTCATACACTGCTCTGAGTTTTGCATAAATGTTTAATTATACAGACATGAAAAGTCTTTAAAGATTGTCAAAAAGAGTAAAGGGAAACTCTTGATAAAATGTTATTTCATGCATATTGATTCGTAGATCCAGTTTGCGTTTAAGACAGTGATTAAAACGTTAATTTACCTAGACTGTGCAAAAAAGAAAAGAAAAGTAAACTGCTAAGCAGAGCTGGGAAAATAACAATGATTATTTTATACTCTTAACGGCCTATAATATTGTTTTTTATTTAATTGTCCACAGGCCTATGAGCTCATTTAAAGGCCCTTATTTTTTTTTAAATTTTCTTCAATTTGCATTATTTAGAAAATAGGAACACGATAGAAATAAAGAAATTTTTATCGTCTACCTTATACAAGATTAATGTTACGAAATAAATACCTAATGCATGTAAACAGTAACGGAGCAACAAAACATGTCCCGATATAATGGCTCTGGTATTTTCTTTCTTACTCCTTATCATTTGCATATCATCTAATTCAAATGAAGTGAAATGTATTAAAGCAAGGAGCTTCAGGTAATGTCTGTAACTCCATGGCTCACAAATTACTGTCAATGTGAAAGCTCCTGTTGGTATTCTCATAAATACCTGAATTCTAATGTGTTTATAGAATATGTTACGACTAATTCAAGCTCACAACTAAATGTTCAATAATTTAATCCGAATATAGTGTCGAAAGCCAAATACCTTAAAAATCTGATTTTCTCCTTTCCACATTAAATCTTACACGTCTAGATCACGCTCCAGTAACTCGTTATACTGAAAGTGTCGGAGGTTTAATTTTATTGTAAATGCTCTGCATGAAATTTTTGCTTCTATTGTCAACTTTTCAATTTTGTACTCAGGCCTAGACCATGAAATTCATACACCTGTCGAACGTCTTGTTCATGAAAAAATGTACTCAACTGCAGTGCATGCTTCCGATGCAGTCTCGCTTAAAATATTTGTACAAAATCTTATTCAAATTAGCCAAATTGAGACTACCCTGTTATTCTTTGTCGATAAGGTGAAGCACCTTCGAAGTTCCTTTCTCATTTTGTTCTTCTTTCTCAAATTAGAAGTATGCACCTGCCAAGTCTCGAAACCGGCATACGTATTGTTCTTTTTATACCAAGAGTAAATTACAACGCGCTCTTTCAGTGCTTTTATTTCCACGAATAATGATTCAGAGTCAATTTTACTAGCCTGTGTGCACACATTTATTATCAGATAGCTACAAAAAAGTTCACCCGTAAACTCATTTTATAATAATTATGATAGACATGCAATTGTCATATGTTGTTCGTTATGTTGTATGTATTTCCCATTCACCTTCCACCCTCACTCCATCTCTTTCTCAACCTCATATTTCCATTTTCATCTTGAATTGTTTTAACTATGTTCTATATATTTCTTATTTAAAATATGGCCTCATCAAATAACTTTCCATTTCAATCCTTACGGGGTGACGATTTTATCTCCGCCCAATCTACTATACATCCACAGCGCGACGATAACTCTAATACAATAGAGCACACGCGTGCGGACCAATATGAACTAAATGCTACAAGTCGTTTATGCGAACAAACTCCTGAATATTTATACCATATTGACCCCAATGATACTACTACAGCACCACAAACTAGCAAATATTACACAATAAATCAATTTACTGAAGATATCATTCCAAAACAACAAGAAGCACTCTCCTGCTTTCACCTAAACATCCGAAGCTTAAGTAAAAACTTAGACCAATTTAAGTACTTAGTTGAAAATATATCTTCACCCCTATCTATAATTGGCCTAAGTGAAACATGGCTTCGCGATGAACCTCACCCAATTTATAACTTGCCTGGCTATAACTTCATTTCAAATAATCGAAAAGACAAAATCGGAGGTGGTGTTGCGTTATATGTCTCTTCAAATATTAACTACAATTCTATATCTCAACTGAATCTCATGTCAAACTCAATTGAAAGTATATTTATTGAAATTACGATAGAAGGCAAATGTGTGATCGTTGGATCAATTTACCGTCCACCAAATTCTCCGCAGAATGACTTTATATCCTGTCTCAGAATATTACTATCATCAGAATATATGAGAAACAAATCTTGCATAATAATGGGTGACTTCAATATAAACCTCCTTAAAGTAGAAGATTTTTTCTGTCAGGATTTCTTAGACACTATGTTTACACACTCACTCATTCCTTTAATTAACAAACCTACACGCATCACGAATTCTTCAGCAACACTCATAGACAACATATTTTCAAATCATCAAACACACGCTTCTACGGGTATAATTTTGACCGACATCAGCGACCACTTCCCAATATTCTCGTTCACACCCTTCCCCAAGGGCAAGGACAAATCTCAAAAATTGGCGATGGAACGTCGCAAACTTACAGAGGATAATATGAACAAATTTAAACAAAATTTAAGTATTAAAGACTGGTCGCATGTTACCAACTGTGAAAATACAAATGAATCATTTGAAAGATTTCTTCTAACTTTTATTTCACAATTTAACACAGATATACCATTACAACGTCAGTCAGAAAATAATACAAAAAAACTCCTCGTCAACCTTGGATAACAAACTCGCTGCTACGTTGCATCAACAGAAAAAACCGATTATTCTATAAATACAAAAAAAGTAAATCAATTTCCAGCGAGCAAAAATACAAAAATTATAAAAATAGATTGACTAGTATTTTGCGTTCTGCAAAAAAGGAATATTTTTGTAATCAGTTTGAAACTCATAAAAGGATCTTAAAAATACATGGAAAATAATAAACTTTGCACTGAACAAGAACCCTGCGAAAACAAAAATACAGGAACTTCGCGCGCAAGATAATACAACTCAAGACCCAGTTCAAATTGCCGAATATCTGAATGATTATTTTGTAGGAGTTGGTCCAACTCTTGCTGGAGCTATTCCACCCTCGAGAAAAAACTTCTACTCTTTTCTTCAAAATCCAAATCCAAAATCCATATTTTTCATCCCAGTGCAAGAAACAGAGATAATTGACATAGTAAACAATCTACCACCTAAAAGAGTCCTGGCTATGATGGAATCACGAACAGTATTTTGAAACATGTAATCTTAGAAATTGTAATCCCATTAACTCACATTTTTAACTTATCGCTTATAAATGGTGTCATTCCCTCACATATGAAGAAAGCAAAGGTTATACCCATATACAAAAAGGAGATACACGTGACTGCGGAAACTACAGACCAATATCCCTATTAACAACATTTTCAAAAATCTTAGAAAAAATTATTTATACGCGCACCATTAAGTTCTTAACAGAACTTACTTTCTGACTCTCAATTCGGGTTTCGCAAAAAACATACAACAACTCACGCAATGCTCATATTTATAAATAAAGTCGCTCAAGCAATCGATGATTATTCACACACCATTGGAATCTTCCTGGACTTCTCCAAGGCCTTCGACACTATAGATCACGACATTTTATTATATAAACTCTCGCACTATGGTGTGAGAGGAAGGGCCTTGGAGTGGTTCAGGAATTACTTACAAGACAGGACCCAATTTGTCTCAGTCAATAATTGCGAATCAACTGTCAAACATATTACATGTGGTGTACCACAAGGGTCGTTACTCGGCCCGCTGCTCTTTATTTTATATATAAATGATCTTAAAGGCGCATCTACCACCTTATCATTGATCTTATTTGCAGATGACACTAACATATTTTTATCTCATCGTGACCCACAACTTTTATTAAATACTGTTAACTATGAACTTACTTTAGTTTATGAATGGATCCAGGCAAACAAACTCTCCTTGAATATTAACAAAACCAATTACATGTTGTTTAGCAATATTATTGACTCACTTCCGGGTGAAGTATTCATAAATGGAGCAGCCCTTGACTGTGTTCAATCTACAAAATTTCTTGGAATATACTTTGACAACAAACTATCATGGAAAACACACATCGATGTACTCTGCCGACTTGTTTCACGAAATATTGGTGTAATAAACAAATTTAGACTTCAATTCCCTCACAAAATATTATTATCTCTTTACTCAACCCTAATACTGCCGTATTTACATTATGGAATTCTTGCTTGGGGTAATTCAAACACCACATATATTAATAGAATACTTCTTTTACAGAAACGTGTACTCAGAGTGATAAATAATGCTAACTATTGCTCACATACTGACCCTTTATTTTCGAAAGACAAACTTTTAAAAGTCAAAGATTTATATCTTTCAAATCTCGGCATATTCATGTTTCAGTTGTCTCGCCAAGAACTCCCATCAGCCATAATTGAACTCTTTACAAAAATGACGCTATACACACATACCAAACAAGACATGCAACACGTGCTAACTATCATCTTCCTCTAACCAGGACAGTTTTCGCCCAAAAAACAATTTCATACACAGGGCCAAACTACTGGAGCAACATTGATCTAAATCTCAAACGACTTAACAACTGTGGCAGCTTCAAAAAACATATTAAATTGTTATTATTGAATTCGTACGTGTAATATTGCACAACTATACAATTTTTTTCCCGACTGTGACTCCCGACCTTGAACATTCTATTCTAAAACTTCCATTTATCTCTTCTCAATCTTCTTCTGACCCCATTATTTACCTTCCCCTTCCTATTTCTCTTTTTCCTTACATCCATCATCCATATCACTTTAATGTTTTGTCTGTATACTTTGCTTTTTTAATATTATACTTCTACCTTATTATGAATGACACTGTGTCAAAATTTTCTGAGGAACTTAAATTCTACAAGCTATATGCTTTTTATTAAGTTCCTTTTTCACATGTAACTCCGAAATTATTTAGTGTAAATGCAATACAACTTATGCTGTGTAGATGTCTTTATTGCTCACGAATATCAATTTTGTAAATATGCTATGTTTTGTTAATGTATTGTTTGTTTTTTTTGTTCATGTGAAATAAAAGAAACTAAACTGAAAAACTAAACTGAACTACGCTTCCAAAATAATTCGGGTAGCGATAATATAATTCCGGCAGCAGTAGAGTAATAAATCCCTATGGGTCACACTCAAATACTCCACTCACAAAACACATTCAACTATCACAGATATATACGTCAAAGCCAAGCTAAAGTAATGGATAGACTAAGCCTCAAGTAATTATTAATGCTAGGTCCGCACCCAAAATACTCCACCCCGTATAACAATAAGTTACCTTGGGTGAGGGGTGCGGTACGCAAAAGAAGGAATGCGTGAATGGGGTATTCGGCGTGCCCTCGTGGCGGCTCCTGCCTCACCCTACAATTAAAATACGTTAAGAAAACGGTCTCCAAACTCCTATTTTACGGAGCAAAGAAACCTTAATTACGACTTACAATATATTAGTAGATAGCAAGCGATATACTCACTTGTCACTCGCTCCGCGGGTCCGCGAACTTGTCCGCGATATAAACTTACGAATAGAAACTTAGTTACAAAATACAATAGAATTATAGCAAGCGCAACTATAATTCGCTTAATTAAAATCGCGCCGGAACGAAAAATACTCGCAGCGCCATTATAGTAAAAGGCTTACTACGGGTATAATTGCTCACCTTTATCGTCACTGCAACGGTGTAAAGCAACCTCGTTGCAGTGGCTCTGCGGTGATCCTTATATCGAGGAGACTTGCTGTGAAGGCTGTTTCCTCTAGTGCTGTGTGTTCTCTCTTGTCTGTGTTCTGCTCTGTATTCTATATATTCTGATATCCGGTGAGGCGGCGGGTTTCGGCCTCTTTATACATCCGCACGCATGCGCGTACGTGCGACCATAAAACGCTGCCCGACGTACGCACATGCGTGCGGCCCGTATAATCGGGGTTCTCCATAGAGCTTTAATACCATGTCATAATTTGGCATACCGCCTTATTCTAATTTCTAGTTTAAAAAAAGTAATTTTTCGATGCAATATTACCTTTCCAGCCATTTAAGACTCGTTTAGATTGATCAATGTTATTCTCCGCGTATCCAATATGTAAGACCATCACATCTTTGCCGAGCACAGGTTTTTGGTGAGATGAACAGTTTGAGAACTGTGTCGCCATAGTCTCTGTCACGGTACACGCATTTAATACAATGCACAGTAGTGGAACGATACAAGCTGCACAGAGATACGGGATATGTAATATATTGTGTGCACAGAGCACTAATGCATTGTCTTCAATTCAAATAGGGTCCTCTTTACTAGTTTGGCCAGGAGGGATTAGAGGAATTAGCGTGGTCACTGACAGGTGGTTATCTCATCAACTCAGCTGTCAATTAACATAAGAAAAAGAGCATCATGGGGGACCAACGAGCACCGCTTATACCCTTTTTTCTATATACAGGGAGCAAGTAGCTACAAGTAGTACAGTGAGGCTTGAAAGTGCCAGTTCAAAGAAAATCACAAATATGTCAAATAACGTATCACTAGAAACTGGTAAGCTAACAGATGGCCATCATACAAGTTTTAGGTCAACTACATATCGGTGATTTATAAAAATACAAATAAAACCACCTCCATAGCATCTGGGATATATGAGAGATTCACCAGAAAATTAACGATGTTTTAATGCCGTCACAATATGAACCAATCCTGCCCAAGCAGACGACATCCCATAAAGAATGAACATAACTGCAATGCTATTATTTCTCAAATTATAATGAGTTTAGTGTTTATAAATGTGATGAAATTTTACACCATTCAAAAAGGGATATGAAACCGATTCTGATAACTAAATTCTTTTGTTTGTAAAATACACAGGGTAGGGGTTAATAAACAATCAAAGAAACCAAACGTTCAAATTGAAAACCCCCGGAATGATAGCATGGACGGCATTTGTTCCCTCTTGAAACGCTAAACATACCGCGGTGTATGCAGCTGAAAATACAATGGCGTCTTATTTTGTTTACAAGCGACGGATTCCTTTATTTTTTATCCTTGCATTTTTCATCAAAATAATACCATGCGCGGGGTTTAGAGTGAGGCAATAGATTAAACATTTAGCCTGAGGGTAGTGAAGTAAGAGAAACAACTGAAGAAAAGATCATGAAACAGGCACTGAAAATGTCATGGGACATCGTCTGCTTGTGCAAGTTATGTTTAACATGTGACGTCACACATCTCGGCAGCGACCAGAGAGCTTTCAGGTGCTTTGCCGGGGCTGTATTTAAGGGTTTTGTAATTGATAATAATTCTTTATTCGAATGTTTCCATGCATTGAAAAGTTTCACCTTTGCAATAATGTCAATAAAATTAGTTCTTTAAATCAATGAACCTTCTTTTTAAGCTACAAACGTTTTGATATTGTGAATAGGAGAGCAATATAGAGTATAGGGTAAAATACAGTATGGAGCACACCGAGAGGAAAGGAAGGAGATAGAAGCAATGAGTTGATATACTCTTCTTAAACATAAACTCATATCCTAAACTGATTCCGGCGTATAAGTATATACAATTGTGCAGAGAAGTAAGACCTCTGACTAAGAAACATGACATAACTTTTTTCCAGCTATGTTGAGTATATCTTTTTTCCAGCTGCATTGAGTATTGTGGGGAGAACCGAAAAATGCTGATTGACCGCTGACAGCCGCGTCGCGGAAAGCTACGTCAGTAATCGCGTCGTCATCGGGAGCCGGATCAACGAGAGTCGCGTCGTCCGTCGTGAACACAAAATGTGAGCAAAATTATTCGTACTGGTTCCTCCCAGGAATATGAACTCGAACAGGTGTGAACTCGAACAAGCCGGCCATGTGAGTATAAACTAACTGAACGTGTGGTCGACCATATCTTCTCCAAGCGAAGTTTTCTTTCTTTCTCCCTTCCCCTTCCCCTGCACTGTATTTCTTTTTGGTTCAATGTAGATTTAAGTAGTTTAAGCTAAAGTGTGTACTTGGTAGTGATTGAGCCGAAGGGAGACATGGAAGACAACCAGTAAATTATTTTAATAATTTTTGGCTTAAATGTCAATCCAAAACTTGTAATTGTCCTTATTGAAGGTCTCGTAGTGTAGTTGGACGCGCGAGAGAGAAAGGAGAGAGAGAGAGAGGGAGATAGAGAGATAGTGAATGTGAGTAGTCCTTCAAATTTTCGTTAAAACGTGTAAGCATTTATTATTAGCCCCATACTTCTCACCGTACAGACCAGGTTTGAGGCCAACCCTTCGCGCCGATTTCCAAAATCAACAAACGAGGCAGCAGGGTTGGGCTGGTGGGTTATGCTACATTTACACTATGCTCCGGGCAGCCACTGCAGCCCCGTTTGAACGAAACGTAGTGCGCCGTGGCATTTCGGCCATTGTTTCTCTGTATTCAAGTTTAGTTAGGTCTTGCCAAGGGCAGCTTTGAAGCACGTCTCTGCTCATGGTACAAAAAAGGCCTCCCAAGCAAAAGCAATCATTGTATCCTTAGGCTAGCGCGTCGTGTCAGACCGAAGTAGAACAAAACACGCCTTAGCGCGCCGGGCCCGTAAACCGTCCCACTACGGACGGCCTCCAAGTTTTGTTACGGCCTATTACGTACTGTCGCGTTTTGTTGCGTTCACCCCTTTTTACTAACGCCTACTAGGACCCCGTTTACAGTGAGAAAAGGGTCAGGGCCGGCCCGGCCCGGCCGCGGCCTACTCGGCCCCGCAATTGTGTGCGATTACAGTGGCAGTCTCGGCCGCGCATTTGGCCCTGCGTGCGTTTACAGTGAGAACAGCCCGGGCCGAGCCACGGCCCGGCCGCGGCCGAGACTACCTCCAGAGTAGGGCCAAATGCGCGGCCATTTTTGGCCTCGCATTTGGCCTTTTGCGCGTTTACAGTGCTAGGCCGGGCCGCGGCTCGGTCCGGCCTTTTTGCTTACTGTAAACGGGGTCTGGGTTACTCATCCACACCGTGACTGCCGTGAGAAATTTGTTGACAGTTTAAGAATCTGGCACGGCATCCACGGTAATCACGGCCTGTCACGTTTGCCCATTCCGCCCCGCGCGCTGTCTCACGTCCATCCCGTTTTGTCCACGGTGGCCTGAAACGTGATTGCTGGGAACATAGACCCCGTTCTCACTCACTTCCTATACCGATCAAAGCTAGATCGCTGTGAGTCTAACTAACCGGTCTAACTGTAAGTGTGAACAGCCAAGCGTTCCGGACGGGAAGCGGTCTTCTGGACCGGTTCACTTCTTAGATCGCCGCCCTAGACCAATCTAGTTTGCATCGTGAACATAAACCGTGCCAGGAAGCGATCTTCAATTGGAAGTGAGTGTGTTTCGGCGGGAAAGTAATGAAAGAGAAAAAGAGATTACACTACAAGAATACAAAACAGAGAATGATATAAGGAAAGAGAGATAAGATGATAGAATGATGAAGATAACGAATAACATAACAGATGGTGATAGAAGGGAGAAACAAATATTAACATAAGGAAAGACAGAAAAGGAAATTGATAGAATGATAAAAACAAAAAAATAACATAAGAGAAGGTGAAAGAAGGAAGAAACAAAGGGTAGCGATAGAAAAGATAGAAAGAGAATATAATAAAAACAATTAACAACATAAGAGAAAATGATAAAAGGAAAACGAAGAATAACATGAGGGATGGTAGGAAGAAAATGATAGAACGATACAAACAAAGATTAACATAAGAGAAGGTGATAGACGAAAGAAAGAAAAAACAACATAAGGAAAGACAGAAAGAGAAAGTGATAGAATGATAATAAAAAAGAAAAGGTGATACAAGGATAAAACAAAGAATAACATAATAACAGAAAGAGAATGTAATAGAATGATAAAAAAAATAACATAAGAAAATATGAAAGAGAAAATAATGGAAGGAAAACAAAGAATTATATGAAGAAAGATAGAAAGAAAAAATGATGGAATAATAACAACAAGCAATAACATAAGAGATGATGAAAGAACAAACAGAATAACAAGGAAAGAAAGAGAAAGTGATAAAGAATGGATAATGGAAAGATAGAAAAGAAGATGAAGGTGGAAAAACAAAGAATAACATAAGAAAAACTGAAAAACTGATAAACGAAGAATAACATAATAAGTGAAATAAGGAAAAACAAAGAGAGAAAAGAAGATGAAAGATGAGAAAACGAAAAATAACATAAGAAAAAAACAGAAACAGAAAATGATAGAACGATACAAAACATTTTTTAAAAAAGCAGAAGATGAGGCACTCTATTCGGTTTTAAATTCCGCGCGAAACTCCAGCAGCAGGAGCGGTCTAGCTCGTTTGCGCTTTACCATTGTATCAAGAGCGGTCTAGCTCGTGAGTGTGAACATACATGAAGCGTACCTCTGAACCGATCCAACGGATCGGTCTAGCCTGGATCGGTTTAGGAAGTGAGTGAGAACAGGGTCACAGTGTAAACGTAGTATTAGATGTATTTGTATATTACAACAACACAAAACAAAAAAAACGGCATTAAGAATAGTATTTAAAAAGCACATATTAACTAGTTATCAAATGGAATTCAAACCGTAATTGGCATTATAAATCAGTTATAAGTAGGTATTGATAAGAACAATGTTATATTTCTTTTGAAAGTACAATGTCCCATTTGCAGGCCAAACAATAAAAAGGTTAAATTCCAACGGCATTTGAAAGATAACACTACTTTAGAACTTCTCTCAAAACGAAAGGGCTTGAAAATGCCTTTTAGTGGGAAAATAACGAGCATTTATCGAATCGACTTTAGTGATTGCAATATTTGTTGCAATATTCTGATTTTTAGACCCTTGTACCGAATAATCGTACGTTTAATGCTGCCCAAAGGTTCAATCAGTTTAATTTTGGCCATTACAAGAACTGGGTTATCGATGTTGACAAATGCATATGTACATTTAGAGCTCATTTTGTATATGTTATTACTAAAGAAAAAAAAAGTTCGCATAATGGTATAGGTATCGCACGTCCGTGTGCTGCCCTCTACATACCCATCATGAACATCTTTAAAATGAGTCCATGTATTTATAAGCAAATGATACGCCCCCTTTTCATAAACAGGCTGAAGAGCAATCATTGTACAATTGTCATGCTGCTTAACAAAAGATAAGAGGGTAAAAAAAAGTTAGCCTACACGACCTATTGAATGAATGTGAATGAATATAATTATACCTAGTTTCGAGAAGGGTTGAAAACAAGTAACTTTCAAAACTCCATTTCAATTCCTTGAATAATAATAGGTAACACATAACACGTACAGTGCATTTATCTTCAACTATTTTTTTCTAATTTCCGCGCCCAAAATTTGAAAATGATGTTCACAAAAATTGTAAACGAGTTTTAAGTCAGAATTCTATAATTTCGTGAATATATCAATTCATTTCTTCTCCTATGAAATCTTACATCGCCACTTCGTTAACTTCTTTAAATATGTTTTTGTCATTATCTTTATAATCATTATTATTATTACAATTATTATTTACTGTTTTAGCCATTTTTTAGGGGGTGTGGCAGCCTAGGTTTTTTTTATTGTCCAGCAGTTTTAGGGCTAGCATTCTTCAATTTTATATTAAAACATACAAAATACATAATATCAAGATAATCATATCACTATTTTGAAATGAGATAATGCCACTTGCATTAAACTTTGAAAGGTAATTCATTGGATATAGTAAGAATTCTCAAAAATTCTAAACAATTCAGTGTCATCTTAAATAAGAAGAAAGATAAAGACAAGGGTATAAGAGAAAGAAAAAAAAGGAGATATGAGAGGAAATGGACATACAATAGAAAGAGAAAAGAAAGAACAGATAATAGATTGAGAGTATTAAAGAGAGACACAGAGAGAGAAAGGGATAAGGGGATGGCGTAGAAAAAAAAGAGATAACAAGGGACACAAACAAGTATAAACATAGAGAAAAGGGGGAAGACAGGGAGGGAGATAGACATGGGATCAAGGGCGTCAATCCGAGTTTGAGCATGAGGGGGGGGGGGCACAATTACATGTCACCTTTACAGTTATTTTCAAAGTTATACCACGTTATGTTGCTACACACACACACACACACACTCTCTCTCTAGTTATTCTGTTTCACGGCATGTACTTTCATTGGTGACCGGTTCATTTATTGTCTTTTGTTATCTTTGACGTGTCATTACATTACAGAGAAAGAAGACGATTCGTTGTACCGTTCTCGACTCTTAATCCTTGTCTGTATTCAGTTTTTCCCCCTCCCGCGCGAAGTCTGGAAGCTTTGACGTTGCATTAAATTATTAGGGAACGAAGACAATCTATTGTACCGTTCTCGACTCTTAATCTTTGTCTGAATTCAGTTTCCCCCTCCCGCGCGAGGCGCGGAAGTTTTGACGTTTCATTAAATTATTAGAGAAAGAAGACGATCCATTGTACCGTTCTCGACTCTTAATCTTTGTTTGAATTTAGTCCTCCCCCATCCCCTCCCGTGCGAAGCGCGGAAGCTTTAACGTTTCATTAAATTATGTAAAAAAAAGACGATTCGTTGTACCGTTTTTGACTCTTAATCCTTGTTTGAAATCAGTTCCCCCATCTCGCGCGAAGCGCGGAAGCTGTGCCGTTTAATTTAATTATTAGAGAAAGAAGATGATTCGTTCTACCGTTCTCGACTCTTAATCCTTGTCTGAATTCAGTTTCCACCCTCTCGCGCGTAGCGCAGAAGCTTTGACGTTTCATTAAATTATTAGATAAAGAACACGATTCATTTGTACTGTTCTCGACTCTTAATCTTTGTTTGAATTTAGTCCTCCCCCATCCCCTCCCTCGCAAAGCACGGAAGCTTTGACGTTTCATTAAATTATTTAAAAAAAAAGACGATTCGTTGTACCGTTTTTGACTCTTAATCCTTGTTTGAAATCAGTTCCTCCTCCCTCTCGCGCGAAGCGGAAGCTGTGCCGTTTAATTTAATTATTAGAGAAAGAAGATGATTCGTTCTACCGTTCTCGACTCTTAATCCTTGTCTGAATTCAGTTTCCACCCTCTCGCGCGTAGCGCAGAAGCTTTGACGTTTCATTAAATTATTAGATAAAGAACACGATTCATTGTACTGTTCTCGACTCTTAATCCTTATTTGAATTGAGTCCCCCCCCCCTCCCGCACGAAGAGCGGAAGCTTTGACGATACATTAAATTATTAAAGAACTTCTTTTTTGACAAAACATTGGGGGGGGGGGACATTTCACCACCTGAAAATTCGTGGGGGGACGTGTCCCCCCAACCCCATGATTGACGCCCCTGCATGGGGTAGGATTTACTGACAGAGGAGTTGAAAGTCATAAACACGAGTTCTGATAGTTTCAATTGTTCAAACATAATTTTATTCGTGCCTTTTGAAAGATGTTGCCAAGAGTGCTAAATATTAACACTGACTAATGTAAGTTCATGCAAGGATGGCACCTGAGCAAGTAAACATTGCATGAACGCAGTCAAGATAGTATACAAATATACATGTCTTGAGAGGTTATGGTTGAAATTATTGGCAAGAGGTGACTCGAACAGTACTACAGTACTGAGGGGCGGAGCCCATAAGTAAATAGTACTATTGGAGTCACCGAGGCCCATAGTTTAATCCAGTACCTCGAAATTGAAGGCAGGGTATATTTTAGTATAATATTATCTTGAATCAAAATAAGAAAAAGTATTGCATTAATATCAACAAACATATATTTAAACAAAAAGAATATTAACATTTGAAATTTTGAACTTTTAAACAATTTCGACATTTTTTATATTTAAACAAATCATCAAAAACAAATGTATCAGAAATAAATTTGTTTATAATTTTAATGAAAATATATATATATATGTTGTTAATATCAAAACGAATGTTCAACACCCAAATAGTAGTTGTACTCCCAAATAGTACTCACAAATAGTACTTTTTCATAGCAACCTTAACATGGTTGAAATACTACCGGTCACTCGAAGAGCTCTCAACCAATCAAAAACCAAAAAATTGTTGGTGCAGGATATAATATTTACCATGGAGCTGTGAAATAAAACCGGAAGGATATGTATGGAGTTTGCTTATAACAAATGACGAGCTATACATTTTCAATTTTCTTTTTCTTCAATGTACCTACATATTGTATTTAATTGAAATACTTAGAATTTAATATTCTTTCTCACAATTCTATAAAGTTGATAATCAACAATGAACAACAAGAACAAAATGCGGAGCAAGCAGCTGATACTATAAGTTTTATTTTCTTTGCTATGGCATCACATGATCCGATTTAGTTTGCGTAAATATAAATGTTGCTAAACATAACGGTATTATCTTTGGATATGGATTTCAAGCAAAATCTGGCTCAATAATCTTACAGTGTGTTGTTGAGGCCATCGAGATTCGAAGCACGATTATAACGTTTAAGGAAATTGTATAAACCCTTCTACAATCATGACAATTTGATTATTCAAACGTTTATCATTGTTTTCTCGTATTTCAATGTAAATCAAAGTCATCAAAAGTTTTAGCCTAATTACATTGTTGCATATTTGATGAAGAAAATAAACCGGGTCCATATGTATTTCATCTTACATAAGACGAAAAGTAAAGACAAGGGTAGAGAAAAAATAAAAAGAGAGGGAGTAACTAGAAGGCGAGGTAGAGAGTGAAAAAAGGAAAGAATGGATAATATGTGGCAAATAAAACAGGGAAAAAAGACAGAAAAAAGAGGAAGAGAGAGAAAGAAAGAGACTGAGAAGGGGGTGATGGTAGAAATAAGCTAAAAAGGGTGAAAGAGAGGTCAAATAAAAATAAAAATAGAGATTGAGGGGGGCGGTGGGAAACAGCAGAGCAAAAAAAAAACATGGAGAAAACAAAAAAAGTATTCGTTTCATTTATTTATCATTACATTGAAATACAAACTGACACTTATACATTAAACCATTAAAGTGACTCGGTAACATTGCCTCAGATTCTGAAACAAAATCCTGGATTTAGCGCATGCTGCAAACATAATTATAAACCTTTAGGTCAGTCAGGAATCTCAATACTTTTACAAGCCGATCGCCTGTCTGATTTTCAAGATATTTAAGATTGGAAATCGAAATTTAATTTTTCGTTTTCCTAACGGTTTTTTTAACACTACAGTCTATTGGGGAAAATGAGTATGGTAAAACCTGTCACCCAAAGATTTTTTACTTTTTTGAGGCATTTTTTGATCATTTTAAAGCGCAATTTTGTTGTGGCTTCAATATTACACCATATCACAGACACTGATGACGTCTCAGGTTTAACATTGTTAAATGATGCATATAAGGTAAATTATTAGCTGACTAAAAAAATTATTATTATTTGTTATTATTATTATTATTATTATTATTATTATTATTATTATTATTATTATTATTACTTATACCGCGCTTTTCCAAAAAAGCCCAAAGCGCTTACAGTAAATGAAAATGGCAATTACATAAATACATATAATAACAAAAACAGTCGTACAACTACAAACTGCAAAAAAGATGTGTTTTTAAGGCCTTTCTGAAGGTAATAACTGATGTCTAATTCTAAGTGGTAGATCATTCCAGTATTGTGAAGCAGAATCAGTAAATGTCCTATCACCGGCTAGTGTACGGGTAACTGAATATGTGATACGGAGAGGATCACTGACTGAGATGGATGGTCCCTAGAAACCTGATATATCAATCGGGCTGCCCAATTTTGTAGCCGTTGCACACAATCCAATTTAGTCGACGGAATGGTAGAGAGAAGCCGATTACAATAATCAATACGGGATAGAACTAAAGAACGCACAGCATAATGACGAGCAGACTGGTCAATAAACCTTCTGATTCTACCAATATTCCTTAAATAAAACGTAACCATACTACAGATGTGAGAAATATGGTGAGATATCGACATGCAAGAATCAAATACAGCCCCAATGTTTCAATACCCCTTTCAAACTGGCCTGATTTTCATCGGATGCATCCGGACGCATCCGATGAAACGGCCATGAAAGTTACAGAGGAGAAAAGGCCGATAGAATAGCCGATGAAAAGAAGAGAAATAGGCGATTAAATTCTCCTGCTCAAGAGCAGGAGAAATTCTCTTTCTATTGGTGTGACACCGATGAAACAGCCACTGTGAATGCGTTCAGGAGAAAACACCGATAAAAAGACCGATGAAAATGGTCAAAGGTCGCAGTCACGCGCGCTATATCGTAACCAGCTGTGTTTGTTGACTTTTTATCGAACATGCTGCATGCGAGCTAGATGGGGCGCGAGCTTAATAATTGCGCAACAATTCTTCACTTCCGGCAAGACCTCGCCACAGCGAGTGAATTTCACCGGCAATATGAAAGAGACAGCGGGGAAAACGGCGGTTTCACCTTAGTTTACATGAGGAAAATTCAATCTGTATTTTCATCGGTGTGACTCAGATAGAACCAGTTTGAAAGGGGTACTATTGAACGGTTTTTTTTTTGAAGGGCTTATGAGTGTGCCACCAACATCCAACCGAACATCTGGAAGACTGCGCAGATTATGAGCTGAAGCAGCAACAAAAAATTTAGTCTTTGAATCATTTAATTTCAACTTATTTACTACTACAGTGTACTATCCATTGCCTAATATCTGAAATACAACTTTGAGGTTTGAAGACAACAATCTTATGCTAAAACCACAAAAAAAATGATTTTCCCAAAGTAAGTTTTCTAGCTATAATCATAGATAGTAGATAATTGTTTAAAAATAACCGATTTCGAAGTCACTTGTTAATTTGATCTAGTAATATGCATTCTAATTATACCAAAATTAAAAACATATGCGACAAATCAATGAGCACTTTTGTCGGTGTTAACCTAATTTAATGTTTTTTTTTCTCTATTTAACGCCGATTTATTTAATCGTATACAGCGTTTGTTACAACCAAGTTAGAGTGAATTTTTTTGGTCGATCTGTAAACAGAAATTGTAAGTCTATTATAATATAATGATGTATAATTGGCTATTCGAAGTCGTATGTATATTGATATAATGAATATATAAACCAAAATCAAGTTTCTAACACATACACACACACACATGCACCATGTTAAATGGGATAAAATGGGAAATGTGTCCCAGCTTACCCCAATATGAAGAAACGACGAAATAACAAAAAAAAAATACTTATTTTATTCTAGTTTATCTTCATTAACAAATATTATTACAAAGTAGCAGGTATTGTCAGAGCTATAAACTGTTTAACAGCAAAGTTTTGTACTGGGAAAACATTTGACACACAACTTCGAAAATGAAGGGGAAACAAAACATACGGTTTGTTACAAGTCATCCCTATTTCAGACTTTGTTTACAAACATTGAACCAAATACTCAGTCTAGTCATGTCTTTGCTATTGTCCAAATATATGTCGTGCAGTAGCTTATTAGCATATTCCTATTAATGTGCTTCCTTCCTGTTGTCCAGCACAGTCTTAGGATTCATGCAAGTGTCAAATTCTAATCTCTATTAATATTAGGGTGATTCAGATAGTTTTCTTGCAAAGTTTTGTTGTTGAAACAGGTGAAGGCAATATTTCAATAGCTTAGGCGTTGATTGAAATTCCTTATGCGGGAGGAACCCTAGTTAAAATTAATATTGGGCACTTGAAGCTTAGGATCTGGAGAGGCAAGACCTCTTAGCTAATGTCTTAAGAGCAGCCGCGGCAGCTAGCCTGCTAGGGGTTTGGTGGCTTCAGCTAGGCCGACAGAGTCGGGCGACGGCAGCATGTTTGGGCTGCACCTTTTGAAACTAGACGTGGCAGTTTCTTGTATTCCTAGCTTGCACCAGAATTGTCTGTACTGGACACGGGCTGCTCCTGTCTTCCAAGCTTTCTTTTCACCTGTTACACTATGGCGTTAACTATGGCGTTAACCAGGACGTAAACTTTGACGTTAACAATGGCGTAAACTGTGATGTGAGGTCCCCGTAACTCCCATGTGCACTCTAATACCCGAGGTGTCGAGTGTACGGTAGTCCGGCGAACGACGAAGACTTCGAAGAAGACTTCGACCACATAAGACAGTCAACGAGCTGACTACGGTGTTCATCACCACTTAAAGTTCTTCAGACCAGGTTCTATATCTAAAAAGAGTTCATGAATTGAACTGACAGAACTTTTGGACTTGAACTTAGAAGCAGTTAACTGATAATTTCAATGTATATATGAAAGTTACTATTGTGATGTACCAGGGTAGGAAGCTTGGTAGTTTCCTTTACTGGATTGTTTTGCAAGCAAGGTAGAACTTGTATATAATTTGAATGCTTTATCCATTATTGAATGTTAGGTTCTGTAGTGAACGCTTACATTGATATTTCTGACCCTGTAAATATTGTTTGGAGACTGGAATTAAACTTGATTCCCTTAAAATATTGTGTCACTTGTTACTTTGTCTGAGTTATGTATTTAAGCAGTTGTCACTGGACCAACATGCCATCACACCCTCCCCTTGGTTGTGACACGGTTAAATAAAGCGAAAATTAAACCTACGGGCAAAAACATGGTACAGATGTAAATGTATTTGTTAATATTCATATTTCAGACTTGCTGCAGGAGTTAAACAAATTCATAAAGGTAAAATGGCTTTTGAGTTAGATGAGTGTCCTGGCCACTTCCTCCGCATTTCAGTTTACCCTAGCCTATCTTCCCTTAGGTCAACGGTATCTTCTATTTTGAAACATTGGTAATGACATCATGTCGGTAAAAATTGAGTGCATTATACGTGCGTTGTTTTCATTGTCCTTAAAAAAAAAAAAAAATATGTCGTTGGAATATATATGTCATATCATATCTCAGAGAATGGGGGTTGTCGGCCTTTGAAACTGTTAGCATTTCATTTATATCGTTAATCACATAAAAAAAACACTTGAATCAGTTTCAAAGTATAACGATCTATCTAAAAAGATTAACGATGTCACTATGTCAACCTTTTTATGATATTGGAGAATGGAACGAAATTGTCTACATAGGAAAATCAAGTCCTCTCTGATATTAGAAAGACTTGTAATGTCATTATTTCTTAAAAGAGAATTTCATCCCTGTAATGAAGAATTGCCATTTCCATACAGCATTAACCACTACTTAATGAATATGTATTATTAGATAATGAGTTTTTCATCACACAGATATACGTCTGTCATAACAGATAAAGGCGGTTCTTTTCTAAAATATGTTAAATGACGTTAAGTTCGTGTGTACCATGGCCAGTATTATCAGTGTCTTCATGAAAAATTGTATTTGTATTACAAGTTTATTGAAGATACCATATCTTTAAAGTACTAATTAGATTAAAGTTACTTTAGGCTTACACAGAGATGAAAAGAGGGATTTTTTTCACTTATTGTTTAATACATATACAGCGGAAGCAGAAACCTATGACTAGGAAGAAACGTTAAATATGAAATGTTATAATATTCTTATTTTGAAATACACCCTAATGATCATAAAAATCGTCATGAAATGTTCAGAACAGTCTTTGTTTTTTAAATGTATTTTTGAATAAAATGTATGCGTTGCTGTTTTTATATCGACATTACAAATAAAATTTGCCGGCTTACAAAGACGTATGTTCCAACGGAGCATTTTATGTTACAAATCATTTTAAAGGGCAAATGTCTACCATTTTAAGTGCTATTAAATGGAAATATTTCTTTAAATACCAAGGCTAAAGTAAAAATCCGCTATATTTTTTTAAATCAAGCGTCCGGACACTCAACCCGAATCGTCTTTCATATCAAAGCAAAGCAAATAATTAATGACTACTCCGGTGATGGGACAAACCATCACCGAGGCGATGATTGTTTGTCCGCCTGCGAGAGTAAATGAGGTGAGTATTTGCTATATTATATCTAATATCAATAATACTTGTAGGTCTCTAGTAGACCTCGGTCCAAACCTAAAAGTTTAAGTTCAAGGCAGCTTTATACAATATGAATCATAAAAAAGGTAAATCAATGTGAAATATAAAACTGCAATAATATGATATATATAAAATAGAAAGCATAATGCCATTACCAACAAATTTCCATGAATCGCTTACCTCTTATATATATATATTTTATATTTGTGTGTTGTTCTTCTTTGTTCTTTTGTCTCCTTGATTTTTCTCCCAAACATTTACATAATCTTCTTCGCCCCCACCCCCCTCTCCCTGCCCCTCTTCCCCTATAATGTTCAAATCAATGTTTAACAAAATTGGTCTTGCAATTACAACCAACATAAAGGTTACATGTGAATTCCAGGATAAGAGAGAGAGAGAGAGAGCAAGCGGGAGAGAAATATAAACAGAAAGAGAGAGATTGATAAAGAGAGAAGAGAGAAAGAGAGAAGAGGGAAGAGAGAGAGAGAGAGAGAGTGGGTGGGGTGCGTATTACGAGAGTGAGATGAGTGGGGAAGAAGCACTGCAGATTAACCCCATTTCCAAATTATCGCAGTGTTTGATCCCGAACTCGTTGATGTGTCGTCCATATGTGTTGGCACAGATGTGACAAGTAATTAGCGACCTCTTTCGTCCAATGACACTTGGCAGTGCGTTGTATAGAAATAACAATTCGACTGGAAACAAAATAGTTAAATTGAAATCATTTAATACAGAACTGTTTAAATCATTTTTTTTGTAGGATGATCTGCTTTCTCTCTCTACATATTACATTTGTGCTTACCATGGAAATTCATTGACATCGACATAATATATACGACAACAAAAGATTAAGAAACGATTATAATAATAAAAACAAAAATACAAAAACTGCTACTACTAATAATGATAATGATAATTACAATAATAACAACAGCGAGTTCTCGTTTAGCGCTTATCTGTCAGTGCTACGTTGTCCTGGCGCTTCACAATGTTTATATGTTAACATTTATCATAATACATTGTGCCACAATTCTATGTCGAAGTATTTGTAATGATGACACATTGTTTAATCGAGCGTGTCCCATATACATTATTTTCAATGTCATCATGATTAAATATAAATTTTGTTGAGGCTTATTTAAAAAACTGTCTTGAAGATAGGAAATTTGGCCTTTGAATTGGCGATTTCATCTCCGATTCCAAAATCTCCATCATTAAAAAACGAAACACTTGAATCAGGTTCAGAGTATATCAGTTTATCTCTAAGAAAGAAAACGGTAACCCAACTCTTTTAACAAGTTAATCTGTATAAAAGCAGACAAATAAGATACACAGAATGGCGAAAATTCCACAGAAATCGGACAATGTAGTGAATGTTTAAAATAGGAGATCACTGTTCAATTTCATGCGAATATGTAACTGGCAGTCTGGTCGGTGGATTGTGATTTAGTCGCGGATAACTATACAAAACATGTCATTAATTTCTGTTGTTTCTAAGTGTTTCCTCCCTTAGGCGTTACTAACAATATATTATGATTAGTAAATTATGATAGGTCCTCTAAATATAGAAGATCCATTCAAGTCCTACCTTTTGGAAAAAAATTGAAGAGTTGGAACAAATGGGAAAGTTGTCTGCCACTCATCACACATATGATACGATTCCGCCCATTTAAAGAGCCAATGACGATAGTGATTACAACTTTAAACAAACAAAAATCCGATTTCACTCAAACTCTCACCGGTCTACTTCTCAGTTCTTGCCACTGACAAAAATTCCCTTCACTTGAATTATGCAAATTAATCATTCAATATTATACAAATAATGAATGCTTATGAGTTCAATAGTGTGAATATTTTCATGAGTTAAAAGATTTAAGTTGACATTCTAAGGCAATCCCACATATTGCGATAATTACATCAATAAAAAGCATGTAATCCCCAGAATAGCACTAAATGACGTTCATCCGACAAAACAAGTTCAGAATAGTGAATTTCTGCGAGTAAAATCCAACAAAATCTCGAAGTCGAAAACGCGGAAATGCACGGAGAAACCAGGTACTCTATTATTGACGTCACAACCGGGACCATGTGCTTAGTGAGAGTGAATGCCAATGATATGCCCACGCAAATGCTGTCCTGTCAGAGCTTAGACTTTTTCTTGTTAACGAGTTTATGTGATAGATTTTCTGTTTTTATTTGAATGAAGAATAACCAAGCAACGTTTTCCAGTCGCTGATTTTTTTTCAAATATTCTTACATTATCCTTTTTGGTAGAGTTTAAAGACGGGTTCACTGCTTGGGAAACAAGGTTATCATATGCACGTATGAATAGGCGGGTGTACATAGACAATATCTTGTCATCAGATAAGGTACACAAGCAGTTTTGTGAAAGGAATAGGCCTAGAACTGTGACCGTAGTTATCATGGATGTGTGTGACTGCCTCAAAAAAGAATACAGTACCAGTAACATTATTTAAAAAAATATATTTCAAACTTGAAAAATCAAGCTTCCTCTATTTAGCTAATGACGCCTTTGACTAGTGATTGAACAATATTTATCCGAGAGTGATGCGGCTCTTGCACGAACGTTCGTGAAGCGAACAGAATCGGCAGGTAAGACCAGGCTGCTGCTCCCGGCGGCTTGTGGAACATACGAGCGCTATAGGTATCTGTATATCGGCAACTGCAAGAAAGTGAGAGCGACTTAATTAATTACCAGCTAAGGAAAACTTCTCCATCGTCTTTTCCCCCCCACTTAATTGTACTCCAAACTTCCATCGTCCTCGGCTGCACTCTCGTCCCTTTCTCCTTCATTACTTTCATCATATTCCTCAATCCATAAACTCTTCGAAATCCATAAAAAAGATCGTTCTGGTCAAACTATCCAGCCATTATCATTTGATATATGTACCCTACGTGTATATGTATAAAGCTAATGCTTGCCGTAGGTACCAAATTAATGGATATGTATTGTCCTAGAATTTCTACTTTATATTTAACGTTCTATTCAACAAGGCGTCAGCCGAGTTGAACAGAATTAACGTTAATCTCTCAACGAATTAAAATATTCGCACTATTGAACGAATGAAAAACATTTGTTATTTGTTTTATAAAACATCTAAATAGATCTAATAGAACGTTAATCTTTTAAGGAAATCAAGCTCCTTATATTAATAATACATTAAATTTTGAGTCAGGTCTTCTCGATTACATTCAGACTGGCATCGCGTCAGATGCGCGCAGGGCAAAGAGGTACGTAGTCTAAATATAACCAAAAAATGCACGCTAGTTGAATAGTACTACGGCGAATATAACCAAAGATGCACGCCCGTGCAATAATACATTTATTGAATATCATATGTGACCAACAATCCTCCAATCAAATGACAAGGATCTACTAAGGTGTTATATAAAACAACATATTTAAACAGAACAATGTGTTTGCTGAGCATAATCTAACATAAATTGTATAGTTATATTTTTTTTCTCCAAATGCACGTTGTTAATATTGCCAAGGTGCATTGGACTAGATTAATATATAGATATTGACTAACAGGGGGTGTAATATTATAGATATAATGACTGCTATGATAGGGATAGTTGTTTTATAGGCTCGAGGGGACGTTACATCCTGTTATCATCCCAAGGGGTGTCGAGGGGGTGATGACAGGATGTAACGTCCACTAGAGCCTATAAAAACAAATATGCCTCGAATATTAAAGCAGTCATTATATTTTTTTTAATACCGAATCTATACAAAAATCTACCAAGTATTCTTACCTTATCCTTTTCTTGAGTAAAGATAGGTTAAAACATCACAGAAAATCTGAGACACTGTCTGTTAATCTTCGCTGGAAAGATGACTGAATCTTGCAATCATTTGGGAATCGCAGACAAAAAGCACTGTATCGTATCCGCGCTCGCACAAAGAAAATGTTAACACGTAAACCAACGTTTGAGGGCACTTTTAAAAAGACAATTGACTAGTAGGCGGGCATGGCTAAAATCACGACTCCAATTTCGACCAATCAGATGGCTAGATTTCTAAAGTGAGGTATATAAAAGAGGTATATAAAACATTCTTTGGACCGCTGAAGGTAGCTATAGTTTTCAAAGTGGTTTTATTTTCCCGAAGCGCGTAGCGCTGACGGAAAAAATGGTCATGAGGGGAAATATATCTCCCTCCACGTCCGAAGATAGTCCAGCCTCTTTACCGTTTCCGTGTCGTGCGCCAAATCAGCTGATAAAATAACTTGAAATAAGGCCTAGACATTCCTCTCATTCTCTACCCCGATAACGGTCCAGACGATTCTGCCATTCTCCCCCGACTTTCCACGGGAGATTACCTTTGCCCACAAAGCTATACACGTTCGATGTACGCTGATTGGACGAGAAACCTGACAATCACTTTGGCGCATTACGTAGTTTTCCGCTGCCGTCACGAAGCTACTATTCTCATTATAATGATTCCATAATTATTTAAACAATTTCAGTTGAAGTGCTTATTACTTAATTGCATTTTAATTGTTTGTATGATTAAATAATCCTCTGTTTATTAAAAATGAAAATTCGAAATTATGCAGCAAAAAAAAAAGAACTGACTATTAAAAGTTAAAAACAAAAATGAGCTATAAATACTGACGTATTGACGCCCGGTATCGATTTTACACAGACTGTACTTTTCGAGTTGGCTTTATCGAGTTGGTTGTCTGAGGTTTACATTTACAAATTATGATTTTGGGAACTGTTATTATCATCGTTTGTTTACGATAATCTTTAAGAATGTCTGTGGATAATCATCATCGTTGTACGGAGGAGAAGACTGCCGAAGCTTTGAAATATGGTGCTACAAAAGCGGGATTGAGTGACTTTTGAATCCAACATTTATTCATGTTTTATTTATTACAATGGATAACGTAGTGAAGGGTAGTCCGATTCAGATAAAAGAAACTGCTTTCCAACGGAGCCCTCCACGTGATGCACCCCAAAACAGTAATCATAAACATAGACATGAGTGAAAAAATCAATATAAATTGAACATTTATATATTTGAATACTCTATACATGGAGCGCACGTGGGATGCACGGCGAGCCCCAGTATGTTAGAGAACCGTTGTTCCTGAAATTTTGCCTTGCAATTTTGGGCGGACAGTGGCAATTTCCGGTGAATGAAAAGGATCGTTTGTTGTATTCTGTTTTAGGGTATGGTATTAGTTGACGGTTTTGGGTGCATGGTATGGCGAACATTACAAACAGTAGTTGGCATAACAGACAATGGTCATCATATTACAATTAAAGTCACCACCAATAATAATTTTATTTGTGACAGAAAATACACCATCAATATTTTGTGCAAGTATATTAAACAAAATTGAAGAGTTGCATCACTTAATGTTTTTTTTATATCCACAAAGAAGGAACTCATTTGGTGCCTTTTTATTTCTAAACACATCAGTTCAATCTTGTCACATTCCAAATTTGTTTCAATTCAATTCAATTTACTTCTTATTTGTTTTATTTTTTTATATGTTTTCATCTACTAAATTTCCGAGTGGATCGTTATATTTACATAATGGAATTATGTAACAGTTAATGTGAACCCATTCCCCACATTTTGAACGTGCCGAAGAGCTTTTTGATTTCGTTTCACTGGCTACAAAAAAAAAACACTTTGATACTCGATCCCCATATCAAAACATGACAATCAACATTAATTAAACAAAGAAAACTATAATAATATTAAAGCCCGTCTGCACTAGTTTAGCCAGGGGGATTAGACCTCCCTGCAAGGTCACTGACAGGTGGTTATCTCATCAAATTAGCTCTCAATTAACATAAGAAAAAAAGGGAGCATGGGGGACAAACAGGCACCAATTAAGCATTGTTTGGTATATAGAGGGCGCAAGTAGCTATAAGTTGTGCAATGTGGCTTTAAGATAAATGATGTAGAATATAACGTGCATTATTATTATAATTATTATTATTATTATTATTATTATTATTATTATTGTTATTATTATTTTTATTTTTATTATTTTTTTCATTTTTTGTTTTTCTTTCGTTTGCTTGTTGTTGTCATTATTATTATTACTTCTCACAATTTAGGTTTATTCCGCCTTTTAATTGGAACATGAATTATGCCCCTATACGAACGTCAAAATAAACATGTCCAAGATAAATGTTAAGATATAATTTAGATTTTCTCCTTTATCCATCCGTCTCTTTCGTCCACAGATTTCAGTTCATTCTTATGTTCACCACTTCCCACTCAATATATTGCCTCATAATAGACTAAATAAATGAAGTTATACAAGGCAACACTTTCAATACTGTTTACAGACGAGGTTTTCCGTTATAATTTGAACATGAAAAATGCTTTAGAAACGTCACAATAAATATGCACATATGAAGAGTTTGATTCCAAAAGGAGCTAAACCCACTTTTGATGAAAATTGAGTTTTTGATATCAGAACATTGTTTACTTAAGTACCCGTCTTTCAACACAAGTATTTACCTAAATTTTGGGAGCAATTTTGAAAAAAATGCACCTTCTAATATCACTTTTCCATAGACGAACGGGACGCAAACCTTTCAGATTCACTAAAGAATATCATAAGACTTAATATTTTTTTTATTAAAATTCAAGTATAGTGGATAGTCCAATACGATTTACTTTTGGCTGTGCGCGCGTGCAAGTGGCATTGTCTATCAAAGATCAATCAGATTTTGCGAGAAGTTTTAAGTCCTAACAGATTTATTTGCAGATGTTACTTTCGTTAAAACTTTTAATCGTATATTCTATTAAATTAAACCTTAAATACTTAAAATAGTTTAAGTCTAAAGAAAGAGATGGAATTTAGGTACTAGAAATTAAGGGAATGTGCGACATAATGGACGTTTTCTATTTAATTGCCGCTCTTTGCTCAATCTCTATAAAGGGACATTAAATAATAAACCAAAATAATTGGGAATAGGCCTATTCATTTTCTTCTTAAACCATGAATGTCCTTCGTCCAGAGATCTTCGTTCTTTTGTTTCCCTCCTTTCCCCTAAAGAATTCCGACCTCCCTGTTCAGATCATCATGTTCCTATTAAGATTCCCCCTTTTCCCGTTCTTCGGGAAAAATCAAAGACGTAAGAATGATAATAATGTTGGTGGTCAAAATTCCTAATACAGTAATACTAGCTCAATACGTCCCAAAGAAAATATGAAAGTTTGCCCTGTATCACAAATAAATCAAATTTGGATGTGGCTCATCATCCCGACGGTTACGAGCCATGAACGAAAGAGAATATTTATTTGCCGTTTCCAATGCCTGAGCGTTTTGATGTTGATCAACGACCTTTATATCATTATTATTATTATTATTATTATTGCAGTCAAACCTGTGTTAACGACCACCTCTCTGTAACGACCACCTGTCCATAACGACCACTTAAATTCCCCCGTGAGGTTTCATGTAGTTAAGAACCTGTCCACAACGACCACATGTCTAACGCGACCAGCGGCCACTCATTTTGCTTCTGCTGGCCACCGAAAATGCCCACATAACGACCGCCAGGTCCAGCCGTATAGCGACCAACAGCAGCCGTGTAGCAACCAGCCACAGCAGCGCAATTTCGCTCACACAGTCGAGCGATCATCGGCACAGCGGCTAACTATAAAACTATTCAACCCTAAGCTCTTCAATCAAAACATTTAATTACCGACAGGATATTGTTTCTTGCACATTTCGTGAAAACATAACAATGCAGAGTCATTGTCATGAACTTGTCATTAACTTGTCGCGCCGCACAGGCTAGTAGGATAGGCCTGGCGAGTGACGTGGGCAGAGCTGTCTGTCAATCAAATTTTCAGAGTCGTTCATCTTGATTTCTTTGGCCAATTGCATGCAATTATTATAATAATAATAATATTCCGCTTTTATATAGCGCCCAATACATCGATCCAACGATGTGCCTAAGCGCTTTACAGATATATTATTACCCCGGTCATCGGATTCAGGCTTACCCGCACACAATGTATGCACATTTCCACTCCCTGGAGAGCATTCCAGCCAGTCGCCATTTTACAAGCGCACACTTGCTTATCCAACCACATGAACTTTCGCATCCTACCGGGTACCCATCTAACACCTGGGTGGAGAGTAGCAAGTGCAGGTAAATATCTTGCCAAAGGATATTAGTGCCGTGTCGGGATTCGAACCCTCGACCTTCGCCTCTCCAGTCAAGCGCCTTAAACCACTCGACCACGACACTCCTACTATACAAATTATTATTATTATTATTATTATTATTATTATTATTATTATTATTGTTATTATTATTGATATTGTCATTATTTAGTTTTTGTATTGTTTAACATGATATAACTTATTATAAAAACTATGTACATTAACAAAAGTCAAGATACATATATGATCACATCATAGTATAAATCAATTGCATAATTAAATACCTTTAAAAGACTTTAACAAAAAACATAGTTAACAAATCATTTCAACTTAATTGACAAATGCAGGAGACCACCATCTTAAGTTTACCGCGAATTTATTCAAACAACGAGAGATAATGGCATTAATTGCAAGTCAATATCAGATCCCAACTACCTGGTATTAGGCCAAAATACTAGTAAGTGGCTCAAATCATGGACTTTCACCATGTGTTTTCCATCGGGGCAGTGCGGGCAGGGTTTCAGGCAGGGCATACCTAATTGCTGTCGATTTGAAGTACACGCTCAAAGTACACACACAGCGCGACGGTGTTACTGATGCATATTCATTAGGCATAAAGCGAAGGCACTACATGAGCATACATTAGCGCGAACTTTTGACCCCGCAACTGGCGAAAGCGTCTGGACGTTCTTGTGGACGGAAATTTGGGGGATCGCGCGATCAGTGGAGAGACCGCGCTGTGTGCGGGATCGATGCGTGTGAAAGAAGAATAAAAACAAAGAACGAACTGAATCTGGACTAGTCCGAAGAATGTTATATACCCCCTGCCAGTCAATATCTGTTATGTTATGCCTGGATTACATTTGGCCCGCGATTAGTCTACGGAGCCCGTATCCTGCCCGTATTCCCTCTTCCGTGCGGCCTCCATACGGAGGCAGAAGGCGGCCGTGAGATTTTCGTACGGATTCACGGGCTCCGCGGGGCTCCGCGGCCTCTACGATTTAGTTTCGCAGAAAGTTATACAAATTTGAGAAATCGTAAGCCCGTAGTCCGTAGACATGTCGTAGGTGTCATTGCACAATCCCCGCACTGGCATCGCGCGGAGGACTCGCGCTGATCGTGCAGCAAACGCACGATTTTTCGGTGAACATGGAGGCAAAAAAACGCTTAAAAACGGCACGGCGGCCGCACGGTCACCGCGCCTTCTCCGCGCAACCTTTGCACGGAAGCTGCACGGGCTCCGTACGATTTCCGTACGGAGTCTGCGGAGACTTAACGGCTACTGCATTGAAATTGCACGATTTCCGTACAATCTCCGATCAGCCTCTGTACGGATTTGCCCCGGCCTGCCCCGAGGGCCTATACAAGAAATGGCACGATGCTCGTAGATAATGTAAACACAAACATCGTAGCCCGTAGCCTCCTACGATGCCCCCTAAATCGCAAGAAAAATCGTAGACTAATTCATCGTACGGCGCCCGGGGCAAATGTAATCCAGGCATTAGATAGCCTTGGTTGGGGGATCAAATTTTGTTCTCGACCAAAACAAAAAAAATGTGAAAAAATAAGAAGAAAACCAATTAATGGAAAACAAATTTCGAGAAAAAAAAAAGACTGGGGGGGGGGAATTGGGGAAAACAAAATTTAGGGGAAAAAATTGAGAAAAATTATGGACGAAAATATGGTGGCTCCTAAGGGACACGCACACACACAAAAAAAAATTGATGTATATACCTATGCAACAAATTTGTTGTTGTTTACGTCCAAGACGTGCAAAAAAAAATGACGTATACCTATGCAACAAATTTTACGTTTTGTACGTCAAAGACGTGAAAATCCAAAAAATTGACGTATACCTTCGTTTTGGTAATTTTTTTTCATTTTTCTGTACTCAATGGCCCTGAAGGGACACGCAGACGTGAATATTTGACGTGAATTTTGTTTCAGTAAGCTAAGCGCCTTTATGCATAGTGCATAACATTTCCTGCCGCCGCAGATTTACATTGGATGATTGGTGTGATACGATATGCGAATGTAGACTTTCTAAATGTCAACAAAATGCCTTCTCGTGCAGCCGTCAAATGCACAAAACGTTTAAAGACTGATTTCATAGGATAATCTAATCGTCGCGACATTTGTAGTCTAGTAGTTAAATGTGTGAATATTTGTGACTTGACTGGGCTTGGCCTGGGGAAGGGGAAAGCCACAAAACATAAGTCATGAGTCATAAACTGAATCCAATTAAGTGGGGATATGTGTTGGTTCTTTGTTAGGTGTGAAAAGAAGAAAATATATGCAAACACATAAATATTAAGTCATTTTAGTGCTACTTCTAGCTCCATATACTTACAGCGAAGAAGAAGAGGAGAGCCTATTAATAGTAATACTACTATAAACAATGTTTGACTTTGACACCGACAGTTTGTTATCTATGTCAGTCAGTATGTTGGTGAAGCCTGAAACTGAAAGGGAGACAAGTACTGAGTTGGGGTCTAATAACTCATTCATAACAAATCTGAATAACAAGAAGTCATTGGTTAATGTCTGCGCATAGCTAAGTTGTGTACGTGTATACTTTTAATTTTTCAAGAGAGATATTTTGTATATATAACTTATTTTTTTATATTATTACACGCAATTTAAATATGACAATTAATATAGATTTACCTTTGACTAACAGAATACGGCCCCAGATCTTTGCCATATTTTGGACATCGACTATCAACATGCTGCAAACCTTGCATACAATACATGTCATGATGTAAGTGACATGCATACGCATTAGCATTGACTACTATGCTTTGCTGGGTTGAATGACATGTAGCTTTGGCTTTTGCCTTTGAAATGCTTCGCTTTGTGAAATTGATCTGGACAGGTTCATGCAAACTGTCCCTATGCTGTGATATTAACAAGATAATGAATTGCAAATATTGGATTTCCCGGCCAAATTGGCGTGTTTATCATTCGAATGCATTTACTTGGCATTTAACTTAGCGCAGATCGGCTTTGCCATGCCACTTATCATTCAATTTTCCCGTTTTTGTATTTAATTTAGGATTTTTTTTTTTTAAATTTGTTTTATATGAGATAAAAACAATTTAATATGAATAATATGTGTTTCTTACACAATGATATTGAAAACGAATTGGACTGCATGAAATCCGATACTTAATAATTATTAATGATTATTTCATCATCAGAGTGTGTCTGTTTACAATTGATGACTAGTAGATTGACTGTTACTTTATATGCAATAATACGAGAACTGTGTTCATAAGATATCTATCTATACATTTCCCCACATATACTCTCTTCTCTGAAGTACGTTTTCTACAATACATTAATGATGGTAATAATAATACTAATAACAGTATGAGTCAATGAGTTAATTTTTAAGTATTGCATAATATCTTTCCATCCAAACATGATCCATGCAGATGGCGTATAATGGACAATGACCAGTGTGATATATGTAAAGAAAAAAAATAAAATATTTATGTGTTTTTTTAATGTAATAAGGTTCGAATTTTTTGGAAAATTATTGAAACTTATGTTATCAATGCTTTCATGACCAAATAGATATTAATGAAAAAGCATTAGTTATAGGTTCTTATATTGAAGAAAAAGACAACTTTGTGATAAAATTCATGTTAACTTTAGGCCAATGCGTAATACTTGAAGGAAACTGTATTTTCAAATAGATTATATATGAGGGTAAATTATACATACAAAGACAATTACGCGATCATCTGACTAGGAAAATATTAGTGGATGCATAAATTATGAGATATTATAGAATTAAAACGTTATCCTAATTTCTTTATTGTGCCATTTTTAGAGGCAAGCTTTAATGGTTATCTATTTGTGCGCAAGGTAATGTTAAAGTTCTAAGAAATTGAAATTCCGCACTTTAATTGGGGGCAAAACTACGGGGGATTGCGGAAACCTGCCACCCCAATCGGATCGCATAAATAATTGGAAAAGGCTGAAATCAACTTTAGGGTGAGAGAAAGAAAAAAACATAAAGATACAATGAAATATTCCGCATGCTCTATAATGTTATTTTAGAGGAATAATTATTAAAATATCCCTACATTCATCCTAATAGTGCCCCAAAACATCGTTCGACCAACGGTACGCCACAGTTTTTTATTTTCTTCATAGCTGTAAGAACTTGACTTCTCCCAAAAATATGTTGAAATAAAAATAAGAAATATCAGAGGCAGTGTATCTATGGTGGTTAAAAAACCTAGAATGGGCAAGATTGATACGACTAATAATACACAAGAGATTTCCAGGCCAAAGTGCTGCATAATATTCTGCCATTTGATTACGAGCTATTCAAAATGCAAATAAATCCTTGTCAAGAATTCACACCATTCAATGTGTGTGAACAAATCTGTATAAATGCATTACATGTGATTGATTGTCTTTAAATCAACAACCGTTTGCAAATATAATTTAGGTTTAACATTTGATTATGAATTAAATTTCAAATTGAAATGGACGCCCCCCCCCCCACCACCAATTGACAAAAGTGGCAAGTATTCGTCCAAAAAGTGACCAATACGAGAAGTCTTGATTGATTGAGGCCAATAAAACGCAACCTTTTAGCTAGGATCAGCCTATTAAAACTTCTCCATCATAAATTCTACTTGATTCGAAGCCAATCAATTTCCTTCATCCTCTTTGAAATTTTGAATTTATAACAGAAATGGCGAAGTAGACGAAATAGGGTCAAAGTGGCCAATTTTATCAAATGGGTCCGAATTCGTAAAAAAAGAGGGATTGTTGTCATATAAGCACATTTCTCTGTATGGAATTCGGATGTAAAAAACCGCCAATCAAACGATTGTGATTTTAAAGTTGGGTCTGAATATGACTTTCAATATATGTCGTTCATAACAGAGAGAGAGAACAAAACAGTTATTGGTGAGAAAAAATGATTGTATAATTATTTTTATTACAGGAAAGGAGGGTATGTTGGTTGTCTGCCATATACCTCAAAACGTGCAAAAATACACAAAAGACATGAAATTGAAAGAGGTAATGACGCATCAACCAACTGCTTACTAGATGTCTGCAAAATTTATTTTCTGTGAGCATCTGTCTGAGATGTATGACGAAGATGTAAAACACCTACAATCCTTCGTAGAGAGTCTGTGGTGCAAACAGTTGGGAACAATTGTTGATGAACCAATTTGCGTGGTGAAGACACCTTTAAACAACACAGGCCGTGCGGTAAGTATATGTCTTTTGGTGTGGAGTATCATGTCTGGATTACAATTGCCACGGGCGCCGTACGATAAATTAGTCTCCGATTTTTCGTGCGATTTTAGGGGCATCGTAGGAGGCTACGGGCTACGATGTTTGTGTTTACATTATCTACGAGCATCGTGCCATTTCTTGTATTGGCCCTTGGGGGAAGGCCGGGGCAAATCCGTACACAGGCTGCTCGGAGATCGTGCAATTTCAATGCAGTAGCCGTGCAGTTTCCGCAGCCTCCGCAGCCTCCGCACGGAAATCGTACAGAGCCCGTGCAGCTTCCGTGCAAAGGTTGCGCGGAGAAGGCGCGGTGACCGTGCAGCCGCCGTGCCGTTTTTAATCGTTTTTTGCCTCCATGTTCACCGAAAAATCTTGCGTTTGCTGCACAATCAGCGCGAGTCCTCCGCGCGATGCCCGTGCGGGGATTGTGCAATGACACCTACGACATGTCTACGGACTACGGGCTTACGATTTTTCTAATTTGTATAACTTTCTGCGAAACAAAATCGTAGAGGACGCGGAGCCCCACGGAGCCCCTGAATCCGAACGAAAATCTCACGGCCTCCTCCTGCTTCCGTGCTGAGGCCGCACGGAAATGGGGATACGGGCAGGATACGGGCTCCGTAGACTAATCGCAGGCCAAATGTAATCCAGGCATCAGTGGCGTTTATAGGGATTATGGTGCCCAGGGCAAATAATTAGACCCCCCCCCCTTCCTCAAAATGTTTACGTTTCGTTAAAAGTAAGGGAGCAAAGCGAGTGAATTGAAGTTTTGTTTGCATTCTACCCACCCCCTCCCCCCGTTTATTATGGAGATAACAATGACAGTATCATCAACCCCTTTACGATCCCTATATGCAAACTGATGTTTCAAGATATGTGTAAGAATAAGCCTCTCCAAACATTTCAAAACGTTTGATGTTAAAGCCACGGGACGAAAATCATTAATTCACTAGTAATATTTCCTTTTGGAATCGGGATGATTGTAGACATTTTTCAAAATGTGTAGAAGAAAACCACAGTCCAAGGTAATTGCAAACAATTTTGTCAAAATAGGGGCGAGTTGCTGATTGAAATATTTAATTACTTTGTTACATATCCATCAGGGCCAGGTGCTTTATGCGCTATCACCTAATACCCAAGACATTCCGAACATTGGACTAAGTGAACAAAAACATCAGTTTTAGAGACCATTTCAGATAGCAATCCATGTCTACGTTAAAGTCACAAACCTCGAATCTACTAACACAAATACATTCAGATCATTCACAAAAACCTTGGAGCAATCAGTTGATGCTCGAATATTGTTATTATGAAGTTCCTCTGCTTCGTCACTACCCCCAGACATAACAGGCTTTAGTAACAGGTCTTCTTCTCTTCACTTGTGTTTTATTTGCAGGCGACAGTAACAGATTGTTATAATCCGAAAACCCACACTTTGGGCATGCTTTTGTTTAATATGCTCGTTAAATGCTGCCATAGCAGAGGTCGAGAACGACGCCATTTCGGCTAGGTTTCGCGATGTATTGATCACACGATGGTAAAACGTCGTCGAGTAGGCAATGATTAAAGACTCGGATAGCGATAGCTATACGCACATATAAACCTTTGCTCTTGGTTGTGTATACACCACTATCGTGAATATTTGATTGAACTCAAGCGGCAGTTTATAGGGGCGTAACCCAGCCGTATAACAATACTGCATAGTTGTTTCTTGTACAGACCAGTTAATGCACTTTTACGGTTTACGTACGTACCGCCACCCCTAGTCTGTCCTGAGGCATTGGTTCTACCTCCCCAGTGTTACGGCTACATTCCTTCAACCGTTTTTTCCAGGTCCCTTCTTCACTCAACAGACGACAAAGTTTAATTAATACACAAAGTGTTTATGATTCAGAAACCATTACATGTTGAATCTTCTTGTTAACAACCCAATCAACTCGTCCTCTGGACGATTACATACAAACATCGGTCTATACATCCCTGTCACACTCCCCTCATAAACGTGCACTTATACACGTAGGGGTAGTGCTATGAAACATTTATCTTTCAATGTTATTTCAGCAACTGTTGTAAGAATACATAAGCCTAAAAGTATTGATAAGTATGAGGTTTTTGTAGATTCAGAAATCTTAAAAACAAGTCAGCTTGTAAAACTATACGGTACCAGCATGCAAATGGTATCACAGTGTTGTCTAGTGGGTTCTTTTTACACAATACAATTCAGTGTGAACAAATATAAGTAAAAACATTAACCATTTTTCTAGCATCCTGCTCTATCAGTTTTATCACTGACTTTTGCATATATCAGAAGTCAATTTTACTAAACATAAAACAAATACAATTCAAATGCAAGTTCACATTAAATGACCTATTAATATTAATATATCTTGATGCTTCTTTACAGTTTTGAAACTAAACATTATATGAAAATAATATCGCTAGTGATATTCGTTTGTCTCGCAATGTGGTCAAAAAGGAATCTAAAAGATCTCGACGTTTCGTGCGCCGCTGCAACACTTCGTCAGGTGATAAAAACTAATGTAAGCAAGGGTGCTTTTATACTCTACGGGAGGACCGGCGCGACGGTCTATAATTCGATCGATAATCGGAAACAATAATGCACAAGGCCTATTGGCCTATCGGCTGATATGCAAATAGCCTAATGGTCGACGCACACGGTGCTCAACCAATCAGTAGGCCGCTGGTTCGGCTAATTATGCAAATAGCCTAATGGTCGACGCACACGGTGCTCGACCAATCAGCAGGCCGCTGGTTCGGCTCGCCTGCTGGGCGGAAGCAATAGCGAGCTCAACCAATCAACGGGCCGCTGGCTCGGCCCCTCTGCTGAAAGGAATCGACCGGTGCTGGCCGGCCGGCTGGACGGGGAGTGTCATGGCGGCGTATCGTACGCATTCAAAATTCGGGGATATCGATCCCGTTGTCTCTGTTGAAATTATTGGGATTGAGACGGATATTGATAGCTTCTTTTACCCTCCGTGTGTACCAATGCCGTTCCTGGGAAAGGCACTGAACCCCGTCCCAGTCTGGTTGATGCTGGTTATCCCAAGCATGTTCGGCATGTTTGCATAAGAATAATAATAAACAAGCTTCAGCAACATTAAACCTGTCTGAAAGATAATATAGTATAGCCTTTAAGGCAAGATGTAAAAACATGTTATTGTTAATCTGAAATTTTGCTTTGAAGTGCAAAACCATACCATCTGTGTTGGTTGAGTAGTAAATATGTTCAATAATTTTTTGATTACATTATATCCATAACCAAAGATATGGTAAAACACCAACTCCCTTTTTTGTTCCAAGAATCCTACTTTCAATATTTATCCTGCCTTGGATAAAAAAATATATAATTTAAATTACTGCTCCTGTTTTTAGTTTTGACATAAATACCTGTATACATACACAGACCAAATGATAATTCACAAGTCTTACTATTTCTTTGTGCTTGTACCAAAAGGGTTTTTAACGCAATAATATTATGACACATGTTCAAATTTGTCAACGAATACGATAAGCATATCACATACAGAAATACATTGATTTACAGACAGCTGGAAAGCAAATTTGCGAAAAAATACAGTTTTCCTTGAGTCCAATAAACAGTTTCCATGAGTCCAATCAGTCTATGTTCACAATGCTTTGTGATTATTAAAGAAACCATGAAACTAAAAAAATCTGGTTTCCTTTTTCACATGGAATTCCAGTTAATTCACCAATGTTCAACTGTTCAAGAACGATGCTTCACTATTAGTGTTCAACTGTTCAAGAAATATGGTTCACACAAGGGTTGTTCACTTTTCCATGTGAATGTATCAATTTGTTGCTCACTTCTATCTAAAGATCATACACGAAATAAAGCGTCCGCAATAACATTGTCCTTTCCTGGCACATGGCGGCCGGCAACCTTTCGAACAGCTCTCTGATTCTTTGTACATGGTCATCCCACTCCTCACTATACACAATTATGTCGCTTACGTATGCTTCACAGCCTTCCATATTCGCTACAAAATTATTCACAGGTCTTTGCAATGTCGCAGGTGCATTTTCATACCGAAAGGCATCACTGTATATTGAAAAAAAGGCCTTGCGGGGTAATACAAACTCTGAGATCTCTTCTGCTCTTTTTGTCAAAGGGATTTGCCAGTATCCCTTTAAGAGATCAAATTTGCTCACATACTTTGCTTTGCCTATGCGGTCTATGCAATCGTCTATGCGCGGAATCGGAAATGAATTTGTCTTCGTGCACGCGTTCGCTTTTCTGTAGTCCGTACAGAAACGATTCGATTTGTCCGGCTTAGGAACGAGGATACATGGAGAAGACCATGCACTGCTACTTGGCTCGATTATGCCGTTTTGTAGCATGTAGTCGATTTCCTTGTCAAGATTTTCCAGTTTTGTCAGGTTCGCACGATATGGTGTCTGTCTAATTGGGGTCGTATCTCCCGCATCAACATCTAGCTCGACAGCATTAGCTCGGGAGGGAACATCAACAAATAATTGTGGATATTCACTCAACAGATCTTTCACATCGCTCCTCTCCTTTACAGATAAGTGGGTTAGTTTGTAATATATGTGTGCTAGAACCTCTAAATGTTGCGTCGTCTCTTTTAATATTTCACATTTCTTTCTCGACTTCACATTTTTACTCACATTCAACATCACTCAACACTGTTTGTGCTTTTCTCTCGTCATCTCTTCGGATATATGGCTTAATCATATTCACAGGACACACACGTCTCTTCTTTTGCCTATCTGGAGTTTTGACAACATAGTCAACACCACCAACTTCCTCAGCAATAGTGTACGGTCCAGAAAATCTAGCCTGCAGAGAATGACGAACTATCGGCAGTAAGACCAAGAATTCATCTCCTACCTCGAAATTTCTCTCTTTGGATTTCCTGTCATACCATGACTTCATCCTCTCCTGAGAATCGGACGAGTTCTGTCTGGGCAACCTCCCACGCCGTATGCATTCTCTCACGGAAAGTACTCACACACTCCAACACATTTGGTTGTGCATCATCACACAACAGTCTCTCTTTCAGCGGATTTAATGAATGGTCCACGTACTGAGTGACCGTTTACCAATTCAAAAGAACTGAACCCCAAGCGACTCTTGTACATCATCTCGCACATCAAACAACAACAAGGGAACTCCCTCATCCCATTGTTTCTCTGATTCCATACAATATGTTTTCAACATATTATTCAAAGTCTGGTGGAATCTCTCCAGTGGTCCCTGGGATTTGGGTGGTACGCACTCGAAACGACATGCTTTATGCCCAGCTCCTTCAACACCTGATTGAGCACCTTAGACATAAAATTGGACCCTTGATCAGTATTATGTTCTTATAAAAGACCAGTTAGAGAGTTTTGATTGAACTAATAAGTTGTATAACTTTATTGAGGCACTGTCAGTCAGACATCTTTTTAGTCATGTATTCATGTATTATACAAATACTCATTGTTTCATAACATGACCCGGCATGAGTCATGGGTTGCAGGTCATTCTATATTTAGCTATACATGCTAGTCTGTATTTGCAGACTCTGTTAACTAGCTATCACTACACCTCCCTTTCGTTAAAAGAGGTTTACATATACATATATATATATATAACTTCTTAAACTGTACATAGTGACAGGGTGGACTACCTGTACACTCGCGACTGTACTAGGGCATTATTCTGTCCCTTAAAGCTGGAGTATTGTCGCTTTCAAATATATAACTTACTACGCGACAGTCCATTTTTTTCAAGGTTGCGATTCACGATACTGGAATTCTCCGTTGAGGTTGAGTGATATCTGTTGATTTTGTAATCAAAGTGACTGATTAAATCCGATTATACTGATAAACTATAACATGCAAATATATTATATCATGCTCATGTTATCCTGTAGTTATGTTTTAGAGTCCAAGATTAACTCTGTTACTTTAAACTATTTACAAAACGCGAAAGTCTTTCTCTGTGGTTCGCTTTCATTTATTTACAAGTTCAAGCGATCTGGCGGTTTAATAACTCGTCTGCTTCTGGTTCTGGTTGATGATGTAGTACTAGTAGAGCATTCTTCAGATGCTGGTTGCTCTGTAGCTTCTGCACTGTCATCTCGCACGAAGTCATCCTGTGTTGGTAGTGGAATAGACTCGGCTTGTTGTTCACGTGGGACTGGCCTGAGGTGACGTCTGTTTCTGCGACGTATCTCGCCTGTTTCTGTCTCGATCTGGTATGACCTGTTTCGATCCTGGACAGACCTGATGATAGCACGTTTCGACCAGGTGTTGGTTTTCATGTCTTGGAGTATAACATGATATCCAGGCTTTAGCTTTGACAAGTCTCGAGCATGTTTGTCAAATCGCTCGTTTTGCTTCACATTATGCTCCTCCTTTCTTCCCCTCACTGATCGAGTATCGATCCGTTGGTTGCCAACAGCAACTTTTTTCCCACGGGCGGTTCGGCACGGCATGAGGATGTAGACTTTCAGCCTGCTGTTTTGGTCTGTACATTAGGCATGAAGTACAACTTTGGACCATTTCAGTGATATCTGTGTTGATTCTGGGCCAATAGATGACTTCTCTAGCACGTTTCTCAGTTACACTTCTCGATGCCTATTTAAAGTGTCCTTCATGGATTTTGTTTAGCATGAACCTTCTCATAGTAGTGGGAACTACTATTTTGCTGCCTTTGAAGATGATGCCATCTGCTTCAGAGAGTTCACTCCTGATGTTCCAGTATTCCCTGACTCTAACTGGACATTTGCTGCTTCGTTTCTGGCCAACCACTCTGATGATGCCTAGCAGCTCTTGCAGTTGATCATCTTTCTTTGTCTCTTCGACAATCTGATTTCGTGTGTTCGATGTAACTGGCATGCTCTTGACAATAGCATCTACGTAGACTCTGATATCTTCCTCTGTTTAAGCATTCAACTCGGCCTTTGGATCTACTGCTCTGGACAATGTATCAGCAGTATACATGTACGTTCCAGGCATGTACAAGACCTTGAGATCATATCTCTGTACCCTGATAAGAAACCTTTGAATGCGTAGGGGACAGTCACCCAGTGACTTGACAAACAGTGGAATAAGTGGCTTGTGATCAGTCTCCACTTCTACTTGTTGTCCATAGATGTATTGATGGAATCTTTCACATGCATATGTGATTGCCAGTAGTTCTTTCTCGATCTGTGCATATCTAGTCTCTGCATCAGTCATTGATCTAGATGCATATGCGATCGGGACCCAATTTTGATCATATTGCTGTAGTAGCGCTGCACCAATACCATCCTTTGATGCGTCTGCTGACAGCTTGGTTGGTTTCTTGGAGTCATATAAATGTAGGACTGGCTCTTGGATCAGAGCTTGTTTCAGCTGATTCCATGCATCTTCTTGTGCATGATCCCATGTCCACACATTCTTTTTGTCAAGTAGATGTCTCAGCACTGCTGACTTGCTAGACAGATCTGGGATAAACTTCCCTTGGTAATTGATCATACCCAAGAACAGTTGGACATCTTTCCGACATTTTGGTCTCTCCATGTTCAAGATAGCAGACACCTTCTTTGGATCAGGTTGAACTCCTTGATCACTGATCAAGTCACCAATGAATTTGAGTTTCTTGACAGTGAACTCGCATTTGTCTTTGTTCAACTTGAGATTCATTTTTCTCACAATGCTGAGAACCTCTCTCAATCTGTCATCATGCTCCTGTTGGGTAGTTCCCCATACAATCACATCATCCATCATTGTGTTAACTCCCGGAATGTGTGCAAACATTTGGTGCACTATCTTGTGATAGACTTCCGGAGCACTACAAATACCAAAATGTAGTCTCAAGAACTTGTACCCGTATGGCGTGATAAACGTACAAAGCTTGGAGCTTTCGTCATCCTGTTGGATCTGCCAAAAACCACTAGATGCATCTAATTTGCTGAAGTATTTGGCTCCTGCAAAATGTGCAGTTATTTCAGCTCTTGATGGCAATTGATAGTGTTCTCTTTTGATTGCTCGGTTCAGGTCTCTTGGATCTAGACAGACTCTGAGTTGACCGTTCTTTTTCATCACCACCACGAGAGAAGAAACCGAATCAGTTGGCTCATCAACTGGTGTGATTACGTCCATCCGTTCCATCTTATCTAACTGGTCTTTGAGTTTACTTTGAAGTGGAAACGGAACTTTGCGACATGCATGTTGAACAGGATGTGCGTTCTCGCTCAATGTGATGTGGTGTTTACCAGGAAGACAACCTAGACCTACAAACACATCTTGATAGTCTTGCCCTACACTTTTACCTGTTCCTTGTTCAATTAGTTTTTCAACATGATACACCCGTTTCACAAGATACAAGTCTTCACTCGTCCGTAAACCTAACAAAGGCTGACGATTTCCAAGAATGACTAGACACGGCACACTGTGTTTGATCCCTTTGTACTCAACTTGTACAACACAACGACCTTTGACCGGGATATCTGTCTCATAATAGCCTGTCAACATCACTTTGGCTTTTTGCAGCTTTGGTTTAGGTTTCAATTTGTGAAAGACTGTCTCAGGAAGAAGATTCGCCTGAGCACCAGTATCAATCTTGAAGTCAACCGGCTGGTCATGGACTAGTAAATTAACTATCCATTCGTCCTTGGATTCTTTTGATTCGACAGAGCAAATCATGAAACCTTCGGAATCTACCTCCAAGTGCTGCAGTTCATTGACCTTGGCTACTGGGGTTCTACAACATTTAACAAAATGGTTTTGCTTACCGCACTTCTTGCATGTTTGACCTTGTGCGGGACATTTGTCTTTGCCATGTCGGTGTCCGCACCTGCTACATGCTTCACTTTTAGTACGACCTTGAGGTTCTGACCGTTTTGACTTTGAACCAGGAAATGTCTTCTTAGTCTTGCTGAAAGAATCTACCGGGATTGAGGCGTTTTCCCCTGCGGAACTCAACGCTTGTGCCTGCGTTCGAGTTTGTTCAGCCGCACGTCATACTTGCAACGTTTTATCCAATGGAAGATCGTCTTGCCTCAACAAACGTTCTCTTAGACCATCAACTAAAATACCACAGATAATTCTGTCCCGAATAAGACTCTCTTTCAACATGGAAAACTCACACGACTGAGCACGACTCCGCAATTCTGTTGCGTAATGATCAACACTCTCATGCACTAACTGAGATCTTGTGAAAAATCTATGTCTCTCATACGTTAGATTACGTTTCGGCATGCAATATTCCTCATATTTGTCAAACACTTTCTCAAGCTTCATGCTCTCACCCTCAGCAAATACAAACGTATTATACAATTCCAAGGCAGCATCACCAATCACGTGTAGAAGCATTGATGTTTGTGACTTTTCATCTTTTTCAGACATTCCTGAGGCAACATTGTATAGAGTGAATTTCTGTTTGAATCTTCTCCAGTTCTCGGAAATATTTCCCTTAAAGTCGAGTCTAGGCGGTTGACTGAGATTTGCCATTTTGTTTCTTGTTAATTGTTTCTTAGTCTAGTGTACTCACTCACATGAACAGCGTAAAAATTAGCTTTTTCTTTTTGCATCTTTGCAACAATTTACTTAAGCTCAATTATTAAACTTTCACTGAGTTATTCTGTATGTTCATGTCGCATATATGTCACGCTTACTGCCCGTTATACTGGAAATGGCCCGGCACAGAACTATGCTCTGCAATCCATACAACGACAGCGCTAACTATTATGGACATAACTACATTCACTGGACATACACTTAGACTCTAAGCCCCTCACCATCTCTCACATCACAAAAAAGAATTGAATAGAACTGGCCTGATTTCAATGATTCCTCCATATAAGCTGGGTTGCTCAGCACAAACACTGGCTGCCAAATTCTGACACCATATTATGTTCTTATAAAAGACCAGTTAGAAAGCTTTGATTGAACTAATAAGTTGTATAACTTTATTGAGGCACTGTCAGTCAGACATCTTTTTAGTCATGTATTCATGTATTATACAAGTACTCATTGTTTCATAACATGACGTGGCACGAGTCATGGGATGCAGGTCATTCTATATTTAGCTATACATGCTAGTCTGTATTTGCAGACTCTGTTAACTAGCTATCACTACAATCAGAGTGTACAGTCTTTGGTAGCACGACCGTAGTTAAATATTTCACGAACGCCTTTGTCACATTATTCGCTCTAATGCGTCTCAGTGGTTTCGCTTCTGTATATCTTATCGCAGCGCACATGATTGTCAATAAGTCTTCATTACCTGCCTTTGTCCTTGGCAGTGGACCTACAAAATCTACTATGATCCTAGAAAATGGTTCATCGAACCAGAATAGCTACCAATTTTCATTATCTACCTACCATCTGCACCTTTATTTAAGAAGCTATCATTATTAAATATATATGATATAGTCATATTGGTTATAATGAGAGAGGATGTGTGTGCTGATAGCTGGATCAAAATCCATGTAATCCACCACTAGAACTTGACTTTTCGGATACAATTTCCTTTATTCTTCATTTTTGACACCAGATGCAACTCTATGGACAATTTTTTGGTTCATTCTATGTAATTTGGAGAGTTTTCTTGGAGAATACATTTTGATAGGCAGGCATGCCACTGGAGTGAATTCCATTTCAGTCCCACTTGTGCATTTCTATGCGAGCAGTAACTTCACTAGTTTTTTAGTTTGATGTTCTCAACAAACACGATTGTGGACTGGACCTTACTACAAGATAACATCAATATCATCAAGAGTGATAAGTGTTGCTACTATCTTTGTTTCAATCAAAATCATAATTCCTGCTGTTAGTGTTTTTGAGAATTTGAGTGCTCTTTCAGTCTTTGCTTTGACCCTTGAAATTGAGTGAATAGGCCAGGTCTTGTATCTCTACTACTAGAGTCAATGTGTACAACCATAGCGATCTGGTACATATTAATACACTAGTGCTCTTTCTAAGGATAGATTATCTGCATTATTTAAAGTAGAAACGGATTCAAATACAATATTATATTAATGGAAAGCTTATGACCTCAGTAATTAAAAAAAAAAATATTTCAGATTTTTATTATAATCAATCAGGTCGTAACAACCAAAAAACCACCCCCGAAACCATGGATTGTTCATCATTCATTTTCTCGCCCAAATGACACCAATAAATCACCCAAAATAATGTGACGTATGCGATTGGGAGATTGTCCCCAAAACAAACAAAAGCTCGTACCCACTACATGGAGTCTATGGCTTTTGCCGTATAAGTTTGTTGCATGTTTTGATTGTTTTGCATGTCTATTCTTTGAATTAAATAAAGATAAACTAAAAAGAAAAAAGTGTAATGTTCCTTATTACATAAAACTGACGAAAGAAATTATACAGGTGAAAGAAATCAATGAAAATTAACACAATATGTCCAAGTAATAACTAATATTTCCGGTGATCATTCTATCGAAAACTGGCCGGCTTAATTGCAGAATACCCTACCATATTGTTTGTCTTCATATATTAGCCGTGGATATAGACTGTGATTTTATTGTTTAATGGTGCTACAGGTATTGAAGATTGTATAATGCAAGTGTTCGTATTCATTTGGTGGATAAAAAGTTAAATTCTACGCCGTTTTGTCCGTCATTGCAGCGCTGAATTTGGTGTGTTCGTCGCTAATTTGTGACAAATTTAGTTGGCTTTCCTGATGATATTTCATGCAATATTTCTGTTATATTGATAAGCACTGAGTCTTGTCCTTACCTTTGAATTGTTTCTTGTCTATTATGGTCATTTAGTAGATGAATTAGTTGAATTCTGAGCACAATTTCAGTAACGCAAAAAGTCCAGCCTGTGTATAGTCCCACGCACGTATTTGTATGTACCTTGTGCCCGCTATAGTTAGTAGCTCTTACACCGCTTAGTCTGCTGTCAAAGACCCTACTAGATATTTTAATCGACAAGACTGATGTCTCGTTCTAAAAATACAAAAGAAAAAATAATTTGTGCATTTTTAATCACCAAGTGATGTCTCGTTCTAAAAATACAAAAGAAAAAAATAGTTTTGTCCTTATAATAGTGGAATGTCTCGTGCTAAAAATACAAAAGAAAAAAAATAGCTTTGCGCTTAGACTCATGTTGGTCGATGGTCGTTGGTAGTTGGAGAACGTGGACTGCCACATTGACATCCTTATAAGGCAATGTGACGTCCTTTTAAGGCACTGGCAGTGCCTGGCAGCCCGGCAGTGCCTTAAAAGGATGTCCATGTGGCAGTCCACGTTCTCGTCGTGCAATTCTAAAAGTCCCTATTTCTAATATTTGTCAGACTGTTGAAACCGCGTACCGTGGTAGGGTATTCTGTAATTGTTCCAACTGGCCTATCGATGTCATCACTATCATCGTCACTGGATTCAGACGATGAATATTGTACATCCAAGTTACTAACTGGCCTAACTTCACTCATTTGAATGGATGATAAATAATTAAAATTGATGAGAGTATGGCTGCTGTCGACAGTCTAACGTGTGTGATACGTACGGTGTTGTGTGAATGCGGAAGTAACTATCCCAATCTGACCCCAATCGCCTACGTCATCATCGAAACCGCCCAATGTGTATGATTTCGGATTTGTTTATGAGGGGGATGCCAAGATTCAAAGTTAAATGTCTGATTGTGGTCACATATGTGTTTTTAGGGAAAAGATATGACATTTTTCACTTTCTTTAGGTTATAAGCTTTCCATCAATATAATATTGTATTTGAATCCGTTTCTACTTTAACCATAATAAGGCCGGGGGCCATTATGCCCCCCCCCCGCCTCCGCAATTTTTCTGATTGTTCGGGAACGCATACGGATGACGCCCCGCCGCTTCATGACTTCATTCTTTCGAGTCTTGCGCATCTTTTAAAACATTTTTTTTGAAAATCGGACCTACCGTTACAAAGTCACGTGATCTTTTTCTTTACATGTCGGCCCGAAAATCGCTCATTTTCGTGATTTGTGTACAAAACATATATAAATATCATTTTTTTTTCCTAAAAAGAGATAAAACATTGGTTATTTGGTCTTGTTTAAAGCTTAGGTGTTTGTTTTGGGGGTCAAAATAGTTGATTTATAGTTAGAAATGAAATAAAACAACAAAAACAATAAAATACATGAGTAAAAAAAAAACAATGAAATACATAAGAAATTATCAAAACAAGAGATAACATAAGAAATAAGCTGGCTCTTTCAATTTTTTTCGTATTATTATTCCAAATGGTCTAACAAATATATGTAGTGGAAAAGAAAGCTTAAATATAAAGAATATATGATTTATGGGTAAAACATATGAATTTTTGGACCTTATTTGCATAATTTACCATAAATATGCAAATGAGTAATTTTTTTTAAAATTGAAATTGCTATAGTATTCTATACACTTCACTTGACATGCATGCACATTTTCGCGGCGATCGGCCGTTTCACGGCTGAGATCTTAGGGGGGGGGGTATTAAGAACTCAAATAGCCCGGCCTTATTAGCGTTAACTGGACTGAGTGAACTTTGAATTTTGTCCGTACATAACTGTATTTAACGTGTGATGGCTACCCACAAAGGAAACAAACCACCTTCTACTACTACTAGAAGCAGACAAACTAGAGGAAGTGTGAACTTAGATGAAAAGCAGTCGTCAAGCGCATCCAAGTCAAAAGATGATAAATGCTGTGGCTCATGTAGGCTGATCGTTTTTGTCGGATGATTATGCCATTGAATGTGAGCTATGCAATTTTTGGTTTTACTGCACACGTCACAATGTCTCAAGCAAATTATTTGATATAGTCAATGAGGAACCAGAGTCTGTCCACTGTATTGTCACATCTGTAACGGAACAGCACGGAGTATGCCAAATGCGATGGCACAGCTCCAGACCCAGCAAGCTAACTTTAATACAGAAGGAGGTATAAAGACGTGAACAGGGTACCACAGGATTACAGAGAAGAAAGTATAGACACCTACCATCAAATGACAACAAAGTTGGAGGAGGTAAAGAATGGTATGATCAACGCAAAAGGAGCAGCCAGTTCTTTTCAGCCTGAAGCTGTTCACAACGAGCTGAACAAACTGGTGAAAGAGAAATTCGACGAAATGGAAGACAAGGAGAAGAGAAATGGCAACCTTGTACTCTTTGGAATTCCGGAGTCTACCAGTATCGAATCTGGCACACGAAAGGCAGATGATGAGAAAAGGTTTCGAGATATGATCGGAAGTAAGCTTACCAATGAAAAGATAGAGATCAAGGCATTGTATCGACTTGGGAAGAAAAACGGCGAAAGACCAAGACCATTGAAAGTAGTTTTAAGCAACCAGTCCATCAGAGATGAGGTATTAAAGACGTTTAGAGATGGAGCCTAGAATCTTATAGATTATCAGGAGAGATCGTACTAAGGCAGAAAGGGAAGAGTACACAAGGGCACATACACAAGCACCACTAGCACCACCAGCACTGGCCATAACGCCTTCTGCAGCAACATCACAGTCACCAGCAACAGCACCCCCACCTACAACAGCACAGCCACCAGCACTAAAAATGACACTAGCACCAGTACTCGACATAGGTCAAATTGTAAAAACGATGATCATTTATTTGATGAACGAAATATTTATGTTTAATAAAAGAGGAGAAATGAAAACGCTACTCAATATCCATGATCCCGATCTCATCGCATTAACTGAAATCTATCCAAAGAGGCAACATGAATTAAATCAGAACTGTGAGCTTAATATTGATGGATACCAATTATTTCTTCCTGAGACTCAGAAACTGAATGGGAGAGGATTTGCAATTTATATAAAGAGTGGCATTGCGGTTCATTGGTGGAATTAAAAGAAAACTTTGAAGAATCAGTGTGGGCCCAGTTGACGGTGGGGGATACATCTATCCTTTTTGGATGCATCTACAGAAGTCCATCTAGTCGAATGGAAAATAATACAAATCTATGCAAACTTCTAGCTAAATCGTGTAAGATAAAGACTTCACATTATATAGTAGTTGGAGATTTTAACTACAAAGATATTGACTGGGACTCCGATACTGTAAATGCAAATAGTTTAAGAGGAGAGATGAAATTTCGTGACTGTATTATGACCTTTATCTTTACCAACATGTCCAGACTTTCACAAGATTCAGGGAAGGACAAGCTCCAAGCACACTCGACTTGATGTTCACTAAAGAGAGGGACATAATTAACGGTTTTGACATTCTTCCCCCGCTAGGTAAAATTGATCATGTAGTACTTAGCTTTGGCGTCGACATCAATTGTGATCCTTTGAAGTTGAAGGGAGATGAGTCGAGAAGCTACTACCATGGGGACTATAATGGTATGAGAAAGAGACTAAAAACTATTGACTGGTATATAGATCTGAAGGAGATGTCAGGGATAGAAGCATGGAAGTACTTTGTGCATGTGATGACTCAGACTATCAAAGAGTTTGTTCCACTAAAGAAGGCACCGAAGAAAAAAAAGGACAATTTGGATGACGAAATCAGCGAAAGAAACTGTACAGCTAAAAAGAAAAGCATGGAAAACCTACCAAAGGAATAAGAATGAGAACAATCATCGCTCGTATGTTAGAGCAAGAAATACTGCTACTTTCTGTACACGACAAGCAAAATCTGACTTTGAGAGTAAGATAGCTAAAGAGGTTGAAGTCAATCCTAAGTCATTCTGGAAGTATTTGAAAAGCACCACTAACTCACGTTCTGGAATACCTGATCTTCAGGCAGCAGATGGATCATGGGCCAAAAATGACCAAGACAAAGCAGATACCATGAACTCATACTTTGGGAGTGTTTTCGTAAAGGAGGACTTAAATAACGTTCCACGTATCACAATTCCTCAAATTGTCACTCCACTCAATGATATTAAGTTTAAGGAGGAAAATATTGTGGAACTTCTAGCTGGATTAGACATCAATAAATCACCTGGACCTGATGGTCTCCACTCGATGGTCTTGAAAGAAACCATTAACGAGATTGGCAAACCACTCAAGATCATCTTCACTCGACTTTTTGAGGATGGTGATGTTCCTTCATCATGGAAAGAGGCTATTGTCGTTCCCATCTTCAAAAGGGGGAAGAAGAGTGTTCCAGGGAACTACAGACCAGTGAGCCTAACCTCAATTGTGTGTATTCTGATGGAAAAGATCATCAGGAAAGAATTGAACAACCATCTTGACCAACACAAACTCTTATCCGATGACCAGTACGGTTTCAGAAGTGGAAGATCTTGTTCAACCCAAGTTACGATTGTACTTGATCAGTGGTCCAAATGCATTGACAACGGGCATCATCTAGACTGTTTGTATATGAATTTTCGCCTGTTAACAAAACTTAGAGCTTATGGAATTGGAGGACACTTCATTGATTGGACTAAACAGTACTTGAATGGACGTGTCCAGAGAGTTTCAGTCAATGGGAAAACCTCTGCAACATGTGAGGTGACAAGTGAAATACCCCAAGGAAGTATACTCGGCCCGACCCTGTTCAACATCTTCATTAACGGCCTACCGTTGGCTGTGAGTCATTGCTCCATCAAAATATTTGCAGATGATACCAAGCTCTGTCGAATAGTGGACAATCAAGATGATGCCACTCTACTCCAAAAGGACTTAGAAAAAATAGTGGAATGGTCACAAAAATGGCAGCTGCCATTCAATGCAGAAAAGTGCAAGGTGAAGCATTTTGGCAAGAATAACAAGAACTTCACTTATACAATGAAATGTGGCAATGTTATAAATCAAGTATCAACAACAGATGACGCTGCCGGTGAAAAGGATCTTGGAGTGATCTTTGATTCCAACTTATCATTTAGTAAACATGTTTCGGACGCTACCAAACGAGCAAACATGAAGCTTGGGATAATTAAGAGGTCCTTCTCATCTTTGGGAACCAAAGGATTGCTTCAACTGTACAAGACCATGGTACGCCCCACTCTAGAATACTGCAACACTGTCTGGAAGCCTAATCTTATCAAAGATGAAGACAACCTGGAGAAAGTCCAGCAACGAGCTACTAAACTCATTCCAGAGATTAACCATCGTAGTTACCCGGAAAGACTCCAATCACTTAAGCTTTCAACACTAGAGTATCGAAGGCAAAGAGCTGACCAAATCCAACAATACAAAATCATGACTGGACGAGAAAATGTACAGAAAGAGGGATTATTCTCTATGAGCAAAGAAAGTCGGACGAGACGTCATATCTTCAAAGTTGAGAAGCCATATTGTAAGACGAGTGTTAGACAGAGGTCCCCTGCTGTTCGATCAATTAACAACTGGAACGGGCTACCCAAATCGACAGTCCAAGCGCCATCTATTAACAGCTTCAAATTTGAACTAGAAAAGCATTGGCATCACCATCCTCTCAAAAATATAACCCTTATTAACGTAATAATGCTGTGAATGTCAAGATGGGCTCATAAACTGATGCTTCAAGCCTCAACAAACAAGTAAACAAGTAAAGTAAGTAAGTAAATAAACAAGGACTCACAACGTTCATGTACAAATTTAAAATAAGCTGTTACCTACTCCCATTTCAGACCTCTTTCAATATAATAGTCAAATTCATAATCAAAATACCCGATTTTCCAACAAATTTCATTTATGGTCTGTTAAGTCTATTTATGAAGTTAATCAACGAGTTATCTAGCTCCTAAACAGTGGAATATGATTCCCCAAGTAAGTACGAATTCATATCTACCCTTATAAAGCAATATAAAATCTTACTACTAAATAACTATTAATCATCACAGTTCTTGATTTTTTTAAATCTGAACCCCGTTTCGTTGTGGTTTTCTTTTCCCCTTTATTTTTTAAAAATCTTTTTCTATTTCACTTTCTCTCGTCTTATAGATAGTTAAGTGTATGTACTCTGCTTATTTTACTTAATTTATTGTTGTGTGTTTATAATTGTTTGTATTTCTTTTTGTTTGTTTTTCATTCTGTAATGAGCGATCCAACTTCACAGGTTTTTGCACCCTTTATATTAAGCCCCGCATATAACTTTTGTAAATATAGTTAACATTTACTGTTACTTTGTATACTTAGATTTTTATATTGCGAAATAAATTGAATTTAATTGAAATTTAATTGAACGCCGGTATTGGCGTTGAAGGTGCTGTCGGTATTTTCTGATTCGGTTTGCCTACCACTTGACATGCATGGCAACTTCTGCAAAAATTTGCAACATCCTTTTGCATACCTAACCAAAAGAATTGAGAAAGATTTTTCTGAGTGAGTATTATAGTATAAACTGATACTGTTTTTGTCTGATTTTGCACCCTCTTTTTTCTGGATTTTTACGACTTTAATGAGCAACACAACATGGAAAAATGACTTCGCGTAACCTCCGTTCACAAATTAAACCCAATACATCTTCCGGACGAAGACACGCTGCAGCCAGCGCCGGGGCAACTGCAATGAGTGGGAACCAGCCATCCGAAGCGGCAGTGAGCGAGTCGCTTTCATTCACTGATATAGGCAGAAATATGCAGTCTTCATTCTCGAAGGTCTTCGAAAAGCTTGATCACATAACAACTGAAATTGCATCAATCAAATCTAAAGTCACCGAAATTGAAGGGGCGGTTGACTTCAATTCTGTAAAGGTCCTGGAGATTAAGAAGGATATTATCCAAAAGGTCTAGGCCGACTTCGAATCTCAAGTTGCTGGTCTTCAAAAGCAGCCAATAGCGCCGTGCACATTTATTGTTCTACGGGCTCGAAGAGCAACGCAATGGGAATGTCTGCCAAATTGTTCGCAATTGCATTATTAACCTTGGAATCAACGAAGTTGAAGCTAACAACATGGCGTTTGTTAACGTCCATCGCCTACTCCGACGTGCAGCTCAGGATCGCAACCCAAATCAACCCCAAGCGCCTAACCCGATAATTGTTAAATTTGTGGACATGGAAGAAAGAAATAAAGTTATAGCTGCCTTTGAGAATGGTGATCATCGACCTCGAGATCGCGAGCAACACCTCCCTGATACTCCCGCTCGACCGCGCATCTCTGTGCGTACCGACCTTCCGCCTGCCCTGAAGGCTAGATGGGGATACCTCGCTCAAGTTGCCTACAAGATGAGGAAAAGGGATGGGGTATCAACAAAAATCATTCTTCAGCATACTATGGTCCGTCTAAAATGGAAACAGAAAAGAGCAACGAGATGGAATAATTATCAAGATGAGTAAAATCAATCAACTCTTGAAACTTTGTCTCTTCTTTACGATGTCCTGACATGTCAGAAAATTGTTTTGTACAACTTCACTTAGAGTGACATAAGTCTGTCTACAATGCAAACAGAGAAGAGGAACTTATTACAATGCTTTATTTACTTATAATATACAGATTCAGGCAAACTTTTTTGAAACTCTGTAGGAAACCTTTATTGCATGTCATTATATTTTTGTCTATGATATTATGTCAATATAGTTATTAAAAAAACGTTATTACAGTTTGTCTAAATATAGAAACATAACAGGAAAAGCTCAAAGAATTGACTATCATAATGAGTAATAACATATTTTTTTCTTTCTTTTTCATATCTGCTTTTTCACGTAAAGGGAATATGGACTTATAAATTGTAGTCTTCTTTCACATGTGAATTTTGTTTTGAATACATTTCCTAAGAATGACATAAGACTGTCTACAGGGTTAACAGAAAGAGCAAATAAAGAAAATAAAAATTAAGATGAGTGAAAATGACAACGACTTATTTACTTATAGAAGTTAAATTAATTTAGAATCAGACAGGTTTGTCTGAAACTCTGAGGGAAACCTTCATTGCATCTTATTATTTTTTTGTCTATGATAAATATGTAAATATAGTTCTCGACATAAATTTTCTATGGTTTGTCTTAATATAGAAACAGAACGAGAACAATTAATAGCTCGTATATCTTTTGCTTCTCCAAAAAGTGCTTAAACTAAATGATGTCCTTTTGTTTTCATTTTTTAAAGGAAATTAGAATCAAGTTTCTCTGAATGACATAGGTCTGTCTACAGTACAAACAAAATGATTAGAATGTTTATGATTTGATTTGATTTGATTTTCTTCTGCATTCATGTAAGTACACAGTTTTTCGATGATAATAATATGAAGTACAATAAGTATTTTTTCCGACAATGAACCATAAATAAGCAAAGATATGTATATAACAAATTGTTATTTTCAAAAACGAAATGATAAACTGTCATAGATACTAAATTTTCTCAAACATTATAAAATATTATAAAAATATTTGCGGAAGATGGACTGTCATTGTAAGCAGTTTGCTTGATAATATGACAGCCCCAGAAAAAAACTCATGAAATAGATTAACACATTTATTAAGCAGAACGGATAGGTAATCTAAAATACAAACTTTGTTGATGGTGATATTTTCCAATGCAGATGAGGATGATGATGAGGATGATGATAGTATGATGATGAAGAAGGTGATGATGATGACGATGATGATAATGATGATGATGAAAGAAGAGATGACATTATGATAATGACTGAATAGTTGACACAGAAATTTTATCTTCAATATTTTGATAACAACATCTTTTTAACATTGGCTTTAAATGAGTAGAGGGAGCAAAATGATTTAATAGATTCTGGGAGAGAGTTCCACAGGTCAGGACCATGGTGTCTTATGGATCTATGGGCAATAAGTAATTTTGGGTTTACTAGAAGAAAATTTGAGGAATTACTGGTAGGGTAGGAGTGAATGGTTTTATTCATAGTGTAAAAGTTGTGAAATGAAAGAGGCAGCATAATATTTAAATAATTAAACATGATCAGTAAAGTTTGTAGCGAATTTATGTCGAATACTGTTAGGGATTTCAGTTTGTAAAATATTGGACCTGTATGAGATAAATATGGTGAACCAGTACATATACGAAGGGCTTTCTTTTGCAATAAATAAATAGAGTTGATTTGGGTTTTGGCGCTGGTGGCCCATTCTAAGTTGCAATATGTTATATACGGTAATATCAATGAATTATAAAGCATAACAATCGTATAACTTCGGATTAATTTCTTCATTTTATACAATAAACCAACATTCCTAGAAATATAAATCGCGATATGACGTATATGTTCATTCCAATTCAGATTTTCGTCGATAATGACATCCAAAAAATGTGTTGTTCTCTTTCTTTCGAGAGGGATATTATCGATAATTATGTTGTAAGGAAAATCAACGACATGAGAATTTGCGTGCTTGAAATACATGAAATATGATTTATCGATATTAAGGGATAACTTATTGCATTGTAACCATAGCGATAATTTTGGTAACTCATTATTAAGTGTATTCACTAAGGTGTTTAAATTATGATGTGAACAGCAGATGTTCGTGTCATTAGCAAATAACACAAATGATAATAAGGTGTTGTATTGGTTAAATCATTAATATATAATAAAAAAAGTAAAGGACCTAAAATTGATCCTTGAGGAACTCCACATTTGGTAGGCAAGAAATTGGACAAAACATCATTAAACACTACATATTGTTTTCTGTTAGATAAATAGCTCTCAAACCATGACAGTACAACTCCACGAATTCCATAACAGTAAAGTTTTTTTCAGTAAAATTTGGTGGTCCAGTGTATCAAAGGCTTTTGATAGATCCATGAATACTCCTATTACATGTTCTTTATTGGCCATAGCATTCGTAATTTTATCATATAATTGTACTAAAGCTTGGTCGGTTGAATGTCTTTTTCTGAAACCATATTGATTTAGATTTAGGAAATAAAAAGTATCTAGAAACTTATAAAGCCTATTGTAAATAACTTTTTCTAGGATTTTGGATATGCTGGGAAGAATAGAGATAGGCCTGTAATTACTAATTTCATGAGAATTTTCTTTTTTAAAAACAGGATTTACCTTAGCAATTTTTAAGGACCCCGGACATTTCCCGGTATCAATTGATAGATTAAAAATGTGAGTTAAAGGACAAGGGATAAATTGTATGACTTGTTTAAGAAGAAAAGAACTAATTCTATCGTGACCCTGTGATTTACTTAATTTGAGATTTTTTGTTATTTCGGTTATTTTATTAGGATCAGTGGGATTAAAAAACAGTGATAAATTTGAGGGTTCAGGAAGAAATGTAGTAAAATTTTCGTTCGGTGTATTAAGTTTATTTGCTAAATTAGGTTCTATGTTTACAAAATAGGAATTAAAGGTATCGGCTACATCTTCAGACTTTATAACTGTATCATCTATTGTAAAATTATCATTTGGCATTTTTTTTAGTTTTCTTTCCAATCAAATCATTATTAATCCCCCAGGTAGATTTCATATTTGATTTCACTCTATTGAGTTTGTCGGAATAGTAAATTTTACGAGAATTTCGAATTATGTTAGTTAATTTATTTCGGTATGTTTTATATTTGTTTTTGTTATGAATAGTTGAGTTCGTTAGATAAGCCATATACAGTTTATTTCTTGTGTGTATCGATTGTATAATTGCTTTTGTTATCCATGGCATTTTACAATGCTTATTTTTCTTGTTCGCAGACACTAGAGGAAATTTTTTGTCATGATATATCTGTAATTTAGTATTAAAAGTTTCGTATGCTATATCTGCATTTGATTCATTAAAGACGTCCAACCATTCTTCTGTTGCTAGATCACTTTTAAATGATTCAATATTTTGGGGTGTTTCTTTTCTGTACATGTTTGATTTAGCTGACCTTTTCATTGTGATTTCATTATTACATATTAAAAAAATTGGCAAATGATCAGATATATCTGAATATATTAGTTCGCTGGTAATGTTATTATCAAAGATATTAGAACAAATATTGTCTATTAGGGTTGAAGATTGACCGTCAATTCTGGTTGGTTTATTTATATGTGGATAACAACTATTAGAATAGGTAATGTGAAGAAGTGTATCATGCTGGCTACTATGAGATAAAAGGTCAATGTTTAAGTCGCCCATTAAAGATAAGTGTTTACCTTCCCCTGTAAGAGTGTGAAGGCATTTATCTAGATCTTCACAAAATACATTTGTATGACTATGAGGGGGTCTATAGATTAATCCGACGATAATATTTTTTTATTTGGATTAATGATTTCTAAGAATAATGATTCACTTTGTTTTAACGATATTTCTTTTCGGATTTTAAATTGTAAATGTTCATTGACATAAAACGCGACACCCCCTCCTCTTATTTCTTCGCGATCTAGTCTAATCAATGTATAATTTTGCAAGTTAAATAAGTTAGGCGAAGTGTTATGAAGCCAGGTTTCAGTGACACCAATAATAGAAAAGGGAAAATTATTTATAGTATGCAGCAATGTTTGCAAAGAATCAAAATCTTTGCCTAAACTTCTAGCATTTATGTGAAGTAAACTAAATTTATGTTGTGTATTTTGAAAACTTGAAGTAAATTCATCAGTTGTGTAATAGTTACTATGTATATCATAAATGAAGTTAAATGAAGATGCTCCTTCTTATATAGATCCAGACAAAGATATAATTTGTTTGACATATTTTCAGAAACCTTCTAGCATTTCATTATGTGTTTGTCTATGACAACTAATCTGTTAATTAGCTGAGTTCTCAAATGATAGTAGGCAAAATGACGTATCTTGAAATTTCGTGTTTTGAGAAAATCAAGTTTGAAAGTTTGCCCCTTTGTCAATTTTGTGTTTTCCAAGCACAACATTTGAAACTCGGTAGCGATTTTTAATGTTTCATACAGCATAATTTCTCGAAATTTCATCACAAACAGAGTTGTCATTTTTTGGTAATTACCATTTGCAAATAAGTTACGACATTTTGCTTAATCGAACATCCGCCTTCGGAGCAGAGTTTAGTTAGCCAAAAGAGCGTATCTCGACTTACGCCGTGCAGAACCCCTCGCGCGAACAATCATCAATTAGGCAAAAGAGCGTATGTCGACTTACGCGGAGCTCGGTCACTCCACGATAAAACCTCAATTAGGCAAAAGAGCGTATCTCGACTTACGCAACACACATCTCCATTGTAACTCCAATGTAATTTGGCAAAATGACGTATTTCGACAAAAAGCCGAAAGTCAGTTCGCCAAAATGATCTTATAGTTTGAGGTTAGTCAGGTAAATTTGGCTTTTTTTAATCATTGGAGTAATTACTCCTTTTAAATCCATTTTAAATCCATTTCATTGACTTTTGGGTATTATTCTAATACTAGCGGGACCCGTGGAAATTTCACGGGTGCGAGCGGGCACCATCGTTTCCTGAATTTGTTTTTCAAATCTGTCATTGTTCCATGGACAACACATCTATCCCTGAGGACAATCACCCACTCCCTATTCCCCTCTCCCTGAGATCAGTTACCGTCCGCCCCGGACGACACATCCCAGAATTCCCCGGAATTCCCCCTTGGACGATAACCCCCTCCCCGTCATCATGCACGACAATTATCCCAAACAAAAACCTTCACTCATTGGAAATTCAATACGTGTATATTAATGTTATGAAACTGAGGATCGAGGCGAGTTGGCTCAGTCGGTAGAGCGTCTGCCTGTCGAACTTAAGATCATGGGTTCGAATCCAGCCCAGGCAAATGACTGCCACCTCTTCGTTGTGTGTTAACGTGCCCCTCCCATGTTCCATTGGCGAAGGCTACGAAAAACACTCCGTCCCTCGGATGGGACGATAAATGGAGGTCCCGTGCAAAGGAGAGTCACCACCTACGACATGTTAAGAATCCACTGCACTCTTCGTAAAAGAGTAGAGGGAAACCCAGGTGTAGTGGTACAAACTGCACATCCCAATCCAGGATCCCAATCAGTTATACAGGGAAGAGAGACCCGAGGCTACAGTTATTTTTGGTTTTCCCCTCCCAAGTCCCAGGCCCAGGTAAAGCCAAATAATAATAATAATAATAATAATAATAATAATAATAATAATAATAATAATAATAATCATCATCATCATCATCATCATCATATTAATAATAGATAACTGGGAGGTAGGTGTCCGGGGGTAGTTGTCTGGACAAAGTACCTTTTTATATTGTAAACATACTTTCATCTACTTTATGGTAAAGTAGGTGATAATACAATACTATTACTTAGCAAGATAAACATACCGTAAATTGTTATTTACAATTAGAGTCTACACTTTAAAAGAGAAAATATGAAGAATGAGTTTTTAGTTAGATAGTTTATTTGTACATTAATACGTTATATGATACTAATTCAATGTACAGTGTATAAAAATTACTACTTTGGTTTAGATTAGATCTAGACCTACATGTAGATCTAGATCTAAGTTAATAATTCGGTTATTGAAAGACAGAATTGGAAGCTGAACGGAGATGCTTGAATTTGAAATACAATTATTATCTATATTTAAATTCGTTCATAGACTAATTAGACTCTAGATCTAGACTTCTAGAGTTAGAGGTCTAGATCTAGACCTAGACTCTAGTCTAGAGGTGACTCAATGTCTATCCCTAAAACCATTATTAATAGAATCTAGATCTAGTTGCACGGACATTGATCTCTTAATGACAGTAGATTTAATCTATAGACCTAGGTCTAGTCGACTCTAGAAGATCTAGAGCTTAGACCCTAGGGTCTAGAGATCCCTGCTGTCTAGGTAACACTACCTTTAAGTTCTAGGTCTAGATCTAGATCTAATTTCTAGATCTAACAGTTAGATCTTATGTTAGCTGTAGTGTTAGGATCTAACTGTCACAATATAGATTCTAGGCCTAGGTCTAGGAGTCTAAATTAGAATCTAACAACAGTTAGATCTACATCTAACTGGTAGATCTAGAGACTAGATCTAGATCTAGACACGCCCCCATTAAATTTTTTTGTCAGCAAATTTCGATTTTTTTTTTTTTTGGGTCGGCAAATATGGAATTTATAGATCTATAGGCTGTCGGCAAATCGCAAAAGTTGATAACCTTTTTTTTTTTGCTTGTCGGGAAATTTTCAATCTTATAATTCTTATCCCAGGACCAAAATCCAATTGAAACCAGTTGAAATCTCCAACTGGTTTCAATTGGTTTCAACTGGTTTCAATTGGTTTCAATTGGTTTCAATTGGTTTCAATTGGTTTCAATTGGAATACAACATTTCCAGTTTAAACCAATTGCCGAACTGGAAAATATTGTTATGAGGCCTTTTCTAGTTCAAACCAATAAGAAGTGCAACTGGAACCAGTAAGATAATTTTTCCAGTTACTCAATTGGTTCCAGTTAGAAGTCATGTCCAGTTACCCAACTGGTTCCATTGCAGTTAGAAGTTCAATTGGTTCCAGTTAGAAGTCATTTCAGGTTTATACCCAACTGGTTCCAGTTAGAATTCATTTCCAGTTAGAAGTCATTTCCAGTTACCCAACTGGTTCCAGTTAGAATTCATTTCCAGTTACCCAATTGGTTCCAGTTAGAAGTCATTTCCAGTTACCCAACTGGTTCCAGTTAGAATTCATTTCCAGTTACCCAATTGGTTCCAGTTAGAATTCACTTCCAGTTACCCAACTGGTTCCAGTTAGAATTCATTTCCAGTTACCCAATTGGTTCCAGTTAGAATTCATTTCCAGTTACCCCACTGGTACCAGTTAGAATTCATTTCCAGTTAGAAGTCATTTCCAGAAGTTCAACAGGAACCAGTAAGATAACTTTCCAGTTACCCAACTGGTTCCAATTGGAAAATATTTTCAGTTACCCAACTGGATCCAATTGAAACCAGTTAATTTGCATATTATCTGCTTGTGTGCAGATCAATGTTTTATGTAATTTATTTTGATTTACAACGTATTTATTAATTAATTTTCTTTTGCAAGTAATGCATTTGTTTTAGATAGTCTACATATAAAAAAATAATTAGTAATGATAAGCATGCTCATAAATAACATATTTTTTTTAATTACAACAGATTAAAAGTTGATTAGTAAAACACTAACCATGGACAAAATACATCAAATACAAACATATAGGCCTATTTCCTTGCTAAGTATATTAAATAAAATAGTCTGCATATTATAATGCCCTTTACATTGTAATTAATGTAGACATATAACAATGCCTCTGTGTTGACAATAGCGATAATTAGTGCAAGAGCTAATTAACTTATAACTAATTAAGTTTATGCCAACTGTAAGTTTCAATTGGATCCAGTTGAAACCAATTGAAACCAATTGAAACCAATTGAAACCAATTGAAACCAGTTGAAGCCAACCGGTTTCAATAGGGAAATTGGAACAACTGGTTCCAGTTGAAACCAATTAGGCAACGGGAACCAGTTGGCAATTGGTTTCAACTGGTTTCAATTGGAACCAGTTGTTCCAATTTCCCTATTGAAACCAGTTGGCAACTGGTTTCAATTGGTTTTGCTCCAATTGGTTTCAACTGGATTTTGGTCCTGGGATTGACGTCAAATTTGGTCCGACACCGCCCCCATTCAAAATGGTCTAGCGACGCGCCTGGTTAGACCTAGACTAACTAAACTGTAACATTTAGATCTAAGGTTAGATCTAACTTAACTTAGTCCTTACTTAGCCTAGGCTTAGAAATCTAACTTGTTAAACTAACTTGTTTAGGCAGCCTTAAGGCCAAATCTAGATCTACACAAGGAAGAGCTTAAAGGGGCACCGTCCCGGCAGTGTAGTTATCGCTGCTCTAGTCATCGCCATCTTGGTTCTGAAGATCGACTTCTAATTTGCATACAGCTGTCAATCAAAGTGTTTGTGTATACATCATTCGCGACCAGGATTAAACCATTCACTGGCGGGGAAATGCATTTTATGAGGGACAATTGTTTTGCTAAATGTCTGTGATTTACATCAAATAAATGGAAATTAAATCTTTATGAACCATTCTTTACTGATCTTTGGCTGTCTCAAAGTGTTATAATGCGTATATTTATTCAGATATATCCTTTTTTCATGCATTGATTGTAAGATATGGAGGAAATGCCCTTCGTAGTAGTGGAATATGCCACACCCCTGGACTTTGGGTTTTGGGCTCGTCGATTAGGCATACGGGGTGTTCAGAAATTATACCCACAAAATAAGGGATGGAGTCAGGCTAAGTCATGTATTGAAAAATGTGATTATATTTCCTTGTATTGATAAAATATTACATTGCTTTTTTGACCTAAATTGCAGTACTCAAATGTTGTGCTAGTCTTTTATCTATCTTCCAGTTAAAATTTCCCCTTGTCTAAAAATGGAATGTCTCAAAATGATACGATCTTATCGGTAACGCTGGGCCAGCTGGGCTTGGGAAAGCGAAAGGATGACGCATCGTTGATGAATGCGCTAAGAATTAGGCTTGCCAACCAGGCACCGTTTGTAATTAGCTGAGAAAATGTTCTTTGATAATGAGAAATAATGAGTTTTGGTAGAATTTCACAATATCATAATTATTTCATAAATAATTGTTGAATATCTGAATCACGATGAGCCTTTATTTCAACATGTAAAAGCAGCCACAAATACATTGAACACCATAATGGGCTGGTAATTTAGACTAGTACAATCCATGTTGCCTTAGTTGCCTAGTATTAGGATCGAATGTAGGTTCGTTGACCGAGTTTTCCTTTATATATTGTTGAATATAAATACATAAAACAAATCTAATCTTCTTCTGAAGAATGTCTTGCTTTGGTTCGATTACTGCAACTTTCTCCCTTATTTCCATTGTATTTCTTTAGTGAATGTATAATTTAAAGAAATTATATGAATGTGATATTTGTTCCTTGATGAAATTTTTGCTAAATTATTTCATATAGATCTAGTCTAACGTTGTTTTTTTTTTTGGGGGGGGGGGAGGAGCATTTCCATTTCTGACTAATGATGTAAAAAAATAGAGTCTATATTAGCCTAGTAGATTCTACTTCCGTAGTAGACTAGGTCTAGTTTGTACGGTTAGCAAATGTATTTATGTTCTTTCTTTTGCATAGGCATAGCAATTAGTTTGTTGTTGTTGTTATTTTTTCATCATCGGGCCAAAAAGGCAGATATTATGAAAGAAAGAAGGAAAATGAAAACACCTACGAAGTCTCAGACACGGACGGACAGAGCACAGAAGTTCAACGTGTTTGTATATTTATGAATGACATGTACACATCAGCGACGTACACAAGACTCACACTGGTCACACAGCACACACAGCACACACAAGTCAATAGCGCTTGCAACAAAACGGCTCACGTCGAACAAAAATTACCATAATTTAGCGGAAACAAATATAACACGCAATATATGTCCACCAAGATGAAACAAAATCACAATTTTTTCGAAATAAAGTTAAACAAAATAGAGACAGCGAACAGAAATACAAAAACAAAAAATAAAATAACAGATAAAGATGGACGGTTTGTTGTCGCACAAATACGTGTGTATCGAATAAAGGGCAAGGTATCGCGAACACGCCTTTGTTGCTGGGCAGAATTGGCGGGCAACATTAGCCTATGAATATTCATGTCGGCTCGTGCGGTTTTGGACTGAAACAACCAATAATGGGTCTTCTAAAATACATAACTTAGGCTGCGATTTTTTCTAAGACGAAGTAAAGAGTGCTCTGATTGGCTAATATTTGTCTGCAGAGTCTGACGAACTCTGAGGTCACCAGCCGTTCTAGTTTTTCTGTAATCACGGCAAAACCACACAATACGGCCTGCCTTCGCCAAGCCAGTTGATCGCTGCCGATCGTGACGTCACGAAAGTGGGCGGAAACAGCAGCCGAATCTTAGAGCCGAACTGCGATTGGTATTACTTCGGCACATGTATGCGATAATCGGCATTGTTCGGGCATTCGGAACATGCCATCTGCGTAAGAACCGTATTCTGTTGGTGTAAATAGGCAGCTAGCACCGTCCGCCAGCGCGTACGTATTTTGAACGCCTTCTGGAATGCGGGGCGCATGTGTCTTTAACTGTAACAGTTAGTGTTTCCTAGGCTAGACATAGTTTTTTCAGGTTTCAATCAATTTGTAAAGTTAGATCTAAGTTGAGTAGAACTAGGATCTAGATTTTTGTATTGCCAACGTTAGACCTAGATCTAACTTAGTGTCTAGATCAATAGATCTATGCCTACCTAACGTTAAATATATGCTGAATGGCCCGGTGTCGATACCAGGAATTGATAGATCGGGAATTCAATGTTAAATTACGAAAATTTAGACTAAACTCTAGAGTCTAGGTCTACTTAATCTCTAGGCCTATTGTATATCTAACTTGTTAGACCTGAGTTATTTACTTTTTTAGATTTACTCTGAGGTCTAAGTACTTTTTAGGCATAGAATAGATCTAGATCTAGAGAGTAGTAGAGTCTAGTACTAGTAGGCCTACTAACGGCGCTAATGCGCTTTCATAGCCATACTTTGACCCGTAACTCCGGCGTGGAGTTACCCTACTAAAATATACCCCAATTCAAGGAAATACGTATCAATTGTTTAAATAAGGGCCGTAATTTAAAAGTCCCCATGTTTCTTACCTGTTTCGTGTCAATTTTCAAATATTTTTTCAGGAAAAAAACGTTGACATTAGTATACACTTTCTCACAGGTTTCTTGGCAAACCGCTGCACACCGCTGCACAATACTTAACATGTGTAAGCCAATGGTGCCTGAAGTTATCTACCGTAATATGAGGATCTGAGTTGCCAATTTAAGTATATTGAAAATGTATTAAATAAAATGGAATAGTCTTGATTACAGAGTGGTCTTATTCGTTATTATTATGTTGGTGGGGGGGGGGCAGGTGCGGTTCAGGAGTGGGCCTTGCCCCCACAAAAATTAAAAGAAAGAGAGAGAGAGAGAGAGAGAAGGAAGGAAAAGAGGAGAGAAAGGGAAGAATAAAAAGAGGAAGAAGAACAGTTAAGAAGGGAGATATCAGTTGCGATTACACCGCCAACAAGTTTCGGATCGGGGAGGGACCCCCGATAAAAAAAATAAAGAGGGTGAGAGAGAGAGAGAGAAGGAAAGGAAGGGAAAGAGAAAAGGGAAAGAAAGAAGAGGAATAAGAAAAGAAACGGGGGCGATAGGGCCTTGCCTCCCCCTCAGCCAAAAAGAGAGAGAGAGAGAGAGAATTAAGAAATGAAAGGGAAAGAAAAAAGGAAAAGAGGAAATAAAGGGAAGGACACAAAGAGGAAGAAGAAAAGAAAAGAAGGGGATATCAGTTGAGATTATAACGCCAACAAGTTTCGATCAGGGGACCCCGCTAAAAAAATAAAAGAGGGAGAAAGAGAAGGAAAGGAAGGGAAAGAGGAAAGGGAAAGAAAGAAGAGGAAGAAGAAAAGAAAAGGGGGCGATGGGGCCTTGCCTCCCCCCCCCCCTCAGCCACAAAAAAGAGAGAGAGAATAAAGAAAGGAAAGGGAAAGAAAAAGGAAAAGAGGAAATAAAGGGAAGGACACAAAGAGGAAGAAGAAAAGAAAAGAAGGGGGGTATCAGTTGAGATTGGAGGGGGGGGGCAAAAGGTCCTTGCCTCTCCCTTACACCACCCCCCCCCCCTTTGCTAAAAAAAGAAAAGAGGGAGAGAGAGAGAAGGAAAGGAAAGGAAAGAAGAAAGGGAAAGAAAGAAGAGGAAGAAGAAAAGAAAAGAAGGGGGATATCAGTTGAGATTATACCGCCAACAAGTTTTGGATCGGGGAGGTCCTTGCCTCTCCCTTACACTACCACCCCCCACCCCCCCCCTTTTGCTAAAAAAATAAACGAGGGAGAGAGAGAGAGAGAGAGAGAAGGAAGGGAGGGGAAAGAGGAAAGGGAAAGAAACTAGGGGCGATGGGGCCTTGCCTCCCCCTCAGCCACAAAAAGAGAGAGAGAGAATTAAGAAAGGAAAGGGAAAGAAAAAAGGAAAAGAGGAAATGTTTGTGTATTGAGTAGGCCAAGAGCATTAGGTCAAAATAGGCTTAAACATGGACATTTCTCATAACAAGCTGATTTTTTCAGGATAGGTCCAGGAATATGTCTAGAATAACATACTAAAAGTCCTCATAAATCCTCCTTGAGCGTTTTCCGCAATCAAGGTGGCGTCCAAAATGGCCGCCATTTCCTGAATTTCTTATAACTTTGCTACTAGATAACCCAAATACAAAATTTAAATGTCTGAATATATGTTTTTTAGCATAATGAACTCAATTAAATACATGTTGATAAATTTTGAAACACACAAGTAGCTATTAACCACTTAAGCCCTTCCCAAAGTCCAAAATGGCGACCAAAATTGCTGCCATTTCCTAAATTTCTTATATCTTTGCAACTAGATAACCCAAATACAAAATTTAAATATCTAAATATATGTTTTACAGCATAAGAAACTCATTAAAATACTTATTAATAAATGTTGAAACACACAAATAGCAGTAAAACCACTTGAGCCCTTCCCGAAATACCAAATGGCACCCAAAATGGCTATTATTTTCAATTTTATCTCATTGTATTAAAGTAGATACGTTCTGAATATATCAAATGTCTAGACTAGAATAGCACCATTGAAATACATATCAGTACAAAAAACATTTTCATAAAAAATTACTTCTTAGGCATAAAGTACACACACACCCACCCACGAACACACACACACACACGTGCACACACACATATGGCTGCTTCCATCATCCTCAACGATATCAGACTGACAGTGTACAAAAGTGAAGAGTACTCAACATTAGATGGAACTGAAAATGGAGACACATTAGTACCAAGGTCGATAAAGCGTTTCATACATAATTTAGTGAACAGCAAAGGCAAAAGTCACACGGTTTCAAACAGGAAATGCACCTCAATAGCACATGCCATCATCTCTGCTAGTAGACCCAGGTCTAGTTTTGCTGATGACTATAAAGAAGTACAACGGTTTGAACAAGCCCTCCTGCCAAATGATGAACCATCCTATCACCTGGGCGGTTTTACCCAATTTGTTTTGGACTATGCCGACAGTAACTGGTCACAACACTTTCCACAACAAGGGAGGAATCGCTTGTGTTACTCCGCCTGGGTTTGTGGATATTTCACCCATTAAACGTTCAGTAAAATTGCAATCGGCTGACAAAGTTGGAGCATTTGGACATATTCCGATAAAGACAAACAGCAAACCTGCTGTTCCTGGCTTGCAGTCTGCAGTAATAGATCCCCTCAAGAAACCTGACCAGGAGCTCCGTCTCTCTGATCCGCAGTTGCCATAGACTCCTCTGGGTAGCTGGCTATGTTCAAGAACTAGACTTGTGTCCTTCATGGAGTGGTTTCATGAAAGTGGCCATGCATAGTGACCAGTACGAGAGGACGAGAATAGAAACTCTGACCTTCCTTAATTTGGACCTATCCAATCCGACTAGCATCTACACGGCACAGTCACAATGTGAAAAGCATAACTTGAGAATCTGGCAGTAACATTTGGGCAGCCTTTGTACATCAAGACAGAAGAGATTGTAGCTTCTTTTCAAGACCTAGACAAAGTAATCGTCCGTCTTGGTGGATTTCACCTCCTCATGTCATATCTCGGCAGCATAGGCCACATCATGGACGGAAGTGGACTTAATTGCAGAGCTATGGGAGACAGTGTACACCAAAGGGTCTGTCATACATATGCATTCTGGTCATGCATTTTCCCGTTCTCTTCGTGCTCACATTCATACTGCAGCTGCCCTCATTGGCATATTGATGGGTAAACCTGGCATCTTAGACAGCATAGATAAGGACCACTTACCGAATCTGTATGGTGCACTTCTCAACCAGGACAAGAAGGTGACTGATGTAGCTGAGGAGGAGTGTGTCAAACAGTTAAGTCAGATCATTTCACAACTCCTTGACCGGGCACCAGGACAAAGTAGGACAGGGAAGCTTTGGGTGCAGTATATCTGACAATTAAGTGTCTCTTCTGCAATGTTTCATTCGAGCTGAAAGGACAGGGGACTGTAAGCTCCATCTCAGCTGTGTGAGGGAAATGATACAACATTTCCATGCTGCAGGACATCTTCCCTATGCCAAATCTGCCAGATTGTATTTACAACAGATGGAAGCCCTAGAGCAAACCATACCAGGAAATATACACAATTCGCAGAAAAGGGATACTTCACCATCCGCCGTGTGGATTCATTCTGGGGTGGAAACTTCTCTGATCAGACCATTGAACAGTTCCTGATGCGGCAGCTGAAAACATCTGGAGGAATGACTCGTGGACGTGGAATCGCAGATAGTACATTGGCAAAGTGGGTTCATGCATGCACTTCCTCGCTGTGTTCCTATTTGTGATGAACTGAAACAGTTCACCGGAGTACAAACTGGTACATCAGAGCAACATAAAGACATACGGCAAAGTACCAGGTGAAGAGACAATAAAGATAGATGCATCTTTGCTGAATGGCTGCAGGCACATCACCATTTGCTGGATATGAAACTGAATAACAGCACTGAGATGGAATCGTTCTTTGCTTTAATATGAACTTGCTCGATCCCAGCCACTTTCCCTCTCACAGGTGGGTGATGCGGAAGCCAACAAAGAGTTCTCTGGGTCTCCTGCTGAAGTTGTTCACTAGCAAGCAATCCAACCTGCCAGAAAATGGTCTCTTTGTTTTAGATGGTGGTCACCTACAGCAATCAGTTGTTTGGCCACAACCGTCAACCTATGCTGATGTTGTTCAGTCATATGTTTCATACATCCCTAAGCATTATGGAGCTCATTCGACGGTACGTGGTGTTCGATGGCTATGAAAGTGTAACTTGATAAAGGTAGCTGAGCAGAGATGAATAGCCCAGAAATGTACCTCTAGTGACATCCTCTGCAATCTACCATCAGCCAAGCGTAAAACTTTCAATATGGTCCACAAGAAACAGGACTATGACTTGCTTGACACCTTCGCAGACAGTGGAAGTACCCATGACGAGGTAAAAGAGCGGGGAAGCCTTCTTTCTCAAGCTGTATGGGGCCAGCAGTTTTGAATCTCTTGATGACTACCGTCACATTGCATACAAACGGGCAATCGGTCGCAGTTCTCTGAGTTCGTCCTTTCAGTCTACCTCCACCTAGTGCTGCAGCAAAGCAACATTCATATCGCACCCATATCTTACAGTCATTATGTATGAAACGCTTTAGCGATTTCATTTGATTATATTCAGAACGTATCTACTTTAATACAATGAGATAAAATTGGAAATGGTGGCCATTTGGACGCCATTTTGGATTTCAAGAAGGGCTCAAGTGGTTTTACTGCTACTTGTGTGTTTCAAAATTTACCAATAAATATTTTAATGACTTCCTTATGCTGAAAAACATATATGTAGACATTTAAATTTTGTATTTGGGTTATCTAGTAGCAAAGTTATAAGAAATTCAGGAAATGGCGGCCATTTTGGATTTCGGGAAGGGCTCAAGTGGTTTTACTAGTACTTGTGTGTTTCAAAATTTACCAATAAGTATTTTAATGAGTTCCTTATGCTAAAAACATATATCTAGACATTTAAATTATGTATTTGGGTTATCTAGTAGCAAAGTTACCGGTATAAGAAATTCAGGAAATAATGGCGGCCATTTTGGACGCCATCTGGATTGCGGAAAACGCTCAAGGAGGATTTATGAGGACTTTTAGTATGTTATTCTAGACATATTCCTGGACCTATCCTGAAAAAATCAGCTTGTTATGAGCAATGTCCATGTTAAAACTAATGCTCTTGGCCTAGAGGAGATAGACCGAGGAATGAGACATGACAAGTTGATTGGACGGTGTCCAAATAACAAGTGAAGTACTTTATTAGATGCTTCTCGCTCGTAAACAATTATGTATGTCCACTTTACATATAAACTGGATGTGTGTATCACTTACACATTACATAACACATATGGCAATGGTGGGAAAGTTTACATCAAAGGAATGTTGCGCGTACAAGTATGTATCACATTTGGGGTCAAATGAAGTGCGATGAAAAGAACCAAGATTGGAATGTAAACAATACACAAACACAATATCCCTTTCCTTCTCACATCACATCACTAAGATTCTCTGTCTTGATGAGAGCGAAGGAGTCCCCTGCGGTGAAAAGTGCAACAACCAAATACGGAAGCATCGTCTGCAAACTGCAAGATGATGCCTACAAGGTCATCCGGAGCCCGGATGATCTCTTTGAACTCGGAGTGGACAATGTCCAGTACGGCGATTTTAAGCTCCATTTCCTAGCCTAGTATGTTTAACTCAATTTTGAGGCTATGTTAGATTTCCCATTATTTCATTATGTTAGTAAATAATCAAGATGAGAACAATCTTGATCTCAAAACATATAGTTTTGATAATAATATGCAGTCTAAATTTGTTAACTCTTTTAGTGTTACTCATGTTATACTCATTAGGTCTCTAACTAGGAATATCGGAGAACTAAGTTTCCTTTATGAATATAGCCTCGCCTCTAAATTTGATGTGATTGCCCTGTCAGAGGTATGGAACGCAAATATGTTTTGTATACAGACTGTATTTTTTTCTTGCCTTTTTTCATTATATATATATCCCCCTCACTTTCCTACTTTATTTCTCCTTCACTCCCTGCTATTTCATTTCAACATGGATTTTATTTCTCAAGCTGTCTCCTTTCCCTTGGAATCTAAGTACATTGATGCTTTATATATATTTATGTGTATTTCCTATCCTCTCTATCTCATGTCAGTTGGCTACCTGAAGAATTACGAACCGCAGTTTCACAGTACAATATCTATTTTCTTACTCTCTTAATATGGTCGAAGCTGAACATGACATCCCTAGTCAAAATGGGCTCTGGAAAAATATATTTTTTTGCTATTTTTTACTATTTATTTCCTATTCTTTGTGAATTTACCCTATTTAAACACTATTTTTTTTATTAAAAATAGATTTAAAATAGCATATGACTGCCTATTTTTTTTTCTATTTTGTACAAATAAGTGGTTTGATAACTATTTTTTACCTATTTCTTGCTATTTTTCCCCTATTCTTTTATACTTAGATTTTTCTTACCCATTTTTTTTTCCTATTTTTTTTCTATGTTTCTGGACTTAAATTTTTCTCACCCATTTTCTTCCTATTTTTTTACTATGTTTCTAGACTTGAATTTTTCTCACCCATTTTCTTCCTATTTTTTTACTATGTTTCTAGACTTAGATTTTTCTCACCCATTTTCTTCCTATTTTGTTACTATGTTTCTTGACTTAGATTTTTCTCACCCATTTCCTTCCTATTTTTTTTACTATATTTCTGGACTTAGATTTTTCTCACCCATTTTCTTCCTATTTTTTTACTATGTTTCTGGACTTAGATTTTTCTCACCCATTTTCTTCCTATTGTTTTACTATGTTTCTGGACTTAGATTTTTCTCACCCATTTTCTTCCTATTCTTTTACTATGTTTCTGGACTTAGATTTTTCTCACCCATTTTCTTCCTATTTTTTTACTATGTTTCTGGACTTAGATTTTTCTCACCCATTTTTATTCCTATTTGTTTACTATGTTTCTGGACTTGGATTTTTCTCACCCATTTTCTTCCTATTTTTCTCACCCATTTTCTTCCTATTTTTTTTACTATGTTTCTAGACTTAAATTTTTTATCACCATTTTTCGTTCTATTTTTGTAATACTATGTTTACAGAATTAATGAATTTTGTCACCTATTTGCTTTTAATGTAGGACGATATTTGATTTCAAGGTTCTTGAAACTAACTTACAATTTACAAATATATATTTGCACAATTCAAAACATATTTCAAAATATAAGTCTAATGATAAAAAATAATTTTGAGATATTTTGTCGTTTAAAGTAAACAAAAAATAGATTCAAAGATGATTCGGACAAATTACTGGCCCTCCTCAGAACTCAAATTTCCCTTTTAATGGAGCACAATTATATTGTATGCACAATTATATTGTATGAACATTTAATCAAGAATTGAGAGTGTTTTAATTTTATCTTTAAGTTAAATGATCTATCTGTCTATTAAATATTTTGAATATTTCAATTAAAAAAGTATCTAATTAGCAACAACAAAAAAACTACTCCATCGTTTTAATGACTTGAACTGATCCAACTGGATGAAATTGTCACAATTTCCCCCAAAAATAAATACATTTATTTTGTTTTTGACTAATTCTCCAAAAAATTTAAATCATAACGAATGACAGCTTTAGAAACTTAGCTTTCACTCAATGTATGTTTGCTGCCATCTAGTGGTAGAAAGCGAATACTTTATTTTCAAATTCAAATAATTACAACACATTCAGATCGGCTCAACGGTGTATTCCAATAATTACATTGCCATTTCGCCAGATTTGTCTTAGTTCCTTTAAAACCCACAGTATGAGGGATAAGGGTTAGATTTGCACCAGGAAAGAAGAATTTAAGAGTATTCCAGAGCAAGAATTTAACAAAATGAGTAAGGATCGAATTCAGCTCAGACAGCAGTCCCACACACGCACTCTTGTGTTGGGAATTAATAATAGTCGGTCTGCAGAAAACGATCAACTTTGCTTTGCACTGGATTGCTAGCTGCTGGATTGGAGCTACTTTAAAGATCTTCATTTTGTCCAGAAGGTGAGTAATCAAATTACACATAATTGAATACAGCATTGAGTTTGCTTTCTGTACAAATAAGGGGGTTAACAGATACGTCTGCGCTTGCGCAAATCTCCGATATCAACTTCCGGGGTCAGGTCATTCGTACATAGAATAGCTCTGCCAACTGTGATCAACGTGCTCAACCCGCGAACGGACAAGACTACAAATTTGTTTCGGAAAAATCTCGCTGTATATTTCTTCTTATCAATCTATTTCATCTCCTTGGTCATAATAAATAATATTACTAGCTATTACTATGACTTTGATTGACATTTTCTTCCTAGAAAGTTGCAAAAACGGACCGTGTATACTTGTGTATAAAACGTTGTATGGTGACACTACTTACATGACATTAAACGCGTGGGACCGATATTACTGGAAATACGGACTTTAACCAATTTGACTTCGTTTTGATCATTTCGCGGTGAGTAATTCGAATACAAATATGAAAAAGATGAAAACATATATTCTTCAACAGCTCTTAAAGCAATAATCTTTTTGTTGCCTTTTGTTAAACCATTTTGAAAGTCATTTTGCTCGGTGTTTGTGGCCTCACACTCACAGTACGAGCTCTTCCTTCCGACGTGAAACTGGCAGGTTTCTCGCTCTGAAAAAGTTTTTCAATTGTTGCATATTCCAAAGTCTAATATCATCAACAGATACCTTTGATTCGTCATCCATATTTTCACAAGTTCAGCGCAAAAAAATGAAAACAATACTTAAAACTCGAACAGAAATACAGCAACCGACAAGCTAGAGATATAGAGTTTACACACGTTTATGCATAGCTTACGTACGTAAGAACTTCCCCGCACGCACCGCGTCCCGAGTCCGTGTACATGTGACCCCTGACACAATGACGTCACAGACGTCCGGTCGGTAACTGTTAAACCCCTTATTACAAATTAGGAAATTGGTTATCTAAGTAGATTCTAGACTAATCTTCATTTTGTCAATTTATTTGGTTCATGAAAAAATCCAAACCATCACAATTGATGAAGATCGTAGATTATATTCCCTACTGTACTGCATCTATGACAGTAAGTCTACATATACGGCACTTTCACCTTTATCTGCGTACCTAAGGCTTTTCATTGGAATTGGAAGTGAAAAATCATAACATGAATCTAGGCCTAGTCTAATTAGACTTAGAGAATGGAATTACTAGATACTAGAGAGCTAGATAGGCCTACTCGTTCACAGATATGTTTGACCAAATAAGGCAGTGCAGTGTAGACTAGATTCCGCCACATGCGCGGACTGGCCGCATGGTAGTTGGTACAGACATGTGAACGCATGTGGCAATATCATCTCCATTCATACACAGGACTTGCACCCATTTTGAATGATTTGCAATTCTTTACACTTTTTACAGGTAGAAATTTCATAAGCTAAGCCAATAAAACATCCTAAATCATAAATGTAAGATTTTTTAACGGAAATGGAATGGCAAAGTTGATTCTTAAAAGTTGGAAAATCGTACATAATTGATTTGATTTGAAAGCATAATAGAATACTACAACCTGCTAATTTTTTTTTCTTTTCTTTTTTTTCTTCAGGGTATCTTAGCTTCGGCTGCTGGAAAGTCATCAACTTGGACTGTGTGGCACTGGCACCGTTGTATTCTAGTGTGCATGCAGTCATAATTTGTAAGACTGAACTGTCCAACACACATCAAGGAAATGCAAGACATGGGTGAGAGTGTGAGACCCATACTGGGTTATTGTTCATCTGTAATGGAAAGCATTTCAAAATGCCAACAAATGAACAATGCCTTCTACAAATCCATTAAAGACCAAGTAGCCATGCCCAGACCTGAATACATCACTCAACCCCAGAACTCAGTGCCAGAAGATACTCAAAGGACATCATAATCTCTCCTTCTCTAACATAAGATGCAAAACGGATATCTATCGACTCACCTTCTTTCCAAGAACCATTCGGGCCTGGAATTTATCCCCCCCCCCCAGCATCATTGCCTGCAACTCGGTTGAAACCTTCAAAACCAGACTCTGTGAAGCAATCCAAAGGGGTAATATAAGCATAGTCCCTCCCCACAACTGCAATGTGATGGGACTCAATTCCAAAATGTTCTAGATGCAACAAACACTCTCTCTCGAGCGATAACGTTCTTACTGGTCATTTATATCCACCTCGGATCCGGACCAGAACAGAATCAGAACAGAATGCCGACCAACAAACATTCAGCAAGTACTTCCAGGTCGCCTCGCCCTGCCACAATCAAACGTGTGTTCGGTTGGAATGAATCTGAGATATAAATCTACAATACACAGCTTTTTACCAAGGCAATCTCAACGAACACAAATTGAATTACCTCACAGCGTAATTAATATATCCTGTATCTGCATGCTTGTGAATATTTTTGTATAACTTTGTTTCTCTACACTTTTTGCCATGACAGCTCATTGACACTTGCTGGTATACATGTACTATGTAGTTGCATGATGCCAGTTTTATGTAACATTTTATAGATGTGTATTCATGTAACAGTAATATAGCTTTGTCTTATTATTCATTTAATGTTTTAAACACATCTGAAGACTATTCGTGTTTGGCAGATAGACCTTGTTGCCAGTGCTATTAACACATGTAATACATTGTGATAGATGTGAACTTATTTATGTATACCTTTTGCCTTCACATGTATTCATTTTAGGCTAATGCATTTATAGATATTTTTAAAGAATTCTTTTAAAAGACTGTTTATGTTTGTCATGACATCTCATTGAAACTTGCCAGATAGCCTTGCTACTGGTATTATGTCACACTTATGTATAAGCTGTTCAATATTTGTTCATATTTATCTGCCAGTTTAACAAGTATTTTATTAGCAAAAATGTATATATATTATAAATGATTTTTTTTGTGTGTATTTGTCTTACATTCAGATTAAGATTTACAATATATTTGTATAAAACAGGTAATTTGTGCCAATCGATTTGCTAGCGGTGTACATTCCTTTTTAATATTGAGGTATTCATGTGAACCAATATTGGTTCACATTTATCTGCAAATTTTACCATTGATTAGCAAACAATTTAATGAAGAAAAAACAATTATTTTCCTTTTTTGTGTTATGTCTTACATTTAGACCTACAAATTAGTACTATATTTGCATAATATTTGTATATTTTAAAGACGGGTACATACATGTATATACATGTATATATGCCAATCAGTTTGCCCGCCAGCATTTAGACAAAGATATATATTCATGTATATAATAGTTACTGATACATGTACCGGTATTACCTTTGAATCAAATATTATCTAAATAAAATGCTAGCAAAGTTTTGTTAGTAATCTTAGTATGTGTGTTTTAAAAGTTTTGTAGGCTTTTTGTTTGTTTGGTGCTCTCATTCACCATATGGGTGTACATGTTCATTGCATTTGATATTTTCTTACGTAATATTAAAGTGTTCGAACGTTTCAAACTGAAATCGAAATTTGTATGCATTTTATTTATCTAGTACTGTACATCTGGCAGCAGAAAATAGGATAGAAATGTATTTTCCCCTATTTTTCCTATGTTATTCCTACTTTTTTTTTTTTTTTTACTAGGGTAGGGAATATAGGGGATGGTATGTGGATGGGGATTCGATCATTAGATTTTTCCAATACTTTTTTACATGCATGCATGACACCTACATGTGTAATTGTGTATATTGTACAACAATGTGCTACAAAATAGAATTTGACAGAGCTTTTATTGCTACCAAACAATATAGTACAGCAATCATTTATCATCAACAAATTAAATGAAATCAAATTATAGTATTACCACAAAATTTAAATAGCTTTAAATATATTTGGTTTGTAGTTCTTAATAAGAAATATGCTTGAAATATATGTTTTTAAAATATATTTCAAAGAAAATAGAAAAAAAATAGGGAAAAAATAAATACAAAAATATATTTTTTTCCTACTTTTCTTGTCCAAAAAAAAAAATATTTCAAATAGCATAGATTTGGAACACAAAAAATAGGAAAAAAATATATTTTTGTATTTATTTTTCCCCTATTTTTCTTGTCCAAGAAAAATATATTTCAAATAGCATAGATTTGGAACACAAAAAAATAGGAAAAAAATATATTTTTGTATTTATTTTTTCCCTATTTTTTTGCTATTTTTTTCCTATTTTTTTGTGTTCCAAATCTATGCTATTTGAAATATATTTTTTTTGACAAGAAAAATAGGAAAACAATATATTTTTGTATTTATTTCTTTCCTATTTATTTTTTACTAGGGATATGCAGTTTTTTCGGAATCCAATGCAAGTACCTTGCAACAATATGATGAAAATAATGACCAAATTACAATAAATTGTAAGTATTGTACCGAAAATCAATTCTTTCGTATGGTCTGTGGTTCAGAGAGTAATGGACTTGCTTTAATTCACCTGAATATTCGATGTATGTAAGAATTTTGACAATTTCAGTGTTTTCACCAAGCGCATTAGTTCAGGATTCACAGCAATAGGTGTTACTGAGACCTGGTTTCCTACTGAACTCGATACTAGCTTATATTTAATTCCAGGTTATAATTTGGTTTCTAATAATAGACGTAATAAAAGAGGTGGAGGGGTGGCTTTATACATTCCATCTGTGATGGATTACCAAATATGTCATGAGCTTACCATTATGAATGATGTGTTAGAAATTATATTTGTTGATGTTTTCATACCAGGAAAACGTAATGTTGTTTTAGGTGTCGTTTATAGGCCGCCACAAAGTAATCTAAATATCTTTATAGATGAAGTACACAATATTCTGTCGAATCCACTACTTAATAACAAGACAATTTTTCCTATGGGTGATTATAATCTCAACTTACTCACTTGGAAATAGCTGTATTGACGATTTTTTGAACCTGTTGGTGTCCTTTTCCTTGATGCCTTTAATCACTAAACCTACAAGAGTGTCTGAAAATTCCTCTACTCTCATTGACAATATATTCACTAATTTGCAACCCTTTCCAGAAGCTGGCATCATAATTTCTGATCTATCTGACCTTTTTCCTATTTATGCCAAGATGCCATTGAGTAAACCTTCTTCCATTACTAGGCAAAATAAGCATGCCCATAGGAGCAATCCCGAAAATATTGCGAAGCTTAAGGAAGCCCTAATTGCAGCTGACTGGAGTGATGTTTTGCTTGATCAAAATGTTGATAGCTCTTTTGATAACTTCTTTAGAAAATTGTTATTGCTGTATGATGAGAATATACCTACATGTAAAAGGGATAGTGGAAATCACAGGAAAATACCCCGAATGCCATGGATTACAAGATCGCTACTGAAATCGATCAATAAGAAAAATAAGCTATATTATAAATACAAGACAACTAAATCAGAACAGTCACGCTTGAATTACACTAGATATCGGAACACCTTAACTACAACATTACGTGTCTCAAAGAAAAATTACTATTCCACTCAGTTTCAGGCAACCTTGAATGATATAAAAGGAACATGGAAGGTAATCAAAAATATTTTTAAATGCAACAGTAAAACATCCAGCATAAGATCTCTGCAAATTGACGGAGAATTAGTAGATGATACAAATTCTATTGTTGAAAAGTTCAATCATTACTTTTGTAGTATTGGTCCGAATTTGTCGCAGGGTATTCCAAATTGTGATAAATCATTCCGTGACTTCTTAAAATAACCTAACCAGCAAAGTTTGTTTTTAATGCCTACGAATGAAGTAGAAGTACTCAGTATAGTGCATTTTTTGAAGATTGGAAAAAGCCCAGGTTGTGATAATATCTCCAACAGTCTAGTTAAAAACGTAGCAGCAGAAATTGTACAGCCATTAGTGCACATCTTTAATCTGTAAATATCAAATGGCATTGTACCCAGGAACATGAAAGTTGCAAAGGTTGTCCCAATTTTTAAGAAGGGTGACCCAAAACTATTAACGAACTATCGACCCATTTCCTTATTAACATCCTTCTCTAAAATTCTTGAAAAACTTATCTACGTGAGAACTGTTAAGTTTCTCAATGCAGGTAATTTTTTTTTCCAACTTTCAATTTGGCTTCCGTGAGAAACATACCACCACCCATGCTATACTGCACTTTATCAATAAAGTTTCAAATGCTATGGACAACCACATGCACACACTTGGAATATTCTTGGATTACTCTAAGGCATTTGATACAGTAGATCATAAAATTTTGTTATGTAAATTATCCCACTACGGGGTCAGGGGTGCTGCCCTGGATTGGTTCAGGAGCTATTTAGCTGACAGACAGCAATTCGTATCCATTAATGGTTTTGATTCAGAGTTACAAAATGTCAGCTGTGGAGTCCCACAGGGATCACTTCTTGGTCCTCTTTTATTTATCCTTTATATAAATGATTTTCAATATTCTTCTGATGTATTATCCTTTATTTTGTTTGCAGATGATTCAAGCATATTTTTTCACACAAAGATGCACAAGTCCTTTTGCAAATAGTTAACTCAGAGTTGCGCAATATTACTGCATGGATTCATGCTAATAAACTGTCTCTTAATCTTACAAAAACCAATTATATGATATATAGCAATTCGCTCAAGATGTTGCCCGGTGACATTATTTTCAACGGTGTTCTGATAGACAGGGTAACATCAACTAAATTCCTAGGTCTTTATATCGATGAAAAATTGAAGTGGAAAACTCATGTAAATAATCTATGCAAAATATTGTCAAGGAATACTGGTGTAATTCGTAGGTTGAAGTCTACTCTTCCTCAAAGCATATTACTTATCTTGTGTTCAACTTTAATTCTACCTTATATTAATTATGGTGTGCTTGCTTGGGGCAAATCTCTAATAACACAATTAGATAAACTATTCTTGGCTCAAAAGAGGGTAATAAGAACAATTTGTAATGCTGACTTTCGTGCTCATACAAATCCTCTTTTTTATCATCATAGGATTTTAAAGGTAGAAGATATTTATTATATGCAATTGGGTTCCTTAATGTATGATCTCAACTCAGGTTTACTGCCACTGACATTAGCCAAGATCTTCAAGAAAAACAATCAAATTCACAATTATGCCACAAGAGGTGCTTCTGCATTCCACTTACCCCATGCAAGGACAAAGTTTACTCTCAACACTTTAGTTTGCACTGGACCAAGGTTTTGGAACACTCTTGACTCAAGCATTCAGTAAAAAGATTATTGTTGGATGTGTATATAGGGCTCCTAACTATGATAGTACATCCTTTGTTGAAAATTTAGAACATCAGCTACAGATACTGAGTAGAGAAAACAAGGAGATATATTAAATGGGTGACTTCAACATCAATTTATTAAATTATGATAATGAACACAGTGTTAACGATTTTGTGGATTTTATGTACTCATTTGGATTATTTTCTCTTGTCACTATTCGTATAACTGAAACTAGTGCAACATTGATTGACACTATTTTCACAAACTGCATTCAAAATGAGTTTAGTTCAGGTGTAATATGTTCAGATATTTCAGATCATATGCCTATAGTTTGTGTAAAAAAGGGCTCTGTGGTAGCTTCGGTTAAAAGAGATGGACAAGTTATGAAGCGGTTAATAAATGATGAAAGAATCTCAAGGTTCAAGCAACACTTAGCTGTAATTGATTGGCAGGCTCAGCCTTCACTGGAAGGCGTCAATGATTTATATGAACGTTTTCTACAAATATTTCTGGAATCATATAATTTATTTTTCCCCTTAATTCAGGTATCAATAAAGAGTAAATGTAAAAAGCCATGGGTAACTCGTGGTTTATTGAAAACAATAAACCATAAACATAAGCTTTATGGTTGTTATGTCAAGAGACCAACAGCAGAGAATAAAAAGAAATATGTTGATTATAAGAATGTCTTGGTTAATACTCTTCGTATAACCAAGCAAAATTATTACAATGATTTGTTCCACAGTGTTAAAGGCAATATTAGGAAAACTTGGTCTCATTGTAGCGTCAGGAATATATGTGAAGCGCCATCTACGGCGAGAGGGTAATTTGTGCAGCAGATACCGTGTAAGAGTAAACATGGCGTCTTCATTGTTACCGAGATTTGAAAGGAAAGTTCTCCGGAAGGGGCAAATAGTTGGTGAGTTCGAAAGAAAACAAATGAAGAATGATTGTTTGTCGTTAAATTGGCCAGGTTAATGATTGCATTGTGTAAATGCGTTTATGTTATTATGTCGTGCATAAAAGGGTTTATTCATATAAAAAGGCTCTAAGATGGTGCATGATTCATTTAGTTGGCTTATGTTCTAGTGACTTGCACTCCTTGCAAGAGTTAAAAAGAGGTCAATTAACATTATGAAGGTGTTTAGACCGTTCTGAGGGAATATTATTGATGTCAGTTGTATAGGGTCTGGAATCACATAGACTACTTTGTATTTGCTTAATTAAGGGGGGCAATATGATGCCGTATCTGTAGAACATAGTGCATTATAGGCAAATTCCAAGCACGGGAATTTATGAGGATATATTAAGCGGAGACATAAATGAATACACTGTATAGCTGGATAGTTAAATTCCCTTTGGAGTTTATTTCTTATATAAATATCATATTTACATACCAAGACTATTACAAGATTCACTGTAAAGTAAACAGGTTTACATGCATTTAATTCTGTTTATATGGATGCATATAATTATAATGCTTTGTTATTTGTTGTTTACAGTGAACCGCTAATTGCTGAATTGCTGATTGTTATTCGCTGATTGATGATCGACGTGAAGATGACTTGTTACTGAAGAATAGAATCAAGACGAATAAGAACAGGACAAGTTGTTTCGACATTTCTTTATTGGCGCGTTCACACTAAGTTCACAACTAGCTATGTCGGAAAAGAACCAGGAAGGTGTACCAGACGGAGATGGTGCTGGACCAAGGGACAACCCTGAGGAGGATGTGATGGAGCTTGGCTTACAAGGAGAAAAGGCTGAAGCAACCTCGAAAGCGAAGTCGATAGGGTCTACCAGGAGCATCTCCTGAAGTGAGAAGAAGGCTAGCACATTTGAAGAAAGAACAGCTTCAAAAGGAACAACGATTGAGAAAGGAACAGTTTGAAATGAAAGAAAAACTGGAAAGACTAAAAGTAGAACATGAACTTGAGAACACCAACGTAGAGGTTGATATGTGGAAGGAGGCTGTTGAGTGTGATGACATAGGTAAAGTATCCAAAGAACTACCCTTGCCACCTAAAGAGGACGCTAAGCAGAGAACAGAACAGTGGTGTGAAGGGGTATCTAAGAGAACTGGTTCTGTGCTTGAGGCACAAGTTCATGTATTGAATCCTAGTTGTAAGGAAATAGAGTCTGTACAAATACCAGTAGATTCATTGAATGTTAACCCAAACAGAAATACCCAATTGTATGATATGATGTCAATGGCAGTCAATCTACCTAAGCCTGAAATTCAGAAGTTTTCTGGCGATCCCATTGAGTATTGGGCATTTGTTAACAATTCTGAAGTGAATGTAGCTTGTAAGGTATTAGATGATAGGGTCAGACTTTCATACCTCATACAGTTCTGTACAGGGAAGGCCAGAGAGGCCATAGAGAATTGCGTTCTACTTGATCCATTAGCTGGGTACAAGCAGGCTTGGGAGATATTGTATGATCAGTTTGGGCGCAATTACATAGTGGCTCGTGCCTACATAACCCGTGTGATTAACCGCCCCCCAGTTAAGGCTAGTGATGGTTTATGGGACTTAGCACGTGACATGCGAAGGTGTCAAATGACCTTGTCACAGATGGGGTTTGAAGGGGATATGAGCACGACAGATAATTTATTAAAGATCCAAGAGTTACTCCCAGTGTACTTACAAGGAAAATGGGCATTAACAGCCCATTCACTTATGGAGGCGAGGGTAACGCCTAATTTTACTCATATGACAGATTTTATTGAGACACAAGCTAAGATATCTAGTAATGTTTTCGGTAAGCATGTAGGTCAGAGTTCAGAAAGGTCACTGAAGCTTAATAGAGCTACATCGAAACCGAAGCCACATGGGAGAACCTTCTCTACCCAAGGAAGTAGAGCACCTACTGACAACACGAATGACGTGTGCAAGGAATTGAAAGGACTAACTAAGAACGAGAGGTTCAACTTCTTGAAGAAGAAAGGTAGATGTTTCAATTGTCTGAAGCAATCGCATCTAGCCAAGGATTGTCCTGTCAAGTCCCTGTGTGAGAAGAAAGGGTGCACAAGAAAGCACCACACTCTGATGCACTTTGATAGACCAGAAGCTTCCAGTCCTCAGAAAGTGACCGAAGCTCCTACTCAGCAGAATGGGGCCGGAAACATAGATCACCCTTTATCAGAGAATACCAGTAGTGCTGAATGCCATACTGTGAAAGGAAGGAATGACGTGTGCCTCAGAGTTCTTCCAGTCAAGGTACAGCATGGATCTAAGGAGGTTACTACTTGGGCCCTCTTGGACGAGTATAGCGATACATCATTGTGTGAGCAAGGACTTGCTGATGAGTTAGGCCTGACTGGCGAAGAGAGAGAGTTTCTGTTGACTACGATTAACCAAACCAACTCTCCGAGAAAGGGCAAGGAAGTCAGTTTCTCTATCCAAGGAATGGACAGCAAGGAGCAGATAGAGATGGATAGAGTTTGGACAGTGAAGGACTTACCTGTTTCGTCAAAGAACATACCCAGGCAGGAAGTAGTAGACTCATGGCCCCATTTGAAGGGAATTGAACTTACCTCAACAGGAAAGGAGAAGATTAGACTGCTGATTGGGAGTGATACGCCTGAAGCCTTTTGGGTGCAAGAGCAAAGACGAGGACGGAAGAAAGATCCGTACGCAATTCGCACACCATTGGGCTGGACAGTATTAGGACCCACTTTCAGCGTGAACCATATTACATTTTTCAGTGTTCATCACATTTCTGTGGAGGAGACTTTAAATTGCCAAGTGAAGCGATTCTGGGAATTAGAATCGGTTCCAGGAGAAGAGAAAGTAGGGGAGTCCATTGAAGATGGAAAGGCCAGAGCCATGATGGAGAAGTCGGTCAAGCTAGTAAATGGGCACTATGAAATTGGAATGCCATGGCGACAGTCGCCACTTGCCCGACAGCAAGTGCCAAGCAGCGTCCAGGCTTCAAGGGTTGAAGAGAAGACTGCTGAGAAATGAAACCCTCCATCAGAAATACTGTGCTGGAATGGCAGAGTATCTGAGAAAAGGATACGCCCAAGAAGTTGACAAGGAAAGAAAGTGCAAAGAAGGAAGCACTTGGTACTTACCACATCATAATGTTGTAAACCCGATGAAACCCGACAAGGTTAGAATTGTATTCGACTGTGCCGCTCAGTTTCAAGGGACCTCGCTCAACAGTCAATTGCTTCAGGGACCTGATCTCACAAATAGATTGGTTGGTGTGTTGATGAGGTTCCGCCAAGACAAGATTGCTCTTGAAGCCGACATTGAAGGAATGTTTAACGATGTAAAGGTGTCGCCCTCAGATGTTGATGCCCTTCGTTTCCTATGGAGATTTGGAGAAGCCCGTCAAGGAATACCAGATGTTAGTACACCTCTTCGGGGCAACATCTTCCCCCAGTTGTGCTGGTTTCGCCCTTCGTCAAACTGTGGAGGACACCAAGAATGAATTTCCAGAAGAAATTGGACAGACCGTACTTGATAATTTCTACGTAGATGATTGTCTTAAGTCGGTCGCAACAGTAGAAGAAGCAAAGAAGCTAATCCCAGAATTGTGCGAACTCCTACAGAGAGGTGGTTTCCGACTCACCAAGTGGGCTAGCAATGATAGAGATGTCTTGTCGACAATACAGCCATCAGAAAGAGCCGCCTCTGTATTGGACTTAGACCTGGACCATCTGCCTGTAGAAAGAACGCTAGGCATCAAGTGGGACATGGCAATGGATGCTTTCAGGTTCGAGACCTCACCCAAGATAACTATGCCGACAAGACGAGAAATTCTGTCAGCAATGAGTTCATTGTACGATCCACTTGGATTCGTCGCACCGTTCATACTTACGGCCAAGATTCTTCTTCAAGACCTCTGCGCGCAAGGCAAAGGATGGGATGAAGAAGTAAACGAAGAAGAGTTGCAGCGATGGGAGAAGTGGATGGCAGAACTCCCAGACTTGAACAAGATTACCATCGAACGATGTTACAACCCATCAGACCTAGGAACTGAGAGCAGAGAACTTCACTTTTTTGTGATGCATCGGAGCGTGCCTATGCAGCCTGCGCTTACTTGAGGAGTGTTGACTCAGCAGGGAAAAGGCGCATTTCCTTTGTGATGGGTAAGACGAGACTAAGCCCGTTGAAGAAGCTCACCATTCCAAGACTGGAATTGTCTGCGGCAGTGTTGGCTGTTGAGCTAAGCCAAGTCATCAAGGACGAACTAAGGCTGCCAGTGGACAGTGTGACATATTGGACAGACTCAACGGCAGTATTGATGTACCTAGGTAATGAAAGCCGTAGGTTTAAGACATTTGTTGCTAATAGAATAGCCAGGATCCATGACAGGAGCAACAGGAACCAGTGGAGACATGTAGATACCAGGAGGAACCCTGCGGATGATGGTTCTAGGGGAACTCATGCAAGGAAAGTCACTAGATGGCTTGAAGGACCAGAATTCCTGCTCCAAGAGAAAGATGTCTGGCCTAAGGATCCAGTCGGCCAAGAAGGAAAAGACTTACCTGAATCGGACCTCCAATTTGACCAAGAGGTGAAGAAAACCCAGGTGTTCACGTCCAGTTCGTCAGATGTAATAGATAGTCTGGTCACAAGGTATTCCTCGTGGAATCGTCTCAAACGAGGAGTTGCGTGGCTCCTGCGGTTCAAGCGTTACTTGAGACAAGGAGTAAAAGACGAACTTACTCAGGAGACTGGATGTTTGACAGTTCAGGAGTTGGACAATGCTGAAAGAGAAGTAATTAAGTATGTACAGAATCGATCATTTCCAGAAGAGTACATTAAGGGAAATGGAGAAAGAGACCTCAGCGCAAGCAAGCAGGTGCTATCGAGAAACTGAATCCGATCCTGAAGGATGGACTACTACAAGTAGGTGGGAGACTGAGTAAGGCCCCTATCCAGGACGACCAGAAACATCCTGTAATTCTTCCCAGTGACCATCATGTCACTCAGCTATTGGTAATCCACCACCATGGGAAAGTAGGACATAGTGGTATGGGGATGACATGGACATCTCTTAGACAGCAATATTGGATCATCAAGGGTGGAGCCACGGTCCGTCACCTGATAGGCAACTGCTTTCAGTGCAGGAAGCGGAACGCGTTGAGAGGTCAGCAGTTTATGGCTGATTTACCAGAAGACAGAGTGACTCCTGGAGAACCACCTTTCACTAGGACAGGAGTCGATTATTTTGGATCATTCCTGGACGAAGTGTGCAGAAACGATGTGGATGCATATTTACCTGTCTTTCTACTAGGGCTGTACATCTCGAGATGGCCTATACCTTGGACACGGATTCTTTCATACACACCTTGCGACGCTTCATCAGTCGTCGAGGTCAGCCATAGGTCATATGTAGTGACAATGGATCGAACTTCAAGGGTGGACAGACGGAGCTTAAAGGCGAACTCTCAAAGCTCAATTCAGACAAGATGAACAGGTACCTGGTGCAAAGTGGTATTGAATGGCATTTCAACCCACCAGGAGCTAGCCACATGGGTGGCGTGTGGGAAAGGATGATACGATCTGTGAGAAAAATCTTGGCAAGCCTCCTACAGCAGACAGTGACGGATGAAGCATTGGGAACCTTCTTCACGGAAGTAGAGTCAATTTTGAACGCTCGACCGCTAACCCAATTGAGCATGGATTCCATACACGACGAACCTTTGACTCCCAATCATCTATTGCTACTTCGCAGAAATCCTAGCTTGCCACCAGGAATTTTTGTGAAGGAACATTGTTATCTTCGTAGAAGATGGAGGCAAGTTCAGTACTTAGCGGACCAATTTTGGACAAGATGGGTCAAGGAATATCTTCCTCTATTACAACAAAGGCAAAAGTGGAGGAGACCGAAAAGGAACTTTGCGGTCAATGACCTTGTCCTTGTAGTTAATGAAAGTGTCCCGCGTGGGCAGTGGCCCATTGGGCGTGTAGTGACAACCTATCCGGACAAACAAGGTCTTGTAAGGCAGGTGGAGGTTCGGGTGGGACCCAGGTTTTACAAGAGACCAATCTCAAAATTGTGCCTATTGGAAGCTAATGAAGAACTCTCATAGGAATTTAATAGGAAGCAAATATGTAGATGTCCATTTTTTGCACCTTGTTAAGGGATAGAGTTGGTATTTGAATCCATTATTTTATTTAGTGAAGGGCAACTTTAATAGTTTGTTTTTTGGATATATGTATGTTTTCGATAAAAATATGCATGCTATCGATATTTTGTTCATTTATACATGTATAATGTAATTATGACGTCATTTAACTTGAAAACACTTAAAGGGCATATGTGAGTGATATGTATTTAAATTCTTACACGCATTAGTTTTGATTGTTAAGACAGGAATTGAACGTGTCTGCCGCTACAGGATGTGTTGAGAAATAATTTAAATGTATGTTAAATCATTTGGGGCCGGGTAATGTAGCGTCAGGAATATATGTGAAGCGCCATCTACGGCGAGAGGGTAATTTGTGCAGCAGATACCGTGTAAAAGTAAACATGGCGTCTTGATTGTTACCGAGATTTGAAAGGAAAGTTCTCCGGAAGGGGCAAATAGTTGGTGAGTTCGAAAGAAGACAAATGAAGAATGATTGTTTGTCGTTAAATTGGCCAGGTTAATGATTGCATTGTGTAAATGCGTTTATGTTATTTCAGGTAAAGTTTGCCAGTTTGTAATGTTGTTAAAGCATGTAAAAGTATTAGTGCTTACGCATGGGATACATGTGTGTGTATACTGAACGTATATGAGTTCAGCCATTGAAGATGAGTGGTCGCAATTGCAACCAGGTATGTGTCGTGCATAAAAGGTTTTTTTCATATAAAAAGGCTCTAAGATGGTGCATGATTCATTTAGTTGGCTTATGTTCTAGTGACTTGCACTCCTTGCAAGAGTTAAAAAGAGGTCAATTAACATTATGAAGGTGTTTAGACCGTTCTGAGGAATATTATTGATGTCAGTTGTATAGGGTCTGGAATCACATAGACTACTTTGTATTTGCTTAATTAAGGGGGGCAATATGATGCCGTATCTGTAGAACATAGTGCATTATAGGCAAATTCCAAGCACGGGAATTTATGAGGATATATTAAGCGGAGACATAAATGAATACACTGTATAGCTGGATAGTTAAATTCCCTTTGGAGTTTATTTCTTACATACATATCATATTTATATACCAAGACTATTTCAAGATTCACTGTAAAGTAGACAGGTTTACATGCATTTAATTCTGTTTAAATGGATGCATATAATTATAATGCTTTGTTATTTGTTGTTTACAGTGAACCGCTAATTGCTGAATTGCTGATTGTTATTCGCTGATTGATGATCGACGTGAAGATGACTTGTTACTGAAGAATAGAATAAAGACGAATAAGAACAGGACAAGTTGTTTCGACATTTCTTAATTGGCGCGTTCACACTCATATCAATGAATTGTTAGGTCGGTCAAATAGGCATTCACTTCCTCAAGAGATGGATTTTAAGGGAGTACTTCTATCATCTGCCAAGGATAAGGCTGAAAGTTTTAATAAATATTTCATTGGATTACCCATAAAAATTAGTACAGATATTCCTCAAGTACCACAATCTTTTCATGATAATATGAAACAGTGTGAAGATAATGCATCTATGTTTCTAAAACCAACTTCAAAATCTGAGATCATCGATATTGTGTCATCTTTGAAGCCATCTAAATCTAGCGGTTCTGATGATATATCACCTAGAATTATAAAGGAGTGCATTCACCTTTTATTGATCCCTTATGTAAAATCATTAATATGTCTTTATCTCAGGGAGTTGTTCCTGATAAATTGAAGGTAGCTAAAGTGGTACCAGTGTATAAAAAATCTGACCGTAAAAATGTCATTAATTATAGACCAATATCATTGTTACCAATCTTTTCTAAAATACTTGAGAAAATAATTTATAAACGCTTAAATGAGTTTCTATCTAAAAAGAATATCTTGATTCCTCAGCAGTGTGGTTTTCGTAAGCACTTCTCCCCACAAATGGGTGTGTTTAATTTATTAAGTAATATCATAAAAGCTATTGATGGAGACATGTATTGTTTGGGGATATTCTTAGATCTATCTAAGGCGTTTGATTCCATTGACCATGGCATCCTCCTCAAGAAACTTGAGCATTATAGAATACGCGGTGTAGCATTGTCTTGGTTCCGAAGCTATTTGTTTGACAGGACTCAATTTGTTGTGGTGGATGGTACTAGTTCCCAACTTGCTTCTATTAAATATGGTGTACCTCAGGGTTCTGTTCTAGGTCCCCTTTTGTTTTTGATCTACATACATGATATAATACACTCATCAAAAATATTCTCATACTCACTTTTTGCTGATGATACCAGCTTGCTGCTGGCTGATAAGAAGGCGGAAGATGTATTACTAATTGCAAATCAAGAGATTCAGAAACTGTATGCATGGTATTGTTGTAATAAGTTATTGTTGAATGTTCAAAAGACTAAATGTGTTATTTTTCGCTCAAAGGGTAAAAAGCTTCCAGATGGTATTACTTTTCTTAATGTTGGAGGACATGATGTTGCGCTTAGTGAAAATGTTCAGTTTTAGGGTTAACTATGGATGAGCATTTATCTTGGAAAAATCATTTAGATGTTGTATGCACAAAGTTGTCCCGAAGTGTAGGTGTCATTTTTAGATTAAAATTTATTTTACCCGAAAGAGTGTTGATAACATTATATAATAGTATTATTCTTCCTCATTTGACATATTGTAATGTTGCTAGGGGAAACACTTTTAAGTCATATATTGATAAGTTGAGAGTATTGCAGAATAACGCAATAAGGCTTATTACTAATTCTAATTATAGACATCCAAGTTCTCCATTGTTCTTTCGACTGAGAATTTTACCACTAAATGGACTTGTGTCGTTCAATTGCGTATTGTTTATGTTTAAACTTCAGTCTATGCCTCATGAATGTACGTTAAAAGATTTATTCCGTGAGAACTCACAAATTCATAATTATAATACACGTCAAAAGGGTCTTATTCATCAGCCTTTTGCTACAACAAATGTCACTCTTACCTCTTTCCATATCTCTTGCATTAAAGAATGGAACAGTTTGCCTGAAGATATAAACAATAGTACAACTCTTTCTAGGTTTAAAAGGTTATCAAAAACGTACCTACTTGAAAGACTGACATAATTTTTTTTAAATCTTAATAATGCTTTTTGACCACTGAGGACCTACTCATCAGTGTGTTTTGCTGTGTATGTGTGTTTGTGTGTGCGTGCGTGTGTGAGAGTATTTGTGTGTTCTATATTCTGTAGCTTAGTATTTCCATCCCTTGAATATACGTTACATTCTTTTTATTCACCTAGCCACATTGTTAATGTATGTATTTGGTAGACTATAGGGCCCCGCTCACAAGCTTAGCTTCTAAAGGGGTCCTAAAATCATTCATTATGTGATGTAATCAAGTTAATATGTTGTTTAATGTACTATTACCAGTCTCTTTTCTATTCGAAAGATTATATCATGTTTTGTGTGGTTTTGAATAAATGAACTTGAACTTGCATTAGCCATTCTGTCAGTATATCCGTCTTCAAACGTTAACTGAAGTTGTACTTATTGAATGATTACTTAGTTGATTCTTAATCTATGCTGTCGTGATATACATGTTTACATGTATGTGAACGTAATCCATTCCTTAATTTACTACTGTATAGCAACTGCGACTTACCTTTTCCCTTTTTTTCCTTTTCTCGCCTGAAGCTAGCTTTCAGCTTACAGTGAAAGTATGTCAATTTTTCTTTCTCCCCCATCTCTCTCTCTCTCCGCCCCCCTCTCTCCATTTCTATATCCCACGTTATTATCACTCTTATCGCCTCCTTTTGTACATAGTCTCTTCTCCCCACCCTTTTTTATTACTCCGTTAAACCATATTTATAATCATATGGCTATAGTTTATAGTTATTTGTTTTAGTACTTTAGCGCCTTTGACGAACATTTCTTGTATTAATCTATTATATAACAGGCTGTTTTTTTGTTGATGGTGTCTAATGTTGTTTTGAGGGACCTGACCTCTACAAGCTTAGCTTTAATTAGGTCTCCTCGTCTTTTTCTTCCTTTTTTTTACTCACTTAAATGCATTACATGAACTTGATCCTTATAAGTGTTCCTTTTTATACTCTACATGTTATAAATATGTTAAATTGTATTGCAGTCATGTTGGAAGAAAGACAAATAAACTTTAACTTGAACTTGAACTTGTTTTTCAGCATTAGATGATATTAAACAATTTTCTTGAAAACTTCTGATGTAAATGCATTATATTTTCTCAGACATAGCTTGTAATTCAGTCATATTAAGTAATTTTGGCTCTGGACTATTTAAATATGTCACTCTTAAAAGGCAGAAACAACATGACATGATTGAAACATGTGCAAACAAGAAACAAATATTGCTCAAACTTAGCAATAATCCAAACAAGAGCACAGCTCTTTAACACATTTCAAACCTTCAACATGCAACCGAGAGATAATGAATAAGCATCATAAATGTATCCCCATAATTCACATATAGTCGACTTTGACTAATAAGAACTATTTTGTTCTTTAAATGATAAGACTGAAATAAGCATGCAAGCTAGATGAATCAATCTGGTTTTCGTGTTATCAGTCTACGGAATATAACTTCCAACATACATGTATCATTAGACTTTCTGTACAGTGCTGACTAACTATTCTTAATCAATTGTTTTCATGTAGAGTCCGATCTTAATGTGCACAAAACAACAGAAATATGCAAAGTGTAAATAGTAGAATTCTTTGACTCATAGACATTGACCAATAATCATGAGGATCAACATAATGTTTTTTTTTTTTGTACACATAAATCAATCGTGTTTCAACTAATAAAATATCCTGGCATTCTAGAGATCAGCATGCAACAATATAAAGCGTCATGAACGTCAAAGAATTGGGCATGGCATAAAACTGTAACCCCTATATTGACTGTGGCATGGAATAACAGTGATACAAATTGACATGACAAGATTAATAAACATGGCATAAAATAAAGCATTCAAAAGTTCAGTCTATTCTTTAACTGAGTCTCTTACAATGTATTCATTTAGCGTTCCAGTTCAAAGTCATGGTATGGATTAGTGTTCACCATGTAATTGTCTTCCAGATAAATTAATAGTTACATAATAACTCCTGAGTGATAGTACGAGAGTCTGTCTGGTGGGTGTGTATTTGGCTGTGATCTGCGTAGATCATTTTCATGTGGACGATCATTACGCTGTTCACGATCGCGTTGTTCGTAGTCATCATCGAGATCATTCTGGAGATCGTAGTCGCGTTGCGAATATGGTACTTTCCGGATTTGTGACATATAGCGCATGGTATTTTCATTTCCACGTTTTAGCTTTACACTTCCTCCTTTGACAGATGTAGCAAGCCAAGGGCTTGGATCATATCTACTCGAGAACTTATCCCTTTTCTTCTGCATGATTAACACATGATCTCCCTGAAACATATTCCGCTTCAGGAATCTCTTCCTCCCATCATGATAGGATTTTATGTGTGCTTTGTACTTCCGATCATGACGTCGTGCTTTTACGAATGCTTTTCGCGGACTTGAGCGTGGTAGCGAAGGTAGCTTGTTACGTATTTCGCGATTGTACAGAAGTTTCACTGGAATCTCCTTTGTGGCTGGATGAGGTGTTGAGCGATATGTAAGCAAGAAATTGTAGATCGCTTGATGCCAATCACGACCACTGTTTCTCGCGGTTCGGATCGCTTTCATGAGTGTTGCGTTGAATCTTTCAACTTCTGCATTTGCTTGCGGATGATACGGAGTAACGCGTCTGTGCTCGATGCCTGTAGACTTCACGTAGTCTGCGAATTCGTGCGAGGTGAATTGTGGGCCATTATCGGAAATGATTTCATCTGGGTAACCATGTTGCGCGAAGATGCGATTTAGTCGCGAGATGATCGTTGTCGCTGTCGTTGATCGCAAAATCTCCACCTCTGGCCATCGCGTGGCTGCATCAATTACAACAAGCAAAGTCTCTCCTGTGGGGAGAGGTCCACACAAATCAACATGTACACGGCTCCACGGGGAGCTGGGCATTGCGGAAGGACAAAGAGGCACTGGTGGAGGGGTAGGCATTTCTGCTTGGCAGACTCTACACTCTTTCACAAGGCATTCAGCTTGCTCGTCGATGTGTGGCCACCACACTTTGGTACGCAAGGCTTGCTTTAGACGGACAATGCCTTGATGCGATTCGTGCGTGATATCTAGGGTACGCTTTCTTAGGTCATTTGGGATCACGATTCTGGTTCCACGCACTAGAATTGTCGATGTGAGCTCGATTTGCGACCTTTTGATATACACTAGGTCGCTTGTCATCAGGCCACTTGCCTGAGCGAATTGCTTCGATGACACATTTAATTTCCGGGTCATCTTGGGAGGCTTGCTTAATTTCATCACGAGATAGGGCACGGGGTACGGCGTATGCAACAATCGCTTTAACATACTCTTCTGCGATGTCGTGAAGATCTCCTTGTGGCTGGTTACTAAGCGGTAGACGTGAAAGCACATCTGCTGGGTTTGTCTTCCCAGGCATGTGTCAAATCTTGAATCTGTACTGTTGCAGACGTAATGCCCATCTCTCAATACGGGCATGAGGCTTACCGTGAGGACTGTAGATCACTTCCAACGGCTTGTGGTCTGTAAGGAGATCAAACTCTGAGATAGAGGTGAAATCGCTCACATCCCCACACTACAGCTAACGCTTCGCGTTCAGTTTGCGAGTAGCGACGCTCGACGTCTGTTAACGAACGGCTAGCGTATGCAACTGGACGGCTGACGCCCTCAATGCTCTGTTAGAGAATAGCTCCGAGTCCGAAGGGACTGGCGTCCACTCGAAGCTCTGTTGGCGCTCCGGTGACAAAATGAGCCATGACCGTATCACTGGTAAGTGCTGCACAGAGGGTGTTGAATGCTTCCTCCTGTCGTGGACCTTATGACCATGGCGTATCACCACGCGTCAGTTCTCTAAGTGGCTCGGTGGTCGTCGCAAGATTCTGGATGAATCGGTCACAGTAATTGACCAATCCCAAGAAAGAGCGAACTTCGCTTGGCTTCGTTGGTTTCCGGGCATTCTTTATTGCTTCTACCTTCTTCGCATCTGGGGCGATGCCATTCTTGCCGATAGTGAAGCCAAAGAATGACAGGCTCTCTGCTCGGAAGACGCACTTCTCCGCGTTTAGGCTAAAGTTTCTGTATTCCAGTCTCTCCAATACTCTCGCCAACCTTCGGTCATGCTCCCTGGTGTTGTCCGCGAAGACGATGATGTCGTCAGATATATTCCTAACGCCTTCGAGACCTGTAAGCGCTTGCTGAATTGCTTATTGGTAGACCTCTGATGCCGACGATAAACCAAAGATGAGGCGTTTATATCTCATTATGCCCTTATGTGTTACAAATGTTGTAATGTCTCTCGAGTCGGCGTCGATCTCGACCTGGTGATATCCCCATTTGAGATCAAGTTTACTGAACATTGACGCCCCGTTGAGGGCCTCAAGGGTTTCTTCTAAGGTGGGGATGGGGTGCCGCTCACGGAGAACAGCTGCATTTGCCCTTCTCATATCGATACAAACTCTAACTTCACCATTGGGCTTGGGGACGACGACTAGCGGACTTGCCCACGATGTAGGTCCCGACACTGGTTCGATAATGTCTTTATCAATGAGTTCCTGTACCTTCTCTTCCACCTTGTGTCTGAGGTGGAACGGGATTCGCCGTGGAGGTTGAACGACAGGCCTTACTTCGGGGTCGATGTGGACATGGACTTTGTACCCCTTAAACTTGCCAAAACCGTTGAACACAGCTGGATATTTAATCTTTGTCTCATCAGCGTAGTTGGAAGGGCTTGTGTCCATATGGACATGATGAACTGGCTCGGCACTTTCGATATGAAGGAGTCCAAGGAGTATCGATGTCGCTTTGCTGAGAAGGCAGCCACTTTTTCCAGCAACAACAATAAATCGGGCCGTCGTTGAAGTACCCGTCGAACAGGATACAGGAGCGCTGAATTCCCCCTTCACCGGGAGAGGAGAGGAGGCTCCATAGGAGAAAAGTCGAACGTGACTGGGGGTCAACTGGAGGCCACTGGCTGCTGGACTCCGGCCTCTCATCCAGTCGTGTGTTGATGAATCAATGATGTTCACTGATGCTCCTGAATCAACGAGCACGTTGATGTCGACGTCTGCTACTCGAACACAAGTCAGAGACCGTGAATTTCCGACGGTGAATAGATATTCCTCATAATCATGTCCATCACTCGTGTCTGGGGGATCCTGCTCCTTGGAAGCAGGCTGGAAATCACCATCTTCAGCGATATGGTGAACGTTGGAGCTACACGCAAAAAACTGAGGTGCTAAATGTTGGGTGCTGAGTGAGATTCTACACTTGAAGTGCCAAAATCAGCACTTGACGGGTTAACTTTAACAAGGAAACCGAAACGTGCTGAATATTTGAGTGCAGAAAACGAGTGCTATAACAATATGCAGCACTTAACATCGAGTGCTGACTGCATAACCTGATCTGATTGGTCGGTTAGTATAATAGCTGGGATCCAGATTTGTCCAGACTTGTTCCTCGCGTGCAAGTTTGCTGCACTGGCTCGATGGACCGGCCTGCGGTTCGCTAGGCTAGCTGCGCGGGTACGTGCCCGGTCGGGGCCAGGGCCAGGATGCCCAGCCAAGCGGAGCGCGCATGTGCACCACACAACGTTTGTTGCTTCTTATCCTGCATAAAGCAGCAGTCAAAGGGGTCAAAGCGAGGTAAGCAATCAAATAAACCAAGTTCAGGTTTAAGTTATAATTAAATTAAAGGCTGCTTTTCTAGTATAGACTCTAGTCAAACTTCGAAAATGGGATATATTTGCTATAAATGTCATTTGATTATTCCAGGGCCTGTTGGAAAGTTGATCAGCCATTTACATATTGCTCATGCGTTGTTTGACATGCCCCATCTACATTTGGTATGTGGTCAAGGTGGATGTCCTTCGTCATTTACCACTTTCAACTCTTACAGGAAACATTTATTAAACCAACATCCACAAGAAGAACCTGAACCTGAAGTTGTACAGGGTATGGAGGGTCTAGTTGATGCTGATTTGGGTGTTGCTGTTGGTGAAGTGCATAATCCTGCAGCAGATGATGCATTTGATGATGATGATGATAGGATAGGCCTACTACAAGAACAAGATGGAGCAATGCATAATGACAGTACAAGACCAGCTGCATTTTTCATTGGTTCTCTTTTATCAAACACCAACATGACCCATGCTATGACAAACAGAGTGTTATCTGCTGCAACAGCTTTGAATACTGATGTTGTTGACAGTTTAAGGAGCAAAGTTATTCAGACTTTTGAGGCCTTGGGTATTGACCTGGAGAATGAAGAATGTAAGAATCTCTTAGCTGAATTTGATTCAAAAACAAATATCTTTCATGGGCTAGAAACAAGATACAAACAAGAGCAATTTTTGAGAACATTCTAGGGCTAGTGAAACCCAAATCTGTGTTGTCAAATATTCGAAATGCTTTCAAAGGTGGACCTGTGTTCCAGCTCCCAAATTTTTCAAATGTATGTTTAGATTACAGGAACCCTTAAAAAGGCAAGAGGCCAATTTTGAAAGTAATAAAATTTGACAGTTGGGATCTATAGAAATTTGTTCTAACTTTGTGATGATTTGCTGAATCATGCATTGCAATGTACTTGACATGAATTTTGTCATTTTTCCTTTGCAGGGGCACATCTTTCTGGATTGTATGGATTCTTAGCACTTCTTCGTATTCTTCAATCGCATAACACCAGAGGAAAAGGCAGAGTATCCACCAAAGACGCAGACAGATACCTCATGTCCTTTCATCCAGTAAGTTGCGCTTTAAAGGACAAGTCCGGGCCAGTTGAAAGTTACATTCCAAAGAACAACAGTGAAAATTTGATCAAAATCGGACAAATAAAGAAGTTATGAAATTTAGAAGTTTTGATAATTTCCACAAAACAATTCTTGAACAGTGCTTATGAATGTGCAAATGAGTGAGTTGATGATGTCATTGCCTCACAATTTTCCATTGATCTTGTACACAAAAATGACAAAAATTGCACTTTTATATCATACTATGTATTGCATGACATCATCCATGCTGAATAACTTTCAAAGTAGTGGTAGGTTAAACATATTTGGATCTTAAACACGGGGTATATAAAAAGATTTTTGTTTGTTGAATTCAACTTTTCTTTCAAAGCAGGGTAGTCCCGTTCAGTGCCACAAGGGCCTGCTCTACAAGGGAGCCCTGCGACATGCAATAGTTAGATTCATAAAAATAACAAAGACAATAATAGCAACATAAGATTAAACAAAAAAACATAGAAAGTAAAGAAATAAAATAATACATTCCATTAAATGCCCCCCATGACTCAAGTCCCCCAAATATCCCAATGGGATTAGGGTTAAAGGAAACCTTTACATCTATGTGCATTCATAGAAAGCATACAAATTAGTGACAGATAATAGTTACAGTTTTAGCAAAATTAAAACATTCAAAAAGTTATGAATTTGTCTAGATTCCCTTTATTTTGCATAATGATTTCATGCCTTGTTCAAACAAAGTTTGAAGGGGGTTGATTAAAGCCAGTTGATGGTTAGTTGCCAAAACTTTGTGCACCGAAATACTTCCAACAGTTTTGAATCATTTCAAATGAAACTTGGCCCACATAATAACCTTGTGGTGTAAGACTCTTTTGGTATGTGTCAAACAAAGCATGGGCAAGGTAACCACAACTTTTGCAAAAGGTGACATAATTGCCATGTTCTTGACAATAAAACTTAGCAGGAATCATCCATAGAGAAGGGGATCCAAAGTTTTAAATATTGGGAACTGGCACCCTATTGCAAGATCCCTCAATGACAATATTTACCAAATTTTCAAGAGGAGTTTTCTCTAGATCCATAGCTGCTTTGATCAAGTTGTATGGTACAAGTATTTAGATAACATTATTGTTTTCTTTGAAGAGTAAAATTTTTCCTAGCGAGTTATGTAGGTACCCTCTTTGTTTTTATGCCTCCGCCACTGAAGGTGGTGCCGGAGGCATCATGTTTTCGGGTTGTCCGTCCGTCCCGTTTGCCCGTTATCGCGATATCTGAAGAACCTCTTAAGATATGAACTTCAAACATGAGGATAGTATGTATCACCATAGGAAGACGATCTGATTAGATTTTGGAATACGTATGTCATAGGTCAAGGGTTACAGAGGTCAACTTATGAAATTCCAGGTATTGGCCTCATTATGGCGATATCTCTAGAACCCCTTGAGATATGAACTTCAAACTTGATGAGATCTTCATAGGAAGACAAGCTGACTTGATTTTTGGTGTAATGAGGTCAAAAGTCATAAGTCACAGAGGTCAAATTCTGAAATTACTGGTTTTAAGGGCGGAGGCATATAGGAGACGCAGTCGCATTTGTCTTGTTTGAGGATGGTTTAATGAGGGCAGATGGAAGAACACCATAATGGAATTGTTTTCTCTCCTCTTTCCGTTCAATTATGCAGGTTGACCAGCCAGTAGAGATGTGTCTGAAGGATGACTTTACACGCCAACCCACCCTCATTGTGCATGGGACCAAGAGTGCAGTCCACCAGCTTTTCATCAAAATAGAGGACAAGGCCTTCATCCTGCCAACAACGAGCATCATAACAGCAGTGGACCTCTTGTACAAATGTCACTATGTCTTCAATTTGGAATATGCATCCCCCTTAAAATACTTCTTCTTGTTCTTGCAGAGCCAGATTTATGGCATCAGCTATGGGGCACGCTGCAATCTCGCATCAGAGAATTGTCGATAGCTTTGAAGTCACAATGAGTCATAGAAACCATCTGTCGGGCCTTTCAGAGTTTACAGAAAACGGCTATCAACTTTTAGAAAAGTAGGCTAAACTAGAAATTAGTAAAAACTGATATTAAATTTGAGTAGGCTCCCCCCCCCCATTTTTTTATTTTTTATATTTTTTTATGTATGCATGTGAATTGACAATACGTGATTATGTGACCTAACATGATTTTAAGCCTGCACACTTATACAATACATACTCTCGTAATGAATATTATGGTTAGTGTCCCCAGTAGCTGTATAGAAAATTTAATTGAAAACTTGTAAAGCCATTGTATAGTTGTGGTTCATCTAATTTACGTTTAAAAAAATAGCATGCCAATTTTAACCCTATTCAAACTTGGAGGGGTTATGAGCACAAATACATGTAGCTTTTATCAAAAATATGCATACAAAGGAATGGAATTAAATTTTTACCATCATACCAAACTACACATTGACTTTGGGTATCGTGACGGATGAACTCACTTCTATTGACAACTGCAGATGTGACTTCCAGTATTTCTTTTTTGATATAGTTAAATGCTTCAGAGTTGTATCAAATGTGAAGTTATTCTTCAGCTCAGGTGAGCGTTAAGCCCCTTGGGGTTCTTGTTACACAAAAAAGTGATATTGAAATTAGTTTTTTTTTTAACATGACCACAAGCTGATGGCCAAATCAAAAATAAGTTACTTGTTTGAGTATAATTAAGAAATTATGTTGTGAATTTTGTTTTCTCATGTTTAAACTCTGCCTAAACAAGAGTCCCAGGCACCACCTGTGATCTGACATAGATTTAAGGAGATTTTCTTGATGCACATATTTGCACAAGTCCCTATTCGAGCTTCGGGGGTTCAAGCACAAATAGCTTTATCAAAAATATGCATACAAAGGAATGGAATTAGATTGTTACCATCATACCAAACTACACATTGGCTTTAAGTATCGTGACGGGTGAACTCACTTCTATTGACAACTGCAGATGTGACTTCCAGTATTTCTTTCTTGATATAGTTAATGCTTCAGAATTGTTCACATTCGAAGTACTGCCAATGGCACTGAGTCCAATATGCAATGTTCAGTAGTTACATTACATCACTGATGGAAAGAAAACAGTATGTACCCATCAAATGGTGCATGCTACCAGGTGCTTTGATGTGACTTTATAAATGTTAACTTGAACATGTACTTTAAAGGTACACATGTTAATAATTTTAGTAAATTCTCTGAAGATTATTGATCTAAGGGAATGATTATGAGCATTAGTCATTTTAGTGCATAAAGATATCTACTATGAATACATGTATGTAATTTATAAACACTGCATTTTTAGCTCACCCCGAGCCGAAGGCTCAAGTGAGCTACATATTGTATTGCCATTCCGTTTTTGTCCGTCGTCACAAGAACGTGATATTAACATTTTTTTTTTAACATGACCACAAGCTGATGGCCAAATCAAAAATAAGTTTACTTGTTTGAGTATAAAAATTATGTTGTGAATTCTGTTTTCTCATGTTTAAACTCTGCCTAAAGAAGAGTCCCAGGCACCACCTGTGATCCGACATTGATTTAAGGAGATTTTCTTGATGCACATACATGACATATTTGCATCATTTGCACAAGTACAAGTTGAATCCTGTTGATGCTCAAGAATAATTGGTTAAGATTTTCTTTTGTTAATAGCTTCCAAGGGTGGCCTGTTTTCACATAATATGTAAAGTTCATTATACATAATACATGTTGGACTTGCTAGCCAGTTTGTGAGGAAATGAAGTAAGAAATGAATCAGTAAGCATTGGTTAAAACATGTTCTTATAATTAGTTATGTATGGTTAAATTTGTAACAGTGTTTGGAAATGTTTCCAGTTCCATGTAGTGTTCACTCACACATGTACTTTTTGAGGTTTCATGTTCAATTCTTGCTAAGTACCTGCTTTTCATGGAGAATGTGACCTTGGACTAGTTTATTTCATGAGGTATACATGTATTTGGTGTTTTGGATTTTGTTTTCATGATTGGCATAAGTTAAATGCTCAGTTGATTATTTTGTTTTAATTAACAGATCTAATTTGACATTCATGATTTCTTTTAAATTAGTGCTTATAAGCCTCTTAGAATCTCAGTACATGTACATGTACACTTTTTTAAATGTGGTGTCTTGTTAAGGGAATTGTTATACTCATGCACTGATGACAATCTTAATTGTTTAACATGGGAAAGGGAGAAAACAGTGTGAGAATTTTAACCCTAAAAGACTGGGCTATTTCAGTGGCTTGAAAGACTGGGGGAGGGCCCCCTTGAGATTTCGGCCATCAATTGCGCAATGCACTTAAAATTTGGCAAGTGTGTATAGATCTTGATGTAAAGTAAAAGAATGCATATTATATTCAAATTTATGAAAATCATGACGATTTTTTTTTTTTTGTCATAGCTAATTTATTATGCAAATGTATGCACAAATCTGGTGCTTCGTTTGTAGAATCACAATGTTTGGTGTAGATATTCTTTAGAATCATTGTTACCACATTCCCTACAACCACGCGGCAAGATTTGAGCGCGAAATCGCGAAAATTGTCGAGGGGGAGGGGCTAACCCCAGTCTTTTTAGGGTTAATCTATAAGCAAACTGCTATAGTTGAAACAAAATGGACCACTTAACCAGTTGTTATACATGTATGTTAATTTTCACACATCGAAATAGAACAGAATTTATGGTTTGGAGTTACAGCTTTAAATAATCTCGATTAATATTTGTGATGAAGCTTGAATGCGTATTTTGAACTCAACTTTGAACAGGCTTGTTTTCCATGCATGTGTTTTAATTCTTGCATGTACATTTTGGAGTGCATCGTATGATCTGCTATTAAAGTGGAACATTAGAAATATATATACATGTACTCTCATTTTGTTTTCATTCTGTCTCACATCACTGTACTCAAAGGGTAAATTTAGCACTTAAAGATTTAATTTTAGCACTTTTTAGGAGCTCGTACACTCAAAGGTGCTAAATTTAGCACTTGAAGATTCAATTTTAGCATTTTTCGTATAGTGACTGCACTCGAAGTGCTGAGTTAGCACTTGCACAAGGGCTATTCTGCTAGCACCCAAAAGAGAGAAAACTTGGCACTTTAAGTGCACAACAGTCAGCTCCTTTGGGTGCTAGCAAAGTAGCCCGGGTGCAAGTGCTAACTCAGCACTTCGAGTGCAGTCACTATGCGAGCTCCTAAAAAGTGCAAAAATTGAATCTTTAAGTGCTAAATTTAGCACTTTTTTTTTGGCACTTCCTACAGTCTTGTCCTCGAGCTGGGCATTGGGGATCACGTATGCGATGACCCTGGAGTCCACAATTGCCACAGTACTGATCCTGCTTAGGCTTCTGATACCCTCGCCCGGGGGCAGGAATAGAACGTCCAGGATGTCGTGGAGTCCATGACCTGGGACGATCTCGCCGAGCTGCTGGCGGCTGGATTGGGGGCCGTCTCGCTCGAATCTCATTCACTGTTGGAGAGGGTGAAGCATTAGGCAAAGCCTGGTTGTCAGCTGCCTCGGCTGCTCGTGCAATCGACAAGAGTGTCGTAAGTGTCAGACTAGGCTCTCTGAGAAGACGTCTACGTAGTGGTTTCGATATGCACTTGTCTATGAATTGATCACGAATGTGTTCATCTTGTTGCTCGCCAAAGGCACATGTCGATGATGAAGAGCGAAGGCGAATATAAAACTCATCAACAGTCTCTTTATTCTCTTGGACGCACTGACGAAATATGTGCCTCTGATAGGCTGCATTCGTTCATCCTCGTCGCCATTTTTGTGTATTGAGGAGATAGACCGAGGAATGAGACATGACAAGTTGATTTGACGGTGTCCAAATAACAAGTGAAGTACTTTATAGATGCTTCTCGCTCGTACACAATTATGTATGTCCACTTTACATATAAACTGGATGTGTGTATCACTTACACATTACATAACACATATGGCAATGGTGGGAAAGTTTACATCAAAGGAATGTTGCGCGTACAAGCATGTATCACATTTGGGGTCAAATGAAGTGCGATGAAAAGAACCAAGATTGGAATGTAAACAATACACAAACACAATAGAAATAAAGGGAAGGACACAGAGAGGAAGAAGAAAAGAAAAGGGGGATATCAGTTGAGATTATACCGCCAACAAGTTTTGGATTGGGGGCAAAGGTCCTTCTCCCTTACACCACCCCCCCTTTGCTAAAAAATAAAAGAGGGAGAAAGAGAAGGAAAGGAAGGGAAAGAGGAAAGGGAAAGAAAGAAGAGTAAGAATAAAAGAAACGGGGGCCTTGCCTCTCCCTCAGCCACAAAAGAGAGAGAGAGAATTAAGAAAGGAAAGGGAAAGAAAAAAAGAAAAGAGGAAATAAAGGGAAGGACACAAAGAGGAAGAAGAAAAGAAAAGAAGGCGGATATCAGTTGAGATTATACCGCCAACAAGTTTTGGATCGGGGGGAAAGGTCCTTGCCTCTCCCTTCATCATCACCGTCATCGTCATCATCACTATCATCATCATCACCATCATCATCATCGTTATCATCGTTATCATCATCACCATCATCATCATCATCACACCTGACACCTAACAGAGGTCACATTGATACAGTGATGTAAATTTGAGTTTTTATGTATCACGTTTGTTAAAAAATAAAGTCCATCGTCTATTTAGTTAAATGCTCCATTGATTGCGTTTTTTTTCTCTCGATTGAATGTATGACTGAATCTATTGCAACTTTAATTACATATGTGACCTCTGCAATAGGTGTCAGGTGTGATGATGATGGTGATCATGGGTGTCGATCACGGGGGGATGGGGGATATATCCCCCCAATATTTCAGGTGGGGGTGGCCTGTACAATCATCCCCCCAATAATTCACCATTAAAAAAAAAAAGAATAGAAAAATTAACGATGACAGCCCGATGAGAGTATTTAATGGTTATTACTCGCAAGATGACCATCAATATACACATTATGCTATCTCATTTTCATAATACATAAATATATAAATAGAAAACGAAGTAAATGAGACAACCGTATATGAGACAAGAATAAATTGAATTCTCGCTCATACGGCTTCATCAGGAATTGATGAATTTATTCAATTTATTCAATCAACAGCATCATAGAAATGCAGTGCGCCAAATGCAAAGCCGCAGCGTTAAAGAGCAACAAGCTAAATGTTAAGCGCAAAGCGCAAAAGTGCAAAAAGAAGTAGAGTGGGAGAGAGAGATAATGAGAGACAGAGAGTATAATAACCCAGGTAGCAAAGCCCATGTGGGACCCACATGGATCCCATATTCTCTGAAACATGAGCCCCATATGGAAAACCATCTGCACCCAAGAAGCATATGGGACCCATATAAGACAGATGGGACCCAGATGGGACCCATACCAAACTGGGCCCAAATGGGTATGCCCAGCTTAATCCCATCTGGTACCCATATTGGTTAACCCAGATATATCCCATGTGGGTTAACCCAGATTTTCCCCATGTGTTACCCATATGGGCATATTCATATTCTACCAATATGTGTACGCCCAGCTCATTCCCATCTTGAACCCATAAGGGCTAGACCGGATAGATCCCATATGGGTTACTAAATATTGGCCCCATATGGGATACATATATGGGTTCCATTTGATAGCCCAGATGGCACAAGTGACCCAGATCATTCCCATATGGGCCCCATATGGGCCCCATATGGGCTTGCTACCTGGGAAAAAGGGAAAAGGGGAAGAAACGGGCAGAAGAAAAAAGGAAGGGGGAAGAGAAAAGGAAGAAAGACAAGAGAAAGAGGGATATATATATTCCAGCATTTCTTTCAGGGAACTGATGTGAATGGGCGATGAAAAAGAGGTTGACTTTAAAGTAACCTACAATGAAATATTGCTCATGTTTATTTCTTACAATGTCAAAATTACTTTACGGGATCCCCCTTCCTAAAAGGCTTAGGCATGTGTGATGGTAGGTATGAGGTTAATGCATGATCAGGAATTAGTTGAGTTGATGGAAAAGAAATGAGAAATAAGCTGAAAGAAAGATGGAAAATTGCCATGGAATGATGGAAGGCAATGTGAGACAGGCCCAACATGTTCTAAAACAAGTAATAATATTCAAGAATAGTTATGATTTCTTTCACCTAGGAGTTCTTCAAAAACTAATTAAAAACGAGTAAATAATCAATGTCACATTATTAACAGGGCTTAAAAGGAAAGTGAAAAGAAAAACAAGAAACAAAAAAGATTGAATGAAATTTGGGACCTTTTGTTTATAACACCCTTCCAATAATAATGCACCTTCTAAGACTGGTTATAGTTTTTGAAGAAAAAAATAGTGCTCTGGTCAGGGTCTTTGGGGAATATTATGCTTATATTTTAGAGCGTATCTGGTATGATAAGTATATCTGGGTGAAGAAGGAGATAATGGAAGTATGTTGTTTGGTAGTTGGAACGTAAGTTTTATATTATGTTTTTAAGAAACAGACAGTTTGTATGAGATCAGGGCCGCGTATTACAAAGAGTTGACATCAATCGTAACTTATTTGCGATTGATATCAATCGCAACCATGTACATATGAGATAGAAGACTGCAAACTTGCGATTGATTGGAGGACTTACGATTGATTTGGATCAATCGTAACTCTTTGTAAGATGGAGCCCAGGAGTGGAAATTTTCTGTCATTTTGAAAACCAAATTTTGCATCAGTGATATTCTGTTTCATTGAATTGAGTTTCCCGCAGAGAGGATTCAGTTGGTTTAATTAAAGAAGGAAGAGAGTCAAATGAAGAACCAAAAGCAATATGTTTTTCATTTACTAATGAGAACTATGTTTTTTTAGATCTCCTTACACAGAATATTGGAATGGGTTTTTCACGATGAATGTTGTTTGGAGACATCAATATTCATAAAATGTATGTTTCTATCACCAGGAAATAAAGAATTTTCTGTCTACATGAACCTTTCCTGGTTGCTTATTAATGCATTTGCCCACTGGTAACATAATACTTTCACAAGTTGATATCCCTCACCATTGGATTTTTTTGGTAATGTCTAAATTTCGTTTAAAAATAGATGATATCAGTCTGGTAGGCCTACACTGCAGGCAAGAGTCAGGACTAACATTTAGCATGTTATTAATTTTATTACCACTCTTATATTCTCTGAAATGTTATCTTTATTAAGGGTGACTTGAAAAAGTTAATAACTTGGAAGGGAAGGGGTGCAACCTGCCACACGCTTCTACCACTTGGTTGCTTTGATACATTGCCGACAATATTTTGGCACCTATCACCCCCCCCACCCCCCAACCACGGATACAAATCGACACCCCTGATGGTGATGATGACGATGACGGGGATGATGATGGTTAGGTGATATTAATTCTGGTGATGATGAAATTCCGATTAAGTTGACACATCTAGGAAATGCCTCTTATTCAATGATGCAAACAAATAACACACGGAAATACATATATACACTTTTTGTTTTCAGTGTATACTAATTATAAAATATGATACTGTCCTCTGTTTCATACATGCTTTTGCAAGCGAACCATCATTCGTGCTAACATGCCTTCAAGGAAGCTCGCCGTGTTTGTAAGCATCGTTAGTGGGTTTATACGGAGATGATACATTTGAAGGCTTTGATTGAAAAGAGTGTCTTTTAAGACCGCGTAGATTAGAAAATTGGTTGAAAAGGCGCAATCATAATTTTTTTTAAACTACCGACGTAAACGGAATTCCACCTTCATGTATCCGACGAATGATAACTACAACATTTAAAGGCACCGCGTCAATTATAGTGATATATAGAGTGTGGTTTTTGTTTGTGTACTGATTTGTTTGCGGCACACTTTCATATCCTGGAAGTGCGCCACGGCTTATCGGTCTATTGAAATGTGACACCTCTCACTTCTTTTATTTTTGATGGAGACCCGTTGCGTAGGGGTGATCTATTCATTAATCCCCCTAAACATTAAGTAAGGATCTACGCCACTGATGGCGACCACAAGGCCATCCATATAAATTAACACATAATGAAGGTTCTTTTTTAATGCTGCAGAGAGATAAGTATTTTCTTTATGAACTTGTTTAATGGAAGAACAATGAATAATATTCAAAACATAAATACTATAGCGGCATAATGATGAGGGAGATGATTTAAGGGTGCCAGGTAAAAATGTCAGAGGTAAAAATGTCAGAGGAAAAAATGTCAGAGGTAAAAATGTCAGAGGGAAAAATGTCAGAGGAAAAAATGTCAGAGGGAAAAATGTCAGAGGTAAACATGTCAGAGGTAAACATGTCAGAGGTAAAAATGTCAGAGGGAAAAATGTCAGAGGGAAAAATGTCAGAGGTAAAAATGTCAGAGGTAAAAATGTCAGAGGAAAAAATGTCAGAGGAAAAATGTCAGAGGAAAAATGTCAGAGGTAAAATGTCAGAGGTAAAATGTCAGAGGTAAAAATGTCAGAGAAAAAAATGTCAGAGGAAAAAAATGTCAGAGGTAAAAATGTGAGAGGTAAAAATGTGAGAGGTAAAAATGTGAGAGGTAAAATGTCAGAGGTAAAAATGTCAGAGAAAAAAAAGTAAGAGGAAAAAATGTCAGAGGTGAAAATGCCAGCGATACAATAAAAATGTCAGAGATACAAAAAAAATGTCAGGTACAAAAAAATGTAAGGGTAAAAACTGGTGCCGTCATAATATCTCAGCACTTTATCACACAAAATGTCGAGACGTAAGCTACTGGGCTAGTCTATTATGTTTTATAAATGACTGTGTATTGTACTTCGTTCATGTCCTGAGGATAATATAATGTGGAAAATAAATTTGAAACTTATATTTTGTGATCAGGTTTGCATATATTAATTTCTATCATTTTTCGATATTTTAAATTGGTTGATGTTTTAATGTTTATTTGGTTTTGAGGAAGTAGGCCTAAGTACATAGAATGTTAAGATTGAATGAGATAAAACAGGTAATCAGTTATAAAGATCGCACAGAAATTCCACAAATTCAGTAATTAGACCCATCTTCATGTCCATCCCAGCAAAGACTGTTATGACAAGAAAACATTAATAAAAAGACACGGATGCTTTGTCCCCCTCATCAATACTTTATTACAAAAGTTTAACAAACAATATCAAAGCTTCGCTTGAAGAATGTCAGATAGTAGGCCTACAAGTGGTAAACGTTGAGACATATCTACCCAGGTATTTTGTCATGTGCTTTCGACCATAACACTGTGTAAGAAACGTGGGAGAAATACAGGTTAAGTCCCTCAATTTGAATTGGTTTTTTCTGCCAAATTCATGATGCATTTTGTTTAATGTGTAGATTTGTACGAATATGCACCTGCTGGAAACTGTCGTATACAGTGTATGCCAGCACACCTTTTATAAATCCTGCACCAAATATCCTTCAAACAATATTATCATGTATACAAGCAGTATCATGATGCTATAAATGTGTACAGTAAAACTATGTTTCTGATATGTTGCTCATGAATAAATATTTGTCAATTTCCGAGTTTGATCTCTCACAGCAAATAACTATAGTTTAAACAGAACCTCTGCAAAGCGCGCGCCTATCTGGAATGTGATGGTGCAGTTAGCATTTGATGTAACATTGGCGGCTTTCTCCTTTGTATCAGAGTATCAAAGCTGCTTGTTATTGATGCAAAGCGCGCGCTTCTCTGGAATGTGATGGTGCGGTTAGCATTAAATGTAACATGTGCGGTTTCTGCTTTGTATCAAAGTATCAAAGTATCAAGCCCACAAGAAAGTGAAATTGTTGGAAATATGCATTTGTAGGAAATTACATTTTATAATAGTCATTGCCACGCTGTTAAAATGTCCATCATCAATCTTCAGAAGGGACGGTGAAGGGGGGAGGACTCACAGCGTGATATCTTATCCTATTTTTTTGGGGGCTGTGATGACTTTTCTTTTATTTAATGATTACACCATCGAGCCACAACTCGGCCTATAATTCATGGCCAAACTACTCGATTTTAGACATTTTTTTTTCCAGAAGTTTGCTCAGTGTACCAGTATCACTTGCTTAGACAAAAGCATATGAGGGGGAGGCAGCCGGGTCACTATGACCCCACAAGAAGGATACACCCCCGTCTCCCCTCGGCAATAATCGGGCAAAAGGTCACAATTTCGGGCAGAAAGGTAAATAAAAGTTAAAGAAACAAGAAAATAAAGCAGCACTGAAATTAATGACTGCAGAGAATCCTTCGTTATATCTTTTCGATAAGCCTAATATACAACCATTACCAATATTCAACCTGTAACATGCCTTTTTTATATATTTTTACCTCTAACATTTTTACCTCTGACATTTTTTCCTCTGACATTTTTACCTCTGACATTTTTACCTCTGACATTTTTACCTCTGACATTTTTTCCTCTGACATTTTTACCACTGACATTTTTTCCTCTGACATTTTTTCCTCTGACATTTTTACCTCTGACATTTTTACCTCTGACATTTTTTCCTCTGACATTTTTACCATTGACATTTTTTTCCTCTGACATTTTTACCTCTGACATTTTTTCCTCTGACATTTTTACCTCTGACATTTTTACACCGAGCCGATTTAAGTCATACTTTGTTCTATTTTATTTTATCAAATTTTCATCCAAGGTACGCCTCAGATTGCATTATTTCGAGTGAAAATTGCAAAAGCTCTTTACCGTGTCCGACTGAAATTCCAGTTTTTTTTTTTCTTTTTATTTAATACAGAGCCTTTCTTAAGCGAGCCTACCCCAAGGCTACGCCAATCACATGTCCTTACTCTTTGATTGATTGATCGAATTTATTTCATTTCATATCACACAATAAAGAACATAGTTGACAAAGTACAAAATTATGAAATGAAACAGGAACCTACTGGAAAGCATAGCTTGTTTTTGTAGGTTCCCAAAAATAAATATAATATGAACATTATTTTCATAAATCATTTTAAGGTGTCTAAATAATCACAGTAAAATAGATATAATACAATAACATATTTTCATAAACCCTTTTTTAGTTTCCACGCAATCGAAATATACAAAAGAAAAGAATTACAAAACGGGACACAAAAGACAGGAAACTGACATAATACGATGAGACAGGACATGACGAAACAATTAATAACAGGACAAAATAAACAAGACATGACAAAACAAAACAAGACAAAACAAGACAAAACAAAGCTGCACACTACATAACATTAGAAGACGAAAGAGAGAGAGAGAGAGAGAGTGTGTGTGTGTGTGTGAAATAGGGGAGATGTGAGAGGTATACCCATATCCTGGTTTAATCCGTAAGAGACATGTATTTTTGTATTAAATTCTTTTTGAACCCTCTACTAAAACTATAATATGTTGGTTTTCTCTAACTGTATCTGAAAGAGAGTTCCAAAGTTTTGAGCCTGAAAATACAAAGGATTTATTTGAGAGCAAAGTTCTTGTTTTCGGTAGATGAAAAGCCCGGCAGACCGAGTAGGATAATGATGAATATTGACATTCTTGGTAAACATTGAGTAAAAAACATTTGGCAGTTCATTTCTATTTAAATTATACATAAATATTCCCAGATTATAACTGTATAGATCTGTTATCTTTAAAATACTATGTGTGTGAAAAAGTGCATCTGTGTGCGCTCGAAAATGAGAACGACATATAACACGCAGCGATTTTTTCTGTAGTAATAAAATTCTATTTAAATGATAGTCAGCACAATTGCCCCACGCTATAATTCCGTAGTTTAAGTGTGGGAGGATCAACGTTGAATACAGGTTTAATAATATACGAGTTGGAAAGTAAAACTTGACCTTGTTTATAATGCCAATATTTCTTGAAATAACTTTACAAATATTATCTACGTGTTCCTTCCAAGAAAGCTTTTCATCTATAGTTATTCCCAGAAATTTAGTATTCAAAACTCTTTGAGTAATAGTACAATCAAAAACAACATTGCCTGGAAGTTCATTTATTATGTTACTGAAGAGCATGTAGTTCGTCTTTTGCAGATTGAGGGATAATTTGTTGGCTTTGATCCATTCTGAAACACGTTTTAATTCCTGGTTGATGGTGGCAAGCAAAAAATTGGGTCCTTATGGGAAAAGAAGAGATTTGAGTCGTCTGCAAAAGAATAAAAGATAAAACCTCGGAAGACTTACAGAAATCGTTGATATAAATAAGAAAAAGAAGCGGGCCCAAAAAGAACCTTGTGGGACACCACAATTTACATCTTTCGTATGAGACAGGGCATTGGCAATAGAAACACACTGCTGCCTATTATGAAGGTAGTTCCTGAACCACTCCAAGGCTATTCCTCTGATTCCATAATAACTGAGTTTGTACAAAAGTATATCATGATTAATTGTATCGAAAGCCTTGGAGAAGTCCAGGAACACCCCAACAGTATGTTCATAATTATCAATCCCACTAGCAATCTTATTAATCATGGTCAACAACGCCTGAGTAGTGCTGTGTTTTGCACGAAACCCAAACTGCAACTGGTATAATAATTCATGTGTTTCCAGGAACTTATATGTACGTTTAAAAATTATTTTTTCCAGCACTTTAGATAAACAAGTTAAAAGCGATATAGGTCGGTAATTTCCTAAAACCATATTGTCTCCTTTTTTAAAAATGGGAATAACTCGAGCTAATTTCATTGCTGAGGGAACAACTCCAGTAGAGATAGATAAATTGCAAATATAAGTCAGAGGTTTTACAATTTCATTCAAATTCTTCTTTAGCAATATGTTATTAAAATTATCATGCCCTGAACTTTGTTTATTCTTCAATTCACGTATTATGCCTGCAACTTCCGTTTCGTCTGTAGGTGTCATATAAATTGAATTTGGGTTAGGATCATTGAGAAAATCTGTAAAATGTTTAGAAGCGTCGGGAATGATACTGGCAAGATTTGGGCCTATACCGACAAAATATTCATTAAACGCATTTGCTAGATTTTGTGGATTTTCAATTATTTCTCCATCTACGTTTATTTTTGAAACTGTACACTTTTTTGCGTTACCTTGTAAAACATTCTTAATAACTTTCCAGGTATTCTTTACATCTTTTTTATATAAGTCAAACTGCTTACAAAAATACACTTGTTTAGATCTTCTTAGTATACCTGTAAGTAGGTTTTTGTAATCGGTATACTTTTTATTCTTTTCACATGGTTTTCAATTGTTTTTATATAAAGATTATTCTTTCTGTTTATGGAGCGCAAAATACCGGAGTGATCCAGGGGCACCTTGGAATTGTTTTGTAGTTGGACCGTTTCGTTTGTTTTACAGCGAAACAACTATTCATTTTAGATGACACAAGATTCATAAAAACATCAAATGCATCATTGACATTATTTGTACTGTACATTCCGGACCAGTCCACATTTCCTAACTCTTCTTTGAAAAGATTCACATTATCTTCAGAAAAATCACGTTGGGTATTGGTAGTGACTGTGTTCAATATGGGGTTGTTATTCAATTTAAAGTGTGAGAATATGGGAAAATGGTCTGACAAATCAGAAAGAATTATACCAGAAAAAGAGTACATCGAGCATTCGTAAATACGTTATCAATAAGAGTAGCCGAATTAGCAGATATTCTAGTTGGCTTGGTTATTAATGGAAGAAAACCCGCAGTAAGAAGTACATCCATAAACGTTTGTACAAATGAATCATCATCATATTTAAAGAGATTAGCATTGAAATCACCGAGTAAAAAACATGTTTTATTTACCAAGTAGGGGTGTGCTAATAACTCATGAAAAGTCTTTAAAAAAACATCATGAATAGAATTTGGTGGCCAGTAGGTGATTCCAACTAAAATTTCAACAAAGAGGGTTTCTATGAAATCGTTCATGTAATTCAGTTCAGGCCTCAACTTGTACTCATATCGTTGCGATATATACAGGCCGACACCTCCACCTGCTTTTCCTGTTCTGTTATTTGTAATCAAGTTATATCCAGGTAAAGAATAAAAGGGTAAATGGGTACTATTAGTAAACCAGGTTTCTGATAATCCTATAACAGAACAATTGAGTTTTGAATTCATTAAAAGGGAGGGCAAAGAATCGAAATTGCAACATTAGAAAATCATTTATGCTGTTATGTAGATATTTTAATGCAATCTGCTTTTCTGTATAATACAAGGAAGGCGCATGCTGATATGTATTATCATTTGGATCAGAAACAGTTTCAAGATTTTTACTTTGCGAGTTCATGGATTGTACAACGGAGTCATGAAAAGAGTTATTCAAACTTTCATTAAAATCTTATCAAGAATAGACTGAACAGTGTCATATAATTCATCATTATCCAAGTTATGAAAAGGGACGTCTTCATTTGTACCCATTGTTAAAGAATTATAGAGATCCCCAGTAAAGTAAAGGTAGAAGATGAAACATGTAGCATAGAGTAGAGCACTGAGAGGAAGGGAGATGTAAAGGAGTGTGCAGACCAACTAAAAGACATCACAACAAATAACAAGAGAGACGAAAACACATAAACGATCACACACAAAAGCAAACGAGCAGTAGATATATAGAAAAACAGTAATCGCTGGAAGAGCATACTGACTGTACGGCAATTGACAGCAACCCGTAAATTAAATTAAATCAGGCACTTGACAGCAACCCGTAAATTAAATTAAATCAGGCAATTGACAGCAACCCGCTAAAGAACTTAAGCAAAATTTGTGGGTATATTATGTGGAACCTTTAAAAGAGAAGAAAATACAAGTTCATGCGTCATTGATTGCGTTACCCATCCCCCTTAAACCCCTTGTCAAACACTTGTAAACATAACAAGACTAAGTGCCGTATTCTTACTTACAAAGTATGACAAAAACAAATTAGACTGGCTTGGCATCATAATGTAGGCCGAAGAAAAGGAATTTGAAATTTGAATTTGTAAAAAATAATTTCAGTTTCTTTAATTATCTCATTCACCCAACTTCTGTCAAAGCCATGTAGAAGTACATATATCGAGATAAAGGCAGATGAACTATGTTCGAGTTTGGAATACATGAGCAGGTGATAAATGAATACTTCGTTCATCAAAACGTCATATGAAGGATTAGCGATATTTATAAAAATTAAAAAGCCTTTTCCCCTTCCTTTTTCCTTCTCTTAAGAGAAACAAAACAAAACACTTGTTATTCTATGCCCCAAAAGGGATAAAAATTGAGGAATTGTAGCACTCAATTGGTGTTTTTCCTTTTTTAAGGCTTAGAATATCACACAATTACGGCACTGAAATTAAAAAGATAGATAAGATGCACCTAGATCGGGGCATTCCCTTGATCCCAAAAATATATGGAATAGTTATGGGGAAAAAAGAATGCATCGCATTCGTAAGCTTCTTCTCAAATGAATAGGTTGCTTATGATTTTTGTGAATGCTTTTAGCAAGAAAGAGAAAGAGGAAGAGAGAGAAACAATGAGTTAAAGTAATTCAGGGTAAATAAGTAGTTGTCATCACATCAATAACTCATGGCCTACAAGCTTCCTGCCATGCTTAATTACTCATTCGTATACCATGCAACGAACTTATAATACACAGACAAGACTTATTCAAGAACTAGGGACTGAAAATTCTTCACAATCGCTATAGAACAAAAGACCAAGTAGACTGGCTTGTGAACATCGTGATTCCTTTGACCAGAGGTTGCCCCTGACAGCGTAAATTCTTCCACAAGCATCCTTCAAATAAATTCTACAAACATGTGTACGACCAGTATTTAAATGTTAATTTTTCCTTCCCTCGGTTGCATCCCCTAAGAGGGTCATAACAGGACGTCATCAGCATAATTGACACACCAGTCTGATCAGTCTATTATAGACAAAGCATGGACAAAATTTGGAGTAAAAGACATTATGCTTTTTTTTTTTTTTTTTTACACATCCAAGGATTAAAACAAATCCTGAATAAACCAAGTCATATGTTTTCTTCCCTTTCCAAACGGGAGATGGGTAAATAAAGGTGGGGGAGGGGGGGCAGTAGGCCCACAACAATGTGATCATGAATGGGGTTCACAAGTTCGGAATAACAAAGACCTCATGTTTGTTACTTGCCGGACAACATTCAGTTTATATCCTAAATTAACCAAGAAATTGTTCTCGACACGTCCGACTGAAATTATACAAATTTTTCTCTCTTCGGGGTAATGTCGCTATTCATAACACGAGAAGAGGGTCGCTATTCATAAAAGAATGAAAGAATGAAAAAGAAATAAGCAATTAAGAAAATTAACAAAAAAAGAAAAAAAGCCTAATATACTTGGTCTACTTAATGTCTCAGTGGTGTAGCCTGGATAAGATCAGTCGGGGGCAGGGTGGTGGGGCAAGATTTCCCACAAGGAGGAGAAATTAAGATTATATTTGTTTATATTTTACTTTCTTTTTCGTAACCAAAGGAGCGGAGGATGTCTCTATATAATTATCAAAGATAAAAGACAAATATTCAGGGCCGTGTGTCGCCCCCCCCAGCTGCGCCATAGCTGTGTCCTCCATCCAATATTTCCTTTTGTAAATAGCATTTTGTCTATTGCTTAGGCTAATTTTTATGAATAGCCTATACTGAATAGCAGTCCTTATGAATATCGAGCAGACCCCCCCCCACCCATCGACATAACAATAACGAATAAGACCACTCTGTAATCAAGACCATCCATTTTGTTTAATACTTTTTCACTCCCTTTCCTTTCCCTTTTTTCTCTCGCATTTTTTAGTGGCGAGGGGAGGGGAGGCAACAGATTGTGAGGCACGGCCTTATCGCCCCCCCCCGTTTCTTTTCTTTTGCTCTTCTTTCTTTCTTCCCCTTTCCTCTTTCCCTTCCTTTCCTTCTCTCTCTCTCTCTCTTTTTTTTTTTAGCAAAGGGGGTGTAAGGGAGAGGCAAGGACCTTTTGCCCCCTCCCCGATCCAAAACTTGTTGGCGGTATAATCTCAACTGATATCCCCCTTTTTTTTTTCTTCCTCTTTTTGTCCTTCCCTTTATTTCCTCTTTTCTTTCCCTTTCCTTTCTTAATTATCTCTCTCTTGTGGCTGAGGGAGAGGCAAGGCCCCATCCCCCCCTTTACCCACAAATGTAATAACACCCACAAATGTAATAACACTTTACCCACAAATGTAATAAATTTCACCCACAAATGTAATAACCACTTTACCCACAAATGTAATAATTTTGAATCACCCACAAATGTAATAATGACTTTACCCACAAATGTAATAAATTTGAAGGGATATTTTGTCGAATTTGTTCAAAACTAAAACCCTGTAATAAAGCATGGGTATAGCGCGCAGTCTTTACTCCAGACCCGGTTATTTCAAAAATTAAAAAATCTTCAAAACTAAGACCCCATAATCCTTTTCCTGTGGAATAACATGAGAATCGAGCGTAGTCTTTCCTCCAGACCCGGTCATTTCAAAAATAAAAAAATTAAAAACAAAACAAAAAATTCAAATCTAAGACCCAACAATCCTCCAAACTAAGACCCTGTAATAAAGCATGGGTTTAGAGCGTTGTCTTTACTCCACACCCGGTTATTTCAAAAATAAAATAAAACAAAACAAAACAAAACATTAACTTTAAAACTAAGGCTCCACCATCTTCCAAACTATAAGACCCTGTGATAAAGCATGGGTTTAGAGCGTAGTCTTTACTCCAGACCCGTTTCATTAAAAAAAAATCTTCAAAACTAAGACCCCATCATCTTATTGCTGTGGAATAACACGAGTATTGAGCGAAGTCTTTCCTCCAGACCCGGTTATTCAAAAGTAAAAAAACAAACAAAAACTTTTAAACTAAGACCCCACCATTTTCCAAACTAAGACCCGGTAATAAAGCATGGGTTTAGAGCGTAGTTTTTCTTCCAGACCCGGTTATTTCAAAAAGAACAAAACAAAACAAAACAAAACAAAAAATTCAAATCTAAGACCCAACAATCCTCCAAACTAAGCCCCTGTAATAAAGCATGGGTTTAGAGCGTTGTCTTTACTCCACACCCGGTTATTTTAAAAATATAACAAAACAAAACAAAACAAAACATTAACTTTAAAACTAAGGCTCCACCATCTTCCAAACTATAAGACCCTGTGATAAAGCATGGGTTTAGAGCGTAGTCTTTACTCCAGACCCGTTTAATTTGGTCAGTCATACTTCATTTCAACTCCGTCTACTCTTGAAGCATCTGAAAAGTATTACTGAAAAACTTTTAGAGTTGTACGTGTTAAGTAGTTTTATATGGACGAATACTAAGTTACAGAAAGCCAGGTACATTTAGTATTTCGGCATCTTGTTTTCTTGTTTTTCCTAGCTTAGAAGAATTGTCACGTGTTAGGTTGTTTGCGTTTTATATCAAGTTCAGTTGATGTTATCAGGTTCAATATTGCCCGAATTATAACCTTGTTTGCTTGTAAAAAGACATGTGAGTTACTCCACCTTTTATACGTAATAATTATTTTGGTTCTGTTACCGTCTGTATATTAATTAAACAACCTCTTCATTCGTTTGGAATAAAATACTTTCTATCTTACAAAATCTATGTATCCATCATTGCATCACTATAAAACCATAACCTCTGCAATTTACTCACATTGATTGAGAGAGTATATAGATATTTTATCAGTCAAAGGGTTCGCAATCGTTCATTCAAAACATGCAAATATGTTTCGCGTGATCTCGTTATACAGCTATTTATGATTTGTTATATGAAAGTATGCGTTGTTATTTGCTTGTTAACCGATTATCATTTCAGACTTGTTCTTGTTTATATAGCTGCTTGAGTGTTTCAGAAGTAGGGAAAACTGTAATATAAATGTGTTTTGTTTGTATTTGCCTTTGAATAAATTTCGTTCTCATGAATTCACACCGTGTACCGCGTACCAATTGGTAGTCTTCAGTATAAGAAATTGATACGTTCATCACATGAAGAAAGGTAATTCATTCACGCACTCATGAAAATATAACATCGAAATCCAACGTTTCAATGTCACTAATAGCGTACATATATATATATATATGTTACATATCGTGAACATATTTCATAATCACATGCATAAAACAATCAGCGTCAATATTTAAATACATTTAAGGTCACTTATTCGATTACTTTTTTTTTCTACGAACATTGAATTCCAGGATATTTGTGGGCGCTAGAATATTTACATGATTAAAAAATCGTCGACGGTCAACGAACCATCGAATCGGTCCCTCCTCTGTGTGTTATATATATGGACCAATTTGACTGATTCGTCAGTTCGTATGACCGCCGACCAATCATTTATTTGTGACGTGTTGTATCCACATATGTAATAATGTAAGTTATTTTTAAATGAAAAAAAAGAGGAATAAGATGGTGGGTCTTAGTTTCGAAGATTTGTTTAAATTTCTATTTCTTTTGAAATAACCGGGTCTGGAGGAAAAACTACGCCCTATACCCATGTTATTCCACAGGAATGAGATGGTGAGGTCTTAGTTTGAAGATTTTTCATTTTTTCTAAATAACCGAGTCTGAAGTAAAGACTTCGCTCTAATCCCATGCTTTATTACCGGGTCTTAATTTGGAAGATGGAGGGGTTTTAGTTTAAAAGGTTTTTGTTTTGTTTTGTTTTGTTTTGTTTTGTTTTTTAACTTTTGAATGACCGGGTCTGGAGGAAAGACTACGCTCAAAACTCAATTAAGGAAAGGTATGTCACTTTACTAACTGCACCTTGCACAAAGCCAAGAATGTCTGCATAATTTGAGATTTTGAAACTTGATTTTCAGTTTAAATCATATAATGCAATCCATTTCTTCTTCTTTTTCTTTTTGTTTTGTCTTATTTCCCGGAAAGGAGACAATCCCACCGACAGGCATCGCATAGTCATGGTTGGTATTGAGCGGCCTAGGCTGCGCATACGCATACATGCAAGCCGAGAAGCCTGTTCAATGTACCGAACCGGGCTGGCCAGAAGATACAAACATAATAGTCAACGATTTATGCTGACAGCCTGTCTGGGATCTCCAAAATTGCGAAAAATTGAGCAGCGTAAATTTTTTTTTTCTTTCTTTCTCCTGCTCCCTCTTAAATTTAATTAATGTGATTTGAATTCGGCGTAAATATACATAATTGAATGAAACACGCCAATAAAACAAAAACAACAACAACAACGTTCTTCCACAGGAATAAGATGATGGGGTCTTAATTTTGAAGATTTTTAAACAGTTTTGAAATAACCGGGTCTGGAAGAAAAAATACGCTCTAAACCCATGCTTTATTACCGGGTCTTAGTTTGGAAGATGGTGGGATCTTAGTTTAAAAGTTTTTTTTTTTGTTTTAACTTTTGAAAAACCGGGTCTGGAGGAAAGACTACGCTCAATACTCATGTTATTCCACAGGAATAAGATGATGGGGTCTTAGTTTTGAAGATTTTTTATTTTTTTTTAATTAAACGGGACTGGAGTAAAGACTTCCCTCTAAACCCATGCTTTATCACAGGGTCTTACACTCAAAAAAAAAAGTGCTAAATTTAGCACTTAAAGATTCAATTTTAGCACTTTTTAGGAGCTCGCATAGTGACTGCACTCGAAGTGCTGAGTTAGCACTTGCACCCGGGCTACTTTGCTAGCACCCAAAGGAGCTGACTGTTGTGCACTTAAAGTGCCAAGTTTTGCTCTCTTTGGGTGCTAGCAGAATAGCCCTTGTGCAAGTGCTAACTCAGCACTTCGAGTGCAGTCACTATACGAGCTCCTAAAAAGTGCTAAAATTGAATCTTCAAGTGCTAAATTTAACACCTTTTTGAGTGTACGAGCTCCTAAAAAGTGCTAAAATTAAATCTTTAAGTGCTAAATTTACCCTTTGAGTACAGTGATGTGAGACAGAATGAAAACAAAATGAGAGTACATGTATATATATTTCTAATGTTCCACTTTAATAGCAGATCATACGATGCACTCCAAAATGTACATGCAAGAATTAAAACACATGCATGGAAAATAAGCCTGTTCAAAGTTGAGTTCAAAATACGCATTCAAGCTTCATCACAAATATTAATCAAGATTATTTAAAGCTGTAACTCCAAACCATAAATTCTGTTCTATTTCGATGTGTGAAAATTAACATACATGTATAACAACTGGTTAAGTGGTCCATTTTGTTTCAACTATAGCAGTTTGCTTATAGATTAACCCTAAAAGACTGGGGGTTAGCCTCCCCTCCCCTCGACAATTTTCGCGATTTCGCGCTCAAATCTTGCCGCGTGGTTGTAGGGAATGTGGTAACAATGATTCTAAAGAATATCTACACCAAACATTGTGATTCTACAAACGAAGCACCAGATTTGTGCATACATTTGCATAATAAATTAGCTATGACAAAAAAAAAAATCGTCATGATTTTCATAAATTTGAATATAATATGCATTCTTTTACTTTACATCAAGATCTATACACACTTGCTAAATTTTAAGTGCATTGCGCAATTGATGGCCGAAATCTCAAGGGGGCCCTCCCCCAGTCTTTCAAGCCACTGAAATAGCCCAGTCTTTTAGGGTTAAAATTCTCACACTGTTTTCTCCCTTTCCCATGTTAAACAATTAAGATTGTCATCAGTGCATGAGTATAACAATTCCCTTAACAAGACACCACATTTAAAAAAGTGTACATGTACATGTACTGAGATTCTAAGAGGCTTATAAGCACTAATTTAAAAGAAATCATGAATGTCAAATTAGATCTGTTAATTAAAACAAAATAATCAACTGAGCATTTAACTTATGCCAATCATGAAAACAAAATCCAAAACACCAAATACATGTATACCTCATGAAATAAACTAGTCCAAGGTCACATTCTCCATGAAAAGCAGGTACTTAGCAAGAATTGAACATGAAACCTCAAAAGTACATGTGTGAGTGAACACTACATGGAACTGGAAACATTTCCAAACACTGTTACAAATTTAACCATACATAACTAATTATAAGAACATGTTTTAACCAATGCTTACTGATTCATTTCTTACTTCATTTCCTCACAAACTGGCTAGCAAGTCCAACATGTATTATGTATAATGAACTTTACATATTATGTGAAAACAGGCCACCCTTGGAAGCTATTAACAAAAGAAAATCTTAACCAATTATTCTTGAGCATCAACAGGATTCAACTTGTACTTGTGCAAATGATGCAAATATGTCATGTATGTGCATCAAGAAAATCTCCTTAAATCAATGTCGGATCACAGGTGGTGCCTGGGACTCTTCTTTAGGCAGAGTTTAAACATGAGAAAACAGAATTCACAACATAATTTTTATACTCAAACAAGTAAACTTATTTTTGATTTGGCCATCAGCTTGTGGTCATGTTAAAAAAATGTTAATATCACGTTCTTGTGACGACGGACAAAAACGGAATGGCAATACAATATGTAGCTCACTTGAGCCTTCGGCTCGGGGTGAGCTAAAAATGCAGTGTTTATAAATTACATACATGTATTCATAGTAGATATCTTTATGCACTAAAATGACTAATGCTCATAATCATTCCCTTAGATCAATAATCTTCAGAGAATTTACTAAAATTATTAACATGTGTACCTTTAAAGTACATGTTCAAGTTAACATTTATAAAGTCACATCAAAGCACCTGGTAGCATGCACCATTTGATGGGTACATACTGTTTTCTTTCCATCAGTGATGTAATGTAACTACTGAACATTGCATATTGGACTCAGTGCCATTGGCAGTACTTCGAATGTGAACAATTCTGAAGCATTAACTATATCAAGAAAGAAATACTGGAAGTCACATCTGCAGTTGTCAATAGAAGTGAGTTCACCCGTCACGATACTTAAAGCCAATGTGTAGTTTGGTATGATGGTAACAATCTAATTCCATTCCTTTGTATGCATATTTTTGATAAAGCTATTTGTGCTTGAACCCCCGAAGCTCGAATAGGGACTTGTGCAAATATGTGCATCAAGAAAATCTCCTTAAATCTATGTCAGATCACAGGTGGTGCCTGGGACTCTTGTTTAGGCAGAGTTTAAACATGAGAAAACAAAATTCACAACATAATTTCTTAATTATACTCAAACAAGTAACTTATTTTTGATTTGGCCATCAGCTTGTGGTCATGTTAAAAAAATAATTTCAATATCACTTTTTTGTGTAACAAGAACCCCAAGGGGCTTAACGCTCACCTGAGCTGAAGAATAACTTCACATTTGATACAACTCTGAAGCATTTAACTATATCAAAAAAGAAATACTGGAAGTCACATCTGCAGTTGTCAATAGAAGTGAGTTCATCCGTCACGATACCCAAAGTCAATGTGTAGTTTGGTATGATGGTAAAAATTTAATTCCATTCCTTTGTATGCATATTTTTGATAAAAGCTACATGTATTTGTGCTCATAACCCCCCTCCAAGTTTGAATAGGGTTAAAATTGGCATGCTATTTTTTTAAACGTAAATTAGATGAACCACAACTATACAATGGCTTTACAAGTTTTCAATTAAATTTTCTATACAGCTACTGGGGACACTAACCATAATATTCATTACGAGAGTATGTATTGTATAAGTGTGCAGGCTTAAAATCATGTTAGGTCACATAATCACGTATTGTCAATTCACATGCATACATAAAAAAATAAAAAAAATAAAAAAATGGGGGGGGGGAGCCTACTCAAATTTAATATCAGTTTTTACTAATTTCTAGTTTAGCCTACTTTTCTAAAAGTTGATAGCCGTTTTCTGTAAACTCTGAAAGGCCCGACAGATGGTTTCTATGACTCATTGTGACTTCAAAGCTATCGACAATTCTCTGATGCGAGATGGCAGCGTGCCCCCATAGCTGATGCCATAAATCTGGCTCTGCAAGAACAAGAAGAAGTATTTTAAGGGGGATGCATATTCCAAATTGAAGACATAGTGACATTTGTACAAGAGGTCCACTGCTGTTATGATGCTCGTTGTTGGCAGGATGAAGGCCTCTATTTTGATGAAAAGCTGGTGGACTGCACTCTTGGTCCCATGCACAATGAGGGTGGGTTGGCGTGTAAAGTCATCCTTCAGACACATCTCTACTGGCTGGTCAACCTGCATAATTGAACGGAAAGAGGAGAGAAAACAATTCCATTATGGTGTTCTTCCATCTGCCCTCATTAAACCATCCTCAAACAAGACAAATGCGACTGCGTCTCCTATATGCCTCCGCCCTTAAAACCAGTAATTTCAGAATTTGACCTCTGTGACTTATGACTTTTGACCTCATTACACCAAAAATCAAGTCAGCTTGTCTTCCTATGAAGATCTCATCAAGTTTGAAGTTCATATCTCAAGGGGTTCTAGAGATATCGCCATAATGAGGCCAATACCTGGAATTTCATAAGTTGACCTCTGTAACCCTTGACCTATGACATACGTATTCCAAAATCTAATCAGATCGTCTTCCTATGGTGATACATACTATCCTCATGTTTGAAGTTCATATCTTAAGAGGTTCTTCAGATATCGCGATAACGGGCAAACGGGACGGACGGACAACCCGAAAACATGATGCCTCCGGCACCACCTTCAGTGGCGGAGGCATAAAAACAAAGAGGGTACCTACATAACTCGCTAGGAAAAATTTTACTCTTCAAAGAAAACAATAATGTTATCTAAATACTTGTACCATACAACTTGATCAAAGCAGCTATGGATCTAGAGAAAACTCCTCTTGAAAATTTGGTAAATATTGTCATTGAGGGATCTTGCAATAGGGTGCCAGTTCCCAATATTTAAAACTTTGGATCCCCTTCTCTATGGATGATTCCTGCTAAGTTTTATTGTCAAGAACATGGCAATTATGTCACCTTTTGCAAAAGTTGTGGTTACCTTGCCCATGCTTTGTTTGACACATACCAAAAGAGTCTTACACCACAAGGTTATTATGTGGGCCAAGTTTCATTTGAAATGATTCAAAACTGTTGGAAGTATTTCGGTGCACAAAGTTTTGGCAACTAACCATCAACTGGCTTTAATCAACCCCCTTCAAACTTTGTTTGAACAAGGCATGAAATCATTATGCAAAATAAAGGGAATCTAGACAAATTCATAACTTTTTGAATGTTTTAATTTTGCTAAAACTGTAACTATTATCTGTCACTAATTTGTATGCTTTCTATGAATGCACATAGATGTAAAGGTTTCCTTTAACCCTAATCCCATTGGGATATTTGGGGGACTTGAGTCATGGGGGGCATTTAATGGAATGTATTATTTTATTTCTTTACTTTCTATGTTTTTTTGTTTAATCTTATGTTGCTATTATTGTCTTTGTTATTTTTATGAATCTAACTATTGCATGTCGCAGGGCTCCCTTGTAGAGCAGGCCCTTGTGGCACTGAACGGGACTACCCTGCTTTGAAAGAAAAGTTGAATTCAACAAACAAAAATCTTTTTATATACCCCGTGTTTAAGATCCAAATATGTTTAACCTACCACTACTTTGAAAGTTATTCAGCATGGATGATGTCATGCAATACATAGTATGATATAAAAGTGCAATTTTGTCATTTTTGTGTACAAGATCAATGGAAAATTGTGAGGCAATGACATCATCAACTCACTCATTTGCACATTCATAAGCACTGTTCAAGAATTGTTTTGTGGAAATTATCAAAACTTCTAAATTTCATAACTTCTTTATTTGTCCGATTTTGATCAAATTTTCACTGTTGTTCTTTGGAATGTAACTTTCAACTGGCCCGGACTTGTCCTTTAAAGCGCAACTTACTGGATGAAAGGACATGAGGTATCTGTCTGCGTCTTTGGTGGATACTCTGCCTTTTCCTCTGGTGTTATGCGATTGAAGAATACGAAGAAGTGCTAAGAATCCATACAATCCAGAAAGATGTGCCCCTGCAAAGGAAAAATGACAAAATTCATGTCAAGTACATTGCAATGCATGATTCAGCAAATCATCACAAAGTTAGAACAAATTTCTATAGATCCCAACTGTCAAATTTTATTACTTTCAAAATTGGCCTCTTGCCTTTTTAAGGGTTCCTGTAATCTAAACATACATTTGTAAAATTTGGGAGCTGGAACACAGGTCCACCTTTGAAAGCATTTCGAATATTTGACAACACAGATTTGGGTTTCACTAGCCCTAGAATGTTCTCAAAAAATTGCTCTTGTTTGTATCTTGTTTCTAGCCCATGAAAGATATTTGTTTTTGAATCAAATTCAGCTAAGAGATTCTTACATTCTTCATTCTCCAGGTCAATACCCAAGGCCTCAAAAGTCTGAATAACTTTGCTCCTTAAACTGTCAACAACATCAGTATTCAAAGCTGTTGCAGCAGATAACACTCTGTTTGTCATAGCATGGGTCATGTTGGTGTTTGATAAAAGAGAACCAATGAAAAATGCAGCTGGTCTTGTACTGTCATTATGCATTGCTCCATCTTGTTCTTGTAGTAGGCCTATCCTATCATCATCATCATCAAATGCATCATCTGCTGCAGGATTATGCACTTCACCAACAGCAACACCCAAATCAGCATCAACTAGACCCTCCATACCCTGTACAACTTCAGGTTCAGGTTCTTCTTGTGGATGTTGGTTTAATAAATGTTTCCTGTACGAGTTGAAAGTGGTAAATGACGAAGGACATCCACCTTGACCACATACCAAATGTAGATGGGGCATGTCAAACAACGCATGAGCAATATGTAAATGGCTGATCAACTTTCCAACAGGCCCTGGAATAATCAAATGACATTTATAGCAAATATATCCCATTTTCGAAGTTTGACTAGAGTCTATACTAGAAAAGCAGCCTTTAATTTAATTATAACTTAAACCTGAACCTGGTTTATTTGACTGCTTACCTCGCTTTGACCCCTTTGACTGCTGCTATATGCAGGATAAGAAGCAACAAACGTTGTGTGGTGCACATGCGCGCTCCGCTTGGCTGGGCATCCTGGCCCTGGCCCCCGACCGGGCACGTACCCGCGCAGCTAGCCTAGCGAACCGCAGGCCGGTCCATCGAGCCAGTGCAGCAAACTTGCACGCGAGGAACAAGTCTGGACAAATCTGGATCCCAGCTATTATACTAACCGACCAATCAGATCAGGTTATGCAGTCAGCACTCGATGTTAAGTGCTGCATATTGTTATAGCACTCGTTTTCTGCACTCAAATATTCAGCACGTTTCGGTTTCCTTGTTAAAGTTAACCCGTCAAGTGCTGATTTTGGCACTTCAAGTGTAGAATCTCACTCAGCACCCAACATTTAGCACCTCAGTTTTTTGCGTGTATAGTTTGGAAGATGGTGGGGCCTTAGTTTTAAAGTTAATGTTTTGTTTGTTTTGTTTTGTTTTATTTTTGAAATAACCGGGTGTGGAGTAAAGACAACACTCTAAACCCATGCTTTATTACAGGGTCTTAGTTTGGAGGATTGTTGGGTCTTAGATTTGAATTTTCTGTTTTGTTTTTTATTGTTTTTTATTTTTGAAATAACCGGGTCTGGAAGAACAACTATGCTCTAAACACATGCTTTATAACAGGATCTTAGTTTGGAAGATGGTGGGTCTTAATTTTAAAGTTTTTGTTTTTGTTTTTGTTTTGTTTTGTTTTTTGAAATAACCGAGTCTAGAGGAAAGACTACGTTCGATACTCATGTTATATTCACATGAACAAGATGATGGGGTCTTAGTTTTGAAGATTTTTTTTTTAAATTAAACGGGTCTGGAGTAAAGACTACGCTCTAAACCCATGCTTTATCACAGGGTCTTATAGTTTGGAAGATGGTGGAGCCTTAGTTTTAAAGTTAATGTTTTGTTTTGTTTTGTTTTATTTTATTTTTGAAATAACCGGGTGTGGAGTAAAGACAACGCTCTAAACCCATGCTTTATTACAGGGTCTTAGTTTGGAGGATTGTTGGGTCTTAGATTTGAATTTTTTGTTTTTTTATTTTTGAAATGACCGGGTCTGGAGGAAAGACTACGCTCGATTCTCATGTTATTCCACAGGAAAAGGATTATGGGGTCTTAGTTTTGAAGATTTTTTAAATTTTTGAAATAACCGGGTCTGGAGTAAAGAGGCAAGGCCCTATTGCCCCCGTTTCTTTTCTTCTTCCTCTTCTTTCTTTCCCTTTCCTCTTTCCCTTCCTTTCCTTCTCTCTCTCTCTCACCCTCTTTTATTTTTTTCGCGGGGGTCCCCTCCCGAAACTTGTTGGCGGTGTAATCGCAACTGATATCTCCCTTCTTAACTTTTCTTCTTCCTCTTTTTATCCTTCCCTTTCTCTCCTCTTTTCCTTCCTTCTCTCTCTCTCTCTCTCCCTCTCTCTCTTTCTTTTAATTTTTTTTTGTGGGGGGCAAGGCCCACTACCTTGAACCGCACCTGCCCCCCTCCTCCCCCCACCAACATATAATAACGAATAAGACCACTCTGTAATCAAGAATATTCCATTTTATTTAATACATTTTCAATATACTTAAATTGGCAACTCAGATCCTCATATTACGGTAGATAACTTCAGGCACCATTGGCTTACACATGTTAAAGGGATCGTTTAACAGTGTTAAATCTGAGATACACGGCCCTACATGTTTTTAGTGTCTGTGATATGGTGTAATAATGAAGCCCTAAAAAAATTGCGCTTCAAAATGATCAAGAAGTGCCTCAAAAAAGTAAAAATCTTTGATTGACCGGTTTTACCATACTCGTTTTCCCTAATAGACTATAGTGTTATGAAAACCATCAGGCGAACGGTTTTCAACATTTGTAATTCCTATCATAAATATCTTGATAATCAGACAGGCGATCAGCTTGTAAAAGTCATGGAGTTCCTGACTGACCTAAAGGTTTATGATTATCATTGCATCATGAGCTAAATCCAGAATTTTGTTTCAGAATCTGAGACAAAGTTACCGGATCCCTTTAAGTATTGTGCAGCGGTGTGCAGCGGTTTGCCGTGAAACCTGTGAGAAAGTGTATACTAATGTCAACGTTTTTCCGGAAAATACTTTAAAAAATATTAGAAAATTGACACGAAACAGGTAAGAAACATGGGGACTTTTAAATTACGGCCCTTATTTAAACAATTGATACGTATTTCCTTGAATTGGGGTATATTTTAGTAGGGTAACTCCACGCCGAAGTTACGGGTCAAAGTATGGCTATGAAAGCGCATTAACGCCCCGCTTTCCCCTGTTATCAAAAACAATATCAATATTAATAACAAGAAACATGAAAACTTCAACCCCAACCAACCAACCAACCAACAATATATACATTTTTTGTTTGGCCTTATATAGACGCTACGTCACTTGCAGCCAATTTCATTCCGTTCGACTACCTGTCCAAAGGTAAAATAACATATCAATTATACTCTAAAGTCTTTTGTACCCGACCGACACGATTCGGACTTGAATCGTTAGATACAATCAAGCTACAGCAAGGCCTGATGTAATCCACAACACTCGTTGCTTCATCAGGTAATGATAAAATTGTACTCTTAGATCAAAATTCCGAACTGGATGGACCTTCGATTCAATTCAATCAATATACTCCGTTCTCCACTGACACATGTTTCTTTCGCCATCAGACATAACAAGAACAACTCTACTCAGAATGGAATGAACGTGCCACGAACGAAAGACACAACAATCAGTGAGGAGGCATGCTTTCGCGAGTTTCATCGCAACAACTTTGCTGAACGAAAATTCGATGAATACCCTGCATGGCCCTCTATCGTGCTATATTTTATTTCCAATTTTTGCTTGAATGTTATTTTGCTTGTTTGTTTGCATTTCCTGTAATTTCTTCTCTCCGTCTAATGGCATTGAAATGTGTTCCTTGTGATGTGTAAAGCCACCTCGTCAAAACTATTTGACCTCGCTGATAATTCATGTATTTGGTTCCAGCCTATGGATTTGTGTGGCGATCTTCCACTGGCGCTAGCTTGTCTCATGAACTGCTGCTACCAGTCGCCCATCGATGAGGGCCCAGAACACCTGTGCCAAAATATAAAATAAATCTCCCGCCGAGTACGATATTCAAAGAAGATCACATATGCTGTGCTATATTGGGCCAAAGTGGGTTGCAAGTGTGACTAAAATTCAGTCCTCCCAAACACAGGTCCACCTTTGAAAGCATTTCGAATATTTGACAACACAGATTTGGGTTTCACTAGCCCTAGAATGTTCTCAAAAAATTGCTCTTGTTTGTATTTTGTTTCTAGCCCATGAAAGATATTTGTTTTTGAATCAAATTCAGCTAAGAGATTCTTACATTCTTCATTCTCCAGGTCAATACCCAAGGCCTCAAAAGTCTGAATAACTTTGCTCCTTAAACTGTCAACAACATCAGTATTCAAAGCTGTTGCAGCAGATAACACTCTGTTTGTCATAGCATGGGTCATGTTGGTGTTTGATAAAAGAGAACCAATGAAAATGCAGCTGGTCTTGTACTGTCATTATGCATTGCTCCATCTTGTTCTTGTAGTAGGCCTATCCTATCATCATCATCATCAAATGCATCATCTGCTGCAGGATTATGCACTTCACCAACAGCAACACCCAAATCAGCATCAACTTGACCCTCCATACCCTGTACAACTTCAGGTTCAGGTTCTTCTTGTGGATGTTGGTTTAATAAATGTTTCCTGTAAGAGTTGAAAGTGGTAAATGACGAAGGACATCCACCTTGACCACATACCAAATGTAGATGGGGCATGTCAAACAACGCATGAGCAATATGTAAATGGCTGATCAACTTTCCAACAGGCCCTGGAATAATCAAATGACATTTATAGCAAATATATCCCATTTTCGAAGTTTGACTAGAGTCTATACTAGAAAAGCAGCCTTTAATTTAATTATAACTTAAACCTGAACTTGGTTTATTTGACTGCTTACCTCGCTTTGACCCCTTTGACTGCTGCTATATGCAGGATAAGAAGCAACAAACGTTGTGTGGTGCACATGCGCGCTCCGCTTGGCTGGGCATCCTCCCTGATAGCAGACTGACGTCTTAAAGACGTCATAAATTGGTCGTAAAGTGGTAAACACGTCGTACGTCGTATGGACGACGTCATAACGACGTCATTATGTCGTCTTCAAAAGACTATTTTTTCCAAGATAATTTGTGTCGTATTGACGACGTCATTACGACGTCGTTATGACGTCTTTAAAAACTATTTTTCCAAGATAATTTTTGTCGCATTGACGACGTCATTACGACGTCATTATGGCGTCTTCAAAAGACTATTTTTCCAAGATAATTTGTGTCGTATTGACGACGTCATTAGGACGTCGTTATGACGTCTTTAAAAAAACTATTTTTTCAAGATAATTTTTGTCGTATTGACGACGTCATTACGACAACATTTTGACGTCTTTAAAAGACTATATTTTCCAAGATAATTTTTGTCGTATTGACGACGTCATTATGACGACTTAAAAGACTATTTTTCTAAGATAATTTTTGTCGTATTTACGACGTCATTACGACGTCATTATGACGTCTTTAAAAGATTAATTTTTCCAAGATAATGTTTGTCGTATTGACGACGTCATTATGACGACTTTAAAAGACTATTTTTCCAAGATAATTTTTGTCGTATTGACGACGTCATTACGACAACATTATGACGTCTTTAAAAGACTATTTTTCCAATAAAATTTATGTCGTAATGACGACGTTATTACGAAGTCATTATGACGTCTTTAAATGACTACTTTTTCCAAGATAATTTTTGTCATATTGACGACGTCATTACGACAATATTTTGACGTCTTTAAAAGACTATTTTTTGCTAATATAATTTTTGTCGTATAGACGACGTTATTATGACGGCTTGCGAAGACTATTATTTGTCATTAATTTTTGTCGTATGGACGACGTTATTACGACATCATTATCGTCTTTAAATGACTATTCTTTCCAATATAATCTTTGTCGTATTGACGACGTTAATTTGACGTCATTATGACGTCTTTAAAAGGCTATTCTTTCCAATGATTTTTTTGTCGTATGGACGACGTAATTATGACGTCTTTCGAAGAATATTAATTGTCATTAATTTTTGTTGTATGGACGACGTTATTATGACGTCTTTAAAAGTCTATTTTCTTCCGTAATAATTTTTGTCGTATGGACGACGTAATTATGACGTCTTTCAAAGACTATTATTTGTCATTATTTTTTGTCGTATGGACGACGTTATTACGTCATTTGACGTCTTTATAAAAAAAAAGAGAACAGTAGAAACCAAAAGAAACCATTAGGATCAAATATGAGCATTTGTCACTGAGTAAATAGGGCAATTATCAGAGGTGAAAATGGGGAACTTCTTTGCCCCCAATCATTAGTCATTATCAGATTGTGCACCATCTTGACATGCAAAGGTCTGCAATATCGATCAAGACTAAACATGCTCTAATCTCGCTAGTGTGTGATACCCAAGGCCGTAGGCCTACACAATACATTACAATGTGTATATGTACTGTATATATAGTATGCATTGGGAGGCTCAGTCATTGGGAGCTGATCGGAGTGTAAATGGCCGTTATACAGCTGCCATTGTACAGTGCAGTACTCTGTTTTCCCCTGCTAATCTACAGTATGGGTAAGTCTTAGAATTACCTAATTTATTTACAAAATGTACATAAATCTATAGTTACTGTTTTCTGTTCTGAAAAGTTGACATGCATGTTTAATATGTATGTCTAATGATTGTGAGCTCGGACTTTCAACACCTGCTGACAAAAGTAGTCCCGTGTACTGATAATTGTGTCATAATGCAGGCAGCTTGGTGCTGTATGTACTACGTCCATGCTGTTCCCTTCTATGTATTTTTATGTATTTTTATGTAACATCTTGATCCTGTTGATGGGATGCATGGTTGGGGCATCATTTGAAGCAAAGTTTATTCATTTGCCTACACATGACTTTAAAGGGAAATCCAACCTGAATATACAACTAGATCTAGTCTACTCTCAAACTAAAAGAAAGTAGAAAAATAAGAGAAGCAAACTGATGAAAGTTTCAATAAAATCTGACTAGGTCTAGATATTCTGATTAGTCTGATTTGGGTAGGGTCGGCTCCTCTCTTTAGACTTAGAAACAGAAGCCGACCATAGGGTCTGCTCTGCAAACAATTCTGGGCGCTAGTGTAATTGATGTAGAGGTGTCGTGGTCGAGTGGACACGTCGCCGGACTGTCGATCACAACTGGTCCGCGGTTCGAGTCCCGCCGCGGCACTAATGTCCTTTGGCAAGACATTGATCTACATTTGCCACACTCCACCCAGGTGAAGTAAATGGGGACCTGGGCCCCGTCTTACAAGAGTTACGATTGATCCAAATCAATCGTAAGTCCTCAATCAATCGCAAGTTTGCATTCTCCTATCTCTTATGTACATGGTTGCGATTGATATCAATCGCAAATAAGTTACGATTGATATCAACTCTTGTATATCGGGCCCTGGTAGGAATTCATTCCTTGAAATGCAGAGCACGTGACAGCTGCTCTGCTAAAGCCAGGTAATTATGTTGCATTATTGTAGGCGCTTACTAAGTAACTTAGAGACTTCTGATAAAGTAAGTGTTAGGCGCTATATAAGCAAATATAATGATTATTATTAGTGTAGTTTCGTATCCATTTTTTAAAACCCTAACCCTAACGGCGTGGAGATACCCTACTAAAACATAACCCAAAATCAACTAAATCTTCATCAATTGTTCAAATAATGGTCATGATTTAAAAGTAGTTATGTTTCTTACCCCTTCGTGTCAATTTTCTTATCTTTTTTTGGATTATTTTTCCTAAAAATGAAGGCTTAAAATATACACTTTCTCACGTGATTCACGGCAAACTGCTGCACAATACAATGGCATACCGTACGCCTACCGTACGCCTGCCTCACATCTGCTGTGAGTAATGTCAGTTTTGAGAATTTAGTGCTTTATTATTTTAAAAATAAAAGAATTGGTTATTTGCGCAGCTAAATGATTTGAATTAATTGCAATTTTTATAAGACTGGGCCCAGATGTCTGGAAATTGAGCTTTGTGAGTGCGATGCGCAGAGGAATAAAGCATTGTGACTTGTGTCACATACATATAACCTTAAACAAGTCGTTTCTACAGAGTTTAGTCTTTAGACAGCAAATGTATCAGAAAAAACTTCACCTTTGAAGACGTGCACAAATTTGTGTTACCATAAATTGTTTTAATGGTATAAATTCTAATCAATTCATGGTGTGTTCCTATAGGCTACCGTAAACACAAGCCTTTATCTGGAAATAATCGGTTACACCCGTAAATGGTAAACAAAATTCTTTCCCCACAGGCTGTACAAAGAAGTTTGTAGTAGGCCTATACATGTGTTGCACATGCATACATTATCAACCATTCATTTTGTTTTAACGTTATTTATTTTCTCATTAATTGTAGGCATCTTTTTAACATCTTTCGTCAAAGCAGTGGATTCAAAGCACATTGTGGCCACAATAGATTGGATTGACGTGAGGCGTACCATGCAGAAAATGCTACTTTCTCTCAGCCTTCTGGATGTTCCTTAAGGATCAACAGCCTCATGAAAAAGTCGAAGCCATTATCGGTAAATGTGTACATGTACTTGTATTATTTTGTACATTTTTGTCATATTGTGCATGATCACCGACTAATTAGACACTACAGAATTGATCATTTCACTCGAAAGGCGTATTTTCCTTACCGGTAGTTTCAAATATACAGTCAAACCTGTCTATAGCGACCGCCCAAGGGAAACACAAAAGTGGTCTTTGTAGACAGGTGGTCTTTGTAGACAGGTTCCTTTAGTACATTTTCAATGAGAAACCATTTTCAAGGGAAACAAAAATGTGGTCCTTGTAGACAGGTGGTCACTAAAGCAGGTTTGACTATATATACCGGTATATATAATTCAATTAATTTCAGATCACTAAAACCTGCAGGTATGTTGCAATAACCGACCATATTTTGCGAGTTTCAAACATTTTTATTTCCCCTTCAGCATAGGTCAAGGAGCTTTTATTCTACCCTCATCAGCAAACTAGAATTGTATTGATAATTTACAAAAACAATCCTGAATCACGTTTTGCATTGCCAACAAAAGTTTAAAATCCAAAGGTGTGTTTACATTATGTTTGTGAGCAATGAGAAATTATTTCTGATAAATCTTACCAAGCAGTAATTTTCTGGCAGAATTCATTATTTAATTAATTGTTTACATTTCAGTTTTAAAATATATAACAGTTTTTTCTTAATTGTATTCCTTTCTTTTTGCTTTCTTCATCCATTAGAATTCTTTGCGCCTATGTACCCGGGATCTGAAAGCAGTGCATAATACAGGAGATTCCACCCAAAAGCTAAACCGTGAGTCCAAGCTGAAGAGGAATATTTCCAAAATGATGTCTACACTCACCCGATAGCATAACTGCAAGAAATATTTCAGGTTATTTTTTCCTCCATTGATTATAGAGAGAGAGATTGGGGGAGGGGATGGGGCGGGGTGAGGTGTAGCCACAAACCTGAATGGCAAAGCTGTAGAACTGAATCATGTCACTTGCAATTTTAACGAATTACAGGGTTTACAAACTGACATAATGATTTGGGTAAAAAAATCAGTATTTTGCGTATATTTGTAATTACTATTTATGAAGTTGACCTGTTTCATATACTTATGTCGTACACTTGATATGCTCTGTCTCATGCTCACCCCCACCCCTTTGTATCGGTTCCTAAAACCTGTGTATGATATAAGTTGGTAATAGAGAAAATTGAGTGAGGTAAATGCAATACAAATCGATTCCATTCTTAAGCAATTAAGACTTGCTCAGGTACGGCACGTGAACCGCCAACAAATTTTAAAAATGATGCAGATTTGGTTTATGTGTAAAGTGAAGTATGTTTTGGACTGCGCGTATTCAGTGAGCTTTGTTTTATAATATACAGAAATGTAAAGCATATTGAACTTTATGTCAACATTAAAAATACTCTGCGGTTTTGAATGTTTTGCAGCATCATATCTGAACGAGCCATAAAGGGACTTAGTTACATTGTTCAGATGAGAGATAATGGTGCTAAGGTATTGACTTCAATGTTAGATGTACAATTAAAGATAATATGAAAGTTCGAGTGAAAAGACCATTATTAATGATAACAATTGGGAAAAACTGATGTGGTCAATTCCTTAATTCTCCCAATTATATTATTATAATTTAATTTAATTTTAGGTGAATGTAAATCATCACAAAGCAAAGAATTGGCTCTATATACCTTTTCCAAACATTTAAGTGTTGAAAGTTTTTTAAAGGCCTGTTTTATATCTTATTTTCAGCTCAGACGAGATGCGCAGTACACTAAGCTTGCCCAAAAGCATGACAGAGATAAATGCCTTGTTCCTGCCCCCTCTGCCTTTGAAGGACAGCGTCTCCCTAGAAGACACTTTGCAACACAGGCTGCTGAGCTGCCGTTTGAGAAGCCCCCCTCCACCTTACCCACCTGGAAAGCAAAACGCTGGTCAGACCAGTGGAATTCGTCTACTACCAACTTGAAGGAGTTCATCCCAGAGCCCTGTGCAAAACCAAGTGGCAGCGACCTCTCAAGAAAAGCTGGGTCAACCTCAACCGTATCAGAATTGGAGTTGGCCGTACACAATACTTCCTGCATAAAATTGGAGCTGATCCATCGCCAAACTGTGCCTGTGGAGAGATCCAAACTATGGATCATGTCATCGATGCTTGTCCTATCTACAAATCCCCTCACGGTGCTTCTGGACTTCGGGAGCTCGATGATGAGACAATCAGTTGGATAAATAAGGATCTTCCTATCATGATGTACTCCTTGATATTCTTCGTACGAACGAACGATGGAAAACGGTTGGGGAAAATTCAAAAATTTATTGGGAGAATCAACTGTTAAAGTGAGTGGATCGTCAGTTTCCATGTGCAGAAGGCCATAATTCGCTGACACCAGACTTGGTGGAAATAACATTAATGGGAGTACAAATCTGCACACAGCAAACCCGTAGGCCAGTCAAGAATTACCTCCTAATCTCTCGGAGAGTCTAGCTTCGGATCCCGCTTCGGATCGGGTGAGGAAAAGCAAAGCATTACATAAGGTCGAATGGTCATAAAACTGAAGGCTAACCCTGGTGATTGACAACACCTGTTATTGGGTAAACACCCGAACGGTGTCGAATTCCCCATGAGAGCTGACTTCTATGTGTCTTTAAAGGGTGTCACACTGTGGCGCCTTCTAAGAAAACCATAAATATCTTTGTGGTTTGAGAATTTTTTGGTAGTTAAAAGTATAAAATTGTTGGATTGTACCTGTGATTTTGAAAGCACAATACGGCTTACCTATATTGAATCTAAGTTAAATTTTAATTCTTTGTGAAAATACCCCCAGGAGTTTCAAACTTGCCAAATGAATGTTGTGACATAAGCAATGGAATATATCTGTTTGTGCTAAACTGTTTCATCATGCTTGCTATTTTATCTTAAAGTTGGAAATATCTTCTGCATCATTATTGCACAGTCACCTTGGAATTGCCCAATTGAGCCAGTCGTACTGGCAGGAATGTTTAATCTGATCAAAATTGTGTTTTTATACTTCAGCTTCTGTATTCGCAAACAAAATCTTTGATGATATTTATAAGAATGAAAGTTGCCACTGCCAGTAATGCCTTTTCTTATATTTAAGTCATGTGCCCGTAAGAAGCAGGTTTCTAGCACAGAGAATAGGTACAGTTGAGCTAATTTCTGCACAGTTTTCCAATATGCTGTATCGCCAAATGCGAACATCGTGGTTTCAACGGGCAAGCAACCATCATCAGAAAACTCTGCAGGTATCAGCATAGCTCTCCCTGTTTTCCTTGCTGCCAACTTGTTTCTTTTGAGTGTAAGAGATAACTAAGCTAAGCCATGTGTTTATCATTTGTGCCATTTTTCTCTTATGTGTGATATAGATTGTATAGTTTTATACTTCATTTGCATGTGCCTTTTTAAAACTGTGAATATGAATTATTGCCATAAACTTAGAGATTCCCCTTGTATGTAACAAGAATTTATCTTTCACGCTCAGAAATTCTATATTGAATGAGCATCTGTGTTTACTTGATGTATTATGTGCTGCTAATAATGCAATTACTTCTGTTGACATATAGCCATTTGTCTTGACTCTCTGGTAAGACTTGTTTCCAACAACCTTTTGTTTTATCTGATACTCTTTATCTGCATTACAGTCTTGTGGTTGTGAGCGGGTTTGCAGCATGGAGACGAGGTAGAGCTATGCTGATGAATGCCCTGCTTTCCACTATTCTGTTTTGCTGAATGTGAGGAGCTTCCCCAGTGTGATGTTTGCTTATCTACTAAAAACTGCGGGTATCAGTATAGCTTTACCTAGTCTCTATGCTGCTAACCTGCTTCTCACAACCATAAGACTTATAAGTTTAACCAATTATGCAATATAATATGTCATGGTTTCTTGTACTGATAAGTGAATTTAATTTGAAAGCAAATGAAAACCGTTCTTTAATTGTAATGTTTATCTTTAAAAAGTAGCACATTTTATGACAAAACAGATATCTTTGTGATGGCCTGTTAACTTTATTAAAATCAATTATGAGATTAGGATGGGGATGGAAAGACACTGTACGTATAGAAGGCAAGTTAGAAAAGAAGGTATAGAAATAAGTATTTTATAGTTTTGTGTTATCCTTCTTCACACCATTTACATGTACATTAAAAATATGAAAATTACTTTCTGTCTGGCATGTATATATTACCGTATGTGATGCAATATTTGTTGCTTTGATTGTACCGTGTGATTGCTCAGAATGAGTGATTTGTACACTTTCTTCCTTGATCAGGTGGTCATATAGATGTCATTTAGAGGACAAAAAAGACGTAAAGCTCATGTAAGGATAAAAAGTACATCGAATTGGTGTCCTTATGTCTTCCGTTGCTACAAATTTACGTCTTGAAGATGTCCTTTTTAACCAATAGGATGGACAAATTGTGTAAAGATTCAAGTCCGTACAATGTAAACTATTGATACAAGTTTATGCTTTTAAGACGTAATTTTTACTTAAAAGATGTAAAAACTACATAAATATATGACATCTGTATGACGACTTCCTTTTTACAATTTAACGTCTTAAAGACGTCTTTTTACCAGTAAGACGTAAAAATCACATTAATATATGACGTCAGTACGACGTCTACCTTTGATACAAGTTACCGTCTTGAAGTCTATTCTTTATCAATAAGATGTAAATATCACGTCAAAATTTGATGTCCTCACGTGACGATATGCGGGTGCAAGTTTACGTCTTTTGGCGTAAAGTTATGTCGGTCTTAAAGGCGTCTTTCGTTAACTAAAAGACGTAAATGGCGTCCATATGACGTCTTCCTATGGTACAAGTTGACGTCTTAAAGACGTCTATCTTTAACTAATAAGACGTAAAAATCACGTCAAAATATGACGTCCTCACGACGACGTGCGGGTGCAAGTTTACGTCTTTTTGACGTAAAGTTATGTCGTCTTAAAGACGTCTTTCTTTAACTAAAAGACGTAAATATGACGTCCATATGACGTCTTCCTATGGTACAAGTTGACGTCTTAAAGACGTCTTTCTTGACGAATAAGACGTAAAAATCACGTCAAAATATGTCGTCCTGAAGACGACGTGCGGGTGCAAGTTTACGTCTTTTTACGTCATGTTATGTCGTCTTAAAGACGTAGTACAAGACGTAAATATGACGTCTTTAAGACGTCGCTCTGCTATCAGGG
>CP137670.1:4845701-5055792 GCA_037976565.1 Mesocentrotus franciscanus | reverse complement strand
AATTGACGACGTCATTACGACAACGATTATGACGTCTTTAAAAGACTATTTTTGCTAATATAATTCTTTGTCGTATAGACGACGTTTGTTATGACGGCTTGCGAAGACTATTATTTGTCATTAATTTTTGTCGTGGCTGGACGACGTTATTACGACATCATTATGGCGTCTTTAAATGACTATTCTTTCCAATATAATCTTTGTCGTATTGACGACGTTAATTTGACGTCATTATGACGTCTTTAAAAGGCTATTCTTTCCAATGAATTTTGTCGTATGGACGACGTAATTATGACGTCTTTCGAAGAATATTAATTTGTCATTAATTTTTGCTGTATGGACGACGCTATTATGACGTCTTAAAAGTCTATTTTCTTCCGTAATAATTTTGTCGTATGGACGATGTAATTATGACGTCTTTCAAAGACTATTTGTCATTTTTTACGATGGACGACGTTATTACGTCATTTGACGTCTTATAAAAAAAAAAGAGAACAGTAGAAACAAAAGAAACCATTAGGATCAAATATGAGCATTTGTCACTGAGTAAATAGGGCAATTATCAGAGGTGAAAATAAACTTTTCCCCCCAATAATCATTAGTCATTATCAGATTGTGCACCATCTTGACATGCAAAGGTCTGCAATATCGATCAAGACTAAACATGCTCTAATCTCGCTAGTAGTGTGATACTCAGGGCCGTAGGCCTACACAATACATTATAATGTGTATATAAATGTATATATAGTATGCATTGGGGGAGCTGAGTTATCGGAGCGTAAATGGTCGTTACACAGTGCCAATGTACAAAGAAAATTCGTTTTCACCCCGCTAATCTACATATGGGTAAGTCTTAGAATTACCTAATTTATTTACAAAATGTACATAAATCTAGTTACTGTTTTCTGTTCTGAAAAGGACATGCTGTTTATATGTATGTCTAATGATTGTGAGCCTGGACTTTCAACACCTGCTGACAAAAGTAGTCCTGTGTACTGATAATTGTGTCATAATGCAGGTAGCTTGGTGCTGTATGTATTATGTCCATGCTGTTCCCTTCTTGGGCTTTTATGTATTTTTATGTAACATCTTGATCCTGTTGATGGGATGCATGGTTGGGGCATCATTTGAAGCAAAGTTTATTCATTTGCTTACACATGACTTTAAAGGGAAATCCAACCTGAATATACAACTAGATCTAGTCTATATACTCTCAAACTAAAAGAAAGTAGAAAAATAAGAGAAGCAAACTGATGAAAGTTTCAATAAAATCTCACTAGGTCTAGATATTCTGATTAGTCTGATTTGGGTAGGGTCGGCTCCTCTCTTTAGACTAAGAAACAGAAGCCGACCATAGGGTCTGCTCTGCAAACAATTCTGGGCGCTAGTGTAATTGATGTAGAGGTGTCGGTCGAAAGTGGACACGTCAGCGGACTGTCGATCACAACTGGTCCGCGGTTCGAGTCCCGCCACGGCACTAATGTCCTTTGGCAAGACATTGATCTACATTTGCCACACTCCACCCAGGTGGTGAAGTAAATGGGGACCTGGGCCCCGTCTTACAAAGAGTTACGATTGATCCAAATCAATCGTAAGTCCTCAATCAATCGCAAAGTTTGCATTCTCCTATCTCTTATGTACATGGTTTGCGATTGATATCAATCGGCAATAAGTTACGATTGATATCAACTCTTTGTAATACGGGCCCTGGTAGAATTCATTCTTTGAAATGCAGAGCACGTGACAGCTGCTCTGCTAAAGCCAGGGTAATTATGTTGCATTATTGTAGAGCTTTACTAAGTAACTTAGAGACTTCTGATAAAGTAAGTGTTAGGCGCTATATAAGCAAATATAATTATTATTATTAGTGTAGTTTCGTATCCATTTTTTTAAAACCCTAACCCAATCGTGAGATACCCTACTAAAACATAACCCAAAATCAACTAAATCTTCATCAATTGTTCAAATAATGGTCATGATTTAAAAGTAGTTATGTTTCTTACCCCTTTCGTGTCAATTTTCTTATCTTTTTTTGGATTATTTTTCCTAAAAATGAAGGCTTAAAATATACACTTTCTCACGTGATTCACGGCAAACTGCTGCACAATACAATGGCATACCGCATACGCCTACAGACGCCTGCCTCACATCTGTGAGTAATGTCAGTTTTGAGAATTTAGTGCTTTATTATTTAAAAAAGAATTGGTTATTTGCGCAGCTAAATGATTTGAATTAATTGCAATTTTTATAAGACTGGGCCCAGATGTCTGGAAATTGAGCTTTGTGAGTGCGATGCGCAGAGGAATAAAGCATTGTGACTTGTGTCACATACATATAACCTTAAACAAGTCGTTTCTACAGAGTTTAGTCTTTAGACAGCAAATGTATCAGAAAAAACTTCACCTTTGAAGACGTGCACAAATTTGTGTTACCATAAATTGTTTTAATGGTATAAATTCTAATCAATTCATGGTGTGTTCCTATAGGCTATCAGAACACAAGCCTTTATCTGGAAATAATCGGTTACACCCGTAAATGGTAAACAAAATTCTTTCCCCACAGGCTGTACAAAGAAGTTTGTAGTAGGCCTATACATGTTGCACATGCATACATTATCAACCATTCATTTTGTTTTAACGTTATTTATTTTCTCATTAATTGTAGGCATCTTTTTAACATCTTTCGTCAAAGCAGTGGATTCAAAGCACATTGTGGCCACAATAGATTGGATTGACGTGAGACGTACCATGCAGAAAATGCTACTTTCTCTCAGCCTTCTGGATGTTCCTTAGGATCAGCAGCCTCATGAAAAGTCGGCCATTATCGGTAAATGTGTACATGTACTTGTATTATTTTTGTACATTTTTGTCATATTGTGCATGATCACCGACTAATTAGACACTACAGAATTGATCATTTCACTCAAAGGCGTATTTTTCCTTACCGTAGTTTCAAATATACAGTCAAACCTGTCTATAGCGACCGCCCAAGGGAAACACAAAGTGGTCTTTGTAGACAGGTGGTCTTTGTAGACAGGTTCCTTTAGTACATTTTTCAATGAGAAACCATTTTCAAGGGAAACAAAAATGTGGTCCTTGTAGACAGGTGGTCACTAAAGCAGGTTTGACTATATATACCGTATATATAATTCAATTAATTTCAGATCACTAAAACCTGCAGGTATGTTGCAATAACCGACCATATTTTGCGAGTTTCAAACATTTTTATTTCCCCTTCAGCATAGGTCAAGGAGCTTTATTCTACCCTCATCAGCAATCTAGAAATTGTATTGATAATTTACAAAAACAACTGAATCACGTTTTGCATTGCCAACAAAAGTTTAAAATAAAGGTGTGTTTACATTATGTTTGTGAGCAATGAGAAATTATTTCTGATAAATCTTACCAAGCAGTAATTTTCTGGCAGAATTTATTTAATTAATTGTTTACATTTCAGTTTTAAAATATATAACAGTTTTTTCTTAATTGTGCTTTCTTTTTGCTTTCTTCATCCATTAGAATTCTTTGCGCCTATGTACCCGATCTGAAAGCAGTGCATAATACAGGAGATTCCACCCAAAGCTAAACCGTGAGTCCAAGCTGAAGAGGAATATTTCCAAAATGATGTCTACTCACCCGATAGCATAACTGCAAGAAATATTTCAGGTTATTTTTCCCTCCCATTATAGAGAGAGAGATTGGGGAGGGGATGGGGAGGGGTGAGGTGTAGCCACAAACCTGAATGGCAAAGCTGTAGAACTGAATCATGTCACTTGCAATTTTAACGAATTACAGGGTTTACAAACTGACATAATGATTTGGGTAAAAATCAGTATTTTGCGTATATTTGTAATTACTATTTATGAAGTTGACCTGTTTCATATACTTATGTCGTACACTTGATATGCTCTGTCTCATGCTCACCCCCACCCCCTTGTATCGGTTCCTAAAACCTGTGTATGATATAAGTTGGTAATAGAGAAAATTGAGTGAGGTAAATGCAATACAAATCGATTCCATTCTTAAGCAATTAAGACTTGCTCAGGTACGGCACGTGAACCGCCAACAAATTTTAAAATGATGCAGATTTGGTTTATGTGTAAAGTGAAGTATGTTTTGGACTCATGTATTCAGTGAGCTTTGTTTATAATATACAGAAATGTAAAGCATATTGAACTTTATGTCAACATTAAAAAATACTCTTCGGTTTTGAATGTTTTGCAGCATCATATCTGAACGAGCCATAAAGGGACTTAGTTACATTGTTCAGATGAGAGATGGTGCTAAGGTATTGACTTCAATGTTAGATGTACAATTAAAGATAATATGAAAGTTCGAAAAGACCATTATTAATGATAACAATTGGGAAAAACTGATGTGGTCAATTTTAATTCTCCCAATTATATTATTATAATTTAATTTAATTTTAGGTGAATGTAAATCATCAAAAAGCAAAGAATTGGCTCTATATACCTTTTCCAAACATTTAAGTGTTGAAAGTTTTTTAAAGGCCTGTTTTATATCTTATTTTCAGCTCAGACGAGATGCGCAGTACACTAAGCTTGCCCAAAAGCATGACAGAGATAAATGCCTTGTTCCTGCCCCCTCTGCCTTTGAAGGACAGCGTCTCCCTAGAAGACACTTTGCAACACAGGCTGCTGAGCTGCCGTTTGAGAAGCCCTCCACCTTACCCACCTGGAAAGCAAAACGCTGGTCAGACCAGTGGAATTGTCTACTACCAACTTGAAGGAGTTCATCCCAGAGCCCTGTGCAAAACCAAGTGGCAGCGACCTCTCAAGAAAAGCTGGGTCAACCTCAACCGTATCAAATTGGAGTTGGCCGTACACAATACTTCCTGCATAAAATTGGAGCTGATCCATCGCCAAACTGTGCCTGTGGAGAGATCAAACTATGGATCATGTCATCGATGCTTGTCCTATCTACAAATCCCCTCACGGTGCTTCTGGACTTCGGGAGCTCGATGATGAGACAATCAGTTGGATAAATAAGGATCTTCCTATCATGATGTACTCCTTGATATTCTTCGTGCAGCGAGCGATGGAAAACGGTTGGGAAAATTCAAAAATTTATTGGGAGAATCAACTGTTAAAGTGAGTGGATCGTCAGTTTCCATGTGCAGAAGGCCATAATTCGCTGACACCAGACTTGGTGGAAATAACATTAATGGGAGTACAAATCTGCACACAGCAAACCCGTAGGCCAGTCAAGAATTACCTCCTAATCTCTCGGAGAGTCTAGCTTCGGATCCCGCTTCGGATCGGGTGAGGGAAAAGCAAAGCATTACATAAGGTCGAATGGTCATAAAACTGAAGGCTAACCCTGGTGATTGACAACACCTGTTATTGGGTAAACACCGAACGGTGTCGAATTCCCCATGAGAGCTGACTTCTATGTGTCTTTAAAGGGTGTCACACTGTGGCGCCTTCTAAGAAAACCATAAATATCTTTGTGGTTTGAGAATTTTTGGTAGTTAAAAGTATAAAATTGTTGGATTGTACCTGTGAGAAAGCACAATGCCACCTATATTGAATCTAAGTTAAATTTTAATTCTTTGTGAAAATACCCCAGGAGTTTCAAACTTGCCAAATGAATGTTGTGACATAAGCAATGGAATATATCTGTTTGTGCTAAACTGTTTCATCATGCTTGCTATTTTATCTTAAAGTTGGAAATATCTTCTGCATCATTATTGCACAGTCACCTTGGAATTGCCCAATTGAGCCAGTCGTACTGGCAGGAATGTTTAATCTGATCAAAATTGTGTTTTTATACTTCAGCTTCTGTATTCGCAAACAAAATCTTTGATGATATTTATAAGAATGAAAGTTGCCACTGCCAGTAATGCCTTTTCTTATATTTAAGTCATGTGCCCGTAAGAAGCAGGTTTCTAGCACAGAGAATAGGTACAGTTGAGCTAATTTCTGCACAGTTTTCCAATATGCTGTATCGCCAAATGCGAACATCGTGGTTTCAACGGGCAAGCAACCATCATCAGAAAACTCTGCAGGTATCAGCATAGCTCTCCTGTTTTCCTTGCTGCCAACTTGTTTCTTTTGAGTGTAAGAGATAACTAAGCTAAGCCATGTGTTTATCATTTGTGCCATTTTCTCTTATGTGTGATATAGATTGTATAGTTTTATACTTCATTTGCATGTGCCTTTTTAAAACTGTGAATATGAATTATTGCCATAAACTTAGAGATTCCCTTGTATGTAACAAGAATTTATCTTTCACGCTCAGAAATTCTATATTGAATGAGCATCTGTGTTTACTTGATGTATTATGTGCTGCTAATAATGCAATTACTTCTGTTGACATATAGCCATTTGTCTTGACTCTCTGGTAAGACTTGTTTCCAACAACCTTTTGTTTTATCTGATACTCTTTATCTGCATTACAGTCTTGTGGTTGTGAGGAGCGGGTTTGCAGCATGGAGACGAGGTGAGCTATGCTGATGAATGCCCTGCTTTCCACTATTCTGTTTTGCTGAATGTGAGGAGCTTCCCCAGTGTGATGTTTGCTTATCTACTAAAAACTGCGGGTATCAGTATAGCTTTACCTAGTCTCTATGCTGCTAACCTGCTTCTCACAACCGCAAGACTTATAAGTTTAACCAATTATGCAATATAATATGTCATGGTTTCTTGTACTGATAAGTGAATTTAATTTGAAAGCAAATGAAAACCGTTCTTTAATTGTAATGTTTATCTTTAAAAAGTAGCACATTTTATGACAAAACAGATATCTTTGTGATGGCCTGTTAACTTTATTAAAATCAATTATGAGATTAGGATGGGGATGGAAAGACACTGTACGTATAGAAGGCAAGTTAGAAAAAGAAGGTATAGAAATAAGTATTTTATAGTTTTGTGTTATCCTTCTTCACACCATTTACCTGTACATTAAAAATATGAAAATTACTTTTTGTCTGGCATGTATATATTACCGTATGTGATGCAATATTTGTTGCTTTGATTGTACCCTGTGATTGCTCAGAATGAGTGATTTGTACACTTTCTTCCTTGATCAGGTGGTCATATAGATGTCATTTAGAGGACAAAAAAGACGTAAAGCTCATGTAAGGATAAAAAGTACATCGAATTGGTGTCCTTATGTCTTCCGTTGCTACAAATTTACGTCTTGAAGATGTCCTTTTTAACCAATAGGATGGACATATTGTGTAAAGATTCAAGTCCGTACAATGTAAACTATTGATACAAGTTTATGCTTTTAAGACGTAATTTTTACTTAAAAGATGTAAAAACTACATAAATATATGACATCTGTATGACGACTTCCTTTTTACAATTTAACGTCTTAAAGACGTCTTTTTTTACCAGTAAGACGTAAAAATCACATTAATATATGACGTCAGTACGACGTCTACCTTTGATACAAGTTACCGTCTTGAAGGCGTCTATTCTTTATCAATAAGATGTAAAAATCACGTCAAAATATGACGTCCTCACGACGACGTATGCGGGTGCAAGTTTACGTCTTTTTGACGTAAAGTTATGTCGTCTTAAAGACGTCTTTCGTTAACTAAAAGACGTAAATATGACGTCCATATGACGTCTTCCTATGGTACAAGTTGACGTCTTAAAGGCGTCTATCTTTAACTAATAAGGCGTAAAAATCACGTCAAAATATGGCGTCCTCACGACGGCGTGCGGGTGCAAGTTTACGTCTTTTGGCGTAAAGTTATGTCGTCTTAAAGGCGTCTTTCTTTAACTAAAAGGCGTAAATATGACGTCCATATGACGTCTTCCTATGGTACAAGTTGACGTCTTAAAGGCGTCTTTCTTTGACGAATAAGGCGTAAAAATCACGTCAAAATATGTCGTCCTGAAGACGACGTGCAGTGCAAGTTTACGTCTTTTTTACGTCATGTTATGTCGTCTTAAAGACGTAGTACAAGACGTAAATATGACGTCTTTAAGACGTCGCTCTGCTATCAGGGCTGGCCCTGGCCCCCGACCGGGCACGTACACTCTAAAAAATCAAGTGCTAATTTTAGCACCTCAAGATTTGGAGGCAGCACCTGTAAGGGCACGCATAGGGACTGCCTAAATTGTGCTAAAGTAGCACTTGTACACGTGCTATAATTCAACACCAGTCCAAGTGCTACTTTAAACACTTTAAGTGTAAGCCTTTTACACTTCTGGTGCTATTAGACGCATGCAGCTCGCAAAAACCACACTTCTAGTGCATTAAATAACCCCTTTTAGAGCCCCAAAACGGCACTACTAGTGCTAACACTTTTGCACCCAATATAGTGCTAAAGAACACACACAAACAGGATGCACAAAATCACACCTGTAGTGCTGAAAACTCACCCTTCTGTTATTATTATTATTTTCAGCCTACTTTAAGCACCTAAAACATACCCCTCAAGACGCCACATGTCACACTCATGGTAACGAATGGGTAGTCACATATATGAGTTAAAAAGACTCACTTCTTTATTGACAAAAACCATTGTAAAATCACAACATCCCTTCAAAAGTAATACATGTATTTGTATCAAAGGGTAAAAACACAAAACTGTTTCATGCATACTGATAAAACATCAAAGCTCAACTCAGCTGCTCATCACTGGAAAGTCATCATAATGGATAAACAGATCAAACATGATAAGCTAATACAACAACACTGCAGGATTCCAGCAGTCTGTGTCTGGTTACAGAGCATTCTCACATTAGGTTTACCTTACTGCAATCTAACTCACATGCATTTTATACATTGTGACATGTGTTATATATCAGAAGGTTCAATAAAGCCTGAAAAGTAACAAATAATTTTCCAGGCCCGGTAAATAATAATGCTGTTTAAATTATGTCTGCACTCCTAATTTAGTAAAGCCCTCATACAACCAAGACAAACAAAATACATATTATTATGTTAGTCTGAAGTTTTTACTGTTACATTGAGATTGCACATTTCTATGTCAATTACATGCAGTGGTAGTCTTGCTGCCATGTAGAATGTTGGAAATGGTATCATCATGCACATTCAAGCAGAATTATTAGGCAATGAAAAGAATACCTTCTCAGATCCCCGCTCTTTATAGCCGAGTGGCGACCTATCTCATTTGAATTTTAAATTACTTTGAATTTCTTTTGTGTGAAGCACTGCCTTGCACCTGGAACGCTGGTGCGCCTGTGCATGGAGCGCCAGCACTACCGGTGTTTATTCAAGTGCTAAAACAGGCAGGGTCACACTTAGGGTGCAATTTCTCGAATAGCACGTGTTTCCAGCACTCATTTTTCTGCTCGTCATCGCTTCTCAAACGCTGCATGCACGCCAAGGGCTACACTTGGCACGTGTGGTGCAAATTTGTACCCAGCACCCGTGATTTAGCACTTCATTTTTTAGAGTGTACCCGCGCAGCTAGCCTAGCGAACCGCAGGCCGGTCCATCGAGCCAGTGCAGCAAACTTGCACCCGAGGAACAAGTCTGAACAAATCTGGATCCCAGCTATTATACTAACCGACCAATCAGATCAGGTTATGCAGTCAGCACTCGATGTTAAGTGCTGCATATTGTTATAGCACTCGTTTTCTGCACTCAAATATTCAGCACGTTTCGGTTTCCTTGTTAAAGTTAACCCGTCAAGTGCTGATTTTGGCACTTCAAGTGTAGAATCTCACTCAGCACCCAACATTTAGCACCTCAGTTTTTTGCGTGTATAGTTTGGAAGATGGTGGGGCCTTAGTTTTAAAGTTAATGTTTTGTTTGTTTTGTTTTGTTTTATTTTTGAAATAACCGGGTGTGGAGTAAAGACAACACTCTAAACCCTTGCTTTATTTCAGGGTCTTAGTTTGGAGGATTGTTGGGTCTTAGATTTAAATTTTCTGTTTTGTTTTTTATTGTTTTTTATTTTTGAAATAACCGGGTCTGGAAGAACAACTATGCTCTAAACACATGCTTTATTACAGGATCTTAGTTTGGAAGATGGTGGGTCTTAATTTTAAAGTTTTTGTTTTTGTTTTTTTTTTGTTTTGTTTTTTGAAATAACCGAGTCTAGAGGAAAGACTACGTTCAATACTCATGTTATTCCACATGAATAAGATGATGGGGTCTTAGTTTTGAAGATTTTTTTAAATTAAACGGGTCTGGAGTAAAGACTACGCTCTAAACCCATGCTTTATCACAGGGTCTTATAGTTTGGAAGATGGTGGAGCCTTAGTTTTAAAGTTAATGTTTTGTTTTGTTTTGTTTTATTTTATTTTTGAAATAACCGGGTGTGGAGTAAAGACAACGCTCTAAACCCATGCTTTATTACAGGGTCTTAGTTTGGAGGATTGTTGGGTCTTAGATTTGAATTTTTTGTTTTTTTATTTTTGAAATGACCGGGTCTGGAGGAAAGACTACGCTCGATTCTCATGTTATTCCACAGGAAAAGGATTATGGGGTCTTAGTTTTGAAGATTTTTTAAATTTTGAAATAACCGGGTCTGGAGTAAAAAGGCAAGGCCCTATTGCCCCCGTTTCTTTTCTTCTTCCTCTTCTTTCTTTCCCTTTCCTCTTTCCCTTCCTTTCCTTCTCTCTCTCTCTCGCCCTCTTTTATTTTTTTCGCGGGGGTCCCCTCCCGATCCGAAACTTGTTGGCGGTGTAATCGCAACTGATATCCCCCTTCTTAACTTTTCTTCTTCCTCTTTTTATCCTTCCCTTTCTCTCCTCTTTTCCTTCCTTCTCTCTCTCTCTCTCTCTCCCTCTCTCTCTTTCTTTTAATTTTTTTGTGGAGGGGGGCAAGGCCCACTCCCTTGAACCGCACCTGCCCCCCTCCTCCCCCCACCAACATATAATAACGAATAAGACCACTCTGTAATCAAGAATATTCCATTTTATTTAATACATTTTCAATATACTTAAATTGGCAACTCAGATCCTCATATTACGGTAGATAACTTCAGGCACCATTGGCTTACACATGTTAAAGGGATCGTTTAACAGTGTTAAATCTGAGATACACGGCCCTACATGTTTTTAGTGTCTGTGATATGGTGTAATAATGAAGCCCTAAAAAAATTGCGCTTCAAAATGATCAAGAAGTGCCTCAAAAAGTAAAAATCTTTGATTGACCGGTTTTACCATACTCGTTTTCCTAATAGACTATAGTGTTATGAAAACCATCAGGCGAACGGTTTTCAACATTTGTAATTCCTATCATAAATATCTTGATAATCAGACAGGCGATCAGCTTGTAAAAGTCATGGGGTTCCTGACTGACCTAAAGGTTTATGATTATCATTGCATCATGAGCTAAATCCAGAATTTTGTTTCAGAATCTGAGACAAAGTTACCGGATCCCTTTAAGTATTGTGCAGCGGTGTGCAGCGGTTTGCCGTGAAACCTGTGAGAAAGTGTATACTAATGTCAACGTTTTTCCGGAAAATACTTTAAAAAATATTAGAAAATTGACACGAAACAGGTAAGAAACATGGGGACTTTTAAATTACGGCCCTTATTTAAACAATTGATACGTATTTCCTTGAATTGGGGTATATTTTAGTAGGGTAACTCCACGCCGAAGTTACGGGTCAAAGTATGGCTATGAAAGCGCATTAACGCCCCGCTTTCCCTGTTATCAAAAACAATATCAATATTAATAACAAGAAACATGAAAACTTCAACCCCAACCAACCAACCAACCAACAATATATACATTTTTGTTTGGCCTTATATAGACGCTACGTCACTTGCAGCCAATTTCATTCCGTTCGACTACCTGTCCAAAGGTAAAATAACATATCAATTATACTCTAAAGTCTTTTGTACCCGACCGATACGATTCGGACTTGAATCGTTAGATACAATCAAGCTACAGCAAGGCCTGATGTAATCCACAACACTCGTTGCTTCATCAGGTAATGATAAAATTGTACTCTTAGATCAAAATTCCGAACTGGATGGACCTTCGATTCAATTCAATCAATATACTCCGTTCTCCACTGACACATGTTTCTTTCGCCATCAGACATAACAAGAACAACTCTACTCAGAATGGAATGAACGTGCCACGAACGAAAGACACAACAATCAGTGAGGAGGCATGCTTTCGCGAGTTTCATCGCAACAACTTTGCTGAACGAAAATTCGATGAATACCCTGCATGGCCCTCTATCGTGCTATATTTTATTTCCAATTTTTGCTTGAATGTTATTTTGCTTGTTTGTTTGCATTTCCTGTAATTTCTTCTCTCCGTCTAATGGCATTGAAATGTGTTCCTTGTGATGTGTAAAGCCACCTCGTCTAAACTATTTGACCTCGCTGATAATTCATGTATTTGGTTCCAGCCTATGGATTTGTGTGGCGGTCTTCCACTGGCGCTAGCTTGTCTCATGAACTGCTGCTACCAGTCGCCCATCGATGAGGGCCCAGAAACACCTGTGCCAAAATATAAAATAAATCTCCCGCCGAGTACGATATTCAAAGAAGATCACATATGCTGTGCTATATTGGGCCAAAGTGGGTTGCAAGTGTGACTAAAATTCAGTCCTCCCAACTCCAGGGACTTTGCCTAGTTTAACTTTAGGTAAGCGATCTATATTGCTCTGAAATTTGAAAGAATCATCCGCAAGACTATACAAATGTAAATAACAACAAATTGCCTGGTTAATGATTTTGTCCTGTATCTAAATTGTTCGCAAGTTCACAGTGATCACGTGAAGGAACTGTTCATTTTGTACTATAGTAGGACCTACTTTCACACCCCCTCGAGTCCGTAAACCTCTATTGTTTCAATTTACTAACATCTATATTATTAATACGCAAAATCGTTGCGGGGGGTAAAAACGGTTTATGAAAAACGTCTTTCCTCGACCGCGTCCGCCTTCGCCGTGGCGCGGGAACGGCGACACAATTCCACGAGGCATGTCTCCCGTTTCCCGCGTGCCGCGTCGACCCCGTGGTCGCCGTCGATATCGTTAAAGGTGGTTCCGGGTTCCCAGGGAGGACAAGCGGACGAGGGCACGGCCGGCGTTGTCCGTGCAAGAAGGCGACGAACCCGCGAGAGTGAGGCAGCATGGCGTGCACCCACCCTCTGTCTAATCAAGGAGAAACACTTTTAAGAGACGATCCACTCCATAATGTGTTGTAGCAGATACACGCTGCAAAGGACCGGGCCTACCCCGTGTTCGGCATCTTGCTGTATGATATGCCTTTTAGGCACTGCACGGGCATTCCACAGAAATACACAGCATACGACAATCCACTCAATTCATGTGGCGTAGCAAGTACAAGCCGCAACGGGTTGGGCCTATCCCGTGTTTGGCATCTTGCTATATATAGGCCTTTGCAGCAGCCAAACTGACGAGATAGAACGTAATATGTTGGTTCTACGCCGCGCGCCCACACACACAGTCGAGTTAATTCGTGCGACTGCTGCAATATACTGGCACAAACCGTCCGATTTTTCGCGTAAAATATTTACTTTGAAAATATTTATGCAAATTCTGTGAACCATGCCAACATAATCATAGTCCAAGCTTCTGCTTTATTGGTCTTTTCATGAAAACTACATTAAAATCACAACAATAATAACGCAAATAGATTGTAATTATCGAGACCATATAACTGAAGAGAAGGTAAATTCAGCGAGCTTACATAATTTCAAATGCCTCCGCACGGGCAACTCCAGCGGTGTCAGGGCCAGTCACGGCGCTCACGCCATGCAATTTACCCTGTGCGGTAACTGCAGCACTCTACTCCTGTACCTGTAATACTGGCTGTATTGCGTGTCTTTAGATTCTTCAATGTTTGATGTTTAATTGAGCCGTGCAATGAATTGTTGTTTTCTTTTATTTCTTTATTGAATGTGATGTGAATGTGAGTACGGTACATGCTATTACAGAAGTGTCCAAGGAATGATAGGCCTACAGGTGGAAGGGATATAAAACAAATATACAATGACTCATTTTCGGAACAAGCTAAAACTATTCGCACTCGGGAACATCAATGGTACTGTTCTCTCTCGGGCCGCGATGGCCCTCGGGATAATATAATACGATTCAGTGATGTTCCTTCGATGCGAAAAGTTTTAGCTAGATCCTCAAGTCACTTCGAGTGTCATTGTATATTTGTATATTATTTTCATTGTAGGACTAAATTAACTTAGCAATGTGTGAAAATATTAGCCAAAATGATAATGGGAGTGAAGTGCATGAGAACAATACTCGTAAGCCTATCAGGGGCGTCAATCCATTATCCTAGGGGGACCCGTCCCCCCACGAATTTTCAGATGGTGAAATGTCCCCCCACGATTTTGGGTTAAAATCTGTTTTTCTTTCTTTCTCTCTTTCTCTCTGTGTTGAATTCGCGCGGGATGGGGGGGGGGACTTTATTCAAACAATATTAATAGTCAAGAACGGTACAACGAATCGTCTTCGTTCTCTAATAATTTAATGAAATGTCAAAGCTTCCGCGCTACGCTCGAGAGGATGGAAACTGAATTCAGGCAAGGATTAGAGTGGATCGAGAACGGTACAATTACGAATCGTCTTCTTTCTCTAATAATTAAATGAAACGTCACAGCTTCCGCGCTACGCGCGAGAGGGTGGAAACTGAATTCAAACAAGGATTAAGAGTAAAAAACGGTACAACGAATCGTCTTCTTTTTTAAATAATTGAATGAAAAGTCAAAGCTTCCGCGCATCGCGCAGAAAGGGGGGGGGGACTGAATTCAAACAAGATTAAGAGTCGAGAACGGTACAATGAATCGTCTTCTTTCTGTAATAATTTAATGAAACATCAAAGCTTCCGCGCTTCGCGCGGGAGGGGGAAACTGAATCAAACCAGGCGCGTAGCCAAGGGGGCGATGGGGCGGTCGCCCTCCCAAAAAAACAAAAACGCAGGCCCCAAAAAAAAAGAGAGAGAGAGAGAGAGAGAAGAGAAAAAAAGAGAAAAAAGGAAGAGGACGTAGGAAGAAAAGGAAAATAATAACTTAATGAAACGTCAAAGCATCCGCGCTTTGCGCGGAAGGGGGAACTGAATTCAGACAATTCAGGATTAGAGTCGAGAATGGTACAACAAATCGTCTTCTTTTTCTAACAATACAATGAAACGTCAAAGCTTCCGCGCTTCGCGCAGGATGGGGGACTGAATTCAGACAATTCAGGATTAGAGTCGAGAACGGTACAACAAATCGTCTTCTTTCTCTAACAATACAATGAAACGTCAAAGCTATCGCGCTTCGCGCAGGAGGGAACTGAATTCAGACTATTCAGGATTAGAGTCGAGAACGGTACAACAAATCGTCTTCTTTCTCTCACATTTCAATGAAACTTCAAAGCTTCCGCGCTTCGCGCAGGAGGGGGGGGGGACTTAATTCAGACAATTCAGCATTAAAAGTCCTGTAACATATAAAAACACCCTTTTTGGGGAAAAAAGAGAAGATGGGCCCCCTCCCCTGGCGCTCAAGGGGTGTGGGGGGTGGTGATGAATTTTTTTTCTTCATTTTTTGAAGGCCAAAACAAAAAATTGTGCTCAACAAACTGAATTCAGACAAGGACTCTTAAATAAAAGTCGAGAACGGTACAACGAATCGTCTTCTTACTCTAATAACTTAAAGGCCAGGTTCATTGAAATTTGGAAAAAAGGCAAATCACACCTCTACAGATTGCTGAGAACATTAACAAAATGACTAAAGTACTTTTAAAGCCCTCACTATTGTGAGGAATAAATTAATTGCAATTTTGATACCCTTTCCAAAACCCACTCACAAAGTGAAATGACGGCGTTATTTACATGCGATAAAATGACGTCACATTATGAACAACCTGCAATCACACATTCGGGACAATGTTGGATACCCATTGCAATTTTTAGATATGGGTTAACGTTGTTTGTATATTTACCGCCAGTTGTGATATTTCCTTTATTTTAGGCACTTTGAATGAGATACACTGAATAAATAATACTTTCTACAAATGTGTATTCGATTTTTATGTTATTTACCGTCACATTTGACCATAAAAATCGGGAAAATAATCACATATTCTGAGGGCAGCTCAGCGTGTATGTGTCGGATCTGGGAGTGCCTTAGACATTTTGCATGCTGAACTAACGACTCTTCTGGGGCAAAATATGCGACAAGTTTACATATAATTGTCCAAATATTCATTACGAAAATGTCTGATTAGGCCGATTAGTTTAGATTTTTGATAGATAAATGGGGAAAGTGGAAGTCGAGAGAAGACTTAGATCAGTCCGGTTCGCGATTCACAGCTAGCTCGATCAAGCGCCGGGCCGGCTGGCCTGGCTGTGATATGCGGGCTCATGTAGATACGCAGCGACTGCGGCTGCCCCGACAGCTTGTGCTTGTCCATCGACTTCGGCAAAATCTTCCAGATCTTCTTCTAGGTCTAGATCTCCCAAATCTCCATTGTCGTTGTCGTTGTCCGAGGTACTTCCTTCTTCTATCTCCTCAAAACTCAAATCAAGTATGTTTTCGTCCATATCGATATTTTCAGGGTGACTTTGATGAAGGTAAACAACGTTGGGTAAGAATGGGTACGGTCCTCAAGAGTCAATGCAATACATGTGAATTGCACGCAAACTGCATCGCGCACCGATCAGCTGAGCGGCCCATTGTATTAATTGTTCATTGTGCTACGTCACTCAAAAATCACCTGACTTACGATGTTTTCGGGGTCTCGAGTGGGGTGATATTTCGTCAAGTTTAATCAACTTTTATAATTTTCGCACGAATTTACAAGTTACACAAATGTGATAGTTTTACTCAGTGTAATGTTCTGATTACAATGATACCAAATTCAGTCGATTTCAAAATCAATGAACCTGGCCTTTAACATACTTTTTTTTTACTTTTTTGCCCCTCCGTTCTGGTGGTCCTGACATAAAGACTTCGAAATAAGCATATTTTTTTTCGCCCGACTATTAATTTGGGAATTTGTAATTTTTCAACAAACGCATATAAATGTAGGCCTATGATTTACACAAAAATTGAGAAAAAATACCGGAAAATCATGTCATTTCATCAACATTTGTAGATCACTGGTATCGAATTAGAATTAACCCCCACCCCCCCCCCCTCCCCCATTTGGACGCCAGTATTCAGGGGCTTATGTCTTTTCACCCCTATAATAAAATACACACACGCTTTCCCATCCTCTCACAATATTTCCACGATATGCGCGTATCGCTATTATAAAATCCTCTATTGATAAATATAAGGGCAATTTAATTCCTGTTAACTTTCCTTTTCTTTGAATGGAATTTAATTTATATGTGATTCAATTCAGGTTTTATCATTTGTTATGTCCTTTTTGGTTAAAAAATACAAACCATCTATACTCCTTTAGTTTCTACTGCATTTTTTTTTTGGGGGGGAGCGCCCCCTCCCTCCCCCCACTTCCGGCGCCTATGACTTCTTTTTATCATAGGTCGGTTCTCGTGTTATTTCAGTCAATTTCTTTTCAGGATTTCAAACCTTAAAAAACACGATTTTTAAAGGAATATTACATTATCTATATGATTTGAGATCTAAGAGAGAATTGTATAATATAATTTGTACCAATGGTCATAAGATAATACTCAATTTAAAAACCGTACATATTACCGATGGTTGCTTTACTTGCCTATTAACAAGCATTTATGCTTTCGTAGCAGTCAAGTAAAATAACCACCACAAAATACCACTAAATATACAGAGGATACTTACGTAATCCTATGTTCTAAAAAAGGGATATTGACCAAACATAGATCATTTTCTAATATACACTGTTTAAACAAGTATTACAAAACTGCGGGTTAAAGAATTGTTGATTAAAAAACGCTCAAGCATGGTTATAAATGTAGTGTTGATTTAAATTTACTTTTAATCTTGCGTGTTGATCAAAACTATTCCTTTTAAACTTTGTTGGTTATGTCCAAGTCGTTGGCAAACACGGCATGGATTTTTAAAAAAAAATCACTGAACGATCGAACCGCGTAGCTGGCCCTTAACCTTGCGATCGCTCGAAGCATGTCTTAATACACATGCAATATACGTATACGCGTGCAACAAAGTCAAAAAAACACAATGGAGGGTGTCGCGAAGACGCTAAGGGAATGGGAGTTTGGACGGTCTTATCCCCGTGTTTTCAGGTAAGAAATTATTGTAATATTATCATCATCAATTCTAAGATTGTAAGGAAGAAGTGAAATAAGGTTCTTGCTCAAGCTAAAAATGGTTTGTGTCCCATAGGCTTTAGATCAACCAGTAAGTAACTTTTTACTTGCACCATAATTATGTGAGCATCGCACCATACACCTGGCTCTCGTAAGCACACACACACACACACACACACACAGTCGTCAGTCTGCAAGAATATTCATCTGTGAAGGAGGCAGACCCAAAGAAGGAGAAGTGTAACAGATTACCTACCCAAATTGCATGCATGAATAAAGACGTTTCTCTTTAAAATGACTTATGTTATATTTTCTCTAATTGTATCTAATTGTTTAAAACAATTAGATACAAAATAAGATAGTCATCATAAAGTGAAACGTCTTTAATAAGCATGCAATTTGGGTAGGTCATCCGTTTCACTTACTGGTTGGGCTACAGCCTACGGGACACAAAACGTTTTTAATTTGAGCAAGAACCTTATTTCATTTCTTCCTTACAATCTTAGAATTGATGATAACAATATTTAAAAAAATTCTTACCTGCAAACACGGGGATAAGACCTCAAAACCCCCGTACGTTTAACCAACAGTGGTTATAACTGTAACCAATACATTTAACCAACATCGTGTGCATCAAAACAAAATTAACCTACAATGATTACAATTTTAACCAACGACACATGTAAGTTTATCCAACATCGTGTGAATCAGCCCCGAACAAAGCATAAATAACCAACACGTGGTTAAATTTTTAATCAACAAATGGTTAAAGTTTAATCAACAACATTTTAACCAACATTGAGCAAATACATTTAACCAATAACAGATTAAAAAATTGTAATTAACCACGGTTTAAATTTTAATCAACAGGGCGTTGTTTAAAGTTTAACCCACAATTGAGTGATTCTGTGGTTGATTAAAAGTTTAACCAACTTGATAAAAAATTGTAATACTTGTTTTAACAGTGTAGTTGGATGATGAGCAGGATAATGAGCGTTTGTATCACTTCTCCATCCTAATGAATCAAGTCAATGATCATCAACACTTTATTACTGCGGGATTGCTTTTTTCTATGTTTTAATAACATGCCTTCAAGAGGAATAGATATAATACTTTCAGTTTTAGGATATGTACAATAACTTATGAAAAGAGAAAAGATTTGAATCGTTACAAGAAAATATTTCTTTGTAGTCTTTATTTTTTGCCTCCTTTGTGTTTTCATTGAATGGTTATTTTGTTATTGATTTTTGTTTCAATGGACAAAATTATACTTCAAAGTTTACGATTGAATTGACATGGATTACAACATTGTTAAACCATAATTTTATGTTAAATAAGCGCTCGTTTTAAAGAAATTTTAATTCATATTATTCCTATAACTTTGCATTTAAGTCTCAATGTTTTCGAGGTCTGTAAACAAGGTGGACACATTTTGCTTCCTTAAGAAAGGTATCAAAGTCCATATTTGTATCATAATTTTTAATTTAAGATCTCAGTTGAATCAAATAAAGTGATGAAATTGATGTTGGCATTGTCACTGAAGATACACATTTTCATATAACTAAGATGGTGAAATGTTTGCGATGTTAATCAGAAAAATATTTCACCATGTTCGCCGACCCAGAAAACATCGCTTTCAACACTTCAACTGTTGTAGGATGGTACTTAAATGCAAATTGAGATTAAATTATGATTTTTTTTAAATATTTTTATTGTGGAAGTTTATTTGTCTATATGTTAAATTCACTGCTTACAGTCATCTCAAAATATTTTCATCATGTTTAGTTTTATGCAGAGCAAAGAGTATTGAAATTAAAATCGCAAATTGAATGTATACATGTATATGACTTGTTGGTTTATAAGCGTAGAAATGAAATATATAAGATCAAAAATACAATATTAAATCAATCCATGAGGTTTATATAATCATGTGAAATATATTGGTTTGCATTACTCACAACTATTTTCATAAATACAAAAATTATGGTGTCTGATCTGTATCTTCTCTGATCTCAAAATTATCAAAAACTTTGGCATGAATTACTTAAACAAATATGTACATCGGTGGCCTCAAAACAGATTTAAAAAAACTCGCAAACGTTAAGAATAAGATGCAAGGTTTCATGGGCGTCTCCATTTCCTTTAAAAAAAATTATTCTTAAGTCAAAGAATGTATAATTCCTGCTGATCGAACATACTGTCGGATGCTGAGCTAGACAATTTGCCACTATCTCGAGATTTATAAAAGCCTCTAGCACTTGTAAGTTTTGTTTTAAATACGCATGTACCATTAAACATACAGTAAAACAAAAGGTACAATTTTTTTCAGAAAACCAATTATCTCATTAAATCATCTTCCGGCGCGCATTATGTAAATTAGGACTGCGAGCCTAAAATTCATATTTTTTTACGCGCAGTAGCTTGTTTGTTTGCCCTGCCTTTCGTTCAGACGGAAAATTGTTTCTCGAAACATATTTTATTGAATGACCGAATACACTGAAAATGGATCAGTTTTTATTAACTCCAATAAAGCACAAACACGTTTAAGCTTAGTAAAATTCTGTCAAAAAATAATGTTTCGTTTTCATTATGAAACAATATTTTCATTTATTCATTAATGCAAATAAAAATGTACTGGTGCCACTATTTTTTTTCCTTATATTGCTTCCATTAATTTTGTCATTAATTATCATTTTAATTATTATTTACAATATGTTTATTATTATTATTATTATTATTATTATTATTATTATTATTAATATTGTTATTATTATAATCACTATTTTTATTTATCATCATAATTTTTCTCATTAGCGTCGATAGTTATATTCTTATTGATTAACATTACTTCGATTTGAATTGTACATTGTACAGTTTTAAATTGACAAATTCAAACTGATTGTAAACTTCTCCATTACCCCCAATGTGGGTGACATGAGAATAAATTGTCATTGTCACTGTCAAATTGTCTTTGTCATTGTCATTGCATTACTTGTCACCAGGCGCTGGGTAAGGAAATATAAGAGGAAATTTCTAGTAACAGAAAATTTACTAAATTTCAATATTTTCATATTTTTAGAATACGGCCCGTAGCCTCTTGGAAGAGCCAGCCGCGGGTCCTGACATAAACGAAGCTTCCAACTAGTATTCAATTCAGTACGTAGATTTAATCAGTATTTTACTCAGCATTTTACTCGCCTAAGTAATATGTCGTAACTCGTATTCAGATTACATCTTCAGGAGCCTCTTACTTTAGAAAGCCGACTTTTACGTAAAATATCAGCTGATGATCAATGTAACGTCATATTGTTAATCCAAAATAACGCACAATTAACGCGTTGTTAATTATGTCGTCAAAACCTCTAAATAACTGGCTTAAGCCTGCTCGGGAGCTGTCTTAAATTTTAGGACAAAATGCTTCGCCAAAAAATTGAACTGAATACCAAAGTTAGCCAAGTATTTTATCTAAGCATATTCTGACATATGTATAGAATGCAATACCGGCCCGCACTAGGCACACTCTTCCACATACCAGACACACATACTCTCTCTCTCCCGCTTCGAATAGAGATAACGCCTCATTATTAATTCTGTTATCATCCTAGTCTTTTATTTTAAGCAGGAGAGAGTTTGAATAATAAAGAGAGTAGAAAAGGGAGAGAAATCGAGAGAAAGAGACAGAGGGAGATACAGAGAGGGAGAGTAAAAGAGAGATGGCAGAACGGTGAAGAGAAAGATCATAATTATATGACAGAGAAAGAGGTGGTGCAGAAGAGGGAGATAGAGAGAGGGGAGAGAGATAGAGAGAGAGAGAGAGAGAGAGAGCAGGAGATAACGGTGGACATGTGACTTCATTTAAGACAGTACATCCTTAATAAAGATTCCAGTCAGACTGACAGCAAACATTCGTAAAACACACTGGAAACTTTTATTGCAGTGTGAAAATACATTGTCCAATATTAGAAACCATAATGGTACTGGGCAAAACAAAATATATCAACATCATTTTCCGGCTAAATAACCGACGAAGAAATAGGCGAAAAGAAAGATTCATGAAATAGATAGTTATCAACCAAATATAGAACAAAAAGAGAAATATATTTAACGGTTTAAAGCAATTCTGATCCCAAATTTACAATAAACTGTAAGAGCTATGAATAATATGCAAATTACCTTCGTAATACCAATATTAATAATCAATCATGTCATCCAAACCGACCATGAGGATGAAAAACACATTTGGTTTCTAAAATAAGCATGCCACTGAATTGAATATCTATCACGGATTTTTTACAAATCTATGCAATAATACTTTGTACGATACGACAGGGTTTTGTTGCAAGAAACTGGCAGCAAATATTTGATCAGCCTTTCATCAAGAGGCTCCCGTTCATACCCCTGTGAAAGCAAAATCTCCAATGTCACCCAGCGAATTTTCTATAGCGGAACAGAATTGTGCAATATTAAGATAATGAATGCAACCGTGAATCTTGATGAAAGGCTTAACTAGTATAGGCAAATTAAATACACCTAATACTCCTAAGTCATGCCTATGCATGTACATTTACATATTTGCTTTCACACATGCCAGAGGATTTTACTACTAAGTGGTTTTAGATCAATATTGGTGGCACCTAAGAAAGCAAATACAGAGACAGTTTAATAACTCCACGTGTTTTATATAGGGACAATTCTATGGATTTAATTAATATTACTTTCGTGTGACTTTCTTTGGCATTTTTAATAATTCTTCGTTATAGCCTGAGAAGCAAGCAGTACATGACAATGTAAGGCTCTTGTCTGTATCAATTTTGCATAGAGTGGTTACCTTGTATATATATATATATATATATATATATATATATATATATATAAAGTGTATAAAGAAAAGCAATTTGATATCATATATCACTTGTGATAAGTTACCGACTTAAACAAACAAGTAGATTGAAATAAAGTGTTTTCATCATATCTAATTTATGTTGCCAATCTTTTATATGCAAGCGTCTCTGATGGTTTCTCATATTAAACTATGTTAATTAAATTGAGCTTAAAGGAAATTTAAATGGAAACGTGTGTAGCGTATACTGAACTGAATTTACAGAAGCCTGCTCAAACCTCATTTTGTTCGGCTTGGCCTTATACTGGAGCTTTAATCAGGGATGAATGTGTCGTAGTATGTTGGTCCATTCATTTGATTTTTAATCCAAGGTTTGAGGTCTTGAAATCCCAGCCAGCACTTACGTCCTTTGACAAGGCATTTACCCATATTTCTCTCTCTCTATCCAGGTGTAGAAGAATGCATTTGTTAATAACTCTGAAATACTTAGGGACGTATGGGACACCCCGAAACCAAATACCCTGGAATTGCGCAATGTTATAAATAGTAGGATCTCTGATTCGTAACGACATCCGTACAAATGATGATATTTGAATGACGAACACATCATTGGTTACATATGTTAGTCTAAGGTTTCTTCATTATGTATTATTACTCTAAACTATGATACGAATATATTGGTTTAAAATGACCATAAGAAATATAAAGATAAAACGCATATCACCTAAAACAGATCACGTTCTCTGTTTATTTTATGCACCACATTGAATCCAATTCAAAACACGTACTGTCAAATAATAGATTTTGCCTGCATTGCTATTAATAATCTGTTACTTAGGATTTGTGTTGGCCTGAATTTATATTGATGAAAATACACATTTCTTACTCGTTGTCCTTTTTGTTGTTGCATTCAGGGTTCCTCAGATATTTAGGTATTATAATTATGCAGTTTTACCGAACTGACCCCTCCCCCCTTATATATTCAGATAGCATCATTATGAAGTTTCTACCAACCAGACCCTCCCCTTAGATATTCAGGTATTATCATTATGCAATTTCTACCACCCCATCCCCCAATCTCCCTCCTCCCATCGTCGACTCGGTTTTGTGTGACTCAAAAGAGAGTTTAAATATATAAAACAAAACACTGGTATAAAATGTTGACCAGGAGCTACACATTAAACATGTACAATGTGAACTTGGAAGGATTATGAACATAAGTGTGCGAAGTGATTTGTATGTTTGTGATTTTTGTCTGGTTTTTTGAAATTTTGTTTTGTTTTGCATTGTGTGCTTTTTCGTGATAAAGTGGGCCTCACACTTAGTCATTCAATGGCACTGCACGTCTGAATGGAAGAGCGCCCTCTCGCGTTGAAAAAGTTTAGAAGAGTTGAATTCATCCCCTGATTTATTTTTCGAAGAGGCCTATCCAGGCAAAACCAATTAAAACGATTTATTGCAGCAATGGCAGGATATTGCCTCATGTCTGGTATTGAGCATATACACCAAGAAAGGTTATTTTAAAGTTGAATAAAATTAAAAATCGCCCAGAGAATAGGGACCCTTGAAATCGAAAAAAAGTAATGACTTTGTAACCTCTTTTGGATTAATTTCATAATTCCAAGGGTTTCGACTATGCATCAGGGAACGCCATTTTCCCACTCACGCCCATACCCACTCACAACAACACCCTCCCACACCTATCCTCTCCCACACCCCTACCTAAATGCACCTGTAAACACACAAACCCATATCCACCATTTCTCATTCATTCCCGACCACACCCATATACATAAATGTTATGATAGCTTTTATTGATTTTGTTATGGCATCGCGTGATCTGTTTCATTGAGTGTATGTTTGCTTTGTAAAAATGAAAGTGTTCATGTGATAGGTATCAAATTGAATATTTATGTCCTCGCATGTGGGGATTATTGTGTGTAAAAATAATGTTTCCTAAAGAAACCTTTTTTTACATGCATTTTTAATAAAATTGCCTATCTGACATATTCCATGTTGATTCCATTGTCATGAAAGGACAAACAAAATTTAAAAAGAAGAAAATACACTGGCACGAGGGCTGTGACTTTACATAATGCACATACTATATATTGGGGAAGGTTCCACTGCACCCCATTGCTTGAACGAATTTCTTGTTCATTTGGATTGAGAAGATAACGAAAGAGAGGGTATGAATGAGAGGAAAGGGAGAGAAAAGATAGCGAGTAAAACTGAAAGAAATTTTAATATGTGGAGAGTAAAGGATAAATGGAGAGAAGCAGAGATTCGCAGAGAGGGCAGGGGGGGGGGGGAGAGAGAAAACGTGAAGATGAGAACCCTCTCAAGGATTGTATTTCAATTGTTTTAATTGTTATTTACATATGTATATATATATATATATATATACATATATACACCCACACAGATAGACACATACCCAAACGGAACCACACACCTATGTCCATACCTATCAACACAGACGAACCATCATGAAAATCTTAATAATACTAAATGTAAATAGGCTTGTGATAAATAATCCTTGTTTAATCTGTCTGTTTAGGGTAATATCAGCTAGCATGTGGTCAAAAGGTAATTTTATGAATCATTACCCCTGCGATTTGTGTGTGCTTACGAATAAACCAATAAAGTATTTTATGTAAAGAAATCTTGTATACGCTATCAAATTCTATTCTCTTAAAGTATGCTTAATTGGATTAACTTACGATGAGTTTACACAGTCTACTAGGATAACTGGAAGGTGCAGGCGTCTAGTATTAAACGATAAAGAAAAATATCGTCACATTAACGAATTAGTAATGATTGTAATATAGTGAATAAGTTATAAGAATTTGAAGAAGAATGCCAGTTTGCCAATAACAATTGTTAGAATAATATTGTTGATAATAATGATAATATTGATAATAATAATCATATTCATAATTCAAACCTTCAAATAAACTTTAGAAAAAAAAAATATGTCTTCCTTTGTTATCGTATTTTGGTCAAACATTCATTCATGTGTTTCTGTACCTATTTTTCTTGTATAAAAGACAATTATCTAGCAAGGTGGACATCTCCTTCGAAGATCTATAAATTCAAATTCAGAAGTAATAATGATTGTTTTCTTTGATTAATATCTACTTTGTAAAATACTGTAAACACGTCATTAATTTCGTTTCTTTAATATCATAAAGAGTGTGCTAGAATATATAAAACATCGATTAAATGATGCATATAGGCAGGCAAGGCGAATTGGCTCAGTTTGTAATGCGTCGATTTGCACGTCAAAACAAAGTTCGTAACTTAAAATCAAACTGAGTTGGCTGACTTAACCCTGCGTTTTGTGTTGACGTGCCACTCCTATGTTTCCTAGTCGCAGACTATGTTACAGTGGAAAACTCTCCGTCCATCGAATACGCCGTAAAATGAAGGCACCTTGTAGTGGAGAGTGACAACCTATGCACGTACAAAACAACAATACTCTATTCTTATATAAGAGTAGGAAAAAAGCCCCTTGCACATCCCGATCAGTTGTATTAGGAAGAGGTGACAAGAAGGTTACAATGATTCGGTTAGCTTTTCCTCTCCAAGGCACTGGTGATACCTTACACTCAATACATAATGATAATTACATTAATATTGAGGATAATAAGAATAATAATGATCCTGAATAATAATGTCATCTTGAGACAGGTACATTCATTAATCTTTGGCACAATAACAGTCAATAACAATAAAAATGATGATAATAGTATTAATAATAAAAACTAAAAATTACAGTAAGTAAAAACATGTATGCAGGCGTCACACTGTCCCGAAGTTGACATAAGATGGACACAAGATGAAGGAAAATTCCAAATTCGGCTCTGATCGTAAACACATCAGGCCATGTCGGGGCATTCGTGAGGGCATCTGAAGCAATCGTATAACCGCCGGTGGATTTTTCAGGCTCCGGCAGCAATTTCGTGAGCGATGGCAAAATCTTTGGCAAGCCAAAGAATTGCCCGAAGAACTTACGAAGGTTCCCTTTCGTGTTGAATTCGTGTGTCCATGTTGCCCTTCGTTAGGCCATCGTGAGGGCATCTTGTCAAATCGTGTCATCTTCGTAATTACTTCGTGTGATCATCGGTGACATCGGGCATTTTCGCCTCACGAAGACAATACGAAGGAAACAAGAAGCTGCCCGATCGTCTGTGGAATGCAATACGACTACGTGAAGCCCTCGCAATGCCGTCGTGTAGCCATCGTATTATAGTACGATGACATCGACATGGGAACACGGTGTCGGCGAAGACAGCCAAATTTGAGTTTTTTTTCTCCAGAAAGTGCCCTTTTTGTTGGTGCCCCCCCCCCACTTCGGAAGTCGCTCCGCAGCCACTACTCAGAGCATCAATATTCTCCGATCAGCAATTTAATTTCCCACGGTCGGCCGAAGGTTTTATACCATCGGGAGGTCACCTGATGCCTTCGTGATCTAGTTCGAACGCATCGTACTCACAATACGACGTCGTGTAGCCATCGTGTGGCCTTCGTGTGGCCTGCGGGTGAACTACTTAATAGAAATTCACATATTCGTGTCGCCTTTGTGTGTGGTTCGGGTGCCATCGTGTGACTTTCTGTATGCATCGTACTCGCTTCGGCTGTTGATTGGCTTTTGACCAAGTTCGGGGCCATCTTCGTGCGAAATTCAGAATTACATATTCGTGTTTCCATCTGGTGTCAACTTCGGGAGAATGTGACGCGGGCATTACTAATTTCAGGATTTCCGAGTAATACCAATGCAACTTGGATAATCATGAGTTACTATCATCTGTTCGTTGGAAAAGTGTAAGCTGATATGTGAGTGCGTGTGTGTGGGTATTATATCGGTGAACGTAAGACTAATTATCTTGGGATGGATACAGTAATTACAATTTGACGAAACAAAGGTAAAGAAAACGTGATTCATAAATTCTTAGTTTCAAAATCGTAGACAAAAATATAAATATATATATATTATAGCTTTTATCTCACTTATTATGGCATCGTGTAATATGTTTCGTTAAGTGTATGACTGTTTGCTTTGAAAATATGACATTATTTAAAAATATGGAGCAAGCAGTTTATTTGATAGATATCATTTTATTCTTTATGGCATCACATGAGGGTATGCATTGTGTGTATAAATAATGTTTGCAAACACATTTATCATATTAATGTTATATATGTATATATATATGAATTTATAAAAGAAATCTGAATTATTTGTCGTGTTGTCTATTTTTTATTCCATTGAGGTTATAAGCACGAACTTATTGTTTAAATGAGACACAATAAACCATTCTACAATCACTACAATTTGATTAATGAAATGTTTATTACATTATTGATTTCTCGTATCAAACTTTACATCAAAGGCATCTAACAATTGACGCTGCTTATATTGTTAAATATTGTGTGGAAATATCAAAATTTATATCCATATAAAGCAAATAGTACGCCCCCTTCTCAAATTGTAGACAATATACATAAATGTTGTTATAGCTTGTATTACACCTGTTATGGCTTTGCGTGATTTGTTTCGTTAAGTGTATGTTTGCTTTGAAAATATGACATTATTTAAAAATATAGAGCAAGCAAATCATATGATAGGGATCATGTTAATCTTTATGGCATCGCATGGTATCGCATGGTGGGGTTTATTTAGTGTATAAATGATCTTTGCTAAGGAAACATTATCTTCTTTTTATTTATATGCATTTTAACAAAATCGCCAAGCTCACATATTCCATGTTGATTGCATCGTCATAACATGATAATAACAGTTCAAAAGGGGAAAATATACCAGCACAAGGGTTGTGAATTGCACATACTTTTAATTTGGGAAGGCTCCACATTATCACAATGATTGAACGAATTTAATTTTCATATTTTCATTCAAAGGTATCAAATATTTAACGCTGATTATATTGTTGCATATTTGAAGGAAAATATTAAAGTGGGTCCACATTAATGTCATCTTGGATAACAAAAAAAGTATAAATAAGGGTAAAGAAGAGAACAGATGACAGGGAAAGAATGGGAGGACAGGGAGAGAAAAAAATAGAGAGTAAAACAAGAAAAAAAGGATAACGTATGGAAAGTAAAGAAGAGATGTAGAGAAACGGAGAGAGAGAGAGAGAGAGAGATGGGTACAAAGAGAAAAAGAGTGTATGTGTATAAATATACACCCACACATATAGACACATACCCATAAGCACCAACACAAACATACTCATCATGGACATATAAATAGAAAGTGTAAATGAATGAACAATTCCTAATAATATGACCAGTATGCTAGAGTAATAGAATATATTACAGAAGTATCATAATTCTGAATTTACAGTGCATCAATAAGATTATGTGTGTGCCAAGAGCAATCTATGAGGATGGCACTTTTTGTATAATATGTTTGGCGCCATCTATTCTGATAAAGTGATAGCATTGATAATCACGATGGCCTACGTGTAAGACCTGCAGTTCTCTCATCGGCTCGTGATAAAAAAATGATTGCTCAGTCGGTCTGTGTATAATAATATCAGCTATCACGTCGTTAAATAGTAATGTTATGACTGATTAACCCTGCGATATTTTTGTGCTTATGAAGGAACCTATGGAGACTTTTATTATAATGTAAACGAATTGGTGATAATTGCAATACAGTGAATAATTTAAAAGTCTTTGAAAAAGAATATCACATTGCTAATAACAATGAATATAATAATAATGATATTAATAATGATATTAATAATGATAATCATCGTTATTATAATTCATAACTTCAAACAAACATTAGATAAGAAAAAGAATAATGTCTTCCTGTTTGATCGTATTTTGGTCAAACATTTATTCATCGGTTTCTCTACTTATTTTGCCTTTCCCCTTTAAAGATTTATAACTTGATTTTCAGAAAATATATAAATAATTGTTCTCGTTGACAAGTATCTACTCTAAACTTTTGATACATCATTAACTTCGTTTATTCAATGCCATGAAGAGAGTGTTAATATAGACAATCGGATCGATACAATGATGTATAAATGCGGGCGAGGCGAGTTGGCTCAATCTGTAACGCGTCGACCTGCATGTCTCAACAATGATCGTAGATTCAAATATAACTGAGTTGACTGACTGAAGCCTGCGTTGTGTGTTAACTGGCCCCTCCTATGTTTCATAGTTGCAGACTATGTTACAGTGGAAACACTCCATTCATCGAATAGGACGTTAAATGGAGGCCCCTCGTAGAGGAGAGTAACACCCTATGCACGTAAAAAAAAACACAGCCAAAACAGCACTGCACTATTATGGTGGGTTCCCACTGCCGATCAAACCAACCCGACCAAGCCCAATCAAGCCCGATCACCCATTTTCCCCGACCAATCCCGACCACATGCCTAAACACAAGCTCTTCTCGACCGCTATTCGACCATTCACGACTCCTGCACGACGTATAGTCGACCACAACTTCGATCTCTTCTCGATCATTCCGATCTACATACAATCCCAACGCGATCCCTACTAGACCAACTAGACGTACACACGATCTCTACACAATCTCGACCCGAGCAGATCGACCTGTTCGAACAGGGATCCAAGATGACTCGTGAATTGAGTGGTTGCACAACATATTATCGTCAGCTGATGGTACAGTACTCATTTTTATCAGCGTTCAGTTCATCTCAGACACTCATGAAGGCTAAAAGGCTTATTTCGAAGTCAATGCATTCCGCATTTCTTTAACTTCCTCCTGCAGACCCAGTGTCATTTGCCAAAGTACTGTATTGCACATGATACTTAAAACATTAATTTTATTTTTCCGTTTCAAACGGACTGTCAAGAGCTGCACGTTTCGCAGTCACATGTTACTACCAATTCTAGAAGCGATTAACTTAATTAGTATCAAATACCGGTACGAAGAAAATGTGATTAGATCAGCACGTAATTGTGTCCTTGTTTTTTTAAATATTTATAAGGTGTTTTATTTTCTCCATACCAGAGGCGATAAATATAATCGAAATCATGAAATTTACATCATACTCAGAACAATCAAAATACAGCTCAGAATAATCAAAATACAATTCAAAAGTATTATTCTTAACATCAATTGCTGAACAAAACAACTCTTTCATACATTTCCTTATTCGTTTAAAACAATAATAGTAATAATAGTAATGATAAAATACTTAGTCATTTCATGTTCATGTTGTACTTCTTAGAAGAAAAAAAAGAATATCTGTTGAATTAAACAAAAATAAATAAATGCTTGTACATGAAATATTACAGTCTGTCAAAACATTGTTTAAAAAGTACTACCTCTGAAAAGAGACAAACTCCCCGAAAGAGAGAGATAAAGATAAAAAACAACCAAAAACAACCAAAACAACCCCCCCCCCCAAAAAAAAAACACCTAGTCCAGAACAAACACACAAACAAACAAATATAAACATAAAGCAAAAAAATACTGCTGGGATAGAGGGTTGGGAAGTTGCTTTCTTTAAGTTAATTTATATTACACAAAACTTTCCAAGGTCTCCCATTTCTTTAAAGTGAATTGAAAGAGTATCCCTTTCCATTGCAAGTTTTTTTTCCTCTTTCCTATTTTCGAGAATTTTGTCTTTTACTTAATTTACATTTGGAGGCTTCCCTTTCTCTCTACTATTAAAAATCTTCAATTTAATCAAAATCAGAATGTGGTTTAGTAATTGCTCCGATTTCATATTACTCCCATTTATTCCAATATGAATTTCTTTCCACGACAGTTTCTTTAGATTTGGTAAATTGAGTTTATCAGCACATTTTTCCCAGAACCTTTTATTATATTACATTAAAAAAATACATGTTGATAGGTTTCCTCCAAAATATTGCAATACGAACACAAACCGTTTGTACGAAATTTAAATCTATGCAAATGATGGTTTGTATAAACTATTCTATGCAAAAGTTTAAACTGAAATTCTCTCAGTTTACTGTTTAATGTGCACAACCTTGGTTGAACAAAAATCTTTTCCACTTCTTTAGTTGTAATATTATAAAGTTCCATTAAGTTATGAAACGCTGAGCTGATTTCTGCATTCTTCTTGATTTGACTTTTGTACACCATCTCTGCAGTTATTTCTTCAAATTTAAAAACCTTCTTTGCAAATATTAATTCTAAACTAAGGCCACAGTGGATGGACTTTCTTGCAGGCTGAACATTCTGTTTCCATTCGTGAGGAATTATTGAATAGATTTTGTTAACTTTTGTAATTTCTTCCTTACTTAAACCAATGGCAATAAAATATGCATCTTTTTTAATAACCCTTGTTCATCGCATATGTGATGAAGTCGATATATATTTGTTTAAAACAAATTTTCCTCAAATAAAGTTTGACCTTGTAGTTGAATAAAATTATTATTATACAATATTTCATTCCCTTTGTATCTCTCTTCTGTTTTAACATATTCTTTCATATCTATCCATGCTTTCAGAAAATTCTGATAAAAAGAAGGTAACATGAGTTTCACTGTAACTCTCCAATAGTTGCAATAAAATATTAAATTCCCGCCCATTGGTCTCATTAAATAGTTAAAGTAATGTTTCCATTTGATAGCTTGAGTTCCTGTTACAAGCCTTTTATCCACATTATTCTCTGTGCCTTTACAAACAGTCGGAAATTTATCAGTTTGAGCCCACCCTGCGGATAGTCTAAAAACATGATGCTCTTTTTAATTTTGCCTTTGCTTCTCCACAAAAAAACAAAGCATATTTCTTCAATTTCGCTATACACCCATTCTTGAACCGGCATCAATGATGATAAATATATAATTTTAGAATAGCCATATACTTTCATTAATTGAATTTTCCACATTAATGTTAAATCACGCTGCTTCCACCACGTAAAACGTTTTTTTAATCTTGCTCAATATTTCTTTATAATTCATTTGTTCTTTGATATCTTCGTGTATTGAAAAATTAATTCCTAGTATTTTAACAATGTCTACTTGCTTCCCAAATGGAAATGTAAGAGTGGATAATTGTGGACCTAAAGGCGAAATGAATGTCTTGTCCTTGTTTAACTTTAAGCCTGATATTTTATCAAAACATTCAAAAATATGTTTAATTCCTTAAATGAATTCGAATCTTTAAGGAAAAGCGTTATATCGTCTGCGTACAGAACTTGCTTTATTTCTGTATTTCCAAAACTGATTCCTTTTATCTGATGATTATTTCTTATCATATGAGCTAAAATTTCAATACACAGAACAAATAAATATGGAGAGAGGGGATCTCCCTGCCTTACTCCTCTTTCAACCTTGAAATAACGTGTTGATGTATATCCATTTATAACACAACTTTCTGCTTTGGTATAAACAAATATAAACCCATTTACAAAACCTTGGTCCAACATTAAATGATTGTAGAACCTTATATAAAAATAAATGTGAAACAGAATCAAATGCTTTTTCAAAATCAATGGCCACCAAAAAAAGCGTGTTCTCTGTAAGGCGTGACGTCATAAATGTCTTAGCATACTGCATGCCGGCGGCACGCCCGGGCATGCCTCTATTGTTCTCAGCATGCTGTCTGCCACCGACATGCCTACATCCTGTTCGCTGTTAGCTACCAAGTCCGCCGCGTATGGCATGGCTGGCTACCATGCCAATCGCGTCCGGCATGGCCTCGTTGTTTATTTTAATCCACCACGCTGCTCGCTGCCTGCATGCACGCCGCTTGTATAAATAATCTGTCATGCCTCTCGCATTTGGCATGACCTCCTTGTCTACCTTAATCCATCATGCTGCTCGCGACCGGTTGCGTTTATCTATCTTGTAAAATAATCTACCATGTCTCTCGAGTCCGGCCGCGTTTCCCATCTTGTTAAAAATTAATCTTATAATCTCAATTTGTAAAAATAATTAACCTAGATCTAGTACATTGTGACAAGGGCCCTTTTATTGTTTTGAAAAAGAGAGCGGGGTCGTCATTTCGAAAACGTAAAAGGGTTCATGAATCGACGATTTGTATTTCTGAAAATAAATATGGGTTAATTTTTTCTTTAATTAAATCATCCGTAAAGCAAAGAAATTATTTGTTATTCAGAGCGACGTGATTAAATTCTTCAAGACGGTCTGAATTACTAACTATGATCGTGAGTAAATAAATTATTTGTCACTCAATTCGACCCGCCTTCGATTGATTGCAAAGGAACTCTTTGACAACAACGCAACTAAATTAGTCGTTACGGCGCGACGTCCGTACGATCAGGCCAAAAAAAAAATCATTTGGTTGTCCTCGACCGCCCGCTCGTCATTTTCGGCCCGCTCGCATTTTTTTTTTTTTTTTTTTTTTTGGAGCAATTTTAAACGCCAAACATACCATTTTATGCATGTTGCAAGGATCAAAATGTGTCCCGTCGCCAATTTAGTCTTTTCAGTACGGAATTCTGTCTTTATATTAAATATAATAGAGTAGAGGTCGAGGGAAGAATCGAGTTTTCGGCCAGATGGCAATTTTCGGCGGGTCCGTTGTATGCATGGTGAAATCACACATAGCATAATAGCATATCACATATCACACACATACAATACATTTCAGAGTCACAGGAGAACCACATTTGCAATGAAAAATGTATCCTTAAATATCACATTTTAGCAATGTAATCGGCGGTCCTGCTACCTGAATCTGAAAAATCAAATATCTTACGCGTGTCTGTAAGGAAGATGGGTACCAAAACCTGAGCTGTATTTCAAGTATTTTTCAGATTTAGATCGCGATTTTTCATGTGTCGCAATACCAATTTCTGATCACTGCAGGGATAATTTTCGGCGCGCCGCCGCGCCGAGCTCTGGCGTGGGATACCTGCTCCGGCCGCACGCGCTATAGATCAGCGGACGAACGAACGACGCGCGTGCGCTCCCTATTGACTTTGTACATGCGACCGAAAACTACCTCCGAAACAGTGAAAATGAAATTGAATATTGCCATGGCAATTCATGACTTTTTTCTGGGATTCTTGTTGTGTTTAAATAATAATAATATCGGCTTCATAATTTGAAGAAAAAAATGAAAATAAATAGGAAGTAATTAAGAGTCCAAATGAAGAGGAAAAAATGAAATGAAAAAAAAATTAAAAAAATAAAATCCGCCCGCCCGCCCCTACCCCAGAAAAGCAATCGAGGACAACCAAATGATTTTTTTTTTGGCCTCATCGGTGGGTAACGAAATTACTTGTTATTCTAGTCGAGCCGACCCAAAATAATTTTCAAGACGTCCTGACGTACTTACGATACTCGTTAGGTATTAGTTGTCATTCAACTATTCGACTTACATCTGATTGATGACGCAACTCAATTCTTCAAGGGGGCCTGACGTACTTACGGTCCTCGGTATGTAAAGAAATTATTTGTCATTCAATGTGACCCGTCTGTGAGTGATTGACGGCACGATATTCTACGTCCTTACGATCCTCGTTAGTTAAATTAATAATGTTTTAATAAAAGAAGATCGTATAGATATAGATAAGAAATCAAAGAAGATCATAGGGATATGGATAGGAATTAAAACAAGAAGATCGGAAAGAGTGAGAGATATATATAGATAGAGACAGATGAAGAGAGGAAATAAAAGGAAAATATATATATATATATATATATATATATATATCTTTGAATTATTATTTCAAATAGGGTATAATTTGGTTCTACGTTATTTGTTTAATAACAATTTTTATTTGGGAGTACTTCGGAACGTGATCCCGTTTACATTCTTAGAAAACAGTAACGACGATTGCTAAACAACAAGACCCCCCGTTATCTGAACCCGATATACAGTTGTACACTATACAAGGATCAATGTGAATAAATCTATACCCTTGCCTTATTTCCGCTCTTCTATTGTTGGAGTTTATAACCATGACAACGACCTTTACCCTCAGCCACGTCTATTGTTCCTCTTACGTAACTTAGCTGTATGATCTGCGCAAGCGCTATGTTCCTGCTCGTCGAAGCAGGGGCGGATCCAGCCGACGGCAAGGGAGGGGGCCGAAAAAGGGGCCCACTTCGTGCGAAAATTTGAAAACCTTGCCGGCCGATTTTCCGCTCAGTGGGGAGGGGGTACAGCCTGGGCCATACCTGGCAGAGGCAGAGTGAAGGCCTTTAGTAATTAAGACTCTGGAAGAGCCTGCACGTCGGCTGCCAAACCACGAGGGGCTTGGGAGCCGTGCTGACTAGTGACTCAGAGTCACCATCCTGACCCTTACATCAGCTACGTGGAGAACCTGGCCCCGAGGGGGCGGGCGCAACCACGATCATTAGTCTCCTCGCCGGGCGGCGACCGAGATTGGAGGGGCAGCTTTGGCCACCCCCCCCCTTGAGCGACAGGGGAGGGGGCCCATCTTCTGTTTTTTCCCCCAAAAGGGTGTTTTACATGTTTTTTCTTCCTAGGAGGGGCCCGCCCCTGGATCCGCCACTGCGTCGAAGCCACTGGCCAGGCTTGAACGTTGTACGTGCCGCTGAACGCACGCACTCGTCGAGTCTTTGATTTTTATTCTCGTTTGTGAGGCGGCTATCCGGCTGAATAATGTCGGGGTAACAATGGTATCTCGAGGGTTCAAAGTTGCCTTTGCCTAACCTGTCGGCCTACATGGGGGTATTAAACAGTAGTGTATTGGACGGATGTCACGAACAATACACGGGATAACGCTTCGCCTTTGTTCCTCGACCCCCCATTCCCCTCTCTATTAAACTAATAAACTCGCCTTTCACGCTATGGCTACTTTGCGTTCACATATCATGCGCCATAACTTATTACGTTAGTGATTGCGATAGATTTTGAGCGAAAGAATCGAAATTAGATAACCAAACAGGGAAAGAAGAACAACAAAATCATATTGCTAGTTTATAGTTTAAGTTGACATTAATGCAAGCGAAGGAAAATGGAAATTATATTTAGATTTCAGAAATGAACAATATGAAATGAAACAATAGGAGTGATCGAGAGGGAGGAAAAGAGAGAGGAAGGAGATGAATTAAGACAAACATAATAGAATAGGATCGTAGGAGGGATTTCAATAAAAGAATAAAGTTACATGAAAAAAATAAACAAAGACCCAAAGTCTTTCAAAGTTCTGTCCTCAGATCTATGAAATCAAAAGAATTAAACACATTTACACTGCAATAAAACGAAAGGGCAAACTAAACCTCTCAAACGTTTTGAGATTTTATGAATTATATCTTTTGTAATTCATTTCTAAACTTGATAAAGAATGGCCTTTTTTCAAATAAACTGAAGACGATAATTCCACAGCTTTGGATCACTCTATGTAATTATGGTTTGATAAGGAACGTAATGAAATTTGGTATCCGAATGTGAGTGGATCGCCAGGTGGAGTATATAATTGATAGGTGCAAAAGAACAATTTTCCTTAAAAACAATCAATTAAAAACTTGGGGCGCAAATTGCGCAAATACGAGAACATAAAATTTACTACTCTCAACATGTCGGGCCTATCTATCTGGAACATCAACTGATTAATTAGTTAGAAAGATAAAGGCACATTAGCCACCTTCAGGATTATGACAATAATAATAGCTACTTTTCATTAACATTGTGATTGAACATGTCTATCGAGTTTCATTGAAGTAAATGCATCATATTATTTGTGTGAAATGTTCACTGTCAATCATTTGACAGAAGAGCAATGATATATAGCCCAAGTACATGTAAGTCTTTCCATCAAATATTATGTTCGTCCATGATGTTGAGTTCAGTGTATATAGCGTTAAAGCTAGTATTAAATAGTTTGATAGCCGACGAAAAGCTCTTTTCACTTTAGTCAGCCCCACCGTTTATCACAGGCCGCCGATCCATTAGAGTTCAGATATAAACAATATGAAATTAACAATAGGAGTAATCGAGAGGAAGGAACAGAGGGAGGAAGGAGATGATTTGAGACAAAAATAATACATTGGAAAACTACTTAACACAAATATTTTTCTGTAGCACTTAAACACGCACATTAATTGATAGTATGTTAATTGTGTTATATATTTGCAGAAACAGCCGGAAAGTGATTGTTATACCATGTTATTTTGTGCATGATTAATAAATTTGAATTTAATTAAATTTTAAATATGAATTCCATTTGATCATTTGTTACCCTAGAACCAATACAAAATAATTTCCCCAAGAATATAAAAATTCAACCAACTGTAGACTTTATTATAGAACGTGCAAACTCGAGAGCCGATCAAAACATGTAATTATAATTGAGACATTAAACCCTTAAAACGTAAATACATGAACTTGAACGGGGTGTATTGCACATCCCTAAACATAGTTTTCTCATTCATAAACACTTAACACACGATGAATAACACATATGACGTGTTTATTATCACCCATATGTGTTTATTTCGTGTTTAATTTAAACACAAACTTGAACAAATGTTTCAAAATCTGAGTGATTTATAAACACTCAAGTGTAAGATTGTGCTGATTATGAGCTATGAACATGTTATAGGTGTTTATATAATAATGTGATCATTATAATGTACGAAACACCTCATCAAAGTAGATATGTTTTGAGGGTTTATGCGTCACCTATATATAATTAAATATTTTGATCGGCGTATAGTGTACGTGATAATAGAGGTAACAATAATGGCATCTCGAGCATTCAAATATGCCTTTGCCATACCCCGACGGCCTACATGGGGGTACTAAACAGTATTGTATTGAATGGATGTCACGAACAATACACGGGATAACGCTTCCCTCTTCACCTTTGACATTGTTCCTTTGAGCATTCAAAGTTGCCTTTGCCCTACATGGGGGTATTAAACAGTAGTGTATTGAATGGATGTCACGAACAATACACGGGATAACGCTTCCCTCTTCACCTTTGACATTGTTCCTTTGAGCATTCAAAGTTGCCTTTGCCCTACCCCGCCGGCCTACATGGGGGTATTAAACAGTAGTGTATTGAATGGATGTCACGAACAGCACACGGGATAATGCTTCCCCTTTGTTCCTCGAGCCCCCACCCCACCCATTTCCCCTCTCTATTAAACTAATAAACTTGCCTTTCACGCTATGGCTACTATGCGTTCTCATATTATGCGCCATAAATTATTATGTTAGTGATTGTGATAGATTTTAAGCGAAAGAATCGAAATTAGTTAACAAAAAGTGTTAAACAGGGAAAAAAGAACAACAAAATCATATCGCTTGTTCAAAGTTTAAATTCAAATAAATGTAAGTAAAGAAAGATGGGTATCATAACATAATATTTAGAGTTCGGAAATAACCAATATGAAATGAAACAATAGGGTGATCAAGAAGGAGGAAAAGAGAGAGGAAGGAGATGAATTAAGACAAAGATAATAAACCACTAAACACATTTTAAATTCTAATTTTATCATTTGTTACCCTAGAAACCAATACAAAATAACTTCCCCAAGATTATAAACATACAACCAACTGTAAAATTATAGAACGTGCAAACTCGAGAGCCGATCAAAACATACTTTAGCAAAAATATGTAAACATGATAAAAATGAACTAAAGAAGAATCCAGGGCGGGGGCTCGCTAATAGGAGAGACAAATAGCATAATAATAAATACAGTACAGACTATATAATGTCTAATGATGCGTCCAACTGTTTTTCTCTCTCCCTTTCTGTCTGTCTGTCTGTCTCTCTCGCTCTCTTTAAAAACCGTTTTCCATCTTCTACTCTCATACTGTTTTCTGTTCCGCAATTTTTAATGAGAGCACGTTTCGACATAGATCTAGGCCTACTCCTTAATAAAAATCGTTAATCACGTTACGCAGAACCAGATTTTACCTTATCTGAAATATTCATTCAAAGATATAACAATCATAGAAAGATAAAGGAATAAACAAAAAGATGTGATTCAGTAAAATGTCACAGACGAAAAGATGATAGGAGAACTGAGTGCTCTCTCAACGCCGTTTTCCATCTCCACCTCTCGTTCTGCTTTCCGTTCCACTATTTGTTTTTATTCCAAAATTATTCCTTTCGATTTTGAGAAAAATTATTATACCATAACTTTGATATGAATAAGGAAAAAACGGAATGAACGGCTGATATCGAAATGAGAAGTATATTACTGTACAAACTAAGTACAGACTACGTCAATGGTTCTTGCTCCCTCCTCTCTATCTCACTCTCTCTCTCTCTCTCTCTGTCTATCTGTCAATGTCGTTTTCCATCTTCATCTTTCATATTGTTTTCTAATCCGCCATTTGCTTGTATGCCAGCATCATTCCTTCTTTGAGATAAATTATTATAACATATCCCTGATAATGCTAAATATATCCCTGATGATGAACACATATACCTCATATATTAAAGGGAACGAAAATAGAGAACGCGCGTCTGATATGTCGAATGAGAATAATATTACTGTTCAAAAAATATAGAAAATAATTTTATGATTTTTATTGTAAAGCTCTGTTGCATCAAATTAAAATGATACGTTCATTATATGCTATTGACGGAAATAATATAAATCGGACATTATACTTTAACACAAAAGGGTTATCTAGAAGAAGGTGGACAACATTTTAAAAGAAAGAATGAGACTTTCTATTTCTCCACGGGAAACACGAAGGAACGGGTAAAACATTACTCAAACAAATGTTTAATCTGAGTGATGTATAATCACTCAAGTGTTTAAAGCTTGAGCTGATCATGAGCTATAAACATATAAAAATATACATTTTCCGCCCCCTAAGTTTCAGATTAATTATGCGTCCTCTCGATAAAATATAAATTTTCCGCCCCCTAAGTTTCAAATCAATTTTGCGCCAATTCAATAAAATATACATTTTCCGCCCCCTAAGTTTCAGATCAAATGTGCGCCCCCTCTATAAAATATACATTTTCCGCCCCCTAAGTTTCAGATTAATTATGCGTCCTCTCGATAAAATATGAATTTTTCGCCCCCTAAGTTTCAAATCAATTTTTGCGCCAATTCAATAACATATACATTTTCCGCCTCCTAAGTTTCAGATTAGTTTTGCGCCCCTTCAATAAAATATACATTTTCCACCCCCTAAGTTTCAGATTAATTATGCGCCCTCTTGATAAAATATGAATGTTCCGCCCCTAAGTTTCAGATCAATTTTGCGCCCCCTCAATAAAATATACATTTTTCCGTCCCCCCTTAGTTTCAGATTAATTTTCGCCCCTAAGTTTCAGATCAATTTTGCGCCCCTCAATTAAATATACATTTTCCGCCCCTAAGTTTCAGATCAATTTTGCGCCCCTCAATAAAATATAAATGTTCCGCCCCTAAGTTTCAGATCAATTTTGCGCCCCTCAATAAAATATACATTTTCCACCCCCTAAGTTTCTGATTAATTATGCGCCCTCTCGATAAAATATGAATTTTCCGCCCCTAAGTATCAAATCAATTGTGCACCCTCAAAAAAATATTAATTTTCCGCCCCTTAGTTTCAGATCAATTATGCGCCCCCTCAATAAAATAAAAAAGTTCCGCCCTAAGTTTCAGATCAATTTTGCACCCTCAATAAAATATTAATTTTCCACCCCCTAAGTTTCAGATTAATTATGCGCCCTCTCGATAAAATATGAATTTTCCGCCCCCTAAGTTTCAAATCAATTTTGTGCCCCCTCAAAAAAATATAATTTTTTCCGTCCTCCCTTAGTTTTAGATTAATTTTCGCCCCCTAAGTTTCAGATCAATTTTGCGCCCCTCAATATAATATAAATTTCCGCCCTCTAAGTTTCAGATCAATTTTGCGCCCTCAATAAAATATACATTTTCCGTCCCCTTAGTTTCAGATTAATTTTCGCCCCCTAAGTTTCAGATCAATTTTGCGCCCCCTCAATTAAATATACATTTTCCGCCCCCTAAGTTTCAGATCAATTTTGCGCCCCTCAATAAAATATAAATGTTCCGCCCCTAAGTTTCAGATCAATTTTGCGCCCCTCAATAAAATATACATTTTCCACCCCCTAAGTTTCTGATTAATTATGCGCCCTCTCGATAAAATATGAATTTTCCGCCCCCTAAGTATCAAATCAATTGTGCACCCCCTCAAAAAAAATATTAATTTTTCCGCCCCCTTAGTTTCAGATCAATTATGCGCCCCCTCAATAAAATACAAAAGTTCCGCCCCTAAGTTTCAGATCAATTTTGCACCCCCTCAATAAAATATTAATTTTCCACCCCCTAAGTTTCAGATTAATTATGCGCCCTCTCGATAAAATATGAATTTTCCGCCCCTAAGTTTCAAATCAATTTTGTGCCCCTCAAAAAATATAATTTTTCCGTCCTCCCTTAGTTTTAGATTAATTTTCGCCCCCTAAGTTTCAGATCAATTTTGCGCCCCTCAATATAATATAAATTTCCCGCCCTCTAAGTTTCAGATCAATTTTGCGCCCCTCTCAATAAAATATACATTTTTCCGTCCCCTTAGTTTCAGATTAATTTTCGCCCCCTAAGTTTCAGATCAATTTTGCGCCCCTCAATTAAATATACATTTTCCGCCCCTAAGTTTCAGATCAATTTTGCGCCCTCAATAAAATATAAATGTTCCGCCCTAAGTTTCAGATCAATTTTGCGCCCTCAATAAAATATACATTTTCCACCCCCTAAGTTTCTGATTAATTATGCGCCCTCTCGATAAAATATGAATTTTCCGCCCCTAAGTATCAAATCAATTGTGCACCCTCAAAAAAATATTAATTTTCCGTCCCCTTAGTTTCAGATCAATTTTGCGCCCCCTCAATAAAATACAAAAGTTCCGCCCTTAAGTTTCAGATCAATTTTGCACCCTCAATAAAATATTAATTTTCCACCCCTAAGTTTCAGATTAATTATGCCCTCTCGATAAAATATGAATTTTCCGCCCCCTAAGTTTCAAATCAATTTTGTGCCCCCTCAAAAAAATATAATTTTTTCCGTCCTCCCTTAGTTTTAGATTAATTTTCGCCCCCTAAGTTTCAGATCAATTTTGCGCTCCCTCAATAAAATATACATTTTCCGCCCCTAAGTTTCAGATCAATTTTGCGCCCTCAATATCATATAAATTTCCGCCCCTAAGTTTCAGATCAATTTTGCGCCCCTCAATAAAATATTAATTTTTCCGTCCCCCCTTAGTTTAAGATTAATTTTCGCCCCCTAAGTTTCAGATCAATTTTGCGCCCCCTCAATAAAATATAAATGTTCCGCCCCTAAGTTTCAGATCAATTTTATGACATCTCTAAAACCTCTAAAATGACAATTGCGATTTCGAAACCCTCCTCCGTATTACTCATATTCGTTCGGAACAAATGCGATCACCGCCATAATTCTTTTCAATTGATATAAAGTTCTTAAGGAAATTTCGCCTAGAAAGCTAGAAACATGATAAATGGGACCGCTGATAAAATGGTAATCATTGCAACTCGCAGATGCTTATTAAAATGCAATATATGCCTGTGCCGACTGCGTGCGGAGAGCAATATTAGGATTTTTAAAGACCCATGCGGTAAGCTACGCATGCTCGGTGCGTGCAGCATGCTCAGACTTTCTTGCGTACGCAGGCGGCATGGGGTAATCAGTTGATTGAGTGAAGCAAGCCGGGTGCAGGCGCACGGGGAAAATCTTCAGCGCTAAGCTACGCATGCTCGGTGCGTGCAGCATGCTCAGACTTTCTTGCGGATGCAGGCGGCATGGGGTAATCAGTTGATAGAGTGAAGCTAGCCGGATGCGTGCGGCATGAAAGATTAAGGCATGCGTACGACCCATGCCCCAGGCGCGTAATTTTTGTTTACACGCTAGCCTGGCCATTTCTGTGATAAATGCCATGGAAGCGACTGATATTAGCCTACATGCGAGGTGCATTATACACATGTACATCATGCATGGCAATCATCAGATGAAGACCTAGCTGGCCCTTGTAAATTAGACGGTCATCGCAGCCATCGGGCGATGGAATTCAAGAACTTAATTTAATTTAATTTAATTTAGGAACTAAACATTAATCTTGATCTAAGGAGACACGAACGAACGAACGACCAGCTATTATATCGAGCAACAAGTCCACCCCATAGAGCTATATAGCTCTTTGATCCACCCGCACACTAACTGCGTGCATGCCTATGTGTAGGCTTTCCCACCAGCGCACTTTTACGAGTATTACGGCTATAAAGGGAACAATGTCACATTTGGATGTTATTTGCTCTAAATTCTCTGATATGATCCAATAATCTAAGCGACTTTGCATAAAAGGATTTCGTTGTTTATACGTGTAGTGCTTTTTAACTTTATTGTTACTTCTCCATACATCACGTAATCTATAGCTATCCATGAACTCTTCTAATTAAATTCTACTAAATTTTGTTTGCTTCTTTGATACTTGTCCAAAATAATCTAGATTCGTGTCTCTAATAACATTGAAGTCACCCCCAAGTGCTACTGGATTTCCTTCTGTATTATTCCTAGTGAGTTGAGTTGCGATCGGAAAGATCGAGTGCGGTCGAGAAGTGCTCGGGATGTGATCGAGAAGCAGTCGAGAAGTGAGCGAGTTCGGTCGAGTGACTCAACTCAACTCAACCGCTTGACGATCGATACATGTCTGCCCTAAACAGTCACTCGACCGAACTCGCTAACTTCTCGACTGCTTCTCGATCACATCCCGAGCACTTCTCGACCGCACTCGATCTTTCCGATCGCAACTCAACTCAATAGGAATAATACAGAAGGAAATCCAGTAGCACTTGGGGGTGACTTCAATGTTATTAGAGACACGAATCTAGATTATTTTGGACAAGTATCAAAGAAGCAAACAACATTTAGTAAAACAATTAGAAGAGTTCATGGATAGCTATAGATTACGTGATGTAAGGAGAAGTAAAAATAAAGTTAAAAAACACTACACGTATAAACAACGAAATCCTTGTATGCAAAGTCGCTTAGATTATTGGATCATATCAGAGAATTTAGAGCAAACATCCAAATGTGACATTGTTCCCTTTATAGCCCCTGACCATTCAGCAGTTAATCTTGTAATCCATAATAGGTCATCGACAAAAAATAAAAATAAAAGATCTTATTCAAAGTTTAATAATAGTCTATGAAGTGACAATACGTTAAGAAGATGAGAGAAGAAATAAAGACTTTAAAAGAGAAAGTGTCTGTTGAAATTAAAGATAAGAGAGTACTATGGGATTTCATGAAAATGGAAATACGGAAGTTTACAATTAAACTATCAAGAAAAAGGGCGGAGGAAAGGAAAGAAAAAAAAAATCGGAAAATTGGGAAAAGAGGTTAAAGACTTAGAAGAGGATTTATTGTCGATTGGCAATGGACGTGACAAAGATATTTTTGAAAATTTGAAAACTAAGAAACAACAACTAAGTTTACCCCACGATTACATCAACGAAGGTTTGAAAGTACGATCAAGATGCTCATGGTATTGTAACGAAATCGTTATTAACATTACCTAGCCTTTAGAGGGCGTTAGTTATTGTAATTGTTTATTGTTATTGTAGATGTCGCTATGGTTACGTCGCGCACTGCGATGCGCGTACGTGGGGTTAATCTTGTGGGCAGTTGGTGTTGAGCTGCGGAAGAAGGAAGTTGTGCCTTAATTTGTTTGGAAGTTCAGATTATTAAAGTTCTTGGAAACATTACTTGATCTGTAAGTGCATATTATTTCCTGTGTTGGTAACTTAATTTAGTTAAGTGATTGTAAGCTGATCTGAGAGTGTCTGTTGCACAATATATTTTTGTGAGAACGTCGAGTACAGAGAAAGAGCGGGTTCTGACTGAAGAAGTGACGCTACCCAGAGAGTGAGAGACCCGTTTTCGTTACATTGGTGGCTAGCGGTGGGATTAAAACAGACACGAGACACGGTACTCGATCAGCATACGGCAGAGCTGATTATCAAAAATAAGGTTAATCGAGCATTAGCTCGACACGGCAACTCCTCACCGGCTTCAACACAGTGGTCTATAGCACCTCACCGCTTCAACACAGCGCTCTATAGCACCTCACCGCTACAACACGGCGGTCTATAGCACCTCACCGCTTCAACACAGCGTTCTATAGCACCTCACCGCTACAACACGGCAGTCTATAGCACCTCACTGCTTCAACACAGTGGTCTATAGCGCCTCACCGCTTCAACACAGCGTTCTATAGCACCTCACCGCTACAACACGGCAGTCTATAGCACCTCACTGCTTCAACACAGCGCTCTATAGCACCTCACCGCTACAACACGGTGGTCTATAGCGCCTCACCGCTTCAACACAGCGCTCTATAGCACCTCACTGCTTCAACACGGTGGTCTATAGCACCTCACTGCTTCAACACAGCGCTCTATAGCACCTCACTGCTTCAACACAGCGCTCTATAGCACCTCACTGCTACGACATAGGGCTGATAGCGCCTCATCGCTTCAACACATCACTCTGTGGCGCCTCCACACAACAACGACGCAGAAAGCATCAGTGTTTGGAAGAAACATTGTGGTATGGCTTCTCAGAGACTGACTATAGAGGACGAGGTAGAAGTCCTTGCAGCAGAAGTGCAGCGAGGCGACGAAGATCTACGTCGGTCCAAGACAGAGATTCAGTCATTATTAGAACAGAATCAGCTTCTCAGACTGCAGGTAAGAAGGCTGCATATCGATCAGTCTCCTGTAAGTTTCCTAACCAGTCCCAGAGTGGAACACCACCCACTGCTGGTAGACGGGAACATGAGTCAACGGAGACTCATGCGACCACAATGAATGATAACTTGCTGGTCAATCCCAAGGGACCTGAATCACCAATGCATGGATGCCTAGAGGATCAAACGCAAGTGAAGGTGGCACACGAGCAGACTGCAGCTGCTGAGGCGAAGGAACTTCATGCTGCACAGTGGTCTCCAAGTAAAACATCAACAGCCGTTCGTCGGGCAGATGGGCTACGAACAGGCTTCTTACATAGGCAAGATTTGGATGCTTCAGATGTTCTTGCATCAATTCCTCACTACCAGCGACACAGGAGCGAAGTTCCAGGGGTACGGTCACCTGTTACACTGTCTAAGCCAAATGTATCGCCCGACAAATTCGATGGGAGGACACCTTGGAGGGATTACCTCAGCCATTTTGAAGCCTGCAAGGTCGCCAATAACTGGGGTGATGACCAGGCAAAGGTTTTCCTAGCAGCAAGTCTGAGGGGATCAGCACTGAAGATCTTGGGCAGCAAGGCAGCTGACACTTCTCGGATCGCATACCAAGACCTGGTAGTTCTTCTAGAGAAGAGATTTGGCCCAGGCCAGTTGGCAGAGAACTTCCTCCTTGAACTGCGTTACAGACGCCAAGGGCCCAGAGAGACCCTCCAGGAACTGGGTCAGGCCATACGGGAGTTATCCATGTTGGCATACCCGGAACTTACTGAAGAAGCCCAGGATCGGTTGGCAAGGACACACTTTGCAGAGGCGATTGAGGACCAATCCATCAGGGAAGGGGTCTTTCGATCTAAGCCAACAACTATGGATGAAGCCATCCAGGCGGCCTTGGCAACTGATAATTTTTTCAGACTCGAGGAACAACGGTCTGGCAGGAGGCAGAAGCAGGCAAGGGCCGTTGACACTGATTCAGCAGCTACGATCAATGAAATCTGGAGAGAGCTGAAGAGAATAGATGAGAGAATCGCCAAACAGGAACGACCCATCAAGTCAGAAGAATTCAGACGGGAGAGACCCAACTCGTACAGGCGGAGAACACCAACAGCCACAGATGAATGCTACGAGTGTCATGAGAAGGGGCATTTTAGGCGTAACTGCCCTCACGCAAGAGAATACAGGAGGCCTTCGGGAAACGAGGCTCAGCCAACCCAGAGGCCCGAGGGAGGCTGGACGGACACCAGGGCATGTAACTGACACACCTCCATCTCCTCGAGAATATCCTTCAAGGAATTACATATCTGATAAAGCACGACGTGGTCTTTTTGTTGAAGTGGAGATAAGGGGAATCAAAGCAAGGTTGTTGGTAGATTCAGGTGCCACCGATACCATTTTATCTTCATCCGTGTACTATCGGATACATTCAACTAATAGGCCAGACTTGACAGAAGTGGGAGTTCGCAATGCAGATGGCAGTAGCATGGAAACGCTAGGTAGTGCATGGTTGGAGCTTGGTGTAGGAACATGCATCTTTCCACTAGAAGTAGTCTTCGGCAATACCGACCAGGTAGACGGGCTACTTGGGCTGGACTTCATGGAACCAAATGGGTGTATTATCGATCTGAAGACAAAGGAACTGCGGCTCAAGGGAGAGAGAATCAAATGTACGGATGCACGAGGAGTTTCATTTAGCTCCAGAGTATTGATAGGGGCAACTACAAGGGTGCCACCAGGTCATGAGGTTATTGTTCCAGGCTACACGACAGGGCTGCAAGATGGGACAGGTCTAGGTCTCATTGAACCTGCGGAGAGTAGCGAGCTCCTGAACAAAGGCATCATCGTTGCACGGGTAGTTGTAGAAAGGACGGAAACAACCCTCCCTGTTCGAGTCTTCAACCCAGGAAAGAAGGCATGCGTAATTCGCAGAGGTACACTTGCCGGCCATCTAACACCCATCAGCGGGGAGGACATTGAAGAAATTCCAGGCCAACCTTTACCAACAACCGATAATCATACAGTCCCAGACCATCTCGTAGATCTCTTTGAAAGAAGCAAGAGAGGGATAGACAAGGTCTTCCATGACAGAATTGCCAAGCTACTGTGCGAGAACCAAGACATTTTCGCAATTTCGGACTCAGACATTGGAAAGACTGGCCTTGTCAAACATCACATCAACACAGGGGATAGTCTTCCAATCAGACAAAGGCCCCGTAGGTTTCCACCCAAGGAGCAGGAAGAGATTGATCGTCAAATCCAAGACATGCTTGAACATGACAGAATAGAGCCCTCAGACAGCCCTTGGTCATCCAATGTTGTTCTCGTAAAGAAAAAAAACGGGTCAAAAAGGTTTTGCGTGGATTATCGTCGTCTGAATCACTTGACAATCAAGGACAGCTACCCAATACCTCGCATTGATGATTCGCTGGACGCACTTGGAGGTGCAAAATGGTTTTCTACTTTGGACCTGGCCTCAGGATATTGGCAGGTCGAGCTAGATGAAGAAGCCAAAAAGAAATCAGCTTTCGTTGTTCGAGGAGGGCTATACAGCTGGAAAGTGATGCCCTTCGGGCTATGCAACGCCCCATCCACCTTTGAGAGGCTGATGGAGCAGGTCCTGTCCGGACTGCATTGGGAAGTACTCTTGGTTTACTTGGACGATGTCATTGTATTCGCCAAAACAATCGACGAAGAACTGACTAGACTGGGGATGGTCTTCCAGCTCAAAGCAAAGAAATGTCACCTATTTCGGGAGAGTGTCTTGTATCTGGGACATGTAGTGTCCAGGGAAGGAGTGTCCACAGACCCAGAAAAGATAAGAGCTGTCAAGGAGTGGCCAACCCCTACTAGTGTAAAGGACGTCCAGAGTTTCTTAGGACTGGCCTCGTACTATAGGAGGTTTATTGAAGGATTTGCCAATATCGCCCGGCCACTACATCGGCTAACCGAGAAAGCCCACACCTTCGTATGGACTGAGGAATGTGAAGATGCCTTCCAGGAACTCAAGAAGCGGCTGTACCAATCGCCTATCTTAGCATACCCAGACCCAGAACAGGATTATATCCTGGATACGGATGCTAGTAATGAGGGGATAGGGGCTGTCCTATCTCAAGTGGTAGATGGAAAGGAACGAGTCATATCATATGCTAGCAGAGCTCTGAACAAAGCAGAGAAGAACTATTGCGTTACCAGAAAGGAGTTGCTCGCCGTCGTAGAATTTTTGAAGAAATTCCGACAGTACTTGTATGGGCAGAAGACTACGGTCAGGACGGACCACGGAGCATTGCGATGGCTTCTGAATTTCAAAGATCCGCAAGGGCAGATGGCCCGCTGGCTTCAAGTGATAGCTGAGTATGATATCGAAATCATACACCGAGCTGGTCGCTCGCATGCCAATGCAGATAGTTTGTCAAGACGGCCTTGTCCCCAGTGTAAACGGGATGTTGAGGAGTCTGCAGGCTTCGAAGTCCAAGCAGGACCTGGAAATGGCCGTGCAGAGGTAAATGCGGTTACCCTAGCACCAAGTATCACCAATGCACACCTGAACCAAGAACAAACTGAAGATTCATCAATCAAGTGGATCTTGAACGGCAAACAACAATCAAAAGACAGGCCTGAATGGTCTTCAATGGCATCAAAGTCTAGTGTCGAAAAGTCTTACTGGAGAATGTGGGATCAACTAGCTGTCAAGCAAGGAGTTCTTCACCGAAAGTGGGAATGTGATCAAGGTCAGAAGATCACTTGGCATGTTGTCCTCCCAACCAAACTTCGGTCAGAAGTCGTGAAAGAGTTGCATGGTGGGAAGTCCAGCGGACATCTAGGGATGAACAAAACCATAGCCAAAGTTCGCATGAGATTCTACTGGTACGGAATGGATGCAGACATACGGTCCGTAGTTCGACAATGCAACGTCTGTGCCTCCAAGAAGTCACCAGCTAAGAAACGGAGGGCCCCCTTGCAACAAGATACGGTAGGAATGCCGATGGAGCGTGTCGCCATGGACGTAGTTGGACCGCTACCCGAGACGGAGAGAGGGAACAAGTACATTCTGGTTGTAGGGGACTATTTTAGCAAGTGGATGGAGGCCTACCCAATACCAGATCAAACCGCTGTAACGGTTGCAGACAAGTTTGTAAACGAGTTTGTTTGTAGGTTTGGTGTTCCTGAAGTATTGCATTCGGATCAGGGCCGGAATTTCGAGTCTCGCGTCTTTAAGGAAATGTGCGGCATCCTTGGCATTCACAAGACACGCACCACCCCATACAACCCAAAGTCCGATGGACTCATTGAACGGTTTAATGGCACTCTGCTCAACATGATCTCAATGATGATTGAACCCCATAAGCGACAACGAGATTGGGACGAGAAGTTGGCGATCGCAGTGTTTGCCTACCGTAGTGCTCCCCAAGACTCCACAAGGGAGACACCTAATATGCTGATGTTAGGGCGGGAAGTGCATTTGCCAATAGACCTGACCACAGAGGCTCTAGAGGACCCCGAGGAGCATGATATTGAGACAGACTACGCATACACCTTGAGGCAACGCATGCGGGAAGCTCACGAAAGGGCCCGTAAGAACTGCACTGAGAGTGCTAGGCGGCAGAAAAGGATTATGACTCCAAGGCAGGGGTAGTCCTTTGGCAGTGGGCGACTTTGTGTGGCTCTACAACAAGGCAAAGACCAAAGGCTTGTCCCCGAAGCTCCAGAGGAGGTGGGAGGGCCTTACTTGTTAATTCGGCAATTGTCAGATGTTACTTGCCGAATACAGGCGAAGAGAAATGGAAAGATGAAGGTGGTCCATGTTGACAGGTTGAAGCCGTACAAGGGGGAACCTCTTCAATCCTGGTTAGAAGCAAGTGAAAGCAGGGACGCTCACGGAAATGAGCAGGAGGCTCCTAGCCAACTGACACAGCATATGGACATCGAGGACTTGAACAGGGAAGATTCCCAGCCTGTCACACCCCCTGTTCCGGCACCACGAAAAGTTCCGGTCCCACCCCCTAGAAGAAATCCGTCAAGGAAAAGAAACGAGCCTATCCGCTACAGTTATTAATTAGATAGTTAACCCATTGCAACTATATTATCTGTGATGAATGATAATCCAGATGATCTCGATTTTGTGTTAACCTGATGTCCTCTGTGTCGATTCTCTTACAGTAAGCCAGTATGCGACATTCCAGGGGGAACGTGAAGTGCTATTCTTGCGGTCATTACTTCTCCCACAAGAGAAGTTTGGAGAGACACATTCAAGAGAGACATCGAAGAAGGGAGGAACACAAATGCAGAGGGTGCGACAAGTCTTTTTTTAGGAAGGACAACCTGACGAGGCACGTACAGAGTCGACACGAGGAAGACAACAGAAGACAAGCGGCAAGACGCGCCTGTGGTAACCCCTGTAGCAGCAGGTGAGCTGAGTATTCATGCTTCGAAGGAAACACTCTCTTCAGAGAACGGGAATGCATCGAGGCCGACCGGTAAAGATCTCAGCATGCTGTTAAAGGAGAGGGAAAGTGAGACCTCGTCGGTATCAGAATCAGAAGCTGAGGTGGAGGACTGCCCAACCCCAACGTTTCGGAAGATCCAGATGGGAAGGCCAATGCAGGGGTTGGATCTGCGACGCACTCTTCCGGGCACCCTCTGCAGGTAGAAGAGAGGTCTTCCTCAACACAGTTCTCGGGGGCAAGAAGCTCTTTCAGGAGGAAAAGGTACGAGAGTACAGCGTGGTTTTCCTGCATGGGTGTGAGAAGGAAAGTTCGCCGGCGCCTACAAAGTTGCATCACCTCGCATCGGATCAGTCGCTAGGTTCTCCGATGTCCGTACAGGAGCTGGAAAGGGCCCTGGTCGGCCGGGTTAACAGCATTACTGAAGTCACCACAAGACGATCTTTTTGTGACGGGATTCTGGTAGTGGAGGAAGAGATCAGGACCAATTACAGTATTAACTTGAAGGCTGGAGCAATCTTACCAGAAGTTTAACTCATACATGTATATCAATTCAGCTATCATTAATATTGCAATTACTTGGAAACCTGTTTTCTTGTATGTATTTTATGCTGCAATTGAAGTTCATGGCGGAACTCATTTATATTCCTCTTATAGTGATTAAATTTTCCTTACATGTAACTATTGATGTTGTTGTTGTTTTTAGTTTTCACGGCGCTATCATTGAAAATATGAATATTTACGCCAGAATGAATTCCTATGATCTATTCCACCAAAGATGATAATGCGTGTGTATATATTACTTGTACATAACTCTTACCTCATGTTTAACTGCAGGCTTATTCGAGGATAGTGGTACTGCGTACATACTGATAGTACAGGTTGAAATAGTTGAAATTTGGAAAGGACTTGATCTTTTCCCACTCTTGTTCTTGTACAATTATATGTAATTATTGCTATACGTGAAAGTATTCCAGCGGATTTTTCGGCCTTTAATTGCAAAAATGTATTTATAGATGTTGTTCGCAGGACAGAATGATTAATTGAAATAAATGTATAAAAGTTTTATCTATGTAATTTTGCCTCATTCTTGCCAAAAGCATGTATTAAGACGATTTTGTGTTTTTGGTCAGAGGACTGCCCAGACTTGGGGCGGGGTAGTGTAACGAAATCGTTATTTACATTACCTAGCCTTTAGAGGGCGTTAGTTATTGTAATTGTTTATTGTTATTGTAGATGTCGCTATGGTTACGTCGCGCACTGCGATGCGCGTACGTGGGGTTAATCTTGTGGGCAGTTGGTGTTGAGCTGCGGAAGAAGGAAGTTGTGCCTTAATTTGTTTGGAAGTTCAGATTATTAAAGTTCTTGGAAACATTACTTGATCTGTAAGTGCATATTATTTCCTGTGTTGGTAACTTAATTTAGTTAAGTGATTGTAAGCTGATCTGAGAGTGTCTGTTGCACAATATATTTTTGTGAGAACGTCGAGTACAGAGAAAGAGCGGGTTCTGACTGAAGAAGTGACGCTACCCAGAGAGTGAGAGACCCGTTTTCGTTACAGTATGAATGTGGAGAAAAGAATACAGCATTCTTCAAACAGTTAATGGAATCAAATAGAAAAAAAAAGGTATAATAAAGAAATAAAATGGAAATGGAAATACCACTTCTAACGAAAAAGAAATTATTGAAGGAATAAAATCATTTTATGGGCAGCTATATAGCAAAATAAATTCTATACAAGATGACACTTTGGACTTCTTTCCTAATAACCTGCCAAAATTGAATAATATATCACGAGATTCATGTGAGGAAACGATCGTAGAAAGGGAATGCATAGAAATACTAAAATATATGAAACTCAACAAATCTCCAGGAAATGATGGTTTAAGTGCAGAATTTTATCAGAAATTTGGGCCAGTAATTAGAGATCTAGTTCTTGCATCTTTTCATGAAGCTCTTCAACAAGGGGAATTATCAGGCTCTCAAAGGCAAGCACTTATTATCTTGATACATAAAGATGGCAAAGATCCGGAGCTTATTAATAATTACAGACCGATTTCGTTGCTAAACGTAGATTATAAAATCCTATCTAAGATACTTTCAAAGAGAATGCAAGAAGTTTTACCTGAAATTGTTGGTTTTGATCAGTTGGGATATGTTAAGGATATGAACATTGGAGAAGCACTACAAATAATAGACGACATGATCTTTCATACTTCTTTTTACAGAGAACACGATTTTTTGGTGGCCATTGATTTTGAAAAAGCATTTGATTCTGTTTCACACTTATTTTTATATAAGGTTTTACAATCATTTAATTTTTGACCAAGGTTTTGTAAATAGGTTAATATTTTTTATACTAAAGCAGAAAGTTGTGTTATAAATGGATATACATCAACACGTTATTTCAAGGTTGAAAGAGGAGTAAGGCAGGGAGATCCTCTCTCCATATCTATTTGTTCTGTGTATTAAAATTTTAGCTCATATGATAAGAAATAATCATCAGATAAAAGGAATCAGTTTTGGAAATACAGAAATAAAGCAAGTTCTGTACGCAGACGATATAACGCTTTTCCTTAAAGATTCGAATTCATTTAAGGAAATTAAACATATTTTTGAATGTTTTTATAAAATATCAGGCTCAAAGTTAAACAAGGACAAGACATTCATTTTGCCCTTAGGTCCACAATTATCCACTCTTACATTTCCATTTGGGAAGCAAGTAGACATTGTTAAAATACTACTATTTTTTTTTAAATACACGACGATATCAAAGAACAAATGAATTATAAAGAAATATTGAGCAAGATTAAAAAAAAACGTTTTACGTGGTGGAAGCAGCGTGATTTAACATTAATGTGGAAAATTCAATTAATGAAAGATATGGCTATTCTAAAATTATATATTTATCATCATTGATGCTGGTTCCAGAATGAGTGTATAGCGAAATTGAAGAAATATGCATTGATTTTTTTGTGGAGAAGCAAAGGCAAAATTAAAAAGAGCATCATGTTTTTAGAATATCCGCAGGGTGGGCTCAAACTGATGAATTTCCGACTGTTTGTAAAGGCACAGAGAATAATGTGGATAAAAGGCTTGTAACAGGAACTCAAGCTATCAAATGGAAACATCACTTTAAATATTTAATGAGACCAGTGGGCGGGAATTTAATATTTTATTGCAACTATTGGAGAGATAAAGTGAAACTCATGTTACCTTCTTTTTATCAGAATCTTCTGAAAGCATGGATAGATATGAAAGAATATGTTAAAACAAAAGAGAGATACAAAGGGAATGAAAAATTGTATAATAACAATTTTATTCAACTAGAAGGTCAAACTTTATTTGAGGAAAATTTGTTTAAACAAAAATATATATCGACTTCGTCACATATGCGATGAACAAGGGTTATTAAAAAAAGATGCATATTTTATTGCCATTGGTTTAAGTAAGGAAGAAATTGGAAAAGTTAACAAAATCTATTCAATAATCCCTCACGAATGGAAACAGAATGTTCAGCCTGCAAGAAAGTCCGTCCACTGTGGCCTTAGTTTAGAATTAATATTTGCAAAGAAGGTTTTTAAATTTGAAGAAATAACTGCAGAGATGGTGTACAAAAGTCAAATCATGAAGAATGCAGAAATCAGCTCAGCATTTCATAACTTAATGGAACTTTATAATATTACAACTAAAGAAGTGGAAAAGATTTTGTTCAACCAAGGTTGTGCACATTAAACAGTAAACTGAGAGAATTTCAGTTTAAACTTTTGCATAGAATAGTTTATACAAACCATCAATTGCATAGATTTAAATTTCGTACAAACGGTTTGTGTTCGTATTGCAATATTTTGGAGGAAACCTATCAACATGTATTTTTTTAATGTAATATAATAAAAAGCTTCTGGGAAAAATGTGCTGATAAACTCAATTTACCAAATCTAAAGAAACTGTCGTGGAAAGAAATTCATATTGGAATAATAAATGGGAGTAATATGAAATCGGAGCAATTACTAAACCACATTCTGATTTTGATTAAATTGAAGATTTCTAATAGTAGAGAGAAAGGGAAGCCTCCAAATGTAAATTAAGTAAAAGACAAAATTCTCGAAAATAGGAAAGAGGAAAAAAAACTTGCAATGGAAAGGGATACTCTTTCAATTCACTTCAAAGAAATGGGAGACCTTGGAAAGTTTTGTGTAATATAAATTAACTTTAAAAAAGCAACTTCCCAACCCTCTATCCCAGCAGTATTTCTTTGCTTTATGTTTATATTTGTTTGTTTGTTTGTTTGTTCTTGACTAGGTGTGTTTTTTGGGGGAAGGGGTTGTTTTTGGTTGTTTTGGATTGTTTTTTATCTTTATCTCTCTCTTTTGGGGAGTTTGTCTCTTTTCAGAGGTGACAGACTGTAATATTTCATGTACAAGCATTTATTTATTTTTGTTTAATTCAACAGATATTATTTTTTTCCTTCAAAGAAGCACAAAATGAACATGAAATGACTAAGTAGTTTATCATTACTATTATTACTATTATTGTTTGAAACGAATAAGGAAATGTATGAAAGAGTTGTTTTGTTTAACAATTGATGTTAAGAATAATACTTTTGAATTGTATTTTGATTATTCTGAGCTGCATTTTGATTGTTCTGAGTATGATGTAAATTTCATGATTTCGATTATATTTATCGCCTCTGGTATTGAGAAAATAAAACACCATATAAATATTTAAAAAAACAAGGACACAATTACGTGCTGATTTAATCACATTTTCTTCGTACCGGTATATTGGTACTAATTAAGTTTATCGCTTCTAGAATTGGTAGTAACATGTGACTGCGACACGTGCAGCTCTTGACAGTCCGTTTGAAACGGCAAATAAAATTAATGTTTTATAAAGTATCATGTGCAATACAGTACTTTGGCAAATGGCACTGGGTCTGCAGGGGGAAGTTTAAAGAAATGTGGAATGCATTGACTTCGAAATAAGCCTTTTATCCTTCTTGAGTGTCTGAGATGAACTGAACGCTGATCAAAAATGAGTACTGTACCATCAGCTGACGATAATATTTTTTGCAACCACTCAATTCACGAGTCATCTTGGATCCCTGTTCGAACAGGTCGATCTGCTCGGGTCGAGATTGTGTAGAGATCGTGTGTACGTCTATTTGGTCTAGTAGGGATCGCGTTGGGATTGTATGTAGATCGGAATGATCGAGAAGAGATCGAAGTTGTGGTCGACTATACGTCGTGCAGGAGTCGTGAATGGTCGAATGTGGGTCGTCAATGGTCGAATAGCGATCGGGAAGAGCTTGTGTTTAGGCATGTGGTCGGGATTGGTCGGGGAAAAATGGGTGATCGGGCTTGATTGGGCTTGGTCGGGTTGGTTTGATCGGCAGTGGGAACCCACCATAAGAACAGGGAAAACGCCCATTGCACATCCCGACTATGTTACAGTGGAAAACTCTCCGTCCATCGAATAGGACGTAAAATGAAGGCACCTTGTAGTGGAGAATGTCCACCTATGCACGTACAAAACAACACTACTCTATTCTTAAATAAGAGTAGGAAAAAAGCCCCTTGCACATCCCGATCAGTTGTATTAGGAAGAGGTGACCAGAATGTTACAATGATTCGGTTAGCTTTTCCTCTCCAAGGCACTGGTGACACCTTACACTCAATACATAATAATGATTACATTAATATTTAGGATAATAACTATAATAAGGATCTTGAATATTAATTTCATTTTGAGACAGGTACAGTCATTAAACTTTGAAACAATTAAAGTCAATAACAATGATAATGCTGATAATTATGTTATTAGAAAAGACACAAATAACTGTAAGTAAGTTGATGTAAACGGAATTATATTTGTTACTAATTTAAGGTTTTTCGAATAATACCAATGCAACTTAGATAATTATAAACGAGTTACTATCATTTGTTCGATGGAAAAGTGTATGTTGCTGTGTGAGTATGTGTGTATTATATCAGTGAACGTAAGACTAATTTTCTTGAGATGGAAATTAAACTTTGACCAAAAAAAAAGGAAAAATCGAACGAAGTAAGAACTCGTAATCATCAATTCTAAGTTACTTTCAAGATTGTAGACGGTATACATATAGGTTATCATGGCTTTAATTTAACTTCTTATGGCGTCTCGTGATATGTTTCGTTAAGTGTATGTTTGCTTTGAAAATATGCCATTATTTAAAAATATGGATCAAGCAGTTTATATGATAAATATCATTTTAGTCTTTATGGCATCGCATGATGGTATGCATTGTGTGTATAAATAATGTTTGCAAACATATTAATAATATTATTATATGAAATTTTAAAGAGTTACCAAAAACGCTTTCAAATATATTTATACACGGCTGGTAAGCAATTCCATTTGTGTTTTGATTTTGCTGGTCAAGGTGGCGCAACAATAAGCTTGTTTACATTGTTGTCAAGGATTTGGCGCCTTTAGACAAGGTGCGCTTTTGTGGCGCGTTTCCGAATGCGCTCCCTTTTGCACACGAAACGCATAACACGCGATTGTGAGAGCGCGTACGTACGCGCACGTAGAAATTGTGTCATTCTCTCGTGGCTTTTGGTAGAGGCAAGACCTGTTGATTTGGACAATCAAAAATATCAGTGGATTCTGGAATTAATTGACGTTGACTTTGTTTTGCATCGGCAGTGGAAATCCCGTTATTTTCCTTGAATACCGTGTCTGAATTTTGGTATTATATTCGCTTAGTATATTGTCAAATTTGTTACTAACTCCTCGTCACGGCATCGGCACTGCAGTGGAGAGGTGATTACATTTTGGAGCTGCAGTGATTTCGTTTGTAGTATTGTACGGTAGACTTGGACCAAGAGCTGGTTAGTGCTGTAAATTGGAATCAGCGACCGGCATTCCGAAAGTAAAAAAAGAAAGACGGGTACCCTGTCAAGGCGAAGGAGTCGGTACGAAATGAGCGACCCCGTAGGCGAGGGAGGCCTAGAGTAGACCTACAATGTAGATTCTATATCGGCTTGTTCTGCAGGCCCAGAAACATCACAACCTCAGGCTCAGGCAGCGGGCTCGGATCTTGCGGACTAACAAATATGACCAAGGCCAAGTCCAAGCCCTTAGGACCGGAATCTCAACATGTATCCGGTGAGTCGTGAAACGGTATTGATATAGCTAGTTCTGTAATTAACGTCGCTTCTAAGTTATAGTCATGTGGAGCTTATATAGGGGCTCCCTGGCCTATGCAGTCAGTGCGCTGCTGCACCGCCTGTAGCCTACTGTACATAGGCTTTTTCGTAGTCGTAATAAATAAAGCCCAGTGCAGTGGTCAATATGCATACAAATTACAATTAAATGAGCACACGAGCTTGAAAACAAAGACATGTTTCCACCTATACAAAATGGTATCTTGTTATCAGTTTGCTTGAATGATATGTCAAATTTGAAGAGGAAAAAGTGCTCTTTCATTTAAGGCCTAGAAGGGTCTATCTGAATTAAAGATAAAGTGGACTCAATTAATCATTACCTATGAGTATGAATACTCAAAGACAATAAGGAGAAATTGTTACGATGGTTCTAATGCTACTTTGCTAGACCTAGATCTACTCTTGACCTCAGTTTAAAGCCTAGACGGCTGGAGAGCAACTAATTGTTGTGGAAAGTGAGTGAATTTCTTATTAAATCTCACGTGTATGTTAATGCAACTTTCTCAGTTGCTTTAAATAGTATTTTACATGAAAATCACTTGATCGGAATTGAATTGTAGGCCTACTTGTAGTCCTATGGTGAGTATGATTTCTTGCCCCTAGTGCAAGATACTCCGAAAAGTTTATCTTAATTTTTGCAGCCACGGCCGTATGGATCGTAGGGGACTCAAAAGTGTATTGGACGGCTCTGGGTGTCCAGCAGACGGGCACGGAGATCTCAGCTGTGGGGCGGTGATTACCTGGCACGGCAGAAGAGGCCTCCATCTAGGCGAGACAATATGGCTTTCATTTCGTCCCTTTTCCTTGGGTTGGACACCGCCACATATTTCACGTGGGGACGAACAGTATCGAGGCAAAGAGTATGAGGAATTTTTCAAGAGAGCTGAAATGTATCTTGAATTCGTGAGCGGCCACGTGGGTGCAACATCACATGGCCAGATATCTTACATCGGCTGTGCTGTAAGGAGTTTACAGGTCAAAAGCAGGGCCTCGCCGACCGCAAGCGGCGGTCATTAAACAGGCATATGCAAGGTCCCTAGCTAGGAGGTTGAATAAGAGCACCCGGAGATACCTCTTGCGAGCTTTTTTCGTCCGTAAGTGTACATGCATCTTTCAGAAAATATGACCATAGACTTACGACGCAACGATTGTGTGTATATTATGAGTGCTGTAGCTTTAAGCCAGTTGGATGCTTTAGAAGTTTAGTAAGGAGCTACATTGTGTTTAGTGTAATTCTTTTTTAACTGATCGTTTAATGGAATACTTTTAATGTATTCAAGTTAAATTGTTTCTGGCAAAGGAATACTACTATTCATACATGGGTTGTTCAGCGTGACAGGGTAAAACTGTGTTTAAAACAGTTCATACCCCCTTTCATATTTGATTTTGGCTGGTTAGATGGAGCCTCAGGGTAATGACATACAGATACTCTGGTATTTTATATATTGATAGGAGGGATTACATTATCTGTGAAGCAGGTATAAGCCCTAGCATTGGTAGCTTTGTCACTTAGGAATGGTTGGAAGGTTCCTTTATTTGAACTTGAAAATTGTTGAGATTTAAAGTTCGGCATTAGATTCGTTAAAGTTTGGGTAACTTTAGTACTTAGGTTGTTTTATGAGTGCTGTAGCTGTAAGCCAGTTTGATGCTTTGGAAGTTTAGTAAGGAACTACATTGTGTGTGTTGTTTAGGGTAATTATTTTTGAAATGATCTTTTAATGGAAAACTCTTAGTGTATTCAGGTTAAATTGTTTCTGGCAAAAGGAATACTACTTTTCATACATAGGCTGTTCAGGGTGCCAGGGTAAAACTGTTTGGAACAGTTCATACCCCCTTTTCATATTTGATTTTGGCTGCTTGGATGGAGCCTCAGGGTAATGGCATACATAGACTCCGGTATTTTATATATTGATAGGAGGGAATACATTATGTGTGAAGCAGGTATAAGCTCTAGCATTGATAGCTTTGTCACTTATGAATGGCTGGAATATTCCTTTATTAGAACTTGAAAATTGTTGAAATTTAAAGTTTGACATGAGATGTCTGAATTTTGGTTAGTAATACAGCACGGCATGATATCGCGGTTCGATACGCATGATGTATAATTGTGGGTTTTAGAGGCTGCTTTTGAAAAAAAGTAGGGGAGCCCATGAAATTTTGTTTAATCTTGGGCCAGCAATTATTCGCAGTAATTACGTGCGTAATCACATGGTGCACCCGCAAGCCTACTGTATACGTGCGTGTGTTGTGTGATGGATATTGTAATGTTTTATACTGAGACTTCTGGTATGTAACTGGGATTTGCTGGAATTACTGTTGGATTTAGCCGGAATGAAGTATTTAATGTTTATTCCAAGAATATGGGACCGGAATTGCATGGAATAAATACTTGGGCGATTATTTAGGAACAGTAGGATTGATCTCTTTACCTTTGTCTTTCGGTTAACCTCACGGAGAGGCCGGAAGGGGCACATTGGTGGCGGAGAGGATTAACCAAAAGTTCTAAGATTTCTTTGTATAATGCAATGGCGATTTTTTTTTTGTATCTTAGGAGGTTGCTAAGATTTGAAAAGAATGTCTGTGGGGCAAGGTTAAGACGAAATGACAAATGTTTCATAATTCTTACTCAGAATATGTGGAATCATATTTCTTTGAAGAATGTCCGTTGGGCAAGGTCATGACGAAATGAAAAGTGTTTCATAATTCTCATTCAGAATATGTGTGAATCATATTTCTTTGAAGTACAAAGTTTGTAAATAAGTAAACTTTTTTGTTTCTGGTTCTCCACTTTTTGTGGAGCTATTGATTAGTTATTGATAGAAATATAAATTTATGGTGGTTATTGGTGGCGGTTATAAAGTAAGGTTTATAACATAGAGTAATGCGAGTTAAGGGAGTATGTCTGAATTTTGGATAGGTAATGCAGCATGGCATGATATCGCGGTTCGATATGCATGACGTATAATGGATGGTTTTTAATACCGGAGCCCGGTTGTGAACACTATTGCTGAAATCGTTGACGGAGAGTTGGGAATGGGTGGTGTACCCGGGTTACATAAAATTCCTGATGGCTACACGCTTGGATATCAGGTTATATATGGGGTGCAAATTTCCTCATTTTCTAGCATTGATTCAGGCACTATTTGCTAAGATTTGAAAAGAATATCCGTGGGGCAAGGTCATAACGAAATGACAAGTGTTTCATAATTCTTATTCAGAATATGTGTGAATCATATTTCTTTAAAGTACAAAGTTCGTAAATATGTAATTTTTTTTTTGTTTCTGGTTCCCCACTGTTTGTGGAACTATTGATTAGTTATTGATAAAAATTTATGGTGGTTATTGGTGGCGGTTATAAAGGAAGGTAAATAACATTATGGAGTAATGCGAGTTAAGGGAGTATGTCTGAATTTGATAGGTAATACAGCATGGCATGATATGCGGTTCGATATGCATGACGTATAATTGTTGGTTTTTAATACTTGAGGCCGGTTGGGAACACTTTTGCTGGAATCGTTGACAAGAGTTGGGAATAGGTGGTGCACCCGGGTTGCATTAAATTTTCCCCGTGTGATCGGGCGGCATTCCTGATGGCTAAACGCTTGGATATCAGGTTATGTACAGTGTATGGGGTGCAGATTTCCTCATTTCCAAGCATTGATTCCAGCACTAGTTCTGTAACCGGGTTGGATACTCAAATTAGTGTGTAATGCACTTTTGCTGGAATCGTTGATGAGAGTTGGGAATGGGTGGTGCACCTGGGTTACAATTAAATTTTCTCCGTGTGATCAGGCGGCATTCCTGATGGCTAAACGCTTGGATATCAGGTTAGGTATGGGGTGCAAATTTCCTCATTTTCCAGCATTGATTGCAGCACTAATTGCTAAGATTTGAAAAGAATGTCCGTTGGGCAAGGTCATAACGAAATGACAAGTGTGTCATAATTTGTATTCAGAATATGTGTGAATCATATTTCTTTGAAGTACAAAATTTGTAGATGTACATGTTGGTTTCTTGTTCCCCATTTTTAGGGGAGCTATTGATTAGTTATCGATAGAAATATATATTTATGGGTGGTTATTGGCGGTTATAAAGTAAGGTTTATAACATTATGGAGTAATGCAAGTTTAGGGAGTATGTCTCAATTTTAGTTAGGTAATACAGCATGGCATGATATCGCGGTTCGATACGCATGATGTATATTTGTTGGTTTTAGAGGCTGTTTTTGAAAAAAGCAGGGGAGCCCATGAACGTGAAATTTTGTTTCATTTTTGGTCAGCAATTATTCACAGTAATTGTGTGCGTGTGTTGCGTAATGGATATTGCACTGTTTTATACTGAGGTTTCTGGTATGTACCTGGGAATTGGCTGGAATTACTGTGGATTTAGCTGGAATGAAGTATTTAATGTTTATTCCAAGAAGCCTCAATATGGGACCGGTATTGCTTGGAATAAATACAGGTCCGACTATTTAAGAACAGTAGGATTGATCTCTGTACCTTCATTTTTTATGTTAACCTCGCAGAGACGGAGCCCGAAAAAAGGGGCACATTGGTAGCGGAGGAGATTAGCCAAAAGTTTTAAGAGTTCCTCGTTTATGGCAATGGCGATTTGTTTTTGTATTTGGAGGTTGCTAAGATTTGAAAAGAATGTCCATGGGGCAAGGTCATGACGAAATGACAAGAGTGTCATCATTTTTATTCAGTATATGTGTGAATCATATTCCCGTGAACTGTACAAAGTTTGTAAATATGTAATTTTTTTGTTTCTGCTTCTCCACTTTTGTGGAGCTATTGATTAGTTATTGATAGAAATATATATTTCTGGGTAGTTATTGATGGCCCTTATAAAGTAAGGTTTATAACATTATGGAGTAATCGAAGTTTAGGGAGTATATCAGAATTATGGTTAGGTAAAAGAGCATGGCATGAGAAAAGGAAAAAAAAAGAAAGAAAAAAAAGAGGAAGAAGAAGCAAGGGTTGCCTGCGGTTCCGGGTATATGGTTTCTTGAGTGGGTATACATTCGTGCTTGGTAATTAGTTGGCTTCAATTTTTGGTGAGAATTTTCACCTCAAGCTGATTTATATGCTCTCCAGCGAAACCGTGTTCTTTGGCAGCGAGCTATTTAATTTGCTCGTTGGCAGAATTTATCAATTTGGGCCTTCATCACACTTACATATAATAGCAAGAAATTATATTACCATTCGTAAGACAAGTAATTCCAGGAGCCTCGCTCGATTTTACATGCGGGGAGGTATACCTGGAGGGAAGTGATGGAGCCCGGTTGGGAACACTTTTGCTGGAATCGTTGATGGGAGCTGGGAATAGGTGGTGCACCCGGGTTACTTAAAATTTTCCCCGTTTGATCTGGGGTTATTCCTGATGGCTAGCAAGGGGTGCTCGTGGCAATGCAGAGGGGACATTCTTTTACGACAAGGGGTTTCTAGCCGTGGTTTAACCCTTCTCTGGCTACACGATTGGATTTCACATATTTGATTTTAAGGTTTATGTATGGGGTGCAGATTACAGCTTAGATTCCAGCACTAGTTCTGTAATTGGATTAGATACTCAAATATGTGTGTAATGCAATTATAATAATTGGCGTGAATTCATGTACCGCCATGGTTAATGATACATATACAAATGAAAGAATCCAATGTTAAATAAAAGCCACGAAAAATGCATAATTCGAACGGTTTGTCGTTTCCTCATTTATCGGCCGTGTATAAATATATATTATTACATAAGTGCGAGAATTCTCAACTCTGACATGACAACGGGTGTTCCCGTAATAAAATTGTAAAGTACAGCTACGTCTCACGTTTCTATACCATTTTCTTCACGCCTATATATATATATATATATATGGATTTACTAAGGAAATCTGAATTAATCATCATATTGTCTTTTTTTAGTCTATTGAGGCTATAATCACGAACATATTTTTTGAATGAGACACAATAAACCCTTCTACAATCACTACAATATGATTAATGGAATGCTTATTACATTATTGTTTTCTCGTATCAACCTTCAAATCGATGGCATCAAATATTTCACGCTGCTTATAATGTTGACTATTGTAAGGACAATATCAAAATAGGTCCATATAAAGCAAATACTACGCCACTTTTTTGTAATCGTAGACAATATACATATCTGTTATTATAGCTTTTATTACACTTGTTATGGCATCGCGTGATCTGTTCCGTTTAATTTAAAAATATGACATTATTTGTAATTTGGAGCAAGCAAAGCATTTGATCATTTTAATCGTTATGGCATGGCATGATTGGGTTTATTAAGTGTGTAAATGATGTTTGCTAAGGAACCATTATTTTGTTTTTTACACTCATTTAAAAAAAAGATTGCCTATCTTATTTAGTCAATGTTGATTCCATTGTCATGAAATTAAAATAAATAACAACAAATTGAAGGAAATAGAGCGGCACGAAGGCTGTGACTTCACAAAGTTGCACATACTTTAGACTTGGGAAGGCTCCACTTCATCCCATTGATTGACGAATTTCATTTTCATATTGTCATTCAAGGCATCAAATGTTTGGCGCTGACTATATTCTTGCATATTTGGAGGAACATATTTAAATGGGTCCATATGAAAGTCATCTTCAAAGGAAAAGTATAGAAAAGGGTGGATAAGAGAAAGTAAAACAGGGAGTGAATGGGAGGACAGGGAGAGAAAAGATAGAGAGTCAAAAAAGAAAGAAAGGATAATATATGGAGAGTAAAAGATAGATGGAGAGAAACGTAGAGAGTGAGATAGAGAGGAGGTGGGAGAAGAAAGAGAGAAATATCATATATATTATATACACCCACACAAATAGACACATTACTAGACAGAACCACACACCTATGTCCATAAGCACCAACACATACGTACTCATCATGGAAATCCAAATAAAAAAAGTGCAATTGAAATAACAATTCTTAATTGATATGACCAGTATGGTAGAGTAATGGAATATATTTAAGAATTATCATAATTACTGAATTTCCAGTGTATCAATATGAATCTGTGTGTGCCAAGAGCAATCAATGAAGAAGACACTTTTTGTACCACGTGTTTGGCGTCATCTATTTTATTAAAGTGATAACATTAGTAATAACTATGGCCTACGTGTAAGACGTGCAGTTTTCTCAGCGGATTGTGATCAGGAATGTTTGTTTAATCAGTCTGTCAAGGGTTAAATCATGTCGTTGAAAAGTAATTGTATGATTGATTTAAACCTGCGATTTCGTTGTTCTTACGTGTAAACCTAAGGAGTTTTGTATGTAAATAAATATTGTATACGCCATCTTATTCGAGATTTTATTAAAAGTGACGTCTGGAGAATAACAATTGTGTCAAAATCCAAAAGTGTTGGTATCATTGCATATTGCATATCAGGAAACATAATATCAACATTAAATGTACCAAAAGTCTCAAATAATCGCTAGTCGAAAATGGTTTAGCTGCTTTGCCATTTATGGACTCGAAACACCGATCTATTTTTTTTTATCTCAAAGCCGTGTATAGTCTATTATCTATGTTAGTATTTTGTTCGTTACATATTATTTGTCTCTTTTTTATTGTTGATTCTTGACCCGTTTGACTCAAGAATCAACAAGAAAACAAAAAATAAATATATGAAATAACACGGGTGTGGGGTTCTTTCACATCTACAGATTCAGTACATCAGTAAATTGGGAACTGGTGGTTTGGCAGTAAGTGGGATGGCAGCAGCCGTTGGGAGAGGGGAAGTTATCCCACTGACCAGTTTTAGTACATCACTATTTTGTGTATGTGTTTTTTTAGGTGCAGGTGTGGCCATTGCAGGATTCACAATTCATTCAGTGTCAGTGACTGTATGTGCTGACGCGAGATCGAGGAAGTGACTACAAACAATGTTGTCTACATCACACAGGCAGATCACTTCGATCCTGCCATTCTCAATCCCACTACACTCTGCATTGCTTGGCAACACTTCACTGAGAAGTGGAGGAAGCAAGCAAGGGATTTTGGAGCGAGGGACAAAGATTGTTTTGTTCATTCTCGGTATAGATGTAGACATGTCCGTAATATCAGTAAAAAAAAAGCATACAGGCGTACGAGCATCATTTTAGGAAGGGGAGAGAATAGAAGTATTTTGCCCGAAAAGAAATTACCTCGTATTAAGCCTAAATATCACATTTCCTTTTTGTTTGCCCACAAATTATGAATGGGGAGGTGGGGCTCATACGCTGCTGTAATACTGTGTGGGTTTGTAAATCATGTAAATCGGGGAGACACAACTGAACCGTGGAGACACTCTGAAACAGGGTTATGGGAAATATGTCAGAATAGTGCAAAAATGTGCCCTCTATAGTGTATAGTCCTGAGGGGGTATAGTGGACTCCCCAATTCTACCGTGTGGTGCCTGGTTATGTGTAATTGTATACCGACCATTTGTGGATGACCCCAATAGATGTGTTCGACCGTAATTATTATGTACTAAAACTTTTTGCTAACTGAAATGGAATTCTAATTCATATCATCTTATTTTACAAGTTAGAGGATAAAGATAGTGAAACAGAATACTTACATTCTGAAAAAAGATTGTAGCATCTCCCCGGTTACCGTGGGAGAAATCAACCTCCACGATTTACATGAAAAACGTGTGTGTGGGTATGTGGAGGTGGATCTTGGGAGCCCCCTCCCCTTACCCCAATGACTTGCAAGTAGGCATCGTTTTACTTTGGAATCATAAAGATACATTTTACATGAAATTCTGAGTTTGTTATAAATTTTCAATTCGCTTTCTTGCAAGTTTGCTGGCAAAATTATATGAATTTCTATTTTTTCATCCGTGGATCATCAGTCCTCTCATCATTATTATTTGTAATTAGCTCTTTATACCACCAGCGTTATTCCAAGTACATGCATGCTCTATAGTCTGTGAGCCCCAGTTTATCCATAGGGGAGTAAAGTGCAATACTAAAAATTGGTAGTGATGTTATGCTTGTTTTGTGAATAGCCTGTTATAAACATAAATCTGATTATTTTTATTTTTTCATTTTTTATCTTGCAATACAGGAAGTATAGATATACGGCCTATCGCCAGTTTGTCCGTTGGTGCTGGGGCTACCTTGGCAAGGACATACGGGTTCAGCTTCCACCTTGCGTTCAGTCTATGATCAAGGATGCTTTTCCCGATGGCAACAACACATACCGAGTGACGAGACTGCGACGTTTAGTAGCTAACCAAGTCAAATTGGACTTTATCACGCCACAAATTTTAACTAGACTTCTGCATATTGGACTGCTTTCTATGTATCTTCTTTTGTAGATTTTTGATCAATATTATTGTTTAAAGATTGCACTTACATTAATAATTATGATGCATAACCTTCCTTGATTTTTACATCGTTGACAGCAACTGAGAAGTATACATGATTCTGCACCCGTGGACCCGAGAGAAACCCTAAAAAACTTCAAACATCTCAGTCGTATTTCAAGACGTGAAGATAAAACACAATATATTTTGTTTCGGGGGGGGGGGATCGGGTATCATGATAGTGTTAGCCCAACCACCTCCCGACAGCACGCTACCCTAGTGGCCCCATGCTATATAGGCGTTGGTTATCATACTAAGAATATTTTGTTGGTGTTCATGGCAACAATGATGACGGATGTGATGGTTGTAGTAAGAATCGTGTGATCAATGATGACGGTTGTTGTTTAGGTGGTGAAGACAAGGTTATTGGTGATAAGGTTGTGGTGACCAGGTGATGATGGCGGTTGGTGGTAAGGTCGTTGCAACTCCAATGGTGACGTAATTCTGATATTCTGTCTAGTGATATTTGGGAGATGATCAGATCATTCGTATCGGACCAATTATTTGACATGTCACACACATAACTGACCTTGTTTGACCTCCTGACCTTAGGCATTTATCCTAAGAGAAGACCTTGATCTTCTCTGTCAGATGTATTATCTTTTTGCTTGAGAGTTGAATGCCCAAGGTCAGGTCAAGAATTGTTGGTTTTGCCAGTAAAGTTAATCTGCCATTGAAAAAATCAAGTTAAATAGATTAAAACAGACCAACATGATTATTATTTATTTTTAATGAAAAAGGATTAACCATAGACATACATAAACATGAATAAGGCAAGAAATATATATATATATGTGACAACAGCAGTATTATACTGAAAACTGTTAAATTATTACAACAACAACAAAAATACTGATGCTGTATTAACTACACACAAGATACCTGTACTAAAAGAAAAGTTAACACAATTTAATCGAAAGTGCTCCTTTTCAGTTGATCCATCCTCAAAAGAGAGAGAAAAAATATTTCATACAAACACACACACACACACACGGAAACGAACCACTTACAAACATATAATACACGTAAATGCAGGCAGGCACACAAACATAGCACGTTTCACCAAAAAAAGTACTTGGATGGACAACTTACAATAGTCTCGTTCAACCACTTTAAGCTCGACGAATGCAAGGATAAACATCAATGAAATAACAGTAAAACTCGGAAATCAAATCCAATTAACGGGAAAATAGCACAAATGCTACCTTTGCTATTTTGTAAAATACAAATGATCTGATGTGCATATTACCTGAATCATCAAGAGTGATGAGCAAATGATACAAATCTTAAAAGCTTTTGGGCACGATCTAGATATTGGTTCATTTATGTATCATTTTGATTTCCATGTTAAAAGGATCATTCCTTGAAAATTTAGATTCGAATGGTTGAGAAATGACAAAGTAATTGAGCAGAATAGAAATAAAGTACATCATTATCGGGTACACCCACAGTTATTTCTCTCTTTCTTTTGTTTCCTTCTAATTGATGTTTGTATTCCTATCTTTGTCAATTCTCATCCGTTTGACTTCATATTTTATTATGGGGAGGCAATCAAACTAAATCATACCTGAATAATAATGACGTACCATGATGGTAACAAAAACTCTTGAAAAAACAAGTTTTGGATTTAATGGTCATTGCAGGGATTTACAAATTCTCCAAAACTTATCTCAAAAAAAAGTTCGGGAAAAAAGTTCGTACAAATATTCAGGTCAAATTCCCTCTTAGAAAGTCTCGGTCTAAGTCACAAGAAACATCACGTCACGTCGTCAAAGACAAAGCCAAAGGCAACATCCAAATAATGATTTTACTGCCTTATTTTCAATTGGAAACAAACAGCTACCTTTATTTTTTTCCAACAAAATATTTCACTTGATTAACAAAATAATCGTGGCAACTAATACAAGATGAAAACGGGGTATTCCGGGCCAAAAAACATCGGAATGAAAAAGAAATGCAAAGAACGGTAGATTGTAAAACAGCATCCATTTTGAGTGTTTACCAAAATCGCACGCTGCATGCACAAAGGCCCGTCGCGGTCAGTCTCACACACCACTGTGACGTTACAAGCTTGGTTATCGGAATCTCGCTCTGCTGGGACGGCTGGACCGTTCGGACAAGGTTCTTGAAATTCCGCGATAAAACGTGTTAGAATTATGTATACGGCTAAAACCGTACATAATCGTACTCACAAAGGAATATGCTTTCTAAAACGGTATAATTTGCCTTGTTTTCCGAATAATACCAAGGCACTTTGGATAATTATAAACGAATTACTATCATCTGTCAGATGAAAAGTGTATGGTGATTTGTGAGTGCGTGTGTGTATAATATATTAGAGAACGTAAGACTAATCATCTTGAAATGGATACAGTGATAGCACATTTACAAAACAAAGGAAAAATCGAACGAAGGAGAAAACGTGAATCATCAATTGTAAGTTCCTCAATTGAAGACAATATACATATATGTTATTGTAGCTTTTTTCACTTATTTTGGCATCGCGTGACATGTTTCGTTAAGTATATGTTGCTTTGAAAATATGACATTATTTAAAAATATGGAGCAAGCATTGTTATGATAGGTATCATTTTAGTCTTTATGGCATCCCAAGATGGTATGTATTGTGTGTATTAATGATGTTTGTTAACATATTTATAATATTATTATTATATATGTTGATTGACACCCCACAAAAAATGATCATATTGTCTGTTGTTTAGTCCATTAAAGCTATACGTACTAAAATATTGTTTGCACGAGACACAATAAACCCTTCTACAATCACGACAAAATGATTAATGGAACACTTATTACATTATTGTTTTCTCGTATCAAACTTTAAGTCAAAGAATTCAAATATTTGATGCTGCTTTTGTTGTTGAATATCGTCAGAAAAATATCCATATGGGTCCATATAAAGCAAATAGTACGCCCCCTCATCAAATTGTAGAGAATATACTTATTTGTTAATAAAGCTTTTATTACACTTGGTATGGCATCGCGTGATCTGTTTCCTTAAGTGTATGTTTGCTTTGAAAATATGACCATTTTTTTTTTAATATGGAGCAAGCAAATCATATGATAGGTGTCATGCTAATATTTATGGCATCGCATGACGGTGTTTATTAACTGTATGAATGATGTGTGTTAAGAAAACATTATTTTGCTTGTTCTGCATTTTAATAAAATTGCCTAGCCGACATATTCCGTGTTGATTCCATTGTCATAAAATGATAATAACAATTCAAAAGAAGAAAATAACCGGCACGAACTTGATTATCATTTACATTAACAAAACAGGAATAGACGTTCGGACCACCATGAAAAGTAAAGAGTGACATGTAGAGAGAGAGAGAGGGGGGGGGGGGCAGATGGCAGTGAAGTAAAGATGAGAAGGGAGGAAAGCATGTTACATTACACAGCCGGAGTAAACATACTTTCTGACATATTGATGGCAAATTATGTCATAATTCGGTTTTGAGAAAGTCAGTAAATATCAGAAATGGTCCATTTTCCCATAGCCCCTCAATTAGGTGCCAATATAGGTAATTTATGTAGGTTATTAGTACGTACCTGAACCCATTTGACGCCATCTATATTGAAGTATTTGTTATGACAAAACGTTCAATATTGCGGGTATTTCGTGCAGTATTTTCGTTGTCTTTATGATCAAACTATAATTTTGTTCGATAGAATTGACATAGATATGATATGTATCATTTCATTGTTCTAAAATTGATTAGAATCACCCCCCTCCCCCATAAAAAAAATACATAGAAAGGCTTTAAATGGAAATCCTACAATGAAAATGTAATTTTCGGTTGTAAATAAACTATATTGTTCTTACCATTTATAAATTTAACCCGTTCCTTCTGACATTATTCAGCCTGATAGCCGCCTCACAAACGAGAATAAAAATCAAAGACTCGACCAGTTCGCTGCCGTGCGTGCGGGACGAACAATGTGTGTGCGTTCAAGCCTGGCCAGCTATACAGCTAAGTTACGTAAGAGGAACAATAGACGTGGCCGAGGGTAAAAAATAGATAATCTTTTGATTCAATAAAGATAGCATGTTAAAGAGGGATAAAAGTAAAAGAAAGAGCATGACATGAGAAAAGTTAATTCGAATGTTTCATAAGAGGGATGGTGCACTTTATGTTATCAAAACTAGTATTTGTATTTAGAGCATCATGAAAGACGTGGCGTACATGATTACAATCTAGTCATTCATTATAGCCAGAACACTTAATACATTCAATTAGAAAGTAGAATGAAAAAAAGAAGAGAGTCACATGTAGGTAGAGAGAGAGGAGGGGGGGGGGTGAAATTGAGGAACAGGGAAGAGAAAAATGAAAAGAGAAGAGAGAAATCGAGAGATAGAGAGAGGGAGAAGCCAGAAGGCAGGACAATAAGGTGTGAAGGCAGGGAAACATGCATGTAACACTTACATCATTGAATTTTACAGCAGGAATACTGCTTTCTGACATTATGAAAACAAAGTATGTCTTAATTTGTTTATAAGGAATTCAATATAATCCGAAAAAGGTAAATTTTCCCCATATACAACCGAAAATTTAGCGGCAGTACAGGTAATTCATGTAGGTTGTGCCGGTTTCAACACATAGCTTAGCCCCTTGAATTATTTCACGCCATCTATTTTACAGTATTTGTAATGACGACATGATGTTTAATATAACGTGCATTACATGCAGTATTTTCATTGTCTTTATGATAAAACAAAATTGTGTTGGAATTAACATAGATATCATATCTGCAAGATACGAATTGTTATCCTTTGAAATTATTTTAATCAACCAAAAAACAACTAAACCGGGTAAGATTACATTAAAATATATCGAAAAGAATATAAATTGCCATCTTACTCCCGTTGTGATATTCACTTAAATTTGCAGACTTTGAAAGGAGAAATTGACAATATAGTATATATACCTGCGGAAATCTATACCATAGACCCGTGTGGTGCCGTCATTCTAAAGCCTACATTTTGAATAATATATATATAATATATTGTATTTTGATCATATTTTCAATAAATTCATCTTAAGTGACAGATTAATTATGCAGCTTTTTGTGACATATGGGCCATCTTCGTCCATCGTGCTTAGTGAAATCGTATTCATTAAACAGATAATTTGTATTCGTATTTGCTTATCACCAAAGGCATGCACTCGTTTCACTTTAATTCACCATTAATCAAATTAATCCTTTCATGTAATCAAATTATTGAGCCAAGTAAGATGTTTGCTAAGCATAATCTAAGAGAAGTGTCATATTTTCAATTATTTGTTAGGACATTATGTTGTTCAATATTGCGTGCATTGTGTACGGCATTTTCATTGCAATTATGATACATACATATTTGTCGTTGGATTCGACACAACTATCATATCTGCAAGATAATAATTGTTAGCCTTTGAAACTGTTCTAATCTTTATTACCAACCTTCATCGTGAAAATAATAGATCTTCAGTCAGGTTAAAAATATATGAATCGTTCTCGAGTAGTAATAATCAGATGAATATATATATATATATAGCGCAACTACTCTATAAATTAATATGCTGCGAATTTCTTTTTGACCTTTGGCCATTTTTATACAGCATAAACCTTATGTTAATAAAGTGATTTATATAGTTTGTGCAGGTTTTAACACACTAATATGCATGCACCACACTGAAGGCAAATGGCAATATAGTTTGTAGTATCTTTAGTGCCGATTTTGTGTTGTAAAGGCAATCCTGACCAATCTGACCAACAGCCAATCTTGACCAATCAGGATCCATACATGCAGTGGATCCTACCTGAGGGTATATAAACCCATATCCAACCTTACACACTCATGTAAACTTTGTTTGGAAAGAAGAATTGATGAACAATCAAAACTGGATTTATTTGATGATAGGGATACCCGTAAAGGAAATAAACTCAGAACCTTCAGACAATTTAAAAATGCAATCAAGCAAGAAAAGTACTTATCTCATATATCAAATATAAATTTAAGAAAAAATATCACCAAACTACGTCTGAGCGCACACAACTTACCCAAAGAAACGGGAAGATATAAAAGACTAGAAAAAACGCCCCCGAATCTACGATTCTGTAAAGACTGTAATATGAATCTTGTAGGAGATGAATTCCATATAATTATGAAATGTGATAAGTATAAAGATTTACGAGTAGATTTTATAGAAAAGATTAGTAATCTGGAAGAAAAATTTAGTAATTTGGAAAGTCAAGAAAAATTCATATTTATAATGAGATTAGACAATAAAGATGTAATAAATATATTCTCTTCGTTCATCAAAAACACAATTGCAATGAGGGGTAATTTTTAGATACTATGTAATAACAAAGTAAAAATGTACAATCTTATGCCTTTGGTTTAATTTTACAGTAGGTCGCAGATATGTATAAGTACTATCAGGTCATTTATTTTAGGCATTCCATGTACCTCATTAACCTATTTTGTATGGCTTGAGCTATAATTTATTTAGAAAAGTGCTGTATTATGTTCTATATATCTAAATCTTCGTATGTATTATGGTACATTATATTATTTATTATACGCATTATGTCATGTTATTACAAAAAGAAAAAAAGAGTAGTTTTGCTGGATATAATTTTCCTTCTGTTTCGCTATAAACACTGCATTGTAAATTGATTTATACGGTATATATGTTTACAAACAGAATATTGATTTGTTACATTACACTGTAAATTGATTTATATGTTTATGAACAGAATATTGATGTACATCAATGAAGTTTAATAAATACAATACATGTCCCATGTAGAGATATGAGTTGGTCTAGCAGTACGTTTACTTGGTCAGCTCGCTGTGTTCGCCTACAAACAATCCCAGGCGGACCCCGGTTCGAAACTACGTCACGTCTTTCGGATGGTGACGATTAATGTCGGTCCCCAGACGTAAAAAATCATATCTGATTGATACGTGTCTGTAAAAACCCAATTACACACCCACACGCATAGACCCTCATATTAATTATAAACTAAGATTACGGGTCCATGATAAAACAAATCTTGATGGAAGTCCCGGAATGTCCACCTACCTATTTGACGCCCCTCTCATCCCTACAACAATTGTCGTTCATTCTTTTTCCTTCCTTTTTTATTCTTAGTCCTAGAAATATTTTCCAAGGGAATTGTATTACTAAGCATTATGTCTAGGTGCTAGTTTCGTATGTTTAATGTAACTGTTATCGTATATGTAATGCTAGTCACTGTCTGTCAGTCTTTATGTCCAGTGCATGCTTTTGTTCGATTTATTTTGTTTGAAGTACACAAATAGAAGAGAGAAAGTGGGAGGTAGAGATAGAGAGAGGGAGAAATCAGAGGTCAGGGGAGTAAAGTGAGTAGGCAAAATAACAATATGATGATTCTCATCTATTGATTCAGACTTCTCATTCTTGAGAGAACGAAATCGGCCAAAACAAGGAAACCCAAGAGACGTCATGCTTTAGCAGAACACTGTGTATCTGAGTGGCCTAGATCCGGAGGATTGATAAGCTCGTCAATGTTCGTAGCAGGGTTGGCTAGGACGATTCATTTCCAGTAGTGGACCAGCGAAACACATGCGCACAAAGTTTCCGAGCTAGGAACATCTACGACTGGACTACCTCCACTGATTAAACTAAAGAACCAGACTAGGCGTAAATAGTCAAATTTTACTGAGCACCAAACATACAACCCAAATAAGTACACACTCATCCTGAAAACAACAGGACGTACATGCTATCGAAACATCGAGATAGAGCATGAGTGGGGCCGTTTTAGGGCCAACTAACCCCGTCGGGAGATTACGTGGTGTAACCGCAAATCTCGCTAAAATCTATCAATACCATGGAAACCTTGAAAGGTTACAATATTCAATATGACTGTATTACCTCATTTTCGTTTTTAACTGCAATTGGATGTTATTATTTTTTGTTGTTCTAATCTAAGTTTCTGATGTTATCTATGTTTTCAGTTTGTAGTTAGTGTGTAAAATGTTCGTTATGCGTTGTGGCAACTCTGCTTATTGTAAGTAATACAAAAAAAATATTATTTCATTTGAAATCATTAATCCATATGAGGTTTTGAGCATATTTGTTCTTGTTTAACCTTTAATATGTTACATCATGAGATACTACAAATCCAAGCAAAGTCGAGAGAAAAGATGCCCTCAGTCGCTTCTAATTAGGGGCCTCGAGTTAAAGGGGATACGAGAAATCTATCGTTTTGGGATACGAGAAATCTTTCATTTTGGGGGTAGACGAGGGGTGATAGAACATGTACAATTATAATTGCTCTCTTTAACATGAATGACATTTGTTAAGGAAAATGTTATTGCCTTGAGTTTTTCTTTCGTTGTTTAGACCATAATATTCTTGAATTGATTAGCTGGTTATTCCATGAAGTTCAAATGGTTATTGGGTTAAAGCTATGAGAAGTTAGATCATGTCATGGTAGGTTAACGGGGCAAACGTTAAATATAAAGACGGCACACTTTTTGATATTACAATTTGACATTTGATAGCGGTGAAATGGCACGATTATATGCTAAAGGGGCACAATTCGTTTTGGGCAGTGTGGTTCCTGCCCCCCCCCCCTCCAGCTAATGCCCTTCATCATGGTGGCAAAAATGGTCAGCGTAAATAATGGGTAAAAACGGGCACTTATCAAGGACAGCTATATACAAAGGAAAATGAACACTTAACACAAGTAAGAAGGTGAACTTTCATACCTTCACACTTACAAAAAGAGAAAAAGGGACATTTATTAAAAAGGAAGGGGGCGCGTGTAAAAGTAAAAAGGACAGTTACCATAATTGAAAAAGGGCACATTTCGTATGTAAAAGTGGAATCTGTTAGGGTGTTCGAAAAAGTTTTGGGCACCCGATCGCCCCCCCCCCCCTTCCCCCCGTCCAAAACGGACAAACAACTTTTATATTGTTTCTACTTCTCTTCCAACAATATAATATAGTCCTCCATAGGTCGAAACCGATAGCATACTTTTCTCTAATTCTCACTTTCCTTTCCATCCCGTATCAAAACCATTATTCATTTTCAGAACTACTCGCATGGTAAAACCGGAAACTTAATTAATGTTATTCACACATTAGAACAACAAACCCTAAAATCCAGCTGAATGAATTTATTACTGTAGAGCACTAAATACGTAATGTGATAGAGCGGTTCTGCGCATGTCACAAGACCTCACAATTATATTCACGACGCAATGTTGTGGACACTCAATCATGTATGTTTCATGTTTTAATTGATGTCATTATATTATCAAATGCTTCAGTTATTTATCATATGCAGGAGGCAAACAAATATGTTTGAGAATACACAATGACACAATGTATATTAAGAACACAAGTTTATGTTTGTCAGTTTTTATTACTTACACTTTGATAAAAAAGTACAACATAGTTATTTTCATAAAAACATTAACTATTTCGTAATTTTAAAATATACATTTTTTTGTTTCTGTAACATTCAAATAATCCACAAACAATTTACGCAGAAATAAAGCAGTGACCTATTAAATACATTAAGACGCTGAGCCTACCCCTTTATTGGGTTGGAAAATGGAATTGATAATATATAGTGCAGTGATCTTGGTTATAATGTTTTAATTATACTATCTATTTTAAAGTAGTAAGCAGGATTGTTTCATGAGTTAAAAAATTAATCGCAAATATTTGCAATGATTAAATTGATACAGTTGTCATTAAATGAAACAATGACGCAAACATTCAGAACGACTTCAAATATACACTTATACTACATATGGATAAAGTTTTTTCCCGTATACAACATTCTTTCACTGTTGTAAGTGGAAATCAATTTTTGAAATCAAATTTGCAAAATGAGTTAAATATAATATTATACGTAAACAACGTATACAAGTATTCTTACTAAACATAACGAATTAATAATCTTTTTTACATTGTTTACTGTAACAAAGTCAAAATCTGTTTAGATAACTATCGATATAGAACAATAGATACTAAATAATACATTCGTCTTGTTTGTTAAAATTATTATTGGTATATGTGAAAATATTCTTCGTAAGTGTCCTATGGCACTGAGTTGGTATATTTAGTTCATAAACCTTTCGACTGCACAATGACAAACCGTAAAATTCTAGAATAAAATGGAGATTACGATGCAGATCACGATATTTGGCGCTATAGAAAATAAAAAAAAACCAAACGGAAATAGCTAAAGGAAAGCATTTCTATGTCCAGAAAAATTGGATAGCATATCGATGCGAACACTAACAATGACCTCAAATATATAAGGAAAAATATTCCATTAGTTGTCAATAGAACTGTAAAACATAAATACAAATCTGTAAATTTAGTAACAATATAGCTGTCTGCCTATACAAAATATCTTCAAATATCTGCCTAAAATTCATCAAACGCAAATTAAATATTTAAATACAGTTATCATGTTCTTTTCATATCATTACTGATGTAATGGTGTTTCTTCTTTTATTGGATGTGTGTTTCATCCCTTCAACCATTCACGATTCATCCATCAACAGTGTCAAATTCCTTGAACATCAGTGCTTACGTTGTAGCAGCACAATGTCTTCAGTATTCATGGGTAAAAAAGTCTGGACATTACATAGTCATTCTGTGGTATATTTTTTTAATTTTTTACATCTACATTTCATTTAAAACTATTAGTAGAAGGTAAGAACAACGTAGTATCAATATCTGTCTCTAATAATGGCCATTTATGTTAAACCGATAGTTCATACTGTTTCAATACACCATTTCCAATATGCCCTCCAGAGTACAATCGGTATATTTTTTCTTCTATTTTGGTATGGATTGTAAATGTCTAAAATAAAGATATGATGAACTGTAGTAAAAAAAAAAAAAAAAAAACTTAAATAGTCAACGGTATATCTTACCATATTAAGCAAATCAACTACATTTTGGAAATAACAGCTAATACCTCTTACCAGTGGTGTAGCGTGTGCTCAGTCATGGGGAAGGGGGGGGGCGCCAATATTAAGTGTACTAAAGGAGCGTTTTCAACTCTTTTTTTTTCTCAACACCCTCTGAGTTTTTACAAAAATCGCGTCATCCCAAATAAAATTCATCTTATTAGATTTGTTTTCCATCCCTCGTATACATCAACAATTGGGCACGTTGAGCGCGTGGGGGCCTATTGCGTGAAAAGGTACTACCCGGATCTTAAATGATCCGAGCGACGAAGCACATTTTGCGAGAGGTAAAGCGAACGAGGTAAAATGGACACTTTGTTTTGCTATGAATTTCATTTCAAAATTCTGTATGCTTTTATTTCATTTTGTCCATGGCTCAGCTCCGCAATTTAAAATTACTTTGATAACTAATTAATCATTACATTCCGTCCAAATATTTACGCTCTAAAAAATTCGGATTTATTGTTCTTTCTATGCTTAATAATACATGGGGGAGGGGAAAACGTTGCCTATGCAGGGCAGATGCGGTGCTCCCGGGGAGGGGGGTGGGCAGAGTTTTTCAAAATGCCTCACTTTTTCAATTACTCATTAAATACCCCCTTTTACATAGGAAAAGTGCCACTTTTATTTTAAATACGTCCTCCTTTTTCCTTCTAATATGTGCTCATTTCACATGCTTAGAAGTGTTTTAACCACTCTGCTAAATGCCCCCCTTTACCTGTAATAAATGGCCCATGAAAATCTTAAAGGTACACCTCTTCTTTTAATTAATGCACCCTTTCCCTTATAATAAGTGACTTTTTATTCCCATAAGCGCCCCAATTATTCTCTGCTTAGGGCTGCATTTTTAGCGCGTTAAGAGCCATTTTCCGTTTGACGAGTGCCTTTTTCGTAATGAGTGTTCTTTTTTCTCCTGATAGGTACCTCCATTTCCCCTTCTCCATATCCATATCATGTGCCCCTAATTTAAAACGTCTAAAAGAAACTGTGTTTTCCCCGAAAGTCACTGGCTACGCCTACTCGCATAGCTGATATAATAAGGTTACGTATTCAAGGTTGTTTTAGTCTATCATGACCAGATTGTGATAAAAACACTTAGGATTTGTTTTCTTCTCTTTATAAGTTGTATTTTGTTCACTCTACGACCTCAAAAATATATTTTCTGTTGTCGCTCACTTTGCTCTCTCGCAAATGAATGTCAAGACCATCAAACTCAACTGCAAATTATGATGCTTAAGCAGTTTGTTGGACCATGTAAACAAATGGGAAAATATTGAAATAATTCCTGATAATGTAATCAAAATGAAATCACAATGAAGTGGTGTATATGCCCATGTCCAAATATTGTATATTTTCGCTTTTATGTTTCCGTGTGCATGTGTCCCCTTTTTCAGGAAAGTGCCCCTTTTGTTGGTGCCCCTAAAATTTGGAAAGACGCTCTGCCGCCCCCGAAGCATTTTGCTTTGGAATGCTTTCCATCGACAGATCCGTAATAGCAGATCAGTTGACTTGATACAAATAATCTGAAAACGTATCTGTCTTATTTGGCATATAATTGATTGTTATTTCATTTTCGTATTGTTTATATTAATTCTCTTCTTTTGTTTATAATGCAGATGTTGTTATATGATATCTTTTTTTAACAAGTGCGCCTTCAGCATTTTAGTTGGATTTGGTACCTTATAAATGTCATATATTATTATTAGAAGCATGTTCAACATTTAAGGAGGAAGATTAACTAAGCCCGAGAGGGGATAAACGCCCTTTTTTAATTTAAAGTGCATTTTGGGGGCATTATTTGTGTATGAACGGACACACAAATATATATAGTCTCTATATCTCTTTCCCCATAATTGATGTAATATATCTTTCGCTCCTATCTCTATTTCCTTTTCTTCGTAACTGTACGCTATATCAAGGACGCAGATCTGATCACCCTAAAGCATTTTTCGATAATTGTTTAACGCACCTTTACAACATATTTATTGTAAGACTTGTTGTCCCCACGTTACAGATTCATGTAATCTTTTGAAGAGCGTTTTCGAGCAATCTATCTCCTTATATTATCTCACGTTCATTTCCCTTTCCCTGCATCTGTCGCTTCGCTCTCACCTTTTTTTTTGCCATTCGATCTAGGGGCACGTGACCCCCACACCCCTCCAATATTTACGCCATTGCCTCGTAATCTTTGCGGTTGACATGACATTTTTGTTTAGAACTTGTGGCTAATCCGCTAACTTGTTCTTTCTTTTTTGTCTTTTTGTTCTTTCTAATTCGATCTCATGGCGCAACTCAAATATGCGATCACCATCTTTGATGCATTTGTGCAAAAGTTTGAGTAGGTTCTCTTGGTACATTGGTTCCAACTTCTCCGTCTCGTTCGTTATATTGGCGACTTCATATACATCAACTATGCCCGCCATCATGAGCGCAAGGCGCATTTTCTCAAGTTCTTCTGGAGTAGCATCATCCACGTGAGTGATTACGGCAAGCGGAAACCGTCCTATAGATTACAAATGAAGAAAAAATAATGTGGATTGTAGATTGTGATTGTAAGAACTACAAAAAAAAAAAAGAATAAGTAAAAATACATGTTCATGGCGTTCTAGATAATAATGTCAAAAAAAAAACTCCAAAAGGTTCAAAATGATTTGTTCTTCTCTAAAATCTTTGAGGTAATTAAGTAATTAATTTGTTGCTTAAGAAATACTGCTCTATGCATCAATTATTTTATATTATTTTTTTTGTATTATGTTTAAATAGATTTCATGAGATAGATGTAAATATTATAGATCGAGACCTAATGTCCCTCTTCTTCTAATTAAGAAGGAAAATCCTACTTGTGAAATCAGTCAATATATATAAAAGCTGAAAAAGAAACAGAATGGCAAAGGTTTGGAATGAACCGGACTATTAATAAGAAAGATATGAATGTTTGAAATAAATGATCACTAAATTTAGGCAAATCTCAAATAGGTCAGTAGAATCTTATGTATTGACGGATAACCCTCCCATTTGTCGTGTGCAATCGTTTTTGTCCAAAGCGCCTACCCTCTTAAGGCAAGATTCGAAAATATGTCATGGAAAACACGTTTTTTGTTTTGTTTAAGTACTTTAAAAAAATAAATTGCAATTCCCATTGGAAGTTTAATTAAAATGATTACACAAATAAAAAAAAACTTAAATCTTAAAAAAAAATCTTATATTCTGTCCGATTTCATTCAAGCTTTCTGCTTCTTAAATTTTCTGTTTTCTTTAGAATAATTAAGGGATTTTAATTTCCTTAAAATATGCACCTTAGGGCCCATTTAGTTGTAATGAAAATAGACAGCAAAGACAATATTTAGACTCTTTGTTTGTGTGACGGAATACTGGTTCGTGATAAATATTTAGTTATAAAGCAGCTTCTTGAGATTATTTTAAAGTACATTTTCATATGAGGATAAATGATGTTTTAATAAAGACATTTCAATGTCACAGTGTTTTTAATTATAAAAAGCGGCCGATATGACTTTGATTTGACGTGTATGCTGTAATTGCTTGCTCACAACTTTCCACTTTTAGGACTCCTGTCCAAATCCTGCTTTAAGAAACCCCCAAACACAATTTTGCTCCTAGTTATGTTGATAGACATTCTACCAATCTAAAAATACATTTTTCGGACATTGCTCAGTTAGGAAGGTCAAAGGTAGGACAAAGTTTTGGCAAATCTTGAAAATTGGATGGATAGTAATTCTTTAAAATTGTGATATATTTGGATGACCCTGAGGATGTATTATAAACACTAAACAAATTAGCCCCTAAAACACTTCTGCTTTCGAGCACAATGAATAATCAAAATTTACCGGTAAATTTCAAATATTTCAAATAGCGCCTAAGGCCATTCCATGGTAGCTGCGACAATGAAAATCTAAGAATATGCATTTCTGATATATAATTTCCAAAGTGAATAGCAAATAGGTCGATTGTAGTCAAGAAACATTGAGTTTAAAGCTAAAGTAATATCAGTCTTGAGAGGGCGCTATACAACATACAGATTTTAATATTTACAATTTCATTACTTTAGACTCGATTTCAACCGCGACAACTATCATTGAGTACTGTAAAATTGGATATGCTTTCAATGTTCATTTGAACCAAATTCATGACCCCATACCAAAACTTTGTATTACCTTTAACATTTATTCGGCATTCCAGATGTTCGTTGGGTTTTCACTCTTACGCATTTGGGGTAAAGTGGTTTTCCCCTTTTTGTCAATTACCACTTTCCTTTGATATAATTAAGCTTTAAAATTTTAATGTCACATTCGTAGTTCTAGTTAAAACATACAACACTATGCAATCAAATATATTACCTTGCCACTTCAAAAGACGTTCCACGAATTTCCCGACAATTGTCTGAATGGCTGAAATGCTCCGAGCACTATGAAAAAGAAATATAAAAAAAGGTGTTAGATACAGCAGAAAAATAATAAGTTTTATTTTTCAAGCATGAACGTTAACACGTTTTCACATTTTCAAATAGACCAGTTTCGTAATGTAATCAAATTTAATGCACACATTTTTGTTAAGTGAACTTAACTTGACTCTTTACATATTTTATTTCATTCACCTGTTACGAATAATTGTATGTCAATAGTAAGAATGCAAATTGCATACATTAAGTATTGTAAGGTAGGACAAGCTCTGATGTTTGTCGTACATAACAACTATTAATGTATGCAAATTTATGTTGACCCTAATCTTTCTTATAATTCATTTAAATATCTATTTCTTACATCATATAAAAACTGTTTCCCCTTTACAAATGGTAACTATTAAAAAGAAACGTGCTAACAAACCATGTGTTAAAAGGGTTTAATTGGAAAAATATACTAACAAAATGATGCTGTACAAAACATACATACAATACATACAAAGTATCCAACTGAGTATAGAAGAAAAAGTTTATAAAGTATGCAGAAACAGAGTCACTAATGAAATGAATAAAAATTATTATAAACAGATACTTAATAGTAATAAAAATGATCTTCAAAAGGGTAAAAGTGCAGGTTATGATAGGATTGTTGTTGGTGTTGTTAAGAAAATAATTCCCACAATTTGTATACCTCTTTGTTCAATTTTTTATTTGTGTAATTCTAAAGGCCATTTCCCTTATAAGCTTAACATAGCGAAACTCATTCCTTTACATAATATTGGATCCGTAGAGGACATTTCAAACTATTGTCCCAATTCATTTCTCCCTTAATGTTTAAGATTGTTGAACCTTTGAATCTTTTTCTTAGTTCACGCAACATTTTAAATTACAGTCAGCATGGCTTTAGTAAGGGTCACTCCGCATCGACGGCTCTTATTGATTGTATTTATAAAGTCTCCCATCCTATTGATTCCAAACAATATAGGGTTTGATCATTTCTTGATTTAAGCAAGGCATTCTATACTTTGGATCTTGTTATTTTGATTTAAAAAAAAAATATTTTAACGGTAACTTTTTAATAATTACTTAACAAATCGTTTTTACTCTGTATCTGTGGATAACAACAATTTTTTCTTTAAACGTATCGATTTCGAGTTCCCCAGGGGTTGATTCCTGGTCCATAATTATTTTTAATCAACATTGATGATATATGCAATTCAACTAAATCATTGCAATTCCTTTTATTTGCTGACGGCAATGATTTAGAAAATATGTACAATTGGTTGATTAATAACCGACGAGTTATAAATTGAAAAAGACACAATTCACGACATTTAACCTATAAAAAAATGATAAAGACAATGTAATAATTTATTTCTAAAATGCCAACATCCAATGTTCCTCATCTTTGACATTTGAGGAGTTTATATTGATCATAGACTATCTTGGCTTGACCACAAATGTCGTTCTAATCAGACATCTGAAGGTGTGTGATTCTTGATGGTCTAAAACATTGAACGAAATATATTTATATTAAGATGTAGTATGCATTCGTTCTTTCTGAAGTTTGATGTTTGAAGTTTATTTGTTTCACATTTACATCAAAAGACAATTTCAATTCTTTCTTTTTCATACAAGCGTATTAGCGTAGATTACACCAAAACAACAATTAAAGATTTCAAATCACGTATAATGTACGAAAAATAGGTACGAAGTTTCGAAATAATAGATATGACAGGCAAGGTAAAACAATGTAAAATGTGGGGAGCCTAAATAAAAAGCATAGCTTGTATGTGAATAGGCTCCCGTTCTGAGTAACATAATATAGTAGTCTGAATTTAAAATGTATTATATAGCAGGAGAAAACGGAGTAGTATAATATGAGATTGTAGAGACGTACAAGGAGAGTAAATTTGAGAGGAAAAGAAAAATAGAATAAAGAGTAAAGAGTAAAGAAAATAATATCATAATGATAAGTAGAAGGCGAAGAAGGGAGGGAAGAAGAAGAAGAGGCAGAATAAGAAAAAGAAGGGAAAGCAAATCGATGAAATCAATGGCATTGCAGAATAACAAAAGAAAGGCTGTATAACCACCTGTACGATCCAGCGTGACATCAACATTAATTGTATACATACTCACTCAAAAGGAAACACCTAAGTTTTTGTTTAAAACGATTAATGGAGGGGATTTCAATTAGTTCGTTATTCAGGCTGTTCCAGAGTTTGGGTCCATTAAAAATAATTGTTTTGTTTTCAAAAACGGTGCGGGTTCGAGGGAGATGAAAATGGTTGGTCTGTCTAGTAGGGTAAGAATGTAGAGTATTGTTGAATTGAAAAAAAGGACGAAAACATCTGGTAAAATTATCTTTCGATAGGTCATATATAAATATTCCAAGATTATATAAGTGCAAGCCAGATATTTTAAGAATATTACAATTATAGAAAAAGCATATTTCAATGGGCAAGAAGACCAACATTATTTATTATTCTAATAGGCCTTTTTTGAACAACATTGACTTTGTCCATAAGGGTTATGGGGCTATTCCCCCATGCAAGTATACAATAATTAAGATAAGGCAATATCAAGGTAGCATAGAGTAGAATCATGACATGAGGAAGTACACAAGGTTTCAACTTATTTATTACACCCGAGTTCCGTGACAACAGCTTACATAAACAATTGATGTGAACTTTCCACGTTAGTTTACTGTATATATAGACACCTAAGAATTTGGTGGATTCAACCTGGTCGATAGTTACGTTATTGACCTGGTAAGGATGATACAGAGTTACTGAGTAGCATGAAATATGTTTTATTTATATTAAGCGACAATTTATTGGCTTGGATCCATTTAAACACGCAATTTAATTCAGTGTTAACAGTGTTGAGAAGTTCTTCTGGGTTATTGTGAGAACAAAATAAATAAGAGTTATCCGCGAAAGAATAAATGATAAGATTTCAGATGAGTTTTTGAGATCATTGATCTATAAAATAAAATGGAGTGGACCTAATAAAGAACTTTTGAGGGACGCCACAGGTAATTGGTTGAAGAGTCGATTCCGAATCATCTATATATACATACTGTCTTCTACCACTCCAGGTAGCTCCTGAACCACTCCAAGGCCTTCCCTCGATCACCATAGTGGGATAACTTATGGAGTAAAATATTATGATTAATTGTATCGAAGGCCTTAGAGAAGTCCAAGAAAATACCCGCAGTATGTAACACATTGTCGATGGCATTTGCAATCTTATTGATAAATAAAAGAAGTGCGTGCGCGGTTAAGTGCTTCTTGCGAAAACCTAATTGGGAGCCGGAGAGAACATGATTAAAATTCAAAAAAGCAATAAGGCGAGAATTAAACATTTTTTTTTCGAGAATCTTTGAGAAAATGGTTAGGAGTGAAATGGGACGGTAGTTTCGTACGTCTTGTTGATCACCTTTCTTTAAATAGGTGATAGATTGGAAATATGTGTTACAAGAGAAACTATTACATGTTTTTTTTTGTAGACCATTAGTGATACCATCTTACCCTGAACTATTTTTAAGCTTTTAATTGTTTACAATATCAATTACTTCAGTTTCGTGAGTAGGTAAAAATTATAGATTGTTTGAAATGTTGCCTCTTAGAAAAGAATGGAATGGTAAATTAAAATCGGGAATGTTGCGGGCAAGATTAGGGCCTATGTTCACAAAAAAAAAATTGAACGCATTTGCCACGCTAGGATTACTTTTTTGATGTTTACCATCAACACAAATATTTTTAAAGTCAGATTGTTTTTGTTTTTTATTAAACTGTGTTGATTACCTCCCACGTACTTTTGATGTCAGACTTGAATTTATTGAATTGACGGGAATAATATTGTTTTTTTTTGCTATGCGAAGCATAATTGTTAGATTATTCCGATAATGAGTATATTTACTTTTATTCCTTTCGTTTGGTTCAGTTTTTTATCTATAGAATAGTCTGCTTTTGTTTCTATTTATGGACCTTAAAAGACTTTTCGAAATCCAAGGAGATCTAGGCAACTGTGTGTATTTAGCTTGAGCAGGACGCTGTAATGGTAGGTTGGTATTGAACGATTTATTAAATATTTCTAAGAATTTACGAAAAGCTAGATTAGATTCAACATTATTGTATACATGTTGCCAGTTAATCATCGAGAGACTTCCTCTGAGTCTATTAAGGTTTTCCTCTGATAACACTCTATAAAATTGATTAGTTTTCTAATACTTGATGAAGACGATAGGGTGAGGCTCGGTATAACGGAAAATATTGGAATCGGACGGGTCAGAGGCAACAATGCCAGAAAAAACAGGGGAATGTACCATAGTAAAGATGTTATTTATTAGGGTTGATAAGTGATCAGAAATTTGGGTCGGCTTCGTTATTGCTGGAATAAATGAATGTTAAAGTAAAATATCTAGGAAATCCGTACTATTCGTATTTTGTTGGCAGGCATATCAATTATAGTGTAATGGTTTGGTCCAACTCTTCCGTTAACTATCAACATATTTTTCTTAAATATATATTTTGTTAAAGCCTTAGGAATAATTCCCCATACCTCTCACATTGGCACTCTTTCATAACTTACAATCACTCAATGAATTCAACATTGTAATTGTTATATTGTTATGTTCTAAAGGACTTATACTCCAGTTGGTGATATCTAATTTTTTTTTCTTCTCAATATAACAATACATCAACACAATCCCGTAAATCATCTAATAACCCCTCATTCTCATAATTTGTGTTTGTTAAATTGCTCTGTATTGTTTTGATTGTGTTTTATGTATATTTGGTTTTGTTTTGGAGAGTAAAAGATTGTTTGAAAACCGTTTCAAGAAAATCATTGATATACTCCAATAACCTCATGTAAGAGTGGAGACGCGATGGCTCTGTGGTAGAGCAGTTGTCTTGTAAACGGGAGATGCCGGGTTCGAAACCAAGTCGACGCGCTAATGCCCTTCGGAGAGGCATTACACCTCATTGCCAAGCCCTCGGAGAGGACTTACATCCGTCATGCCCCTTGTTGCTTACTAACAAGCAAATACATGATTTCTTAGCAGTCAGGTAAAACAAACAGAACAATCAATGAATATAATTTTCATTCATAATGATGTTTCAAGAAATGCTGGAACTTTTAGTTTTACAATGTGTTGTGATAAAAAATACGTATATACAGAGTTATTTCTGTTTTACGATTACTGGAGTAAATGTTAAATAAATTGCATATTTTTAACCAAGGATAATAACATTTAGTCGTCTGCACTATTTTTTCCTTCCAAATTATAGCCCGTTATAGTGCTTACTCATAATATCATATTGATTGAATATTTTTCGAGTCGAACCAAAAAATGCACGATGTATTAAGGTTTTTGTAAAATGGATGTTAATGTTATTGTTCGTGGTCTATCTAATTGGAACAAACTCGCTATTAAAAAAGTTGAATTTTAAAAGAAACTAATATTTACCAAAAAATAGGAAAATGGATGAGAAGATATCAAGGCTAAATAAATATTACAATGGTGCAAGAACATTGGAGGGATTTGTAATTTTTTGTTAAATACAAATTTACTGAGTATTTATACATATCCGTCAATCCACATCAACTATCTCTATATTTCCCATTTTGCCAGTGTATCTTTATCTTCCTCCTTTTATTTGTCTCTCTACTTGTCTCCTCACCGTTATTATTATTCTTTCACTGAATTTCACGCCTTTCTCTTTTTCATTTATGTTCCTTTCTTATTATGTTTTTTGGTTGCTATTTTTCCAATATACGCCAACTGCTTTAACTGTAAAATATGCATATTTATGTATGACTGTATTTATTTGTTTATGTAATGTATATGTGTTCAGTGAAGGACCCCATTGAAAAACAGGTCATCTGAATGAGCCCATCTTTTCTTAATATGAGTGATAAAATAAAAAGAGTAAATGACAGGAACATCAAATGAGAACTTTGGGGGAATGGACAATATGATTAAATCCTTCTTGCTCACAGTGGAATATTGGTTATGTTCCCCTGGTATAAATTATACTTAGGCATATGTAAAGTATAAGGTATTAAACTTGCTTGTGAATGAAATAACCATATGACTGTCTGTACTATTAAACAATGCTTCCCATTTATCTTCAACTTTAGGTTTTGCAGAAAAATTAGTAGTATTCGAAGAAAAAAAATAAGTATGATTTTTGTTTCTCATTTACATTCATTAAAACAGATTTCAGAATAACTTCCTAATCTAATCGGGTCATATCATACTTATCCATATTGTTTGAAAACATCGATCATGATACTGTATGCTTGTATATTTTTGTTTTTATAGACGTTCGATTTGCTTTAAGGACATCAGTTGCGTTCGCCGAACGAAGACAATGATTTTCTTTTAAAACAATATGTGTAGAGTGTGTTTTTTGTTGAAATTTGAAATTAAAATTACAGTTTTCCACTAACGATATCGGTGCATTGGAAATCTTTGCTATACTACTTTTACATACTTTTTTAAAATCGAGCTAAGCATATGTAATTTCCTTTATCTTCTGTAAATAAATCATTATTCACTTTTCGCTTTTTGTGATTATGCACAGATTGCACCCACAAAACCTATGATATCCTGGAGAAGCTAAAGCGCTGTAGAGAAGATGATATAAGTTACAAACTCCACACACTCCACGCACTAAGGATTATTCCTAGACATCGTAAAGAGTGGAAGACGAAATGTATGAACAAAATTCAACTTAAATCTAAATGAAGGTTGAAGAGACATTGAGAACCGGGCAGCAGCAGAGGATGCTTTCACTAAATATCAGCAATATCTTTCTTTTTAAAGAACAAAAAATAGGGATAGGGTATTAATTCTTAAACTCAACCGTGCGGTATCTCCCAGTTGTCTACTGCATTTAAATCACATCTATCTTTTGAAGTCAGGGCCCCGTTTTATGAACAGTAGCAATATTATCCAAAATGAAGGGCCTAATCATCCTAATTAAACCAGCTTAATCTTAAACTAAATTCACGAATCTGTACACACAGAGCAATCAATGAAACTGCAACCCCACCTCCCACTAATCCAACTTATCTACATAATTTCACAAGTGAAGGAGCAAGCCGACCGGCTTAGGGAATTTTCAAGAGAGCCCATCGATCGAATGGTAGGCCTTTGAACATTGATAAGTGGATTTCTATTCATTCTCAATGAATGGTGAACAAAATAAACGCACACAATTAAAAAAAAGTCTAGGAATTATGCAAGGTTGTGAATTTGTTTATCTTCAAAAGTTAAAAGTGGATATATTTTGAAAATGTGAGTCCCATTACCCAAACAAAATCAATATATATATAAGAAGTAACTTGCACAGCTAGTACGAGGGAGCAAAGCAATAAGAATATAAAATTGGAACCATTTATTAAAAACAAAATGTATTAACTATATATATATAGGCCTATAGGGGTGCAACATTACGAGATATAATGCAATCTATTTATGCGAGTCGCGGCTGAACTTAAGATTGTTATATATTTCAAGTGCACCTAACCTTGCGTATTGAGTTGGGGCGCTTGTATTCATAATAATCAAATTGTTTCCCCTTTTCTCCCTTCCCCCTTTCTTTTCCTCTCTTTTACGTTTATGCACCTCCTGTTTGTGTTTTTTCAAATGCACGTGCAACCTGCCCCCATAGAGATAGTAATCTGTGAGCATTATTACTAATGACTCTTAAAAAACACTGTGCTGGACTCATGTTACTGTATTTTCTCTGATGACGAACTTTGGTTTCTTGCAGAAGGCAACACTTGTAACATTTAATTTCGGCCAAAGCTTCTAGAGGGAGTCTTATAAGGACTCTGAGAGACGCAAGAAGGGTAAGGCATTGGCATGAATATTTCCTTTTAACAAATTTTATAATTTCACAATACTCCCTTTTTCCGAGTTTTATGTAATCATAATTTGTTTAGGTTTAGACAGTACAACTCGATGTGGTAACATTTTGATTTTCGTCTTGAAAAAGACTTCAGATAAGATGTTTTCAAACACCTAACTGCATACTCCGATATAACGTTATTCTGGCAACTTGCTGCCTGGATATGAGGTAACTGTTGCCTAAGTATCGATACGTTAAGAAAAATCAGGGGAGCGCTTAGGTTCGGGGATGTGGGTGCACATTATAAATCCTACCTTCAATAATTTAGTTTCTAGAGAGTGATACTGGTTTGTCATTCGCACCCAAGTCTCTTATTACCTTATGCATGGCAGGTTTTTGTTTTAATTTAAACCAACAAATACATTATCGAGGCAGGGGGTGGATAAAGGAGAGTTATTAAGATATATGTTTCCATTCTATTAAAACCATTACATCTTAAATATATTGAGGAGATTCATTGAAAGGCAATGCGCAATGTATTTTATGAATTTTGCTTTCTACAAATTTTGTTCTAGGAGAGAGACAAAGAGAGAGAGAGAGATAGAGAGAGAGGGGAGAGGCTTAGTTAGGATGCGAATTCTGAACCCCACCATCCATTATCCTCCTGACTCGGATTGAATATCATGATCATCATCTGGATTGAGATTCTATTGTGTGTATCACTCGACCGATGCCCTGCATAATTTCTAAAAAAACACACCATACCCTTCAAACTTTCATAGCCTAATTTGGTTTCTGTGAAAACATTGTAAATCCGTTGATAGGCATATTATTGCCATGACATCGTAAACTAAGACGGATATATACCATTGAAATATGATAAAAATGCATCATCTGACATCACACTTGAAGCACAAAGCCTAAGTACGTTGTGTTTTCATTTTTTGTTTCTTTCTCGGAAAGGAGACCCTCCCACCAATAGACAGCGCATACCATTGACTGGTATATGAGGGGCCTAGACTGCGCACGGCAAGCCGAGGAGTCTGTTTAATGTACCGAACCGGGCTGGCCAGAAAATACATTAAAACACGCCAAACGATTTATGCTGAGAACATGTCGAGTATCTCCGCAAAAATGAAGCAGCGTTTTTTTCTTCGCCTTTTCTTTTCCTTCATTTTATTTTTGTGTTAATGTGAATAGATTTTGGCGTGAATATTCACTACTAAATGATACACGCCTTAATAAAAAAATAAAATAAAAATCCAGCAAGGCATAGACAAAACAGGCCTTAATGCGGCTTAGGCCATGCAAGGCACTACAAAACTTTTTGTTGTATCTATAAATATATAATATGCAGAGGCGGCGGAGCTACTTCCAAAGTAGGGGTGCACCAGCAAAAAAAGGCACTTCTAGGAGAAAAAAAAAGGCACCTTCAAAGGGAAATCTAAAAACGAAAATATACAATTTGTTAGACATTGGTATATACCCCTATATTGTGATTACATTATGGGATGATTTCAATATTTTTTCTCTTTATACATCATTTAAGATATTGCTTAAGCATCAAACTTTGCAGTTGAAAATTCATCTGCGAGAGACCAAAGCGAGCGGGGATTTTTCATTTAGATTTGTAAGGTCGCAGTGCGAAAAAATTGCATCTTTAATTTATAAAGAGGAAAACCCCAATCCTGGCACTCACCAGGGCTGAAAAGGGCACTTATGAAAATGTGAAATGGGCATTTATCGACGGAAAAGAGGCACCTATCGCGTTTTGATAGGTCATTTATAGAAAGTAAAAAGGGGCATTTATGACAAAAGGATAACTTCCTTATTAGAAAGAAAAAAGGGGCACATATCATTGTTGAAAGGGTAATAATGAGAGGTGAAAATGAGCACTTATTAGAATGAAAAAGGGGTACATTATTGAAATGGGGCACCGATCAGATTTCAAAGTTAGGGGCATTTATCGGAGGTGAAAGGTGCTTTCTTGAAAAGGGGGAAGTGGCTCTTAATAAAAAGAAAAAGGGGACATGTTAAAATAAACGGGGCACTTATAAGAGATGAAAAGGGGTAATTTTGAGAAGGGAAAGGGACATTTATCGGAAGGAAAAAATATCATTTATTAGGAAGGAAAATGGGGATCCGTGTCAAAATAAAAGGGGCATTTATTAGAGATGGAGAGAGCACTTATCAGGAGGGGAAGGGGCACTTGTTAAAGTAAAACGAATATCTCTCAGATTTGAATAGGGTCATTTACAAAAGATGTAAAGGGGCACTTATTAGAATGAAAATGAACTATTTTCATATGTGAAAAGGGGCATTTCTGATAAAGGTAAGGGGCTCTGTTTTTAATGGGGGCACTCATTAGAAGGGAAAGAAGGCAATTATCAGAGGTAAAGGGGGTGCTTACCAAAAGTGAATAGGGGCGCTTCTCGTACCTGAAAAGTGGCACTTACTAGATATTGAAAAGGGGACTTATGAGAAGGGAAAATGGACACTTATTGCGAAGGAAAATGGGAACTTGTTGAAGGAAAAGGGGTACGTGTCAAAATAAAAGGGGCACTTATCAGAGGTGGAAAGGGGAAGGGGCACTTTTACAATTAATAGGGAACTTGTCAAAGTAAAAGGGGCACTTTTGTTATGTAAAACTGGGCACTTCTTACAAAGTTAAAGGAGCACTTTTCCTATGTAAAAAGGGGCCCTTTTGGGGTACTTGAAAAAATGGGGGGGGGGGCACTGTGCCCCCTGCCTCCCTGGAGCGCCGCCTCTGGTCTGATAATATGTCATCAGATCAAATGAAATCAAATCATATTGAAGACCTAGTAATATCGTCACCCTTTCCCCGAATGCCCCCAAACGGCTGGAACTTTGCTATGCTATTGGCCTGTTTAATTCACACCTCGATATTCACTGACATACTTTAGTTGATGGAAAGATAGTAACGAGCAACAAACTAATTGTGTTTTATTTTCTTAATTGGAAATATATTTTTTCAATCACAACAAAGAATACTCACCTAAAAACAAGTACAGTGCAGTATATCTTTTTAGTTTCATCCACCTCCATGTCATCTGGCCGGCTTGATTTACCCCAGTCCACTTCACTGGCAAACGAGCTCCTCCCCTCTGTTTGAAGAAAACAGATAAGCATGTGTACATGTATTACAATTGACATTCCCCCTTTTTTAAAGAGGAAGTCCATCATGATTTAAAGTCGATTTTCATAGAAAAAGAAACATTAGAGAAACAGGTCAGTGACAGTTTTAGGAAAAACCGATAAAAAAAAAGTTGTGAATGTTTAGAGGGGCGATCACTCAAACATAAATTGCCAAATCTGTGACAGATTTCGCGAGCTCCCCTCCCATATGCCCTGTATTAAAACAAAATCAAACAATTATATTTCCTCTTTAGAAATTGTTCCAGCATACATGCACCTTAAATATAATTATTTGAAATATGTTTTATAGCACCCCTGAATGAACAAATCAATTCAGTTATCAATGACTAAGAAAAAACAAGTAAAAACAAAAATGTATGCACATAGCAAATTGGAGAGGAGCTCGTAAAAAAGTCAAAGTCTTTTCCAATTTTAATTTTACTGATGATAACTTTAAAAGTCCAGACATTTTGAGATTATTTTCATCATCTCGTCTCCACAATGAAATGACCTAACTATTATTGTGAATTTGTTACCATAATTTTTTTTTTCTTTCGGATATTGCTCAATTTTTAACCCATTTGTTTCGTTCATTTTTCTCGTTTTATGAAAACCGAGTTAATATAATGGTGGACTTCCCCTTTAATTAATCATCTACATTCATGATGTGGAGACCGTAGACTGAATATTGAAAAAAGGTTCCACGAGACCGAAGGCCCGCGAGATCACACGTGTAAATAATATGCCGCAATCTATCTACCTTTGCCATAGTCAGATAGGCATGCGCCTTCTTCATTCTTTCAGAATTAGTGCAATAGGTTTTATTTTACTTCATTAATTCGAATTTACTACTTGTACTAGTGGCATTATTCGATAGTTACAATACAGACGAGGTGTGTAGATACACATACACAGGCATGTTGCAGTAACTGTTGCTAGATTCATACATTTGTTTCTTCTTCTTTCCTTTGGTAAAAAAGTTTATATCAATACAGATTTTTTTCAACGAAATATTGTATGGTCGTTATTTGTACTTTGTGTGTCATATTTTGGCTTTATGTTTACACGGTTTACTTGAATTATATAATGATGTGAAAAAAGATGTTAATTAACAAACACATCTGCAAGGATTGTTTAAATAATTGTGTTTGAAGACGAATATGAATGAAAGAATACTAGGATTTGGGTTTTCTGCGTTCCCAAAAAAAATGTTGTATTCTTTCATCAAATATTGGCCTTACAATGTATATTTTTTGAAAATCCTTGCAGAATTGTGTTTTAAATAGCATCCTTTTTTTCAAATCTGTATACAATTTAAGTGAAAGTTTGTTATCAAATTATTGAGGCTACCAACACTTTAAAAGGGCTTTAAAACCTTAAAAACTATAAGAACTCGAGCGAACTCAAATCAAGTATTTGAGCCTCCCAACGCTTTAGAGGGGGTTTAACAAAACGGATTTATTTCTAATTTCATTTAAAAAATTGCTTCCTAGCTTAGCTCGCAAATGAAAATTCAGACCATCACACCAAACTGCAAAGTTTGATGCTTACCCAGTATCTTTAACCATATAAAGAGAGAAACAAATGTTGAGATTATCCCTGATAATATAATCAAAATGTAGGCTATAAACCAGCGTCTAAAATTTGTATATTTTTCGCTTTAAAGTTTCCCTTTGTATGTGCCCTCCCCCCCCCTTTTTTTTTTTTACAGAAAGGGACCTTTTATGTCGTTGAAACACGAAAAGTGAAATTACTTGATGTAGACGTTAACAAAATAATTCCAAATGGCCACTGAGAAGAGATAAAACACAAAAGAATAATTCATGATTCTCCGGCTATGATTTCGGGGGCCTTAGTCGACACTATCAGAAAGCAATGTACGGCTAAGTACAAAAATAGTCACGTCGCGTCCTCGCAAAGGAAATTCGTTATTTTGTGGCATGTAAACATAAATATTGTCAACAGCACACCTCGGAGGTTAAATAGCTTGTATCTTCGAAAGTACTCATAATTTGATAGTGTGATTACGAGGAAATTTACGAAAAAAATGTTTAAACATAATGATGAATCCAAATTATTTGTGTACCTATTGGTATATTCTTATTTTAAAGCGTCATGGTGGAGATACAAAAATAGGAACTGATGAAGATAATAAAAGTCGGATGAGGTGAGAGAGACTGTATATGAAGATATACATATATAGGTGTGTTGGCTCAGTCAGTAGAGCGTCTGCCTCACAACCGGGAGGTCGTGGGTTTGTATCCCGGCCGCGTCATACCAAAAGACGTTAAAAGATGGGAGTCGCTGCTACCTTGTTTGGCGTTCAACGATAAGGGGATAGAGCAATGTCGATCTGGCGCTGCTCAGTTGGCTGCCGGGCTCACGGTCAATTGGGCACAAAGAATTTCCATTTTCGGTTTAATAAAATTTGGAGTGGACTATAAAAGATTATTAGGTGGTCTGTCGGTGTCGAAAGATCACCTATTGTTTTCGTCAGAATTTTCTTTATTTATTTATTTATTTATAGGTGGTCTGTCGGTATCGACAGATCACCTATTGTTTTCGTCAGAATTTTCTTTCTTTATTTATTTATTAGGTGGTCTGTCGATGACAGATCACCTATTGATTTCGTCAGAATTTTCTTTCTTTATTATTATTGATTTATTAGGTGGTCTGTCATTGACAGATCACCTATTGATTTTGTCAGAATTTTCTTTCTTTATTTATTAGGTGATCTGTCATTGACAGATCACCTATTGATTTTGTCAGAATTTTCTTTCTTTATTATTATTTATTATTTATTTATTTTTATTTCATCCGTACACTTTTTTGTGTAAACGTTTACTTGAAATCGACATGTTCAATTTCCTTCGAATTTCTGTCAGTCATCAGGCCCTATAATATCAAGTTCAAGTAACTTTTTCAAGGTCATGGAGTCATCATGACGTCATCCAGGCGCCATTTTGTAAACATCAGGTCATTATGTTATCTCGATAACGAGTAATCAAAAATCAACCATATTTGGTATACATCAATTTTAGGTCAAAGGTCAACAAAAAAAGTCGACAAAATCCACGTGCGCACCTCGACGCGCGCGTACGCGCGCATCAAAATTTCAAAATGCTCCAATTCGTCCCAAATTTTGTTTGCACACGTTTCAGGCCATTTTAAGCATTTTCAAAATTTGCGCGCGCACTTATGCGCGCGTTTTTGCGCGTTTTGGCATTTTGCAACATCAAATCACCGAATTTTTTCTAGCATCATATTTGGCACATTTTTCCAAGCATTTTGATACCTTGTTCTCTTTTTTCTGACCAGTAATAACGCAATGAGCGTCCGTCAAAGTATAACAGCACCCGCGGGCCGCGCCATCTCTATCCACAATACATGGGCAAAAACATGCCTTTTCTGTCATCATATTTGGCACATTTTTCCAAGCATTTTGATACCTTGTTTAACTTTTTCTGAAAAACATTACGTCTCTCCCGCGGACATAGAATTGTTTACATGTTTATAACTTCTCTCTTTCTCTATAATATAGTAAATATTCAATTCTATTTATGCTGGAAATCGTTCTCCATTGCATCTCTTTCTCTTGCTCTCTGTTGCTCTGTTTCCCTTCCCCTCTCTTGATCTGCCCTCTATCCTTCTCTTGCTCTCTCATTGCATCTCTCTCTCTACTCTTTCACTCTCTCCCTATCTCAGTCTCCCTCTCTTGCTCTGCCTAGCTCCCTCTGTCTCTGCCTCTCATTGTATACTCTCTCACCCTCTCCCTTTCCCTGCCTCTGGTTCTCGTTCTCCCTCCGATATCTATTGTAATTTTCTTTAATTTCCACTAGCTCTTCATTTTGCCCTTTGTATTCTTATTTCACCCCTACCATGTTTCCTTATACTATCCTCTCTACTTCAAAGTGTATGCATTCTGATTCCTTTTTCTTTCCTCGGTCCAGCTCATGTATTTTTACATGTCAATAACTCGTCTCCCTCTCTCCTTCTCTATATCTATATTTTCATTAAATTTCATTATGATCATGATTTTGATCATAATCATTTCTCAATATTTTGTTCATCAGTTAAGTTATCACTTCAGTTCAGGTCACAGTTCAATCTATCAGTTCATTCATCAGTTCATCAGTTTAGCTCATCAATTCAGTTCATTTCACATCAGTTCAATATATCAGTTCATCAGTACTTCATTCATCAGTTCATATCTTAATACATCATTTTACATTAACATCATTAAATTGGATCATTGAATTGAAGATTAGCATGATCATAAGAATTGAAGACAGATCACCTAATTCGTCCTGATGACGAATTACTTTTCTAGTTTATTTATTTATTCTTTATTTATTTTTATTTCATCCGTACACTTTTTTGTGTAAACGTTTACTCGAAATCGACATGGTCAATTTCCTTCGAATTTCTGTCAGTCATCAGGCCCTATAATATCAAGTTCTAGTAACTTTCTCAAGGTCATGGGGTCATCGTGACGTCATCCAGGCGCCATTTTGTAAACATCAGGTCATTATCTTATCTCGATAACGAGTCATCAAAAATCAACCATATTTGGTATACATCAATTTTAGGTCAAAGGTCAACAAAAATGTCGACAAAATCCGCGTGCACACTCGACGCGCGCGTACGCGCGCATCAAAATTTCAAAATGCTCCAATTCGTCCCAAATTTTGTTTGCACACGTTTCAGGCCATTTTAAGCATTTTCAAAATTTGCGCGCGCGTTTTTGCGCGTTTTGGCATTTTGCAACATAGAATCGCCAAATTTTCTCTGCCATCATGTTTGGCATATTTTTTCCAAGCATTTTGATACCTTGTTCATCTTTTTCTAACCAGTAATAACGCAATGAGCGTCCGTCAAAGTATAACAGCACCCGCGACCGCGCTATCTCTATCCACAATACATGGGCAAAAACATGCCTATACAAAACTCATTGTAACTCTTCAGAATGGATGGATACCCCAATTTTTTTCATATTTGGATAGATTATGAGTCGGAGATATGATTTCATGTCTCATTTGACCCTCAATTAACTCATGACGTCATCATATCGGCCTCCGAACTCAAAATTTCAATTTGCATATTATGACGTCAGCATATTTTTGGAAAATTGATTGTATCTCTGTAAATATTGATCGATTTTCTTCCAAATTTTGATATGTTCTAGCTGAGACAATTCTCTACAAATGCAGTCACCACGATTTTTCATTTTGACAAAGGCATCATGGCGTATTTTTGCGATTAAAGGAGGCATGTCAATTTTTCACATTTTGCGTGTATTCTCTATGGGACATGACTTTTTTCTAAACTGGATTCTACATTCCCGTCTTTCGCGAGCAATATCTCCGTCGTTTTAGCTTTGTTTTCGCTGAGCTTCGAGTATGTTGTAGCTGAGACAATAAGCTATCACAAGTGTGCCCTTTATTTTTCGATCAGATGCCGGGATCATGCTCATATTTCACTTGCAAAGTGGGATTTGAGAATTCCATTTTCCGTTCACGTGTAATGTCTATGTGGATTATTTTGGTATAGTGGTCATAGCACTTGCCTCCCATTCCGGCGACCCAAGTTCGATTCCTGGTGGGTCATTTTTTTTTTTTTTTTGCCGTCGTTTTAAATTTGATTTTATGATCTTCTTCGACTATTATAACATATTATCATATACAATCACAAACAATGTAATAAAATGCCTAATTTTGCGTGTTATATCTATGGGAGAAGAATGTCAATCGTTTGAGTACAACCCTATGGGAAATCTGATTCCTTGTCGTGTATTAAACCTATAGGGTTAATCTCCCAAGTCTGTTGGAATATATCAAATCATCCCATTTTTATGATGTTTAGTCTCCTTCCCAGACGTTTATACTTTCCAGTTATTCAGCCCAGGTATATGCAATCTTTACGTCTCTCCCGCGGACATAGAATTGTTTACATGTCTATAACTTCTCTCTTTCTCTATAATATAGTAAATATTCAATTCTATTTATGCTGGAAATATTAAAAGCATCGTTCTCCATTGCATCTCTTTCTCTTGCTCTGTCTCTCTCTCTCTTGCTCTGTTTCCCCTCTCTTGATCTGCCCTCTATCCTTCTCTTGCTCTCTCATTGCATCTCTCTCTACTCTTTCACTCTCTCCCTATCTCTGTCTCCCTCTCTTGCTCTGCCTAGCTTCCTCTGTCTCTGCCTCTCATTGTATACTCTCTCACCCTCTCCCTTTCCCGGCCTCTGGTTCTCGTTCTCCCTCCGATATCTATTGTAATTTTCTTTAATTTCCACTAGCTCTTCATTTTGCCCTTTGTATTCTTATTTCACCCCTACCATGTTTCCTTATACTATCCTCTCTCCTTCAAAGTGTATGCATTCTGATTCCTCTTTCTTCCCTCGGTCCAGCTCATGTATTTTTACATGTCAATAACTCGTCTCCCTCTCTCCTTCTCTATATCTATATTTTCATTAAATTTCATTATGATCATGATTTTGATCATAATCATTTCTCAATATTTTGTTCATCAGTTAAGTTATCACTTCAGTTCAGGTCACAGTTCAATCTATCAGTTCATTCATCAGTTCATCAGTTTAGCTCATCAATTCAGTTCATTTCACATCAGTTCAATCTATCAGTTCATCAGTTCATCAGTACTTCATTCATCAATTCATATCTTAATACATCATTTTACATTAACATCATTAAATTGGATCATTGAATTGAAGATGAGCATGATCATAAGAATTGAAGACAGATCACCTAATTCGTCCTTAATGACGAATTAAATTTCTAGTTTTTATTTATTTCTCCCCCTTTTTTGTGTAGAGGATAACTCAAGATCAGTTTAGTCAATTTCTTTCAATTTTGGCACAGTCATAGGTCATTGTCATGAGACGTGACAGGAACATTTTCAAGGTCATCAAGTGTTCATGACGTCATCCAGGTGCCATTTTGTGTTTTTTTTTTGGTACTTTCAACGCATGATCATATCTTCATAACGGAAAGTCATTTCTTATTCATATTTATCGTGATTAAGGTCAATATCCGTCCGGTCAATTTCAGGTCAAAAAATGCGCGCACATGCGTACGTCCGCGCGTGAGCGCGCGCGCAAGATTTCAAACTGTTCAAAATCACTTTTTATTCAAATAAGAGTACGTTTCAGGCCATTTTAACTCTTTGCCCGCCACGTACACAATCCCCCCTGTGCCACATTGTTTTTAGGGTGCCACCTTAGGAGGGGTTCTGCATGGACTATGCTTATTCAATCGTGATTGATGTCCACGCCATTATCATGTTCTGTGGGATTACGCAAAAGTGTACGTGTGGGACCAGGCTCATCTTCCTCGTCAGAGTCAGTCTCGCTCTCCTCTGAATCAGAGTCGGCTGTTGGAACAGGGTCCATCACAAGTTCTCGTACCTGATCAGCAGTGAAGAAGTCCCGTCTCCTCCTAATAGGGGCCATCCTAGCTCATCAGAATATTTGCAAAAGCAGTTTCAAAAACTCAATTTTTCTCGGAAAATGTCAATGTAAACAATGTCTGCGAAAGCGGTGCAATGAAGTGTGATGTGTATACAATGCGAAGCACGCGTTACTATGTGTGTGTGCGTACAATAGAATTAAATGCGTTCCGTGTGTATTGTGAATGAAATGTGACTTGAGTCGAAGTTGGCAGCCCGCTGTATGTTCCGCTAGCCGAACGTAGCGGGCAAAGAGTTAAGCATTTCGCAAAAAACGCGCACGCACGCACGCATGCGCGCGCGTTTTCGCACGTTCTGGCATTTTGCAACATACAATCGCTGAATTTTCTCTGTTATCATATTTGTCACATTTTTCCAAACATTTTGATTCTTTGTTCACCTTTTTCTGACCAGTAATAACGCAATGAGCGTCCGTCAAAGTTGACAGCACGCTTGGACCTGCGCTATCTGTATCTACAATACATGGGCAAAAACATGCCTATACAAAATTCGTTGTAACTCTTCAGAATGGATAGGAACTCCCAATTTTTTTTCATATTTGGATAGATTATGAGTCGGAGATATGATTTCATGTCTCATTTGACCCTCAATTAACTCATGACGTCATCATAATGGCCTCCGAACTCAAAATTTCAATTTGCATATTATGACGTCAGCATATTTTTGGAAAATTGATTGTATCTCTGTAAATATTGATCGATTTTCTTCCAAATTTTGATATGTTCTAGCTGAGACAATTCTCTACAAATGCAGTTACCACGATTTTTCATTTTGACAAAGGCATCATGGCGTATTTTTGCGATTAAAGGAGGCATGTCAATTTTTCACATTTTGCGTGTATTCTCTATGGGACATGACTTTTTCTCAAAACTGGATTCTACATTCTTTCGCGAGCAATATCTCCGTCGTTTTAGTTTTGTTTTGCTGAGCTTTGAGTATGTTGTAGCTGAGACAATAAGCTATCACAAGTGTGCCCTTTATTTTTCGATCAGATGCCGGGATCATGCTCATATTTCACTTGCAAAGTGAGATTTGAGAATTCCATTTTCCGTTCACGTGTAATGTCTATGTGGATTATTTTGGTATAGTGGTCATAGCACTTGCCTCCCATTCCGGCGACCCAAGTTCGATTCCTGGTGGGTCATTTTTTTTTTTTTGCCGTCGTTTTAGATTTGATTTTATGATCTTCTTCGACTATTATAACATATTATCATATACAATCACAAACAATGTAATAAAATGCCTAATTTTGCGTGTTATATCTATGGGAGAAGAATGTCAATCGTTTGAGTACAACCCTATGGGAAATCTGGTATTAAACCTAATATAGGGTTTATCTCCCAACTCTGCTACAATATCAAATCACCTTGCTAGTCTCCTTCCCAGACGTTTTTACTTTTCCAGTTATTCAGCCCAGGTATATGCATGTTTACGTCTCTCCCGTGGACATAGAATTGTTTACTTGTCTATACTTCTCTCTTTCTCTATATTAAATTCTATTTATGCTGGATATATTGAATGCATCGTTCTCCATTGCATCTCTCTCTTTCTCCTCTCTCTTGCTCTGTTTCCCATCTCCTCTCTTAATTTGCCCCTCTCCCTCTCTCTCTGCCTCCCTCTACCTCGACCTCTTGCCTTGCCTCCCTCTTATTCTCTTGCTCTGTCTCCCTCTGCCTCTGCCCTTCTCTTTTCTTCTCTCTCACCCTCTACCTCTCCCGCCTCTGGTTCTCGTTCTCCTTCTATTATGTCTTGTAATGTTCCTTAATTTTCTATAGCTCTGCCCTTTGCCCTTTGGCCTTGGAACTCAAAATACGAATTTGCATATTATGACGTCAGCATATTTATGGAAAATTGATTGTATCTCTGTAAATATGGATCGATTTTCTTCCAAATTTTGATATGTTGTAGCTAAGACAATTTTCTACAAGATCAGTTATTCAGATTACATAACAGACCACCTAATTCGTCCTCATGACGAATTACATTTCTAGTTTTTATTTATTTCTCCCCCCTTTTTTGTGTAGACGATAACTCAAGATCGGTACAGTCAATTTCTTTCAATTTTGGCACAGTCATGGGTCATTGTCATAAGACGTGACAGGAACATTTTCAAGGTCATCAGGTCTTCATGACGTCATCCAGGCGCCATTTTGTGTTTTTTTGTACTTTCAACTCATGATCATATCTTCATAACGGAAAGTCATTTCTCATTCATATTTATCATGATCAAGGTCAATATCCGTCCGGTCAATTTCAGGTCAAAAAAACGCGCGCACATGCGTACGTCCGCGCGCAAGATTTTAAACTGTTCAAAATCACTTTTTATTCAAATGAGAGTACGTTTCAGGCCATTTTAAGCATTTTGCAAAAAACGCGCACGCGCAATGCGCGCGCGTTTTCGCGCGTACTGGCATTTTGCAACATAAAATCGCCAATTTTTCTGTCATCATATTTGGCACATGTCTCCAAGCATTTTGATACCTTGTTCACCTTTTTCTGACCAGTAATAACGCAATGAACGTCCGTCAAAGTTTATCCACAATACATGGGCAAAAACATGCCTATACAAAATTCATTGTAACTCTTTAGAATGGATAGGAACTCTCAATATTTTTTTCATATTTAGATAGATTATGAGTCGGAGATATGATTTAATGTCTCATTTGATCCTCAATTAACTCATGACGTCATCATAATGGCCTCCGAACTCAAAATTTCAATTTGCATATTATGACGTCAGCATATTTTGGAAAATTGATTGTATCTCTGTAAATATTGATCGATTTTCTTCCAAATTTTGATATGTTCTAGCTGAGACAATTTCTACAAATGCAGTCACCACGATTTTTCATTTTGACAAAGGCATCATGGCGTATTTTTGCGATTAAAGGAGGCATGTCAATTTTTCACATTTTGCGTGTATTCTCTATGGGACATGACTTTTTCTCAAAACTGGATTCTACATTCCCGTCTTTCGCGAGCAATATCTCCGTCGTTTTAGTTTTGTTTTCGCTGAGCTTCGAGTATGTTGTAGCTGAGACAATAAGCTATCACAATGTGCCCTTTATTTTTCGATCAGATGCCGGGATCATGCTCATATTTCACTTGCAAAGTGGGATTTGAGAATTCCATTTTCCGTTCACGTGTAATGTCTATGTGGATTATTTTGGTATAGTGGTCATAGCACTTGCCTCCCATTCCGGCGACCCAAGTTCGATTCCTGGTGGGTCATTTTTTTTTTTTTTGCCGTCGTTTTAAATTTGATTTTATGATCTTCTTCGACTATTATAACATATTATCATATACAATCACAAACAATGTAATAAAATGCCTAATTTTGCGTGTTATATCTATGGGAGAAGAATGTCAATCGTTTGAGTACAACCCTATGGGAAATCTGGTTCCTTGTCGTGTATTAAACCTAATATAGGGTTTATCTCCCAACTCTGCTACAATATCAAATCACCTTGCTAGTCTCCTTCCCAGACGTTTTTACTTTTTCCAGTTATTCAGCCCAGGTATATGCATGTTTACGTCTCTCCCGTGGACATAGAATTGTTTACTTGTCTATACTTCTCTCTTTCTCTATATTAAATTCTATTTATGCTGGATATATTGAATGCATCGTTCTCCATTGCATCTCTCTTTCTCCTCTCTCTTGCTCTGCATGTTTCCCTTCTCCTCTCTTATTTTGCCCCTCTCCTTCTCTTGCTCTGTCTCTGCATATATATCTCTCTACTTTTTACCCTCTCCCTCTCTCTGCCTCCCTTGATCTACCTCGACCTCTTGCCTTGCCTCCCTCTTATTCTCTTGCTCTGTCTCCCTCTGCCTCTGCCCTTCTCTTTTTCTTCTCTCTCACCCTCTACCTCTCCCGCCTCTGGTTCTCGTTCTCCTTCTATTATGTCTTGTAATGTTCCTTAATTTTCTATAGCTCTGCCCTTTGCCCTTTGGCCTTGGAACTCAAAATACGAATTTGCATATTATGACGTCAGCATATTTATGGAAAATTGATTGTATCTCTGTAAATATTGATCGATTTTCTTCCAAATTTTGATATGTTCTAGCTGAGACAATTTTTTTACAAATGCAGTCACCACGATTTTTCATTTTGACAAAGGCATCATGGCGTATTTTTGCGATTAAAGGAGGCATGTCAATTTTTCACATTTTGCGTGTATTCTCTATGGGACATGACTTTTTCTCAAAACTGGATTCTACATTCCCGTCTTTCGCGAGCAATATCTCCGTCGTTTTAGCTTCGCGTTCCCTGAGCTTCGAGCTTCTGTAAATATGGATCGATTTTCTTCCAAATTTTGATATGTTGTAGCTAAGACAATTTTCAACAAGATCAGTTATTCAGATTACATAACAGACCACCTTATTCGTCCTCATGACGAATTACATTTCTAGTTATTATTATTATTATTATAGAGAGAGAGAGACAGAGAGAGACAGAGAGAGAGAGAGACAGAGAAAGAGAGAGAGAAACTTGGGGATAGGGTAGTTTGGAATAGAGACAAAACTTAATTAGAACTACATAATATGTTATAATGAATATGGATGATAAAGGAAAAGGAAAGAAAAGGAAGTGGGACACAAACATTCAACGGAATGAAAAAAGGTAGGATAAAGAGAAAGGAAAAAGAGATGGGAAATAATGAAGGGAAAATAAATGCGGTGACGAAAAAAGCTAAATGAGACCGTTCATGCAACGTTGTGATGTTATCCACTCACCTAACTGAAGTATGAGTTCCTCTTCAGCACCATCCTTCACAAGGTCCTCCGCCGCTACACCTCGATTGTCTACGAACGTCAGGTATTTAGTGATTCTCACTGCCATTCGTCGAGTAGTGTGACCACCTTGAAAATGTGGTGGCGCGGCTTGCTCTCGGTCAATTTCTTTCAACTCATTATTCACTGCAAATTTCAGAGAGTTCATCAAGGACGTTTTACCAATCCCAGTTACCCCATACAGACCTATGTTGAGGCGTTTTGGAAATATAATATCTTCCTCAGGAAATTCAAATGATATGCCAGGTTTCATTTCGTTTATATCGGCGCGCAATCTTGCGATATTTTGTATCATTCTGTTCTCCTCTTCTTCAGCTTTTAATTTTTCTTGTCTTTCCCTTTCTTCTCTGATTCTTAGTTCTATTTCCTTTTCCTGTCTTATCATTTCAGATTGTGCACTAGTTTGTTCATCTTCTTTTTTCTTCCGGTCGATATCCATCTGCTGGAATTGATTCGCAATCACTTCATTTTGCTTTTCAGTCCATTTGTCAAAAGCTTCCTCCATTTCTTTTGTGTCATTCTTCAATTGATTGATTGCAGATTGGTTGCTCCCCATGTTTAAATTTCACTGTGTAATTTGTGTGGAAGATGTTTCAGCAGTCAACTACTCGTCTGGTTATGCTTGCCCTTTGCGCACATTTTTATAGCATGATATCGTGTTTACTTTTCTATCTCTAATGGGATTGGACAGATTTGTTTGTTTAGCGGGGTATACCAAATGCCCGTGGCACGATGTTTCTTTTCAGTTTGTCGCCTCTTCTTTATCAAATTTCTACGGAGCACAATTGTCTTGCAGGTTCTACCCCGGGGCAACGGACATGGCTGCTGAGGCACATCGGATTTACATTGGAGTCCTCTCCCTTGGTTGGGATGAATCGATTGAACGCCACTTGATGTCAACTATTAGAACGTGTAAAACGGAAGTAAAGTTCGTTTCTCTTGATCCAACTGATCTCAACGAGTACACGGCTCCTAGAAATTTGAATGCGGTAATCTTATTGCATTCAATCTCAGAAGGAAGACTTTCTCTCACGGATGTAACGGATGCCAGATACCAAAAATTGCTCCCAACTCTCTTCAAGCAATATGGTAAGAAACGTTTTACCCTTTTATTTTTTATTATTCACCTACTTTAATCGCCAACTTTCTTGACTTTTTAATTTATTGATTGATGGCTGATTTTAATCATATTCCATGCAAAATTAGGAAAGCATAATATTTTTTTTGGTATTAACATTTCTTGAAGTAATATTAATATAAATAATCCTGAATCATAGTAACTAATAACACTAAAGAATATTTCGTAAATCATTAAATACGAAAATAGAAACGGAACCTAGTTAAAGGCTATGCTTCTTGCGTGTGAGCATGGAGTACATCCATGGTGTCAGTTAACCGAATTAGTAGGTCCATGATTAAAGTACTGTAGTAATGTGAAATTGTTACCTCCTCTATTCCTTAACCTGACTTTAGCACAGGCCATTGTTCAGTGTGCACTCAAGCCTCTCTTGCTAGACTTGGCTCGGTTTGACCTATTGACCAATCACCAATCATTAGGGGACCAGTACTGGACATTTAATGTATCACATGTGGTGTGCATGGCTGGGCAATTGTACATGACCACAAAGACTTTATATGTACACGGCGTTGAACGTAGACAAGACGATCCCTTTTTAATGTGGGCAAGGCTGGGTTGTTTCTTCAAATAAACTATAACCTTTCACCAACTTAGACGTCTCAGATTGAATATTTTGGCCTCTCCTTCAATACTATTATATAAACAGAAAAAATACACATACACTAGACTCAGACAAATGAACAAAAGTACAAAAGTAAGGCTAAACGTGGAAGAGAGGGAAATAGAGGGGGAGAACAGATATATGGATGAATATAAAAATAGGTAGACATATAGATAGGTGGGTAGATGGATAGAGAGTGAGAGAGATAGTTCATTTTACTGCATGAATGGGTTAAAAATGGATAAAAACACAATCTTTATAATATATTATACGGTGATTCTCTGAATAATGGACTAAATATCCATGTTTTTTTTATAAATCCAGAGGAAATGTTTAGATTTCCAGGAATTTCCACTTTAATTATATTACCAACTTTTTCTCTGATGTCTAAGCTTTAAGTTGATACCAGATCTGGCTGCCATCTTCTGCCCGTTTTTATGTTATAGCCAATTTTCCTTGCCACATTGCCCCGATTTTTTTTTTTTTGGTCCGCGGTGTCAGAACAAGTGCCACGCGCCCCACGCGCCGTAATTTATGACCGCGAATCCTTCATGATTCAGCCGCGGACCAAAATAACAACATTTTACGGGGCAATGTGGCAAGGAAAATGTGGCCATGTGGCCACACAAAAATACTGTACCCCTCCATTTCTTGTGCCCTTCTACCAGAGAATCTTGGATCTGCCACTCTGGATGACAGCAGAACAACATTTCCATCTCTACCATGACTCATGTCATGTAAAACTTGGGTGTAATTTGTGTCAGTTGAAAAAGACAAGTAAAGTACATCATGCACAAATAAGGATTTGACTTCATCATTTATCTTATTTTTACAACAGCTATGAAAATGTAGCAATGATAAAAACAGCGCCAATTTCCAGACATCACATAAAATTTAGAGAAACAATGATCTATGAAAACTGATTAAACTTCCTGAAAAGCATTACACGAGTCAAGTTTTCTTGAATGAATTTTTACTTTAAGAGTATAAGTAAGCGATTTGTTAAGGTACGGCAGTTCGAGAATAAATTGTGGAGATTCTCACACCCAAAAAGAGGGGAAAGGGAAAGGGGTGCAGTAAAATGACTAATACAATTTTGTCAGTTCATCAGTAGCACAAGGCTTAAAGGTTTTTTTTTATTTTTGAAAACATCCAGAATCTCTTGAAATTTATGAGAAAATCATCCAGTATCTTCTCCACGTTCTTCACCCATAAGGGCTGTCATTACTTGCCAATGGGTAGGAGATGCATCTGATTTCTATCTTCACCTTCCTTCCACTTCTTCCACCATCGTTCTTGGAATCCATGCGACTAAAACAAAAAGGAAGAACAAACTCCAATTTTCTTCCATCAATATATCTCGAAGTCTAAGACATCGTTGATAGATCTCACTCTAAAAAGTTTTTCGTTGAATTGCTCCATTACACTTACTATAACTATCTAACGGTATTTTAAGCGTAAATTGTTGTCCTTTAATTTTCTGTGACAGCCAAAGGGGTGTATTTTTGAACAAGTGAGCAAGAAAGAGAAAGAGATACAACAACAGAAAGAGAGAGAGAGAGATAGCTCTAGATTGAGAAAGGCACTGGGACAGTAACATCAATGCAAGGGAATAACAAACATTTATGGAACATTTCCAACTAAATCATATTTTTATCAGAATAGTGAAGTAACAGAAGCAAAACATCGAAATATAAAAACAAGCATAGCAAGAATAATGATTAAAAAGGTGATAGTGAAAACAAACTAAATCTTACCATTCAATGTACAAAGCCATCTGCACCCTGCCATAGCAATGTCTGCAGCATCAGCTCATACACATATTTTGGTTTATAGACATATTCTCCACCTCCCTTGAAAGTCAGAACAAGGAACAAGAAAGTAATGAAGTTAGTAATGACTGAATATCATTCTGGCATAATTGAATATCAACAAATCATTGAAATATTGATATTTTGTACTTTTATTATAGTCTTTTGTATTTTCATGTTCCTTTATGTATTATTTTATTATCTTCATTCTTTTATCATTATTTTTAATTGTTATTATTTAATTCTCTATTTTTATGTCATACTAACAAAAATGTATTAACAGTCTAAACTAGGAGTATCTCTACAATAATTATTGATTTGTTATTGGGAGGGGGGGGGGGGTTACAAAACCATAAAAATCAAAATTGACTTAAAAGGTATGTATCCAAAATTTGTGCATTGCTGCCTAAAATGTACGGGGTAGCCACACCAGGCATTTGTACATCAACTACATCAACTACATCAAGATCAAGAGGATAATGGACATGGAAAGAACAAAATGCTCAAGATAATTTTTGTTCAATTAAAAAGGTATATTTTTCACAAATCAAATTCAGGCAACTGTTCAATTTTCAATGACCCGTACGAACCCTTTACAAATAGTGTACATTTATACACAAGTTTTAGGTTAAGAAATAAATAAATAACTCACCAACGGGCCGGCATAGAAACATAGAGTCATCAGAACCTGTATATAAACAGGTATTGGATCATTCCTCTCCCGTGTTCCCCTTCAAGTCCCCTTCAAGCATGTTGATATGGTAGATTACCGTCTCCTTCGAGAAACGGTACCGCACTCGAAACGCTTCATCCTCGTACAATTCAAATGGACTGTTTACGTCTCTCAGTCCTTTGCTGAGGTCTCGGCTCAGTTATCTGTTTGCAAAAGATAGATATTGTTTGATGAGATGAGTTGAAATATTCAATACAAAAGTGCATGTCTAAAGAATGATTTTCATTAAATAGCTTTCTGTCCTACTCTTCCGCACCGTAGGATTGATTTCCCATAATTCTCTCTGCAGAACTCTAACCTACACAATTCTTTCCAATTATCCCTAACTAGGTCAAGGTATTTTGTGAGTTCTTAGAGCTGGGTATTGGCTTCTAATCTCCCCCACTTTTGATAATTTAAAGTATACTGTTCCTTCTAAACTACAATAGTGAATCATGAAGCATATTCTGTCAACAATCTCAGCAATGATATCATGTATAGATTCTACATATGTCTATCCCGGTCTTCATACTACTCGAACTTGATTGGTAGAATATGAGAGTAAAAATTTCATCAGCAAGATTTCAAATTTATTTTTATTTTTAAATTTAAAATCTTACTCAAATGGGTAATTGCAAAGAAAAAGGGAGTAGGCCCAATGGATACTGGTACTTGGGTATATGCCTTCATGAACAGTCCTCATGTCTCTTAAAACCTAAAAAGCACTAGATCTATCAAATTACATAGACCCATTATCTACCCGTTATTCTTAATTTTAATCAATTAAATTGAACAAGTTATTGACAATTCAATAAAAGAAAAACAAATAATTGCTCAGTTCAGGTTCAGCAGGTGTTTAATTTAAGCAAGTATGTGGAACGATAGTAAAATGAAATTGTTAGGAGTCTATTTATGAAAGGCAATATCTAATATAACAAAATGCATTTATTTCATACATCACCATTGAAGTAAAACTAAAACACAAGCAATTTTACTCAGGCGCGGATCCAGGATTTCTTATGGGGGGCCCAAATTTGAAATTATGCAAGCCAACTGTTGGTCCGTAATGGGGTAATGAGTGGTTTTAGGCATTTAATTAAGGTAAGATGAGTATATGTTTATACCTCATTATTTAGAGACACTGGCAGTCACTATTCTTTCTTTTTTCCCTTTAATATACTTTCCCTTTCCCTTCCCTTCTAGCTGGATATACGTATAGTCGTATAGCTGTAAGCATATTGGCATGCTTGGCCCGCCATATGCGCTACCGTATGCGCACTTTCTTCCACGAGCGTGGACTTTGTGGAAATTAAAGAGCGTGATCATTTTTTGACCTAAATTGCACCTTTCCAGCGCGTGTGTAAGTATTCTTTCTGTCTCCTAATCGTATGCCTATTCATTTCACCGTAAACAGGTGCCGAAAAAAAGTATTAGTGTTATTATTTTTTTTTGTGGTGTTTATTGCTATCTATATCATTTCATTATTCTGCCGATTATACCGTTTCTTCAGTGATTTTCAAGATTTTGAAATCACACCAAAAGTGTCATTCTTTCATGTCTTACGAAATTCAAATTCTTTCCCCGGTTGGCCCACACAACTGTATTTTTTTTTTTGTTCTCTGGGATTGCTCACTGCACAATTCTGAAAAGCTAATTACAGCATGTTCTGATATAAGTCTACAACTACTAATAATGTGTATAATATTTGTTTACGCAGAGCCTCTATTGTTACTTTCAAAATGTTGTTTAGAGTATAAAATCATTTAACAGAGTATTATCTTTCCAATAATATTTGTTTTCTTTTCTTCCTTACATACAAAATAGAAACAATATCAGCGTCATGATTATCAATATTTAGAAATTGATATGATAAGTCATGTTTAATTGCATTTTGCAGTCTTTAAATGGGATTCCCCCCCCCCCTGAAAAAACGAATTTGTGTCACATTTGTGTGTCTATTTTGGGGGCAAATAGAGGCTATTATACAAAATTAAAGACAAAAAACATGGCCATGGGACAGTATTCCTGAACTATACATACAAAACAAACAGTGTTCTTGATATGACGCTGATTTAAAGGGAAATCCAACCCAAATAGACAACTACTCTAAAAGAAAGCAGAAAAATCTGAGAAGCAAACTAATGAAAGTTTCAATTAAATCTGACAAAATATAAGACAGCTATGATTTTTCGAAAGTTGTAATCTCTATACGTATGGCCACTTCAAATTGACTGAAGCGGTAAGATCAATGCGATTTAGTGCCGTCTTTCCAACATATAAATGAGTAAAATTGAAATGTGTCAATAGTTCATTGCTCAAGAGGGTCTTTTCTGTTTAGAGGACCTATAATAATATGCTATTTATATTATATTTTGAGTAGTGCCCCAAGAGGGATGGAACTTACGAGAAAAACAGAAATAAATGATATTTGTGTACACGGCAAATGGGAGAGTTATCCACGTCATACGTCACAATCTACTGACCGAACTACCAATTTCAGATTCGCATAGACTTAGTGATCTCATATTTCAAACATTCATAATTTTCTTACTATTGTTCAGATTTATTTCAAACTTTTGCCATTCTGTTTTTGCTATTTTTCTGCTGTCATACAAATCAACTTATTACAAGGGTTGGATTGCCCTTTAAATATACATTCCGTTATAAAAACAACAACAATAACAACAATAAAGCATACCTAAAACGTGGGTGACTAATACGGATAAATAGGCCTGTTCAATTGTGCTTATACAGCACAACCGTTCTACTGAGGGTCCAAATTATAGTTTGTATGATATATTGTAATATGATGATTTGGCAAAAAAAATGCAAAATTGAGCAAGCCAAAATACTGAATTTGAAAATTTCTCATTTTACAGCTTGCATTACAATAAATTATACATTCACTCGTCACTCCTCACCCCTATAACAAATATAAAATATAGGTTTTTTTTTTACCAATATAACAAACTTTATTTTCTCGAATAGTATTCGACAGTATACCTAGACTTATCACACGAATTAAACGGTGTCCTTTTATGATGATGATTTGTATATATATAAATGAAAATGTAAGTAAAAAATAGACATGGAAACGTCTGCTCAGTTGTGCCATTAAAGCGAATTATATGATAAAATGTGATATGATGATAATTAAGAAAAATAAATTCTAAATTTAGGGCAACACAATTACTGAATTTGAAGAAAAAAAATATTCTACAACTAGCATTACAATAAATCATTTATTAACTTTTCATATCCCATCCCACCCCCTAATTTTTATTTAATATGTGTCATTTTTTTAAAGTGACCATTATAATAACATTGCTTTTTCGGATACTATTGGACAGTATTTTTAGACTAGATACACAAATAAACGTTTCCTTTATTTTGATGATTTCAATATATTATGTTCCGTTATGAAAACAATTAACAGCATGTATAAAAACCCTAAAATAACATATATTAATACGTGGGTAAATGGTAAGGATGAATAGGCCTGTTCAGTTGTGCTATAACAGTGCAACTGTTCTACCGAGGGGTCCAAAAAATATGATATGATATACACCGTTGGTCATAAATGTGGATTAAATCTGTTTAACCCCAATTTATAGAATGATTTTGACAATAACTTATTCCTAATATAGATCTATATAATAGTTTACATTGTCAGATTTTATTGAATAATAATTTGCGAGTGTTTGTTTTGCGTGACTGCTACAGCATGTGTGTGCTACTATGCTTATTAACTAGGGGACCTACGTCCTTAAGTCATAACTGACAGTGATGAGGATTGATGCCTCACAAAAGGGCACTAATATAGCACATCGACACGATTTTGATTCTGGGGCCTCACAGTTACAAGGCCATTGCTTTGCCACTAAATCATGACTGTTCGCCGCGGGAGCTAGGGTAAGGGGCAGTCCCCACAAGTAATAAAAAAAATAAATAAAAGGCAATAAATTATCAATAATTTATTGCATTTCCCCCGTCCCCAACAGGAAAAAAATCCTCTGTACGTCCATGAATTATGGTTCAAGGCATGGCCACCCAGATAATTTGTTAGTAAAATAAAGGCTTAGCCAAGGTTAATAAAAAGAAATATAATATCAAACATTGATACATTTTGGCGACGACAAAGCAATAGTCATACATAATAATATTACTCGTCTGGTTATGGTTTCTTCAGTTTCCTTACGTTACGTAATATAAAGGTCTGCATGCATATTTATTAATACAAATTATTTACCCCTATGCACATAGCAAATTTATCTTTTAAACTGAAGTATATCGGAATAAATCTGATTAAAACCAAATGTAATACTGATTTATAGAGGCCAATGACTACCGTGTACCGTACCGTAATCATTACTTTTAAGAAAAAGCAGAAACGCTGGTAGCAAAACACATTTTATTTGGTTATATGCTCTGATTGAATACGGAACGAATGCGTTTGTAAATCGATGTGTCCTACATTTCGGAGACCTCAATCTTGTCCTTGATCTGAGAAACTCAAATGAATGATTTTTGATGTTATTCTGAAAGTGTATGCACATTTAGTCTTTTTTCTTTCAAATCAATATCTTGTTTTAATAAATCAAACTGTTAAGTCTACTTAAAAAAAAGTCGAAAGCAAACTTTTCAGCCTAATCATCCTGCCCCGCCCCCTTTGTTCGTGCTGCAAGAGTGACCCTCTGTGTATGATGGAGGTTGACAAATGTCAGTTTTGTTAAAGAACACCATAGCAGACAGTTATGTCTAAGCAACTTTAATTCTTGGAGCAGAAATATGAGTTTGTAAGTGGTTGCCTAATGAAGAAAAAAGGGTATTTTCAGATAGTGGTTTACGCTTGAAAGGTTATGGAAATGCCATGACCTAGTTTTATTTGTGCTTGAGAGTAAATTGATATTCCTCTTTCTTTATTCATGTATCTGATGAAGAATACTTGTTTATTTCGCCAAATGTCTATTTTTCTCTCAAATATAACAAGTAATCACTTCCACATATTAATATTACGGCTCTTTTGTATACCTTAAAATATCAAGAGTATACCATAGTTATGTTTATCAATGTGCATCTTTAGAAGTACTTTTGCAAAGTACTATTACAATTTTAACTAATAAGAATATATATGGAAACCAGACCAAATATTCAAAGCAATTAAATCATGTTCACACTCCAGGGGTAATACAATCTTTTCCAGGGGCCCAGCAATTTGACTAAGCCTATACATGACCAGTTTTAAAGTAAAATTCAAATTGTATTTATTAAATCACCACTCAAGAACTGATAAAATACATATACGTATGCTTGTGTGTGTGTGTGTGTGTGGGAGAGAGTCTTTGCGTGTACGAAATTTAATGTTTTTGTCTCTCTCTCTCTTTCTATTGAATAGGTAATAGTTTAAGTAATGTACACATTTATTTTTTGTATGATCAATGGTGATACATTTTTTTACATATGGCATGATCTTCGTGTCTTATTTCCAAAAACTTTAGTTAGTGTACATTTGTATGTTTGGCCTCGTTCTTTCCGTTTATCTTATTTTCATGTAAAATATATATATCATGTTCTTTATTTTCTTTTTACCTTTGTATATTTTTGATGAAATTTTTGAATGAAATTAACTTTAACTTGAACTTGATATTCTTTACACTTATATGCGGAATCTCCAAAACTACCACATTTAAACGACACATTTACATATCCATGAAATAAAACAAATTAAACACGAAATTGGCGATCTTTCTTTAACATCAAGGTATAACAAAGCGGGTTGAGGTCACAGGTCTAGAGGCCTGCCTCCAAAGTTTATCTTTGCGCATAACCTTGAATTCTTAAACAACAATTATCTACCCCTATACCAACCTTCCCTGTTTTTGGAGATTGATGACTCATATTTTTCGAATTCTTCTAAGCCAACCGACCCAAACCACTGCAAAGCCTAAAATTGAATGCATTTCAATGCATAACGCCCTAATGATCATGACGCAAAAAACAACATTTTCAAGTGTTTTCATTTTCATTTTTTATTAAATCAAAACTTTCCTTATTTTGCCAAATTCCAACTATTCTGTCTTCTCGTTACTATCTTATTTCAATTGTTTTGCTTTACGCACGCGCAAATCAATTTATCAGACTAGCAAAATACATACTTTGACTTTTGTTACTCCCCACTCCTAACAAAAAATCCTCAGGCAATTAGCAAGATATGCATTCGGAGGTGAGACGTTGCCGCAAAGTTTCGTAGGGTTTTTTTTTTAATTTTTTCCATATTTTTTTTATTAGAGATTTCATTCAAAATAAATCATTACATAACAAATCTACGTAAATAATTCCATACAAATACAAAACTTCATTTCGTTTTCTTTAACACAAATAAATTATTCATAAAACAGTGTGAGCAAGAAGGAGAATAATATAATGAAATCACTAAATTGTTCTAATAATAATAACAAACTGACCTTAGTTATTACATGTACCATCATTCCTGAAAAATAACATAATACATAATACTGAAGTAATATTTACGAATTATACGTCACTGGGGGAAGTAAGATATATAGGAAACGAATAATTTCGCACATACATGAAATATATTGTTATTGAATTGCGTTGTTATATGTTACCTCTTCTCTCAGATGTAAATGAAAAAGTTACCAGTTGTATTTATTTTTAAAGAAGAAAATTATGATGAATCAAAATGTTACAATGTTACAATTTTATTATATGACATTAATTGTATGCATTTTTTTCCTTATTGCGGATTAGTGATCTTTTTTCTTTAAATAAAATCTTATTTGGAAAAAAATTGTACGCCCCTGCCCCGCCAAAGAAATGAATGATATAACCCCTAATATGCAGTCTGTCGTTGATTGTATCTAGTGTAGCCGAAATGCCGAATTCCACTCAACCTGCCTCCGTAGTCTAATTGTCATGGCATTTTGCGTACATACCTAAATATCCCGGGTTCGATTTCCAGTGGAGATACGTGTGTATATATTTTGAAAACTGTGATTTCCACTAAAAAGAAGGTAATAAGGACAAATGGATTTCTCTCATTCCATTAATTTCTCATTTAGTGATGCGGAGTGAATAGTTTTTTCCTTGATATTTCGAATTTGAAAAAAAAAAATAATGCAGGCCGTGATTCTATCTGCGTCGTCGCATACCTTGTGAAGCATTTGAAGGACCACACATATGAAACCCGTCTTGAAATGATGAAAAACAACCAGCCCACGGTTTTTAAAATGTCAAGCTGTGTCATTCTCTGCGGAAAATTAGAGGATATCTCGCACCATGAGCTCGATCAAATCAAGGCATTCGTAAGAAATCAATGGGAAAGAGTTAGGGAACAGCCTTGGCAAGATAGTTGGTTTCCACCATCCAAGGAGACCCAACCAAATAACATCACACGGGCTATGACAATCCCTGATGTAAGTATTTATTCAAATTATGCAGAATATTGAGTTGCGTGATATACAACTATAATAATTTATGCGAAATTACGGTTTTTACTATTAACTGACCTCATGTTTGATTAAAATGAAAGAATAATATAAAGAGAAGTAGATTTGTTTGATGAAAAAAGAAAGAGTTTTGATTTCTCATTCCTTTCATAATGTGTTTATTAAAAATATATTTAACAACAAATAATTCAAACCTCAAACCTTGAAATCTTATAATCAGATACAATCAAGGAGTAGAATTTTGAAGGGCATTTGATATAACATCTGAAATGTTATTCAAACACAGTTCATTTAAAAAAAAAAAACGTGCCATATTGCAAGACTATTGTACGTTTTCCCTTGAAAGTAGTTAAACAGATACATGTTATATATTGCGTATTGTGCATATATGTAATAATTACATTTATATTTTCTGTGTTTAGAATTATAATCTGCACCAACAATCAAGTATTTTTCGTTTATTATCAGTGTTTCTTTGAAGTTATTTAGCGAATAAATGCAACAACGCGTTTTCTGAATATTACTATTTTGGGAATTTATACAAGAAAATGACCAAACGATTCAGTTGTTTTGCAAAAAAACACATAAGTTTTCATCTACAATGTTCCATTTATACAAATAATATATGAAAGGTAAAATTCGATAAAGTGTTTACAAATTTACTTGTTTTACTTTATATTTTGTTTTTACTGTTTTAAACTTGAATTTCAGTATCTCTTTCCAGTCAAAATTAATTGGAAGGTAACATTTTTTCTTCCCAGTGTAGATCACTTTTCATGAGCTCACTCACTAAACTGTAGGAGTGTTTCGATTTCATTGTTGACAGTCTTATGACATCACCTGTTTTAATTTAGCAGAAATCATTGTCATAATGGTGTATAGTACCTCTATTGTCATCATCATGCTGGTTGACTTCATGAATTCGTTTTATCCAAACTTTGGGGATCGCCTTTTTGAGCTCCGTATCCATAAAGTCAACCAATAAGGAATTCGAACCAAGTACATTACAAATATTACCTCGTGTCTTAAAATGTCGATTGAATACAACATTATCAACTAGTTCGATACCATTTGAAAACCATTCTTTACAAAATATGGTTTTACTATCAGATGTTATGTTACTGTTCAATTCAATTCAATTCAATTCAATTTATTTATATTTCCAACAAAACAATACAAAATCAGTTTAAAACATTTACAACAATTTAAGAATACATATTGGAAACAGAGGGGTCCACTAATAAGCAATGTTTGTACAAGTTTGGACACCCTAAATGATACTTAAGAATAATGATTAATTAAATTAACAAGTTCTTAACTACAAAAGGAACTACAAAATAGAGAAAAATGGGGGTGCCAACAGAGACGAGAACGGGACAAGACAGTACCTTACATGACAAACATGGGAGGATACGGTTACAATACAAAGAGTAGACTGTTGTCCCATAACACTTCATTTCTAACATCTTCGACATGTAACATGTAAATATATTTAACTTTACTCCAGCTTACGAGACAATTAACATAAAACTCAGGTAGATTGTGTTTTGAACATAAAATCAACATATCTTTGCGAGAACAGTTTGATTTAAAAATCAATGGCAACGGACACATTTCTTTCAATCCATAATATATTTATAAATTTCCATGGTGTATCTTGGTTATTTTTAAATAACCTTGATAACCATGCTAAATGCAGGGGTTGGAACTTGGAATGCAAGTCTATCATGCCTAGGCCTGCATTTTTAGTTGTATTTATTAAGATTGATCTCTTTATCTTGTCTCTTTTTTAATTCCAAAGGAAATTATCAATCAATTTGTTCAAGTCAACAATTAGGTTGTGAGGAATGGGTAATACTGAAGCAACATACACAAATTGTGGAATTATAAGTGATTTGATTTATATAACAACTTTACCATAATTGGTTAAGTTTCTCATCTTCCAGAAATTTAGGATCGATTTGACATTTTCAAGTTTTGCAGACCAGTTCAATCGATCACATTCCTATTTATTTATAGTTAGATATATACCTAAATACTTGACTGGATTGTCATTCCATATTCATTATTTTATAAACTCTTTTTGAAGTGTCGTTGTTATTGCATTTGTTTTCATAAGATTTAAGGTTGGCCCAGCTAAATGTCCAAACCTTCTGACTACTTTAAGTAAAAACCTAGCAGATTCAATGGAAATTAAGAAAAAGGACAGCGTCATCAGCTAATTGTGATATTTTAAACAACTTTTGTCACACCGTTATTTGTAGAGACGACCGTGATACCATGTATTTCCTTATTGTGCTTGATTTTCAAGGCCATTATTTCAACCACAAGGATAAATAGTAACGCAGAAGCGGACAGCCTCACCTTATTCCAATTTGTGTGGGTCTAATTTTAAATTCTGTGAGAAACCCATTGTTTATCACACTTCCTATCGCATTAGCATAAATTACTTTCCATCCAACCAATGAATGATTCTTTGAACTTGAAAAAGAAATATACCCGGCAAATAACAAGATTCACAACATTCAATATTATCTTTAACTAAAACTAAATTATGCATAGCAGAGCGTTGTTTCAAGTAAACTGACTGATCAAAGGATACCAATTTACATATAACATTTTCAGTCTTTTACATAACACCTTCGCTAAGACCGTGTAGTCAGTGTTAAGATATGATATTGGTCTCGAGTGGTCGAAACTCTGTTTATCCCCTTTCTTATATAACAAAGTTAATATAGCTAATCTTTGGGATTCATATAAATTCTCTTGTTGAAAACCCTCATTTATACAGTATATTAGCAAATATATTACGTCGTCCCTGAAACATTTTTAAAAATCCACAGATAAACTTTCACTGCCAGGTAACTTGTTGTTCTTCTTGAATACAATAGCCCGCTGATATTCTTCTTTAGTAACCATCCCTTTAAATGACATTGCCTCATCATCCGTTAAAGTGGGAAGTTCGATTGAAATTAAAAAATTATCAATTTCAGACAGTTCAGCTCCATCGGGCTTTTTAGAGTACACACATTCATAGTATTTTACCATTTATGTAAGTATAGTTTCTTGGTTAGTGATATGTTTTGCATTCTTATTTATACAATCCATTTCTTTCTTTTTTCCGTTTCTTTTTTTCAGTTTAAAGAAAGTACTCCGTTGATTTTTCACCTCATTCCATTCATTTTTGTCTTGACCTAACGAATGCTCCTCTACATTTATTTGTTAGCCATTTGTCTAATTTCATTCTGATTTAATTGCTATGTTTTTACGTTTTCCTCGGATGGATCTTTATCATTTAACTTGATAAATTCATCTTGTAATTGGTTAAAGGTTTAATGTTTTGCATTTGTTTATATTTGGAATATTTCATAGTATATTCTTTAATTCTAATTTTGCACATGACCCATTTCATTTGTGCATTCATTTATATCTGCATTTTCTAAATTTGATCTTACGAATCAACTGTTTTATATTCACCTTGTATTCAGGATCCTTGACTTATTCATTTTCAATAATCCACAACCTTTGGCGATATTACACGTCATTAACCTTAGGGTAATTTTACAATGAACACTCTTTAGAACTGTTTTTTTTTTTTAGTTGTTTGCATATAACATAGGAGTGAATCTGTTACCAGCCAAGACAAGACCCCTGTCATAATATGCACGATAGAGACAAGACGTGTTAGTGGTGTTCATGACAGCGCATGTATTTTCAATGTGTAATACGGCCCCAATGGAAACCAACCTTGTAGCTTTTTAATCTTTCACCGTGTATGAATATATATATATATATATATATATAAATATTTATAACAAAAATCTAATCTGCGTTATATTATGTATGTGTGCATGTGTGTGTGCGCGCGCGTTTTAATGTGTGCGTCTCTAATGGCAAGTTTCTCTTATTTTTCAAATATCTCAGGCCAAAGACAACAACAAGGACTCTAGAAGAGAACCTCGCGGCCAAGGTATTATTGACTTGTATATATACAGAGTGAGTCAGAAAAATGTCCCACTTTTTAAAAGTTGTATTGTTTGAAGTATGACTATTTAATCATGTGTTTCATGATATGTCTTGATAGAGTTATCCTCCCAGTACATTTAGGTACCATTTTCATTTGAATCTCTGCCTGCACGACTAAACATCAGCCAATCTCTACAAGACTGCCATATGTCACTTGCGCCAAGTTGCTGGGTGAGGAATGAAATAGCGTTTGGAACAAAGACAGCCAGACAGACAAAAAAAAACACACACAGACGCACGCACACGCACAAACACACACCAACGCACACGAAAAGGCACAAGCACATAAACACACGCACATGGCAAAGGGAAATATTGTCAGGGAAATGCCACTTAAATATTCAGCGATCTTGATAGCAATCAATGCTTAATCAGAAAAGGGGAAATTATGAAACAATTGTTACCATGTGTGTTGTGTGTGTGTGAGCGTGCGTGCGTTTGTGTGTGTCTGTCTGTCTAACTGTCTTTGTTCAATGCACTGTTTTATTCCTCACCCAGCAACTTGGAACAAGTGAGATCTGGCAGTCTAATGTTCAGTCATGCATGCATAGATTCAAATGCAAATGGTACCTAAATATACTGGGAGGATAACTCTATCAACACATATCATGAAACCCACGATTAAATATTCATACTTCAAACAATACAACTTTTAAAAAGTGGGACATTTTTTCTGACTGACTCTGTATAACTTGAGCCATCTAAGACTCCGTTTACAGTAAGCAAAAAGGCCGGGCTGGGCCGGGCTGGGCCGGGCCGCGGCCGGCCTAGCTCTGTAAACGCGCAAAAGTCCGAATGCGAGGCCAAAAGTGGCCGCGTATTTGGCCCTGCTCTGGACGTAGTCCTGGCCGCGACCAGGCCCGGGCTTTTCTCACTGTAAACGCACGCAGGGCCAAATGCGCGGCCAACTGTTACCCCGGAAGTGAAAGTTCGCCGTGTATTGGAAATTGGGGAAAAGATTCACTGCAAATATCCCGCGCGCGCGCGACCGGATCTGCACTGTGACCCCCGGCGCGCCCCCCAAATAATCGTTTGTTTACATGCAGAGCGCCACTACGACAAAATATTGAAAGGTTACAATTTAGGCCGCGGCCGAGCCTGCCATTGTAAACGCACAAAATTGCGGCCTGGCTCGGCCGCGGCCCGGCCCGGCCCTGGCCCTTTTCTCACTGTAAACGGGGTCTATGTCGGCGACCATATGAAACTAAAGTAGTATAATTTTATCATGAAAATAGAAAAAGGGTAGATTCAAATTGATTGATATGCTTAATATCGTTTATATGGAATGTATTGTTCTTGCGCATGATTTTTGTGAAAGCATAGCAGCAATAAGCAAATAACCAATACCTAAGCTCGACATCATACACACTTAAAATATGTCCAGCTGTTAACACTTATCAAAATGCAACGTAATGAAGTAAATGAATGAAAAAAAAAGAGATAACTAAACGAGAATAACTAATTAGGTATGGGCAATTAATTCCTTGTTAAAGGTACTACGTCCCATTTGCAGGTCAAAGAAATAAAATGGTTTAAATATAACGGCATTTGAAAGACAGTACTTATTTAGAACTTCCCTCAAAACGAAAGGGTTTGAAAATGGCTTTTTTTGTTTAGAAAATAACGACCATGTGTTGTCGAATCGGCATAAGTGATTGCAATTGCCTAAGTTATAGTCTGATTTTCAGACCCGTGTCCCGAATGGTCGTACTTTTAGTGCTGCACAAAGATGCAATCAATTTAATTTGGGCCATTACAAGTAGTGGGTAATTGATGTAGACAAATGCTCATGTACCTGTTACAGCTCATTTTATGTATGCCAAAAAAAAAAGGCAGTCAGTCAGTCACTCAATAGTGTCTCACAGGGAAGTCTAGAAAGTAAACGGGTTTCCTTGCATACTTTGAATAATAGTACACTGCTATTGTTTACATTTTACAGATAGGACATACATGACATATTTATAACTCCTGCAAAGTTCTACAGAATGTGATGATTGCTGCAAAACATACATAGTATACTTAAGATGCCACAAACTTTGTGATTAAAAAAAAAGAATATACATAATAAAAACTAAGAATACTGGAAATGAACTGACATTATTTACGATTGATTTACAATCGTTATGAAAGTGATAACAATTGGCTTTTCCCGTCAAACTATGTTCGCATCAGCCCCTAAAAAAAGGTTTTAGTGATGGTATAGAACAAAGGATCAAAGTAGGAGGTTTGTTCACTTCTTATTCAGGAGTGAGCCGGCGACACCAAGTGAATTCGCCAGTACCTTTTGACAAGAAATTAATCCTAAATTCCTCAGAGAGGTATCAGAAACTCATAGCAAGCTTGATTCCCTGTATTCATACAATTAGAGAGCACAGGCGTGAAGTTTATTTATTTTGCTTGTAAGTGATCGTAAATGTTCAAGCAAAGTCTTTGGCAAATGGGGGTTGGACTTACGGTCTCGGGTGCGAGTTCTCATGCCTCATTTTGTTCTCTTGTTTCCTCGGCTAAATTTCTCTCTGGAAATCCTCGTATCCATTAGTACTTGGGCATGGAGAGTTGCCGCGTAGTCAAACTAGCTCAGCCCGTATACTGATATGAAGTAACGCCATTCGTTGAGAATGGTAGGGCATTGAGACAGGTAAACAGTTGAGAAAGTTGCATTACAAAGAACAGATATGCAACCAGAGTTGCTATTAGAATGTTGCCGAACATGATGGTGGAGCACAGAAAAGAAGAAAACTCCCCCCCAAAAAATGAAAACTAAAAATAAACCAATGTCCAAAATGGAAATAGAAAACCAATGGTGTTTGCCACAGAGCAGCGCCCTGTACTTGTTGATGATGATTTTGATGTTTTAATTATTATCATTTTTTCACCTCCCCCTCTGTGTGTGTGTGTCTCTCTCTCTCTCTCTCTTCCGCAAGTTTAACAATATTCCTCTAAATGTCAACAACATTTATACAAAAGTAAATGATGTGTTTTATTTTGTGTTCTTTACACTACTCAAGGTGATCGAGAGCTATCACGGACAACAGACCAAACAGGCAAAGCGGACAGAAAAACCGATGTGAATATTCAAATGCGTGAGATTCGTCAGAAAGTTGATTCGGTGAGTCAGGTTCCATTTGCATTTGATACTAGACAGCAGGCCATTAATGGTTAAGAAAACAGTTATACTATATATATGTCTCCGCCTCTTCCTTCTCCTCCTCGTCTTTTACACATTCTTCCGCATCCTCCTCTCCTTCTCCAAATTAATCCTGTTCACACTAATGATTATGCATAATGTCTTATTCCACGTTTCATAATTGACTTCTAGATCAATAATCAAATGATTGGTCAAACGCGGTCACATTTAATTCATACATTCCACGTACAATGGGTCATGGCCACCATACAACCTGGACATCCAAGAAGGCCTCCAAAATGACTGCCAGTCTCCTCACTGTCTACAGTAAAGCTTTATTTAGCAAGATCAAAAATAGTTTGAAAGGTCGGGATATTCACTGGTACACTTTAAGTCATGATAAAGGTTTAGAGTAGCCCTAAACTCACAACTATACAAAATATGGCTGCCATTTTGTAATCTAAAATGGCACCCGGACACTAAAATGAATACGGTACCACCGATGGCTTTGATCCTTCGTAATTAGTACCGGCCTATACCATTACTGAACCGCCATCAGCTTGATAGTTTTGATAGATGCAATCCCTGTGGAGGTTCTTGCCACATATTCACCGAGCCCTTTGTCTTCCATACGTACTGTCAAGAATATGGTGGTTCTCATCTGTAAAAATTACATTTCGCTAGTGTCCAAGATGTAGTCTTCTGTGCTACCTAGCCCACCGAAGTCGGGTGACTCTGTGCCGAACAGTTTAGCATGGACACTTTTGCCATTCGTGTTGCTCGGTTACCATGCTGAAGCTAAAAAACTGCGGGAAACATTGATTTCATGGTGTCTCCTCCACAAACGACGAAGGCGGCTCTCTGGGAACTACCGGTTTCTACGGCACAGATTAAAGAGTTGTCGATCATCTCGACAGATAGTCATTCGTGGTCGTCCCGGATATTGTGGGGCCTCAAATTTCCTTCCTTTCGATAACGTTTAAGGATTTTACAGATCACACTTTGTAATATTCCCAGAAAAATCAGCATTATCGGCTTGTTTGTGTCCATCCGGTCGGATTGCAATCACTCTTTGGCGTATTGCCAGTTGCGTCAGATGATGCATAGAAAAGAAAACTTCTATGTCACATTTGGCTGGAAATTGTACAGTCAATTCTTAAAACGTTGACCTCTTTTGCATCGAGACTCTACGCAGAAAAAGGACAACACATCAAATGTCTTGCATTCCATAGAGCCAAACAAGAGGCTCACATAATCACATAATGGAATGTAATGCCTGATTTCACCTCTGTAATTTGGACTCATTATGTAATCATTACACTTGGTCAAAGGTCATTACTGATGCGTTTCAATAGAAATGAACAGACAAATTTGTCTGAAACCAAATTATTCTAACCGTAGGGGCAACAGTGTAGTTAAAGATAATAAATAAAACAAACACTTAAGCAGCACCGGTCGCCGGCGCGCCTCGGATTACAGGATATTTGACTTAATAAATGCGAAGACTACCCCCCCCTCCCCTCCTCCTCTTCATGTAAATATCTGCTTCTAAACACATTCATTACATTTTGATTTCATAAGCCATTATGGATAGGATACCCAAAGTCCCATCACTTATTCTACATATTATATCTGGTATACATGAAGTGGACACAGTCAAACTGCAGATATACATACTAACGGAGAAATGTTATTAAATAAAGCCCTGTGCACCTAATACTGTACACGTATTATAATAGTGATGATATTGATCCCACAAATGTTGCACAGCTTTACATTTGCTATCTTATTTTACTTTAAGAATCGTAATGTAGAGACATAACAAAGATTAAGAATATAGGTACAAAACATGTAATAGTTTATGTGATATGCGACGCACTTACTGGATATGGATTCAAAGTCATCCAGCACAAAGTTTCATCAGAACGTTGACACGAGATGGAGAATTGGTGACAAAATACTGTCCCGTTACCGGAAAATGTTTCATAAATAAACTTTTTGTTAAGAAAATTCTGTGAGACTTTCGTGTTCACGGAAAGTGCATAATAAAATTAATTCGATATTTTCTTAATCTAGCTTGCTAAGAGATACTTTAAAAAAGGTTACATAACAAATATCGGTTAGAGTTATTTTTTATTGGGGTTAATATTTCATTAAATATTACTAAAAACATTATCTCATTATGGGATCCGTGTGAAGCCCTTGGAGCGGTTCAGGGATTACCTATCTAACATAAAACAATTTCTTTCTTTTTACAAGTTTTGCATATACAAAAGCACTGTGCACCTAACACTCTATAACTATTATGGTATTGATGATGTCAAGCTCTTGGAGAAGTCCAGAAAGATACCTATCATATCACAACATTTAATGAGAGAAAAGCATGGCATGTGCTATGCTGTTATAACATATTTTTTTAGGTTTAAATGTTTCATCATTAATTTTATAAAGTATAAAAATAGAGGGGCCTACAGTAATGCAAAGGTTGTAGTGGAAAGGACAGGTGACAAATATATTACATATATAATAATAAATAGTAGAAGGGAGGACGAATGAATTGAAGATCGAACGGGGGAAATGAAGCTATGGAAAGGGAATAATGGCAATGGAGAAATTGAGAACATTATAAGTAAAAAAAAAATACAGCCACAAGATTGGGGACACACGGATACTAGACAAGAAACGGTTAACAAAATAGCTGTAGAAGATATTCAACGGATGTTTCAACGGTAATTTGTGATACTACTCGCGGGATAGTGATGCAGTAATGTATACATAGACCATTAAGTAATTATGAGTGTATACATGCGGAGAACGGATATCACAAGCCAGTCTAATGCTTCATCATGAAAATGAGTATAGGTTATTATAAATGTGTGTGTGTGCGCGCGCGCGCGTTGGAATATGTCCGTTTCTAATGGCAAGTTTCTCCTTTTTTTTCAAATATCTCAGGCCAAAGACAACAAGAAGGACTCTAGAAGAGAACCTCGCATGACCTACAAGGAAGTCCTTGCATCCGTCAAACAGAAAAATAAAAGTAAAAATACTGAGGGCACATGTTGCTGTTTTTGTTTTTCAAGCAATACTACATGATTGTAGGGACTGTCGAATATAACCTTCCAAACACCTATCATCATAGCTTTACCCATTGTAGAGATTTATTCATATCTGTCTCACTTTACAACACAAATTTCCCCTAGAACGTTAATCTGATATACGTCATTTATCTGTTTTGGTTCAACCACATAATATGCTTTAATAACAATCGTTTCTCGTAACGTAAATATCCCCTAATTTTTAGCGAGATCGAAAATATACCTGACTTACCCTAACGCTAACCAAAAATCAGTTCTGTTCTCATAAAGTAACAACGAAAGGGGAAAAAAATAAAGAATTGGAACTTCTAATTATATATTTTTGTTTATGTATATCGTCTTAATACTCTACCAAAATCAATTACAATCAAGGTTTGATTTTTGTTTTACACTTGGATGGGTAAAAGGTCTGATTTAAGAATAATGCAAAAATCGAGCAAGTAGCTATTCCATTGTTAATAAATATGTGCACCTGAATGATTTACCTTGAGACTGCGGGTCACCGCGTTCGGGTCTCCACGTCCGGTACATGAACTTAAGTGAAATCGCATCCCCTAATTCACGAAAGGTCTGGTTAATCGAGAAAAAAAAAATTATGTTTAAAAAATTGTTCTTTAGAGAAATTGTTATATTTTTTTTTTGGTAAAAATGTGCCTAGACAACTAGGAAGTGTCGGTTAAGGTCAGATTTACAATTTTAAACTAATAAAATAAAGATTTAATTTCTTTTCTTGTTGCAAGGTATTTACGCGGGATTATAGATCTATATCCCTTCATCAAAAGGCTACATATTTATATTAATCGTTCACCTTTATTTACCTCTTCCGCACCGTTTTTGTTTAATCTTCTAACCTCTAACCTCTGAACAATAACATGTAATGATTTTGTTCCTCTATGGCTAAATACCAAGAACAATATGGAATTTACCTCTATGACCTTTTACCAACAAACCCCAAATCGTAATCAGTTTGTCTCCTAAAGCTGATACAAGTCACCATTAAGCTTCAAGTGCATACCTCTAATATTTCTATTTGAATATTGCAATGACGAGGCTAAAACTTGTAATTTAATAGAATTTGACCTCTGTTACCTTTGACGTTTGAGCATTGAATATTCATCCTAAAATCTAATCACATCATCTTTCTTTAGTGATACATGATAGTACAATGCTCCAAGTTTTTAACTAAAGTGGTTGTTGAGATTGTGATATCGAGGTTAGAACCAGTTTTGTGTAAACTTACGCACTCTAAAAACTTTAGGTCACATAATTATATAATTTTAATAGTAATGACAATTATGACAAATATACAAATGAAGGGAGACAAAGTAGGGGAGGGGTCTTTATCCCCGCTATTTTGTGGCATAGACTGATATGAGGAACAAACTCTTGTGCGGTCAATTTTTGTTAAGGTCAATTTTTTTAATAAAATAGATGTTTATGCATTTCAAAGAAAGCTTCAATTAAATTGTAAATAAGGGATTTAAAAGGACAGGGATAGATTCGGTGAAGCCAGACGTAGTCTAAGCGGAGAATATCCCAGAGCGAAACAGACTAATTTTCAGACTACGAATGATTTTATTGTTATTTCATTTATTTATTTATTTATTTATTTAATTGGATCCCAGAGCGAAACAGACTAATTTTTAGACTACAAATGACTTTATTGTTGCTAAATATATTACTCATTGCGGATGTAGTATCGAGAATAATATCGCTAGTGATATTCGTTTGTCTCGCAATGTGGCCGATAAGGAATCTAAAAGATCTCGACGTTTCGTGCGCCGCTGCAACACTTCGTCAGGTGATAAAAAACTAATGCAAGCAAGGGTGTTTTATACTCTACGGGAGGACCGGCGCGACGGTCCATAATTCAATCGATAATCGGAACAATAACGCACAAGGCCTATTGGCCGACGCACATGGTGCTCGACCAATCAGCAGGCCGCTGGTTCGGCTAATTATGCACATGGTCTAATGGTCGACGCACACGGTGCTCGACCAATCAGCAGGACGCTGGTTCGGCTCGCCTGTTGGGCGGAAGCAATAGCGAGCTCAACCAATCAACGGGCCGCTGGATCGGCTCGTCTGCTGATTGGAATCGACCGGTGTTGGCCGGCTGGACGGGGAGTGTCATGGCGGCGTATCGTACGCATCCAAAATCGTCGAGATCTTTTAGATTCCTTATTGACCACATTGCGAGACAAACGAATATCACTAGCGATATTATTTTCGACTTTATTGTTATTTCATTTTTTTATTTATTCATTTAATTGGTTCACATGTTAATAGTAAGCAACAGAGAATCAAAGAGGGAATATTTCATTTGGTCAATATTCTGTCAAAACCACAATCAAATTTTAAGAGAAGTAAAGATGTTAAGTTATGCGTATATGATTACAATGAGAAGGCATTATGATAAGCACAAATTCATTCTCCAGGAACGTGTACCTGCATAGGGTATAGCAGCAAAAATATTTGAGAATTACTATTTGTGTGTTTTTTATATAATCATAATCAACAAATATTGCAATTCGTGTTTTCTCTACAGTTTTGTTTAGACAATCGGCCTACAAAATGGTCCAATGGAAATTCGAATATTTGAAAAGGATATGTGTAAGATTGCAAGGTTGTATCAGCTTATCACAGTCTGTTATGAGGGAAATTGTTAATCGTGAAGTTTTATATCTCACCTGTCTACATTTCAAGCATTATCGTTGTTTATGAAATTTAATTGGGAAATGAAAGGGAGTCGCAGCTGTTGATTACAGATCCTTCTAGTGAAGCAATTGCCGATGAGCTCACGGATTAAAATATTGTAGATCTTATAAAGTTACATAAAGGTATTTTTCTAACTGTGTTTGTCGCATCGGTGTGTTTCTCACTCCTACCTATCTTACCATCCTATATTATGCAAGGTGTGACATACTACTCGGGATTATGATTGAAAACCTTAAGACATAATTCATGATAACACGATACATGTTGTGTTGTATACGTCCTAATGGTAGCTGTACTTTGAGTAAAATACACTACACAAAAGTCATACCACTGTACTGAGTGACTTATATGTATATTACTTCATTCAGACCGTAGCGCCCGCGCTAAATGACCTGTTTTGTGCGAATGTATATAAACTCACGTACGGCCGTACGAACCCAAACCCATCGCAAGATTTTATGCGAGACGTCACGAGAGTTGAGAACAGCCAACATAATCCCTCCCTCTGGAAAAACTATAAGGGTAGCATGGAGAAATGATGTGGTAAGTGCATTTACGATTCTTGCTCTTTTATTTGGTCTATTATTTCTAATATTTCCGTTCTCCAATATTAATGCAAATTGAGCTCGAGTATTCGGCTACTTTTTTCCAATCACATTTTGTCATTGTGTTGCGTTTTGCTAGCTCCTGACTGGTATTGAAGTGTTTTTTGTCGAAAACATTTCTCTAAATTAATGAATAATTGATCTAAAATGCCACTGAAAAAAATAAATTGAATCACTAAATATTTTCTTTCAAAACTAAGTTTGAAATATTGCTTGAATATTGGATTTTACCGGAAATTGCCCATATCAGGCCGAACGTCGCCATGAAACCGCGTGAAAAGAATGTTGTTGACGTAGCTCAGGCGAAACGTACAAAGCACGACTTTAGTGTAGTCACGTGTATTCAGGTTTGTGCTGCTTATTCGAAAAGCCCAGCTGAGCAAGGTCGTTCTGATACTGCCGTGTTCACTACCAGTGTGAATCAAACTTTCTTTTGAATAAATGTGACATGTGCATAATATGCCCAAAACTAATATTATATTCAAAGCAGCAGCCAGGAGCTAGATCCAGTAGATTAAGAATCTACATAACTAGGGTAGTAACGACGTAGCCTTGTAGTTCTGCAATTAAATAAATTATAGACTGTGGTATGTAGACAGTACATGGCACAGGTGAGTGTGTGAGTTGTCACGCCACGCGACCAGTCAGTTTTTTTAGTATTGATTTATGTTGAGACTTGTCTTTCTGATTTTTTCATTTTTTTCCATTTCATTAATATTTTTAATCAGCCTGGTCTTTGTCTCTACAGTTGCTAGACTCTAGAGTTATTTGTCATGCTTAACTAACGTATCGACGATCGGGTGATGACCATAATTGTCTGCAGGTAATCTTTTTACAAAACCTTCTTAGTAAGTACAAGTTTGCTGACATCCCATCGGAACATGCGTATCAAAAACTAACACGTATTTCTATGCAATATTAACATGCACTTTGCATTACTTGTTTCGTTCTGAATATAATTTGTATTACATTATCTTCCATACTTTTGAGTTTATGACTGGCCAAGATATGATTTTAGACTTGAGAATTTTGTAATTTTATGTTCAGATTTCAGATTTTCAGTAACTCCAGTGTCTTTTTGGAAGATAACAGCATTTGGTAACTGTCTTTTCTATGGCTTAAAGGAGCATCTACCTAAGTATCTCTTTTTTTTTTTTTTTTTTTTTTTTTTGGGGGTCAAGACCTGATTTTGCCTCATGAATGGGACGTCATCTTTTTGCCAGGAGCAAACGTTATAACGGTTATATTATGGAATCGTATATTTTAGTTTTCGCAGCTTTGAGGAAAAGTTTATATATTCTAATATTATTTTGATACACATCTGTACAAATATTCTCCAGAATAGTGTTTGAATCCTGTGCGAGAGAGATTCTAAATTGTAGCTGAAACTGAGGGGTCCACAATTTTCAAGTTCTGCTTTTCAGTGGACCTCTCCATTTCCTAAAAAATATAAATACAGTTAAATTTATTATTCAATGTTTGTCTTCCTCAAATGTATAAATTACTGTTAAGATTTGTTTATTACAAATGCATCTTTGTTTTGTATACAATTTACATTGTATTTGTTATTATGTTTTGTATTTTGTTGAAAATGAAAAAAATAAAAATGAAATGAAATGTCAAATGTGTTATTACGAAAAAAATATATCTGCAAACAGATAATAAGAATTGTGGTCCTTCGTCTAAATGCACACTATTCTGGAGAATATTTGTAAAGATGTCAGTGTATGAAAATAATTTTAGAATAGGAAAAATCGTCCTCAAACTCAAAAATACAATTCCAGCTCTTTGAGTTAACTTTAAGAATAATGTTGGTCATACATTTCTTGTGTAATATTATATCTTATTAATGTCATCTTTGAATGAAATCTCATAAGCGTCATGTAATAATTGTTTGAACATTGCATTGTATTCCATGTGCTCTTATTTGAAACTGAATGTAATTTAGCCATCGGGCTGCCATTTTCAGTATTTTCAATAAACCATTCAATTTACTTCAAAAAATACATAAACGTTCCTGGCTTAGGAATGCAAGGACGATTATCTCCGCCCCTGGACGGTGTAGTAATACAGTTTTGTTCTGATGATGACAGTTCTAGTTTTATTAATCAGCGCAGTAAACTTTTGTTGTGTTTACTAACAAAGATATCTACAGTGATATGGAAGTTAAAGATATCAATTTACCTCTTGGATCTGATAGAGAAATTAAAAACTTTGATTCAGAAGATGTGTGCTTTGAACAGCTCTTATGTTACGTTGTCTCTCATTCACGTAGATCATCACAGGTACTATATATGTTTGTTCATGTTTATAATAGAGTATGCATTGATCAGGCCTTTAAATGAATGTTATCTTTATAATGGAAAATAAAGCAAGGTACACAGTATATGGATGTGGAAGATATGAAAAAAGTTATTCTCTTTTTTAAACATTGTTTAGTTTCAAAGCCTGCCTGTCGTCGTGTACATGTATAATGCAGGAGCACCGTTATCATTCATTTGTTTGTTACCTATACATCAGCTGTTAGTATTAAAGATTTCTTGCTATGTGAAACTATATTTTCTGAATTAAATGCGTGTGTAATTTGGTATTTGGTCTTTAAGCTTGAAGACAAATATTGGAGTAAAATGTATGAATTTATTTGGGATTGAATGAGATTCTTGGGCAATTTCAAACAAGAGGGTGATATAGGCAGAGAGGGAGAAAAATATATATGGAGGGAGTGAGATACTGGCAAAGAAGAGAGAAAACTGACAAAGAAGAGGAAGAAGATGGTTATGATTAAGAAGTGGAAGAAGAAGATAACATGAGAGCTAAGTGGACAAGAGAGAGAGAGCTCGAGAGCATTCATTTAATTTCTAACTTAATGTAGTTAAAATGGCTGCATAGAAAGAAATATATACAGTGAGTGATTTCAAGTTGGGTGTTAGTGTTAGTGTTAGTGTTTAGAGCAGTAAAGAGCTCTTAAATCGAGCTAAAAATTTGCTGATGAAATTAAGAGTCCGATACCGATTGCAACATCGATAGCTTAACACCACTGTGACATCGCCACACAGACTTGATTTCACGACGATGATTTAAAAATAGTACCGTAAATCAAAACTAAAGATATCATGAAAAGCACAGAATAAATTTACACTTATTTCTCTGGTCTTATAAAATAACTCATTTTACACAAAAGAATAAATATATGAATCACATAGTAAAGGACCTGTTTCGCATATTTTTATTTGATTGCCAGACAATATATTAGCGTCGTTCGTGCGTTGACTGTTGTATGGGTACAACACTAACACCGAACTGGAAATGAACATTTGTTAGTGAATAGGACAGTCGTACGTAAAATATTAACACCAGCCACAAAATTAGGTTCAGCAGACGACAATTTTGCGAAATCGACAACACTAGCTACCAGAAGTTGACGATATTCAGAGGTCAAAGCCTTAACACCAGCTGATTTCCATCACGGTGTTTAGGCCTTTTGGTAGTGTTTATTTAACAGTAACACCAGCCCTTAACACCCAACTGGAAATCACTCAATGCTGAAGATGTCTGTTATTCGTTATAAAGAGATCAATAAAACGTGCATTAGCCTATTGTTAAGGATTACTACATTATTCAAGAAAATGTTTGGTGTGTTCGGTACACTCGTTGTATTTTGCTAGCTCCTGACTAGTATTGAACTTGAAATAATATATTTCAGGTCTCACTGGAAAACAGAACAGTTGATGAAGATGATGAACTACCTTTTTCATTGAATTATCAAGCGACCATTATTATTTTTCTGCTGATAAATCGAACATCAATTACTTCCTTATTATTTCCTTATAATTCCTCGTCATTAAACATTCTTAGAACCCATGGTGCATATCATCATGATTTAATGTAATTTTGTGTGAAGTTTCATGTCAATATACCCTTTCTCTGCAGAATTAGGGGATTATAAGTTTGGGATGTAGATTTCATGCATACGACTTACATGAATACGTGCCAATTCGCCGACGCTGCAGTCTGACTGTCTTAGTATTATATACACCAAAAATGCCTTCTTTTTTTTTTCTTCATCACACCCATGTTATTTATTAGGGCGAATTCCCTCCAAAGATTTAGCGTATGATTATACATGATTGAAAACAAATTGAACAGAATTTCCTTGCCTCCATTGCCTTATGGCTGTGTGGGTGTATACAAAATGATACGCATGGAACTAATTCGCAAAGCCTGTCACATTTACCACAGACGTTCTTTCCAACAATGATTTTAGCATTCAAAATTGTAGTGGATAGCTTGAATTTAGAAATTATGTGATTTATACGAAATTCGTTATAAAGAGATTAATAAAACGTGCATTAGCCTTTTGTTAAGGATTACTACATTTTTCAAGAAAATGAGCCATTGGCTGAGCACATATCTACGATTTAATCAGGAAAGTGTTAGTACCTTAAGCATCTTGATAGAAGTTGGAGGTGACCGCGGTGAATAGTTTATTATCCATGACTATAATGAACTGGTTCAGCACATCACGTAGCATATCTTTTAATATTTTAGTCAGTAAAATAAATGGCATTTTCACGCATTTCAAATCAGGCCGTGATGAATATTTTCAGGGCTCCGGGGCCCCCTCAAGTGCCCCGACATGATGTTATATTGGTTTAACAATTACCTTCAGTATTACATACGTACAAATGTCTGAAGAAAGAAAATATATCATCTAACTAAAGTTTGATGCTCTTGAATCATTATGTGACATTTAGGTCCTTATAATCATAAGTCAGGTATCACAGATATATTTGGGCATGAAAGCCTTATACACAATTTAGACAGATTTTGAAGACATAACTATTCTGAAACCATATTCATTCATTTAACTCACACTGTCCCTGTTTGGTAATTCTAAGATGGCATCCCAAAAGGGGCTGTGGTATTATTAAGCCATCTGCTTAGAATGACATTCATTCTTCCGCAAATAATTTCTAATGTTTGAGGAAATTTAGTATTCATGACAGCTTATCATTTCATTTTGGAAAATAATAATTGTTACATACATATTTGCCAATTTCTGATCAAAACGTCAGACATATACTTATTGTACGTTACATTATTATTGTTATCGAAAAAACTGTGTACTTACATGAATGCAGAAGAAAATCAAATCAAATCATAATCACATCAAAGCGCTTTGTACCCAGTTGATAAAGCGCTCTATAATTGTGAATATTATTAATATAGATTTAATGTGATCCTTTTACCCTAGACAAAAGCAGTCCTGTTGACTATCTACAGCAGCACTTTTCAACCGGGGTGCCTCGTATCACCTCTTGGTGTACCGCGAGAAATGTCGTTATATCAACAAATATTTTGGTGAAAAAATATTTCGTAAAAACCAAATATTAACAACCGCTACAAATCAGCATTTCATGTAAAAAAGGATTTTAAAGCCCCTGTAAGAAGTGAAAAATTGAAATAGATTCCTTACATATCAACGGACAGGTAATAAGCGATTAATTACAATAGTGTCAATAATGTTTTAGTGTCTGTCAGAGGAATAACAGCTGTCTGAAAACTCGAAATCTAAAGCTTTTAAAATTAACAGTTGTCGATTTAAAAACTAGCTTTGGACTTGATGACATCAATGAATTTGCATTAAATAAACGCCGTTCATGGCCTCAGCTATATTCAGATTTCAAGTTATATAAAGATGTGCGTGTATCGGGTAAGGTCTTTAAATATAGATGTTTTTCTTGCTCGCTACGCTTGTTCGGCACGTTTTGAAACAGGATGGTTATAGACATCAAAGAGATTGCAAATCCCAATATTCGTGTATCGAGGTGACTGAATATATGAATTGTATATATATATATATATATCTCTTATCTAGTGTGTTGATAACAACAACAACATTTTCATTAAAAAATGTGTCATTACTTTTTGTCCTATTAAAACCGACAGTGACCTTTCTAAAATAGCAATATAAGTTAGCCCTTCGAAGGAAGTTTATTTCCTGCAGATCCAAAGGGATATTTATTGTTTCATTAATAATGGAATACTAGTTTTAGTTAATATTTATGGGCATAATGAGAAATAGATCAGAAAAACTAGATTATTATAATATGATTATTGTTATTTTTCGATAGAAGCTGAAGGCACGCCAAATGTTGTATCTGGTTTCATGGACATACCTGCAAAACTAAATGATGCTTGTGATATTCAGGGCGGTAAGTTTATGATGGTTTCACATATTTCTAGACCTTCTTGACTTTCTTTGTCTCTGTACTTGAAATTGGAGCTGTTAGATTTCATACTGTTGTGTTATAATTTATAGTCACAAAATATGGATTTCTATTTAAGGGCAAATCATGCCTATAAGTCAAATAAAGAGGAGAAAAATATAAAAGGGACGATGAAGAATACAAAGAAAGTTGCGATAATACTTTAGAAACGATTGTTTTTTAATCAGCACTAGCTTTTTAAAAAATGTTTGGGTGCCAAATCCCGTCCATGAATTAATTCTGACTGATGTTTCTTTTTGCTGTTGGATTCCACATTATAATACGAATGGTCATTTTAAGCCAAAGACGAATCCCATACGACCAAAATGTCGTAAATGAGGCCTATATTAGACTTACATTTTTTCTTCTCGTAATCAGCACATGTTTTTTCTATTAAATATTTTCCATCATGAATTGTGCTCAATGAAAATTACCTGTTTCTTACATAAATATCATAAATTGTCAACTTGAGACAAAGTGGCAAAAATGACCATAATAATCGAAACTGTTATCAGAAACATTTCAATATGGAATCTTTTAATGTCGAAACACACCCATTTATCGATTTTGAATGAAAACTGATTTCCAGCAAAAATCGGTGCAAAGTGTCATTCATAGCCCGAAATTTACCAAAATTGCCACAGTATCTTGATGGAGGGGTCAATCTGTCCACCTTTCCAGCATTACGAAACATTTGTTCACATGGGATATGCCTGTTAAAGTACGTTGCTGATAATATCGAGAAGATAAATTACCCTTTGCAAACAGTGACCATCATGGTCAGTTTTGCCCTAAAAGTGTCCAAAAGTATCAATTTGTCTTGAGTAGGGTCAATACAACTGACTATCATTTCCTAATTGTAGCAATTAACCTTGGAGTAATTATCTTGCGGGTGATTGACCTATGGGGGAGGGGGGTAGTTGCCCAAAACTCGTTTTGGAATGCTCATTCTGTACGAAGAAAAGACATTTCTACTACATGATTATAATTTGTGAACATAATATTGGTATGTTCATAACGGAGGCTTATCTTAGAACAGAACATCCAGTCATCGCCGAAGATTTATACGCGGCTATTGTTACCATACAATTAAAATGCATATTTTGCCCGGTCTCGCCGTTCCAAGCTGACAATATTGCCCAATATTTATAGATCACTCTTTCGGGTTTCGCCATTGACTTTGTGTTCAAAATGTGGTCAATACCGAGCCCGATAAGTATTGAATCCACTTAACACCCAGAACTCCACCCCCAGTAGCTGAATTGCCGTAAATTTAAGCGGAGCGAATTCAAATAGTGCGGCACAATAGAAGGGCCCAGTGACCGTACAGGGGCCTAGCCCTGGACGTAAACATAAATGGCGGCTTCCAGTTCTAGTGGCCTGTTTGTGTAAAAAAACGATGACGAATTTTACAATATGTTTAAGAATAAAGATGCAGATAACACTAAGAGAGCAACAAGCATACTTTCAGGTGATTTTGACAAACTTGGCGAATGATCGCTAGCCAAAAAAATTAATAAGTTTTACGTGAAAGCCAGGAAAATCTGTGGAGAACATTACAATGAAACCACGCTAAATAGCATCCGAGCAGGCACTCATCGTTACTTGAAAATGGAGTATTCAGAGATTAAGAAGAAATAACAAAAAAGAAGGGAAAGGTGATGTTAATCATTCAGGAATCATTTATAATCAAGACATCAACAATTGTTCATCTGTGGCAGAGAAAGAGAACATTTATCAGCCCGCGTATGGCCTTGCATCATTTGTCTTATGAAACGAAAAAATAGATCTAGATCTATCTAGAATCTACATGTATTCTACAGTTTGTTCTCTCTCTACTTACACGTACCCCAAATTATCCAATATGAGTCAGCTATCTTAGAAGTCTAAGTCGATTCCCCGCGAAAACTTCCGGTGCAGATGCACAATTTCATCAAATAAATAGTCTCCTAATAAACATCAGGCAAATCCATGAATTCAACAGTAAAAAAAAAAAATAGTCAATACATCATCCTGAACTTGGTGAACTAGTTGAAAAATAGCAAAACAAAATGTATGCATGCACATCTGTCATGTAACCTTTATAGACAACGTTACAAAGTCTAAGTTGTTTTCCATGACTAATTGGCTGTGCTGTGCTTGTGTAGAAATTAACAACACAACCATAGAAATTGAAGCATTGATTCGTGCTTACATCAGTAGAGCTAGAAAATTTCACTGAATGCTGTGAATTCGAAGCTTCATTCACATTTTCCTCCAGGGGAGAAGGAGGTGCAACCAGGGGAGCGTTTCATCAACATTTGTCCGCCGACAACTGTCAGCGCTGACTAAATTTGACCAATCAGAGGTTTGAAAAATAGTCGATGACAATAGAATTGTCGGTGAAAACCACCGAATAATTGTTTCATGAAACGCCCCCAGATCCAGAGAGACTAAACTCGCAGATGTAACATTAGATCTAGATCTAACATTAACGTTACGGTTAGATCCATTTTGATCTCGATCTGGCTAGGTTGGTCCTGGTTTTGTCGCGGTGGATGGCATTCCTTTGATCACTTTTTCTTTGTAGAGCTTCTCAGAAAGTTCAACACTCATTTCCATTTTTCTCTTCTGGCTGGTTCTACTGTAGGTTTGTTTACGGAATGTTCAGACCGATGTCCACTGACTGTCATGATGTCACGAATTTCAAAACCAGCAGAGTCAAGGGCAGATATGCAGGTCGCTCTAAAGACCCCGTTTACAGTGAGCAAAAAGGCCTGGCCGGGCCGAGCCGCGGCCCGGCCGGCCTAGCACTGTAAACGCGCAAAAGGCCAAATGCGAGGCCAATTGCGGGGCCAACTGTTACCCCGGAAGTGAAAGGATCATTACGTCATAGGATAATCACGCCGTACTGCGCTTCATGCATGCATGTAACAAACGCGACCGGATCTGCACTGTGACCCCCGGCGCGCCCCCAAATAATCGTTTGTTTACATGCAGAGCGCCACTACGACAAGATATTGAAAGGTTACAATTTAGGCCGCGGCCGAGCCTGCCACTGTAAACGCACAAAATTGCGGAGCCGAGTAGGCCTGGCACGGCCGCGGCCCGGCCCGGCCCTGGCCCCTTTTTCACTGTAAACGGGCAAAAGGCCAAAAGCGAGGCCAAAAGTGGCCGCGCATTTGGCCCTGCTCTGGAGGTAGCCTCGGCCGCGGCCGGCCGCGGCTCGGCCCGGGCTTTTCTCACTGTAAACACACGCAGGGCCAAATGCGCGGCCGAGCCTGCCACTGTAAACGCACAAAATTGCGGGGCCGAGTCAGCGCGGCCCGGCCCGGCCCTGGCCCTTTTTTCACTGTAAACGGGGTCTAAATGCAATGATCCGTGTAAACACAGCTGCAGCTTGCGTTTTTCGAAATTTCTCTCATTCTGTGCCCGAGTGTGTTTACGCCAATGGAGCATTTTTATACAAGCAGTCATCTTCATCCTCATTAACTTTTAAGTCAGTCGCTTTCAGCTTACGGAAATTGTTCCTTTCTCGATTACAGAATTCTGGAGTCCAGGAGCGGTATTCTGAACATTGTTGTATCTTTTGTGTTATCTTTTGTTGTATCTTCCAGAGATAACACAGCGCTAATATTGTTGTAAGTTGGTATTCTGAAAATCATCTTATCCCTGTGTTATCTCTTGAAGGACCGCCTCTATCTTATCTTTGACACGCCCATTTTTATGGACCCTACCAATCAAGAGCTATGTTATATAAGCATGACAAGTAGGTCAACCAATATGAATACCTTATGCCATATCTGAAGATGCACCCAGCGCATATAATATTGGGCGTAATTAGTTAATTGAGCGCTTATTACGCGCGTCATCATATGCGCTTTTGCATGTGGATCATGAAGACAAGTCACGCTTTCACTTAGTGGTTAAGAAACATCACAGAGAAGAGAGCATTAAAATCGTCATATCCTAGCATATAATTTCTTTAAAAGTTCTCATCTGTGACGTCTCCGGTCAACACACAATCTTCTTCTAACTTGTCTATTGGCACGAAGTTGGTTCTGGGCAAGGAAGATTGCCGCCATTTTATCACCACGAAAGATACAACAACCCCCTACCTGTTGTAAATTTTGTTATAATTACCATGCAAGATAAGATAAAAGATACAACAATTTTCAGAATACCAATTATCTTGTCATATTATCTCTCGTGCGCATATGCAAATGAGGATTAAACGCCATTTTATTAATAATACGCACAATTACAAGCGCACAAAAGTATGAGCGCAGGCGCGGCCAAAGAGATGAGAGAAAAGATACAACAAAAGATACAACAAAAGTTACAACAATTTTCAGAATACCAACTTTATCTTAACTTCAAAGATACAACAATATTAGAAATAACACAGGGTTCAGAATACGGCCCCAGAAGCCTGTGGTACAATCAATCTCTCCCCGCCAAAATTTAGTCCACATCATCTGGGGATATTGGTGTTTTGTGTTCAATGTTTCCCTTTCCTTCATTCTTCAAGAGGACCATTAACGCTTTGAAGATATTATTGCTCTCCGAAAATGTATTCTTTTCAGATTAATCCTAGTTCTTTTCAGCTTTGAAATGTCGATGAAGAGCATATCTAATCGATTGCAATATTTTCTTCGTGAAACGATCAAGTTTTGTTCCAACTTCACTGTCTGGTTTCCTCAGCGAAGCATAACATTTCATTAAAATTTCATCCAGCGCTTTATTTGTGTCAGTCACAACAGCGAGAGACGCTCCCGTAAATTCAAAACATTCTCAAACGTCGAACGACCATAGTTAATCGCCCTCTTTGTATTTTAAGAATCCACTATTGCGACAAAGTCCGCTTATTCCTCGTCAGTCACTAACTGAAAAGAAATAGATGTAGATCCACCAGTATCCATTGTTTAAGGCTGACTAAGTACACACAAAAGTTTGGACTGCGGGTCTAGACTCTTACTTTACGTCTTGGCGTGATTAGGGACTTTTAGATTTACACGACGAGAACGTGAACTGCCACGTGTGACATTGTGTGACAGTGCCCGGCAGTGCCTTAAAAGGACACCACATTGTCTTAAAAGGACGTCACACGTAGCAGTCCACTATGTCGACGTGCAAATCTAAAAGTCCCTAATATTAAATTAGGACGTCCGGAGAGATAGAGAGAGTAAGAGGAGCAGAGATATGAAGCGAGAAGTAAAGCGTTTACGAAAAATAGAACTAGTAAAAATTAGCATGGGACTGGTTAAAACATGCTAGGCATGGGTGTGAGATGAAAAAGCAAACAGCAATCAATCGACAAAATAATAATTACAAAGAGCCATTTATCGGTCTAGCAAGTAGGGTTTTAATTTGTTGAAGGTAATATGATCCAGCTATTCTGGCGGGGTAGCTTGGTATTCGGTATTTTCCCCTCATAATTGTTATAAGAGCTTCTGGTAACGAATTGTTACTGAGCGAAAACAAAAATATCCCCAAATTATATGAAAACAGATCAAGTATCTTGAAAATGCTGTTCCAGTAAAATAATGTATCTCAGTGCACTTGAAAGCCTGAATGACATGCAATACGTATGAAATTGTATCCGATATCAAGCCTGAAACGTTGCCCCAAGCTAGAATTCCATCATTCAAATAAGAAAGAACAAGAGTAGAGTATACATTCAAAAAGAATTGTGTCGTATACCACTTCGGATTCAATTTGTTTCAGCTTTCAATTCAAAATTAATTGTTTGGAGTAAAATCCCAGGATGTCTTTGTGAATTAAAATAATGATATAATCGTCTGCATTAAGAATAAAAGGCAAATTATTTGATGATCTGTAGAAATTCTTAATACATATAATATAAACAACAATGGGCCTTGAATTTATGCCTGAGGTATACCACAATCAATAAAATAAATGCCTGAATAAACATCAAAGATAAGTACATCTTGTTTTATATTGTGGAGGTAGTTCCTAAACTCCAATCCTTTTTTTCCCCATCACATCAAACTAGTTCTCACTACGTTTTAGGAGCGTCCTTGAGAATCATTGAAGGGGTTGGGGTCGGGGTAGAATGTGTAAATAATGTCTATAATACGATCCTAGTTCGTTCATAAATAGTCCCCAAAACGTCAATCTCGTCTGTACCTTGCCACAGTCAGTTCATATCAAGTTTAGATCGGGTAAATTTGCCATTTCCAAGCAGTCCAAGCCCGTCCTTAGTTAGTTTACACCCGTTCTTAACTAGTTTTCCCTCGTTCTCAATACGTCCAAACCCATTCTAAGTAGTTCGCAACTTGTTCTAACTAGTTTGTTACCCGACTACCCCGATCAGAGACAGTTCAACTCGTCGGGATATACAAGCCCAGCGCGTTATTGCCATTCCTCATTCCCGTTCAACGCTTTAAGCTGTGGAGATCAAAACATTCGAGTTTGGTCTAATTGCCAGCGGGGTGACAAAGCAAACGGACCCGGTCGAGCTACAAACTGACCCGATCGTACTGCTAATTGATGCTCGACCGAGTTAAATTGTAACACGTTCCCAGTAGGATCGAAGTACGGCAATTCCGTCTGTAGTACGTCCATCTCGTTTTAAGTACGTTGTCATTCCGTCTAATTGCAGGAGGGGGTACATTTTGAACCGGCTTAAAGTTCTAGAGCACCCTTCCTTTCAAACTTGTCCCAGCCCGTCCATGAAGTTCTTAAACAGATCGTAAATAATTTATACTACGTTCAGTCCTTTTGCACACAGTTTGAGCCATTTGGCAACATTTTCAAGAACGTAGTGAGAATTAGTGTGGCGTGACGGGGGCTTTAGAGAGTTTGTAAGGAAGGATATGACGGTTTATCGTATCGAAAGCATGTGACAAGTCCAGAAACAACCCCACAGTGTGTTCCTAACTATCAATTAAACATGATACTTTATCGAGTAACGTTAACAGTGCGTGGTGCTTTGTGGTTTACTCGAAAACCAAACTGCGAATCATATAAAAAAAAAATTCACGAATTTTGATAGGCATGTCAATAAGAATATTGGTCTATAATTTTCCAACTCTATTGGACCCCCTTTCTTAAAAATGGGAATCACTTTAGCAAGTTTCATAGCTTGTGGTACAACTCCTGTATTAAAAGAAAACAAAATGAATAGTAAACTAAGGGTTGAACATTATACCGTGCAATCTTTCTCAAGAGACAATTACTATTCTTTTCATAACCGGTGCTTATTTTTTTTATTACATTGACAACATAAATAATTTCCGCCTTAATTAACTGGAGTAAAGTTTAAAGACCTATTATCTGGACCTGGACATTTTACTGCCAGCATTTTGGCATATTCCTGAAAAGAAATATGACAAGAATTCGCAACATCTTGAGGATTTTCAATAATTTCATAAGTGACTTTTATTTTTGATAGTTTAAAAGTTTTCCCCTCAATTACATTCGTTTTTGACTTGCAAGGGATGTATAATGTCATTTCTATACAAATTGAATTGCTGGAAATAGTAAGATTTGTTGTTGCTCTTCTCAAAACAATTACTAACGAATTGTTAAGACATTGCTTATTATATTAATCCGCTGGATGCGCTTTATATTTCGAGTATTTTTTTTTTGATTTTACGATTGATCGATCTTAAGAGGCCTTTTGGGAAACATGGGCATCTGTGATTTTTTGTAGCTTAAAGATAAAGGCCAGTTCTGGTCATGCGATTGCATTGTGAAAGAAACGTTGTGGAATCGATCAGAAAAGGTTGATCATCTAGCATATAAGTATTGGTGTGTACTGCAAGGTTCGGGAATCATCAAAATGATAAGAAATTTGGCCCAGTCCTGGTAAAGTTACAAGCACTGTACACAGAAAGATGTATATGGGACTACCCGACACGTACGCGCACGTGCGCGATATCTATTTGGTCCCAATAGATATAATAATTTACCAAATATATCAATTAGTAGGCGTTTTCCCGGCAAAATTTGTATCATCACGTATTAGTCAAAACATATTCTTTCACATGATTGGTAATGAGAGCTTCCATTTCATTTTTTGAGAGGGGGACGTTTCCAAAACTGGTCTTTACCTTTAATCCACTTTGTTTTATGACTCGGGCCATGTATTAGGGGAGACTCAGGTTAGTTGAGCCACCCCCTCTAAAAAAAACCATGACCATTTTCAAAATTAAATGCTACTATCTGGTGTTACCTTATGGTACAGGAAACACATGTGCTAAATTTGACACAGGGATGCAGACTACAAGCTTGTGTAAATCAACAAAATTTGATTTTTGCAGTTCAAGTGAATTCCGTGAAAAGTGGACACTTTCCTCATATTTTCTACACCTTATAGAATTACTTGACTATCATGATACAGTTGAAAGGAGTATCATTGTATATCATTTTAACCTTATTATTTGATTTGTGTCTAGTAAGACTTTTACTTTTCACCACGATGAATTCAAAATGGTGGGTGTGGTGTTAGTTGAGCCGATGTGTGTGTGGTTAGTTGAGCCAGTATTTTGCATTTGTGTTTGTGTATGTGTGTATGTGTTTGTGTGAAATTGCGTGTTTGTGTGTGTGCGCGTGTGTGTTTGCAAGCGTGTGTATATATTGTACTCAATTGTATGTTTTTTGTTTGTATTACACTTTTGGAGGAATAAAAACAAATAAAAAAATAAATAAAAAAAGTGTCTCATTTGTATTTATGCCACTGATCTACATATATGGCTCAACTAATCTGACACCCTGGCTCAACTAACCTGCGTGTCAGTGTTAATTGAGCCACTTGACCACTTTTTTTTAAAAATCTCCCCTGGCTCTAAAATCAAAGGTGTTTTTTTTTCTTCATAATATATATAATATGCCTAACATACTGCTCTTTCAATCCCACCCCCAAACATCCTTACAAAACATTACCCAATGGCACCAGGTGACCTTGAGTAAAAAGTGGGTCAACTAACCTGAGTCTCCCCCTAAAGATTAAGCGTAAGATTAATATTAAGATTTTCTCATTTACAATTGATCGTATCTTACAATCAATTGTAACTTTTGGACAATTTCCGTATTTTAAACGTTCTTTGCAATCAAGTGTATTAGTATGGTTTAGTATTAACGCGGGCGGCCAGCGGTATGCGCATCGGCTCTTTTTTGCTTCGCCGTCGTCTGCCATCATCTGGGACAATGAACCCAACTTCAGTGCTTGAAAGGTTTTTTTCGTAGAAATCCCGTAAGTACAAGTCATATTTATTACCTAAAACGAAGAATAAACTAAGTAACTCGACATCTATGTGGTTTTGTATTTTTGAATACGTTTCCGGCGGTTAAACGAAGATTGGTCATGAGAGCTTGTGTGCGAGTGATTGACCAGTTTCGTGCGCCTGCGGGGTCTAAAGTGGAAGCTGTACTGTCATCTGATGATGCATGCTGTTATCCGGAGTTGGCTGTCAGGTTTAGATTTAGAACCGAAAATTCAGGTTTTATGGCAACCTAAGTATCGAAATAGCAACTCCTGCAATAAACTGCAAGAACTCAGTGTCTAGATTTTGCTAGACTCTAGTTAGAAATAGAAATGTAATCTACAGTCTAGTCTAGATCTTTATTTTTAAAGTGCTTGTACATAATTGGACAAAACATTTTTGTTTCTTCTTTCAAATTAACATGTTATTCATGATTAGCAGGCTCATCAGAATTGGTGAGAAAGATGCAAGTGGACTTGTCTGTATTAGTTGCTGAAGAGGAGCAGTCAGCATTAGGAGCGTGTAACTCAAAAGCAACGTAGGAACCTCTCCCAAGTTAATCTGAAACCAGAAGGTTCTTCAGGAATCAAGATGTGACAGTGGAGGTAGAGAACGAGTTTGTGACCATTCTGGTTTGGACTACTCACGATAAACATACTTAATTAATCGATTGTAGCAATTCTGCACAAAACTCAACCAGTCATGATTGATCAAATCGCAACAAACACTCGGTGAAACATTGATTCATGTGACTGGCATTAGGGTCGGTTTCAGCTTGTTAATTTTCTAATAAACTTTGTCCCAAAAGAACTTCACTGAACCTTATGGTTCCACGCCACAAGCTGCCCCCTTCTGATTAAGGGTTCTTTGTGCGGAGATCAGTGGATGGATTTTTTTCATGGACGATGCGAGAGAGGTGTCTATCTTCGTTGGGATTCAGGATGTGAATTCCAATGAAGATGGCATGTTTACAAGGAGAGAAGCAAGATAGATTGATGTTTGAATGGCATGGATATTGAATAAGGAGAAGTTTAGTGAAAAGAATGGCTGAATATTTATATTAAATGTGTACACCAGCCCATGTGAAACTTGTCAAATAACATTATTTGAACAAATGTGTACAAAGGTCTATGGGAAAACCACTAAGCAGGTGAAGCTACAAGTAATATAATGTAATTAACAGTTAGTTTTTCCTCAATTATCATAACAAGAGAGAAAAATATACTTTTATAATAACTTCCATTATTTCATTATATGATCCGCGAGACTCAGTAGACCAGGGGGTGTTTCACAAAGACTAAGATCGACTTTAAGTTGGACTTAAATACGGCAGGCAGTTCATGCCACTGCTTTCTCTCACCGTTAACTGGCATTGGTCTCTCAAGAGACGTACAGATCATGGTCACAAATCTTCATAATTTAATTTTTTTGATAATTCATTATTAAAGGAAAAAATATTATCTAAAGATCATAACGGTGAGAGCAAACAGTGGCATGAACGGCCTGCCATACTTAAGTCCAACTTAAACTCGATCTTAGTCTTTGTGAAACACTCCCAGCCCTTGTGAATCTGTATTTTCTCCAGATATCATTGTCAGGCCTATCCCATGGGTCTCCTCTGTCTCGGAAGATTCTTTCCCTCCGTAGACGCCTACCCACCTCTTCATGCAGGAGTAGCAGTATGGCTGCCATCTTCGATCGTAACTTTACGCTATTTTTTTGTATTAAGCGTAACGTTACGATCAATTAAAAAAGATACGCTTGATTTTACGCTTGAAATCAAGCGTAACTTAATTTCTAAGATGGATTTTCAAACCTATCCTTAATTTGACGAGATACGCTTGATTTGTCAAGGTTGATGTATTAAACTGACGCTTAATCGTAAATCTTTATAATACGGGGCCCTGAAAACATGCCTTCTACTGGGAATTTTACGAGTCCATAAACATATCAAAAGTTTGGTCTGAGTGTAATTACTCTCAAGAGAAGAGTGAGTGAAATTATGAAAGTGATCTAAGAGGTCTGTTAAAATTATCCCAGACGTTGGAAGAAAATTGATATTGCTAAGTCGTGTATAAATTAAAGTAGTCAAATGATCGGTAATCATTGTTGGTTTAGTGATGAGTGGTATAGAGCTAGCCGCGAAAAGTGTCTCAACAAAGTTCGGGGTGAATAATTCGAAAGTATAATTCCGTAAATTGATATAAAATTTACACATTAAAATAAAACATATATTCATCATTGATGGATGTGACCAAATTTCTCGCACAGCTTTGAAAGAAATTCATTTTGATTCGAATGGGGGGGGGGGTGTTCTTGTAAAATGTTAATGTCTGTCAGATTTGATACTCCTGGTGCTCCACAAGTATTACCCCGGTTATAGCATGATTCAAGGAATTAATTCCTGCCAACTACCCATTTACCTCACATAAGTGGACTGTGGCAAATGTAGATGTCTTGCCAAAAGGACATTAGTGCCACGGCGAGACTCGGACCGCAAACTCTGTGGTCCACAGTCCGGTGACACTGTCACTAGACCACAACACCTCCACATGTGTAGATATGATTTCAATAAAAGTTTTCTTTTAGATTCTGGCAAAACATTAAAGGAATTTTTGTTTACGTGAAAAAGACCTACATTTGTTCGAATCGGATACTTACCCTTGCAGGGGACTTGGGAGCAGCATCCGAGGAGTCCACAATTTACGAACTCTGCTTTTCAGTGTACCTGTCCATTTCTTCAAAATATAAATACAGTTAAATTTATAATTAAATTTTTGTATAAGTGTATTAATTACTGTAAAGATTTGTTTATTACAAATGTTAGTTCGTTTTGTGTACATTTTACATTGTACTCGTTATTATGTATTGTATTTGGTTGGAAATGACAAAAAAGAGTGACATGTAATGAAATGAAATTATTCCAATAAATCCTATGTTCGTGGTGCAAAGGGGATGAAGGGCTAGGTCCCATATTGCGATGCGAGGCCCCTATTTTTATCGGCGTAAGGTCCGCGGACATCTTGTTTAAGATACTATTTGAAGTATCGCCTTTACAAATGGTTAAATTTCTCACAAATATAAATATGTTGTAGCTCTAAGTCTATTCTAGAAGAATAATGACATATATTTTCAAAATTGATGAAGGTATTTTGATAAAATTGGTTATTGAAAACTCAACACGTATTTTATGATCTGAACGTGCTGTTCTGCAATCAGGTATATAGGATTTTTTTCAAATGCAATATCAATTTTTTTCATTCGGGATCACTTCCATCCATCGTATAATGTAATCGTTTTGAAAATCGTGTGTGTGTGTGTGTGTGTATGTCTGTGTGCATGTTTAATTGTTATATTACAGACGTGTATCAATCAGATGTTATTAGTTTTTACGTCTGGGGACCGACCTTTAAAGTCACCATCCGAAATACGTTCCAAAGTATTAAAACCGTGCCGTGATCAAAATAAATTTGTAGGCGAAGACGGAGAGCTGACCGTAGGTATTACCTATAGACCAAATCACATCTCTTTCTGATAAATTTGTGTCATGCCCACACTTTTTAAATATCTTCATTAAATATTGTATTCCAATGTGTGTGTTCAAAGCCTATGGGAAAATTAATTCATTTAAAAGGTCTTTTAAAGTGTGTAATATTACCTTCCATCTTCTACTACATTTAATGCATTATTTTAGTGTTATTTACAGACTCTTACTGTTTATTTAATTATTATGTTCTGAAATGTGTATGTACAGTTATGGGGAATTTTAATGATGGAAACGTACACAGGGAATGTGTCACGTAACCTGTCAAATGAAAGGCACTGTATACAATAAAACTCTAGGCCTACGCGTTCTTTGATTTTAGTCACCTTCTGACCTAATTGTCAGTAAGTTCCAACCTAGTACCGATAAGCACCACACTTAATCTCGATTCCATTTCCAAATTCCACTATCGCTTAATTCGGTTTTGATTGATTAATTGATAAAATTGACGAAGTATAATACGATTTGCAAAACATTAACGTCGTTTAACTAATACAGAACTAGTTAATCCTGAATCTTAGTAATTAATGATACGAAAGAGTGTTCTGTTAATTATTAAATACTGAAATGAAAAGCTAACCTACTTAACAGCAGGGCTTGTGGCGCGTTGGTTCACTAAATTAAACCTCTGACTTTATACAGATAACCGAATACACATACACACTAGACGGAGACAGAAGAGAAATGAACAATATACAAATGTTACGGCTAAAACTGGAATTAGGCAAAAAAAGAGAGAGAGAGAGAGAGAGAGTGGGAGAATGGAAAGAGAAAAAGTAGAAAGATAGATAGATAGAAGGAGATATATGTGGAGAGAGGGATTGAGAAGGTGAGAGAGAGAAAGAGAGAGAGAAAAAAAAAGAGAGCGCGCACGAGGGATGAAGAGAGATATAAAGCAAGGGGGAAAGATCTTAGTATAGAGTAAAATGAAACTGGTAACTTCCCTCAACATGCTAGACATTGCTGTTAGATGAAAATCATATTGCGAAGAAGTGTTCATTGGGTCATTTCTTTATAATGCAGGACAAATCATGTATTAGTGCCTTTCTTAAACCAAATAAAGCGGGTCTCGTTTTCAGTCCACTGGAAGGGAATTCTGAAATTTGGGGCATCTCAAATTAAAAAATAGTGCCATCCAATTTAATATATCCTCAGCCATATTTTTATTTTTTTTCAAATTATATAGATATCATCAAATTACGACTTTTCAGGATATATTCCAAGTGTGTTCATTCTTTTTATACGTACTGTATTGTCATATATTTGTGACCAATCGATATCACTTAAGGTTTATTTTACCATAACTAATTGTGATTAGAGAAATCGCGCTTAGTGTATTTCATATTTGGAATAAGAGTGTGATTACTCTCAAGAGTAATGTGTGTACAATAGGAAGAGATCTAAAAGGGGTGATATAATTGTCCCAGATGTTCAAGAAGAAAAAAATATTGGTATAAACAATAGCTATCATTTTTTTCGAATTATCGGTAATCTTTGTTGGTTTAGTCATGGGTGGGAGTGAATAATTCAGAGGAATGATTCAGCAAACTGATATTATAGGCACCTAGTAAAAACATTTCTTATTCATCACTTATGAAATAAAAGGATTGTGCTTTTTTAGCACTACTTACGAGGAAAGAAGGAGTAACTGCAAGGAAACCGAATAAGAAAAAAGAAATGGTACGTAAGAAAAGATGATAAACGAGAATGGAAAGTTTAAAAAAAAACGCAAGAAGGAGACAATTGCTCGGCTATTGATAAACAACTGGTCAACATATCACTTTCCGATGTTTTTTTACGACGGTAGGATACCTTTATAATGGGCAAAGGTTACAATCAAAGGCGGAAATATCCACAATTTTTTATTTTTTATTTATTTATTTATTTATTTATTTTTTTTTTTTTTTTTGGGGGTCATTATTAGCAGGTGTATTTGTTTAGATATAGAGTGATTTTATTTATATTTTTTCAATCTGCGATGCTTTTTGTTTCCCCTTTAAAAATGAATGTAGGGTTTAATCGTATACGATTCCGATTATTCGATAATACAAAAGACACCATTGTAATGAAATAATAGAGATGGGGATAATGGAAAATGGTTAAATATGGAAGACAGAAATATAATGACGAAGACCGTGGGTAGTGGAAGAAGAGGGGAAATTGGTTGTATTATATGGAAGGGGAGGGGGGACTATTTCACAAATAGAACAGCAGTCACGTATTGTTATCTTTTTGTCAAGTGTTTGACTAGCAAGAGCATTGAATGTTATGTAACTATACTGCACCCGGCTATAAACTCGTTAAAAGATACGATAGTGATGTTAATGGCTCATATTTTTAATAATGCGCAAACCAAAAATGTAAACATTACCTTGATATGTTGGTTTAAAATCTCTATTTGTATTATAATACAATCTTATTTTACTAGAGGCTAAATAGAATACTATATCTGGAATTCTTGAATAAGCATTTTACTAAGAAGATGAACAAATTGTGATTTAATTCAATTGAAATGAACATTTATTTACTTCCATTCAATTTGACAACACATTTGACATCTGTTCAAACAATACAATTTATAGGTAGGCACATAATTAAAATTTAATAACTTGTATTACAAGGAAGAAGACGCGAATACCAATAAGCATAGCTTGTATTGGGTACGCCCGAATACATTAACACATCACATACATTGTAAAGAGAAGAAAGGAACAAAGGAATAGGCAAGGAGGAGAACAGAGACCTTGGAGAAAAAGAAAAAAAGAGGACTGAAACATAGTAGCAATGGAGTGTATGGCATGCATACAGAACATAATGGCAAAATATAGGTGAAGGGTATGTTTTAACAAGTGTTTATTTTATATTAACATGATATAATGATATATATATATATATAAATAGTAGTTGTGAGTTTAAACATGTTTATAATAATGTAAATTGTTGAATTGTATTTATATTTTCAATATGAATCAACTTATGGGATTTAAATAAAGGATCGTTGCTGGATCGTGGGTGAGAAACTGATATTATACGTAAAACCTAATGTTGTAGTGCAAAAAGCTTTTAAAAACTTGTTCGATATGTATTTGGCCATGTAATATTACAATAGGATAGGGATGGGAGATTCAAAGAACAGTATAACTTACGTAATATAGTTTTGGGTAAAAACATAATTAGGCGGTAAATAACACCTGTGTTTTTAGCTATTTTGTTTTTAAGTGCATTTATATGATTTTTCCACAATATGAAAAGTAAGGGGCCTAACAATGACCCCTAGGGGACCTCGCAATTAATTTATTGAAAGTCAGACAGTTTAGAATTATAAATGGTACATTGACGACAAATACTAAGGTAGCTAGACAAAATATCATGTGCAATTCCACGAATGCCGTAGTAATTAAGTTTAGATAATAAAATATTATGGTTGATCGTGTCGAAGGCTTTTGACAGATCAATGAATACGTTGATAGCGAATGAATTATCTTCGAATGCATCAATTATTTTGTTGGTAAGTTCCAAAAGTGAGAGTTGAGTTGAGTGGTCTTTCCGGAAGCAAAATTGATTTACAAAAAAGACAATTTTTTTTATCGAGGAAACTATAGGTTCTGTTGTAAATGAGACGTTCTGGAATCTTTGGGAAAACATAGAGTACTGAAATAGGTCTGTATTTGCTGACATCTTAAATGGCAGTTTCTGTCGGCTGAAGCATTTGCAATGGAGATTGTGCAATCGAGGCTAAAATTACATTATGGATACTTACCAGAAAGTGTAGACATCTGGGTTTCCTTCCAGGTGTCACATTTTTTTTTCCTCTAGATCTTCTAGTTTGGACTTTTATACTTTAGCTTTTTGGCTGCAAGCTGTGATTTTAACTCCAAAATATCTTTAATTACTCTGTCTAGCTGTTGGTCCATTTGAATATTGGCATCTGCAACTCCTGAAATCAATTGTAAGAGAGTATTCAGAGAAGCGGGTTTATCCCAGCTTTCTTGTAAACCAGACGGGGGTTCACTTTGTGATGAAGTGTCACCAGCCGAAGTTGCTTTGTCGGGCGGGCTGAGGAAAGAAGCGGCCGGTGTTCTGTCGGGCTTGTTTAGTCTGTCGTGTCCGTTTACAGTCAATGAGTGTGGATATTACTTCTAATCCTATGTTCAACTTTTTCCAGGAAAAAGTTCTTTATTATTTCCAGAGTCTTCTTTTTGGCAATGTAGCGATGCCTTTCGTGTGCTCAGTTATATCGTAAGGTCGTTGGATATAAATGATACCAACTGACTGTTATTCAGTGATTGGACAGAACATTTTGGTTGGCTAGATTTTTACGCTGCTGCATTGAAAAGCTTTTGCCAACTTCTCTGCAAACCAAGAAAAGCTTTTTTCCCCCTTTTTCAGCGGTTGGCGACAGATCCTAGATTGATTGGCAACTGATTATTGACGGCTTTTACCAGGGACATTTAGTTTTGGTAAAGGCCGGCAACTGCTCGACAAATGTTATACGATCGGTTTTCGAGTAAATTTTCAAACATTCGCCGAATGATAGCAACCTTCACAAATTGTTATTTAGAAACTTGACAACTTATATTGTTGTTTCAACTGCTGGTCAATACATTTATTTTGTTCAATATAAGCGGAGGGCCAAATTCAAATTTCGTGCTTAGTTTTTTTTTTACTTGGTTGCCAGTACACCACAACACTAAGCACACCTCTTTTATTCAAAAGATTTTATAAAAATACACAATATTTCAGAGGTTTCTTTGTTTATTTGTAGCGAACACCCCGAAATCGAAGGGGGCGTCCAAAAATGTGACCCTTTTGACCCAAATTAGTGTTTAAATAGTATGTTAATGATATTTAAAGTGAAACGTGACCTACCATAAGTTTGATAACATATGAAAGAAAATTAAATTATCTACATTTTGATATCAATTTCAAAACATTTGGGATTAAGTAACATCGATAATCTGATTTTTTGTGAAATCTGTTTTAATTGAATGTAATTTAAAAATATTTGTTTACATTTTATATCAGATAGGTTTTTTAAATTCTTGTAACTTACTAGGACTTCGCCCACGTACCAGGACAATATTTAGTGCGAAGGAGAGGCTGGTATATCTTTTCAATGAAAAGTTATAGCAACTCAAAGTTATTTACTTGACTTCTACAAAAACTTTTTTTGTCCATTTGTGAATTAAATGTATGCGTGTTAAATTTATTACTGTATTGAGGACTATGCGGTGTGTCTTAATCGAGATTTAAAGATTTTTTGTCTTTCTTTTTCTTTAATATAATCGTCTTTATTCAATATTGCTCTCGACTTTGCAAAAACATAACAAAACATATACATATATATATATATATATGTATATATATATTTACCTACATAATATAAACAATACAATCAACAACAAAATTAAACTGATTGTTCAGGACATGGTGGTACAAAAGAAAAAAAATGCAAAGCAATAAATGTTTTTCCACCTATTATCAAAATGATACAAATTTCGTGTTGTTAACGTAAATGTAATGTTCCTGTTACCCTATGTTCCCGACGGCCACGGCAACCACGTTTCAGGCCACCGTGGACGAAACGGGATGGACGTGAGACAACGCGGGGGACCGTATGGGCAAACGTGACTGGCCGTGATTGCCTTGGTTGCCGGGCCAGATTTTTAAACTGTCAAAAAAATTGCCAAGGCATTCACGGTGCAATGAGAAACGTAGTAGGCCGTAGTAAAATGGGGTGAACGCAACAAAACGTGACAGTACGTAATAGGCAGTAACAAATCTTGGAGGTTGTCCGTAGTGGGACGGGAACTCTGTGTATTCCCCGGCATCTCACGGTTCTTTCAAGTTTTGTCACGTTCTGCCGTGTTTAGTGCACGTTTAGTCACGGATGCTTCACGGCTGCTGCGCGTTTTGTCCCATTTTGCCACGTTTTGTCACGGTTCTCACGGCAAAATAGGGTGTATGGTAGCCGTTTCGTCGCGGTCAATCACGGCGCGTTTCGGCGTGTGACGGTTTACGGCCCGGCGCGCTACAGCGCGTTGCGTTCTACTACGGTGTGGCACGGCGCGCCATGCCTGGGAGGGAGTAAAAAAAATTAAGGCCCGGCAGGGGAGCTTTATTCGAGTCTGAGCAATCCACGACACATTACTGCATCTACAATACGGAGATAGAAGACCAAGCTTTGAAAAAAAGGCCAAGCTATGCCACCGAAGAAGCCAAGACGTACGAAGCCCCCAGTCCTGCATTACCACCAGTAGAGGGGCAGGAGCAGCCTGAAGATCCTCGCCGTTCACCGCCGCCAGATGGAACCTGAACCTGAGGCTGATGAGGCTGAAGAAGATGCACCTGCTAGAAGGAGCGCAGAGCGGAACTGTGTGTCTTGTCTCTCGATGGCTGGTGTTACTCTTCCCAGGATCTCGTCTCAGAGCTCTGGAGGCATCCTCAAATAGTTCTGGAAGGCGTTTACATCTTCGGTGGGGAGCTCTGTGAGAAATGATGAGTAGTGGCCCAACTGCTATTGTCTTCCTATAACCATTTGCGCGCACTCACATGGATCTTGGCCTTCTCATCCGCCTTCTTCCTGCCTGATTCACTCTCGCCTTCCCTCTCTGCAACTGCTGCTGGCCTTCTTCTTGCTGACGCAAAGACTGGATGTATGCACCCAGCAAACATGAAAACAATAATATAAATCTTCTTTATCTTGGGCATTTATGATGTTGTCTCGTCGAAATCTCAGGATATACAATGACTGCTTTTGCTTGAGAGGCCTTCTTTTTATACCGTGGGCAAAAACGTGTTCCAAGGCTGCCCGGCGTCCACGTTTTATCCGTATAAAGCCTTGACAGAACGTGAAAAACGTGTCGGACCTTGATCAGAACGTGAGAAACGTGAGGGACCCCATCAAAACGTGACGGGCCGAGAGGGAACGTTCTGGCATCCGTGGTAGAACGCGGGCCGAACCGTATTGCGCCTTGGAGCATCCGGGACTCGGCATCCTTTCCCCCACGGCCCGTCACGGATACCGTGGTAGACCGTGAGAAAACTTGGCAAGACCTAACAAAACTTGAATCCAGAGATAAAATTGACCTAAATCCCACAGCGCACTACGTTTCGGGCAAACGGGGCTGCCGTGGCCGCCGGGAACATAATGTAAACCTAGCATAATGTTCAAGAGTGCGATAATACCTTAAAATCAATTCGAAACAATTTAGTGGTAATAAGCTATGTTTGCATTTTTTTCGAAAATATATAGTATTTGGCATATAAAATAATGAAATTAAATTGAACTCCATAAAGCTCAAATGAGAAATTAATTGTATTCAACGTAACTTTATCCTGTAAAACGAAATGTTGGACATCCGCAATAAACCTTATAATGATTGGGCATTCCCAAAATAAATGTTCTATAGATTTCTCGGAGTTATAACAAAATGTACATAAGTCTGATTTCGAAATATTTAATAATTTAAGTTATTTATTAACACCAACTATACGATGTGTGATCTTAAACTTAAAATAACGGATCCGTGTAGATAAACATGACCTTACAGGAACTAAGAACATTTTATCCAAGTCTATGTCTGGGATATGTAAAAGAGAATTCCATTTATCTATTGATTTAAGGGGTTGAAACTTGTTGAAGACTTACATTATCAATATACCGACAGGTCCTCGTTACCTTCATTATATTTTTGATCATTTCCTCTTGAGCCGTTAGGTTTGCCTCTGAAAATTTCGGAATATTTTATTTCCAATTATGGATAATAGCCGTTTTCACACAATAATCTTCTACAAAATTGCATTTAAACTTTTTTAATTGATAGAAGGTAAAAAATATTACCATTTTCGTCAAGAAGATCCGATAATTTAACTATACCTTTGTCATACCATGACTTAATGAATAATACTTTATTGTTAACACGAGTCATAGAGTTGTTCCATATATTTTGTCATCTGCAATGGGAATGATTGATTTCCGTATCGAGTGTTAAAGAGGCCCATGACTGGGCAACGTCCCGAAAAAAAAAATGTTTTTAATCGACAATAAACTAGAATCATTTTTATTAATATTACTATACCAGGAAAGATTTCCTCTAAATAGAGCCAAACAAACTTCATAACAACATTTCCATTGCCTAACACTAATTTCATCAAGCAGAGGATAAAGATAACTTTTAAGTAAAACCTCGAATCACCATGAGTTTGGTTTGAACGATAACTAAAATATATTCAAGTTTATATGAATTTCATTGAGTTATGTATTGTATTTAAACAAAAATTTGGAGGGGAGAATTCCCCCCGATATTTTAGCCAGTATCTCGGTATATTAACTGGACGATATTGAATGGAAATTTAGCTAAATTGTAGGGGGGGTGGTAAAATACTACTACTACTACTACTACTACTACTACTTCTACTATCACATACTATTACCTACTATTACCATTACCACGACATATAATACTTATAAATAGTAATAATAATAAACCATATCAGAAATAAATTTGTTTTAATTGCATATTGTCTTAAGATTGAATCGTAAATATAGACGAATGCTAGACGTATTTGCAAAGGATTGCGCCCACTTCTTTTTGTTTCCCATATTCATGGAATTATATTCCGTGGTTGGCTGCAAAAAGTCCCATTTATAACAACATGTTAAAGACCCACTTGCCCCAACTGAGAAGGTGAATAACGGATTTAAACAAGCAAGAAAAGGTGTTTAATTTGATTTGATTTGATTTATTGGTTTCTGTCTTTTTTTTTGTTCATCACACATGTTCATAAACATAATATGGTTTGATACAATATTTCATATATATATATATATATATACAGAAAATATACGAAATTAAACATATATCGAATGCATAATTAACATACATTAGATACAGGAGGGCTACAGCATAAGCAAAGTAGCTTGACGTGCCCGCAGCCCTCAACTTAGATACAAAAATATAAGTTTAAACAAGCAGAAGAGTGACTTGCAGAGAAGAAAAGCAAATGGGAGAGAGGGAGCGTTGGTTTTCTTTTAGTACAATAAAACTAATACATATGCTGATTGAATGCAGGTTCATTCATGGATGGATAAACGATGCTAGGTCATGGACGCTAACGCGTTATTGGTACACACAAACATGAATATAATAGAATTACACACGACAGGATCAGTACGTAGACAACAACATAGTTTTAACCGCCTTCTTAAAAGAATACAGTGTCCTAAAGTTTCTTATTACAATGGGCAGAGAGTTCCAGATGTCTGGACCGGTGTGTCTAATGGATTTGAGAGCCAATGCGGTTTTTGGATTTCTTAAATGGAATTTTTCAGTTTCCCATATAGGATAAGCGTGGATGTTTTTATTCAAATTTAACAATAGGGGAAAATATGAAGGTAGAAGACCATTTTGTAAGCGAAACATGAAAAGTGTTATTTGTAGAATATTTATATCATCAGCTTTTAGAGTTTTTAGTTTTGAAACAAGGGATTGGTGTGGTCGCGATAGGAAGAATCAGTACATATACGCATGGCTTTCTTTTGTAACAGTAAAATGGAGTCAAAATTGCTTTTTGAATTTGCCCATAAAATGTTACAATATGAACTATAAGGCAGTATTAACCGGATTAATGAATTATATAACATAAACAAGATATCTGAAGGGACATAATATTTCAATTTACAGAGAATACCAATACTACGTGAAATAGTATTGGAACTTTATTGCACTTGATTATTCCACCTCGTTTTTCATTAATAAAAACACCAAGGAATTGTGTACTATCCTGTTTTTTTTCCAATAGTGCACCATCCAAAGTAATTTTAATGTAAGGAATATCGTTGTTTTTCCTTTTTCTGAAAGTATATATAGTTTGTTTTATTCAAATTAAGGGACAGTTTATTACTTGTAAACCATTTTGATAATTTTGGTAATTCAGCGTTAATATTTCTTAAAGGAACTGGAAATCTGAATTGGAACAAAATACATTGGTGTCAACAGCGAATTAATTCAAATTTTAAATCACATCATGTCGAGTTCGATACAAGGTGGATTTTTGTTTAAGGATGACCATGTGGAGCATAAAGCCGGATATAATATTTAATCTGGAACAGAAGCATCTTTGAGGAAGCCTGAGAGTCTTGCAAGATGCCAGATACATAGTATATACATGATTGAGACAAGTAGGAATAGTAATTCTTCAACGTATATTACAAAAAAAACATAAATTAGGAATAAAATATGGGTTCAAGTAATCAGTATACTGTAGTCCCCATCGAACATGAACTATATGAACCACAGATGATGAATAAAATAATAAAATATAACATAGATCTCAACCTAAAATCTGGAATGCCTTCAAATCATGCATTCACTGGCAATGAGTCGATATGCAAGTAAACTTTGAAGATAATTTTGACAGTCGGCTATTTAATGTAATTGTAGTGAAGCTATTCATTTTCTGATCAATTTACACAGCGTGATTTCAAACAATTTATGAAAATCTTCCGATGTAGTTTAAAAAACTAAATCATCTCTCAACTCATTTTGTAAATCCTTGCAAGATACTTCACCGATGTATCATTGATGTACTTACCAATGGAGGCATTTCCATCATATCCATCTTTCCAAGACTGCCAATCATGTAGACAAAATATAGATGCTCTCTCCAATCACAGTCCTAGCACAGAAACCTCTTATAGTTTTATTGCAGCAAGTAAAGTTAATAATTCGATTAAATTGTGTTCATGGAGCAAGATTAGTAAATGTTGCCAGATTAACAAGTATCAACACCAGTAAAAATTTCATTATAGAAATAACCGTAATACATCTTTTCCAAAACTTCCATATTCGGTTCTTGTAATCAGACGCACAAATTGCATTTAATAATCTGAATACTAACCAACTGGGCAAGTCCTAAATTAATATATAGGGTAGGTAAGTATTAGCTGTTGCAGTAAAAGTAGTATTAGTAGTAGTAGTATATATATTAAGTACCGGTTTCCTTTATTTGATAACTTGTTTAGCAAAAGTACTATAATCTGCAGCAAGGTCCATAGCCAAAACAAAAAATAAAAAATCATATACAACAATTAAGATAAATGTCAAAAACAACAAAACAATTACAAGCATGAAAGTACACGCATATTACAGACACGTACAGCATATGCACCATAACGATCGGCATAATTATACGAGATTGCCAGGAACTTTCTACAAACACCTCATCCACCTAGTGTCAATGTGGACCTCACTTTAATAAAAGCCCTGAAAAAAAAAATCAACATTCAATTCGGCATATACTATAAAAACACCGGTGTGCAATAATACAGAAGTAGACAAAAATGCCAGCCCAAATCCAATACAATCACAAATATGAAAGAATACCTGTTGTTTGCCGTCTTAAAAAAAGAATACTTCCATCTGTGTATCATAAAATATACCGTCGGTGTAGAAATGAACAATGATTACGTAACTTTCATGAACACGTCTCGATTATTCGAGCAGTTTCACAATTTGTTTTCATTACCTGTATCTGCCCATGCGCAGATTGTAAATGCGAACTTGCTTAATTGCATTTTATCAACAAATAATATGATTGAAGCATGATATTGGTGTATTTCATTGCAAGAACAAATTAAAAAAATACACACCATGTCTTTCGGTGGTACTTGAGCCCTTGATTTCCATTCTGGACAAAAGCGATAACATCGACGTCTGGCAATTTGGGTCGGAGTGGCTCGTTCCAAGCTCCGCCCACCGGCCTAATGCACGCAATACACACAAACACGGCCACACTCACACATACTACATGTACTGTATGTGCATTATGCCTCCGTATGCGCGGCTTGCCACTCCGACTTTCCTAAAATTACCGCTAGGGCCTATATGGCAGCAACAAACTGTATACATCATTCTAAGTAGGAGACCAGATTTGCATTTTACCATCTAATTCTTATCTGTTTCAAAAATCTTTTCTTCTGGTTTGAATTAAACTATTCAGAACGTCATTGGTGACTGATCTACTAACCCCGGATCCTCCCTGTGATCGTTGAATCATCAAGACCGATAACTTTGATTGTGAGAAGAAATACAACATAGAGACAGCAATTGCCATATTCTCAACATGTATTCCACTGAGGTTAATTTCCCCGTGTTAACCGTTTGGCTTTCAACATTTTCAACAATATAGCACAATCAATGTACAAGCATTATGGTACAGGGAAAAGGGGCAAAGGCTGACTAAAAACCAAATACCAAGTAGGGGGAACCCGGGTCACGTGACCAACCGGGAGGAAGAAACCCAACCGAGTCCCAGGATTACGGATTCCCTTAAACAACCTCTAGTAATCATAGCCCCTCCTTGCCATCCGGCAAACCGCTTTCCCCTGTTATCAAGAACAATATCAATATTAATAACAAGGAAAAAAACCTGAAAACTTCAACCCCAACCAACCAACCAATCTGTCGTACAACGTCACAACTTATTTGTACACTTCAATCCCGTCATCCTTCTTGACTCCCAACACAAACAAATAACACAATAACACACTTCAATTATTGTGGGATAGCCTGACAACGGCTACCAGGAGCCGGCCGTCTAATGAATGTTTACAAATATTCTCTCTCGTTTCCATCAGGAAACCAGACGGCACATGGCCCAGGCCTAAAAACCAGAGGTAAAACTCAACGAGAATAAACCTTCTGACCCATGTCGAAACATAACATAACACATATCACTTTCATTGTAATGAAATGTTATCTTGTAAAGCACAGGCTAGAACGATTCAATTACACACTAATTAATGCCTCGCCTTCATCTCCGTGGCGGCACACCTGTTCGATCTGCCTATGCAAATTACATTCCACCGGGGCAACCGCCCCTGACCCAAGTATGCATTCAATAATGATGTAAAGTTGTAAACAATATTTGCCTGCTATCAATCGTACTGCAGACAAATATTTCTAGCCCAACAAACCAACCAAGTCTAGCCCAACCATCCATCCACTTCTAGCCCAACCAACCAGCCATGTCTAGCCCGACCAACCATCCACTTCTAGCCCAACCAACCATCCATTTCAAGCCCAACCAACCAACCATTAATACATTCCGGTCCAACTTGCTAAGTTCACATTCAAACATTTATACCAGCAATTCGGAACATTTCTAGCCCAACTAACCAACCATTCGTACATCTCGCTCAAAGCAAAGTATGTATGCAAATGTTAATCACAATTAAAAACGTTTCTAGACCAACCAACCAACCACAAGTACATCTCGCTCAAAGCGAAGTATACATTCAAACATACATTACAACTTAAAACGTTTCTAGCCCAACCAACCAACAATAAATTCATTCGGTCCCACCTGCGAATATATTCTAACACTTATAACAACAAATTGAAACATTTCTAGCCCAACCAACCATCCATTTCAAGCCCAACCAACCAACCAGTAGTAAATTTCGGTCCACTTGCGAAGTTCATGTTCAAACATTTATTACAACAAATTGAAACACTCCTAGCCCTATACCAAAAATCCATTTCTAGCCCAACCAACCAAACATTAGTACATTTTGGTCCAACTTGCGCAGTCTATATTCAAACATTTGTACCAGCAAATCGGAACATTTCTAGCCCAACCAACAATCCAATTCAAGCCCAACCAACCAACCATTCGTACTCCTCGCTCAACCTGCGAAGTATATATTCAAACATTTATAGTCCAACCAACCAACCATAAGCACGTTTCGGCCCTACCTGCGAATATATTCAACATTTATAACAACATTTTGCCCTATACCAAAAATCCATTTCTAGCCCAACCAACCAAACATTAGTACATTTTGGTCCAACTTGCGCAGTCTATATTCAAACATTTGTACCAGCAAATTGAAACATTTCTAGCCCAATCAACCTCCATTTCTAACCCAACCAACCATCCATTTCAAGCCTAACCAACCAACCATTAGTACATTTCAGTCCAACTTGCGAAGTTTATATTCAAACATTTATTACAACTAAATGAAACATTTCTAGCCCAACCAACCAACCATTAAAACATTTAATAATAATAATAGTGAAAACTTATAAAGCGCACACACCGTCCAGGGACGCTAATGGCGCTAGCTCAGCAACAGTTATCTTTGGTACAAGTAAAGTAAATGTTTATTTGATAATAGAGATATATACCATCAGAAACTCAAAAACAATTTTGCAACACCCATGTCGATCCTCAGCTCCGCCTGGTGGGGCCTGGAGCCATCCAGCTGCTCCGTTCACTGACAATTCGAGGGACTAGCCCAGTCAGCACATGATTCACAGGAGCTCTAGCATTCGAGGCCACCAGGTCCCAACGGGCAGCCAATAAGAGTAAAGAGTGATAACTAATTAATAAAAAATCAACATTTATAACATATTGAAACATTTCTAGCCCAACCAACCATCCATTTCAAGCCCAACCTACCAACCACTAGTACATTCCAGTCTAACATGCGAAGTTTATACTCAAACATTTATAACAACTAATTGAAAAAATTCTAGCCCAACCAACTATGCATTTCAAGGCCAACCAACGAACCATTAGTACATTCTAGTCCAACTTGCGAAGTTTATTATATAATATTATAATATACTATTATATAATCAGTTATTATTTCCAGCAAATTAATCCGTTTCAAGCCTCAACCAACCATCCATCGATACTACCAGTCATTCACACAAAAATTACGTCCATGTTCATTGGTAATCAATATCACGTCAATCCCCCTTCTTCTGACAGGATGTCAACCCTGCAGCCATTTCAACACAAAGTAACTGAACAATGAAACCCCACACTTATAATCTAGTTTATCCTCAAACAAGAGGAATTGAGGGGTGGGAAGGTGGGAAAAGAAACACGTTTTACCCCAGTGGAAGTTGTCGAGCGTATGAATTAAAATCCAATAACAGTGCGCAAGTACTGTACACGGCTAGGAATGCGCGCATCCTGCCACTATATCGCGCGTATAAACGTGGATGCGCAGCAATTTCGCCGTTTGACCTTTTGCACTGTTTAAAGTACTGTCAACTCGATTAAACTTTGGTTTGTATTTTGGTCGCATTCTCTCACAAATTGCTGATCCGATACATCGAATAATCGTATTGTGAGAAGAAATACAACATAGAGACAGCAATTGCCATATTCTCAACATTTATTCCACTGGGGTTAATTTCCCCATGTTAACCGTTTGGCTTTCAACATTTTCAACAATATAGCACAATCAATGTACAAGCATTATGGTACAGGGAAAAGGGGCAAAGGCTGACTAAAAACCAAATACCAAGTAGGGAACCCGGGTCACGTGACTGACCGGGAGGAAGAAACCCAACCGAGTCCCAGTTTCCTGGGATTACGGATTCCCTTAAACAACCTCTAGCAATCATAGCCCTTCCTTGCCATCCGGCAAACCGCTTTCCCCTGTTATCAAGAACAATATCAATATTAATAACAAGGAAAAAACCTGAAAACTTCAACCCCAACCAACCAACAATATATACATTTTGTTTTGCCTTATATAGACGCTACGTCACTTGTTACCAATTTCATTCAGTTCGACTACCTGTCCAAAGGTAAAATAACATATCAATTATACTCTAAAGTCTTTTGTACCCGACCGACACGATTCGGACTTGAATCGTTAGACACCATCAAGCTACAGCAAGGCCTGATGTAATCCACAACACTTGTTGCTTCATCAGGTAATGTTAAAATTGTACTCTTAGATCAAAATTCCGAACTGGATGGACCTTCGATTCAATTCAATAAATATACCCCGTTCTCCACTGACACATGTTTCTTCACCTTTTTGCCATCAGACATAACAAGAACAACTCTACTCAGAATGGAATGAACGTGCCACGAACTAAAGACACAACAATTAGTGAGGAGGCATGCTTTCGCGAGTTTCATGGCAACAACTTTGCTGAACGAAAATTCGATGAATAGCCTACATGGCCCTCTATCGTGCAATATTTATTTTTTTCCAATTTCTGCTTAAATGTTATTTTGCTTGTTTGTTTGCATTTCCTGTAATATCTTCTATCCGTCGAATGGCATTGAAATGTCTTCCTTGTGATGTGTAAAGCCACCTCGTCCAAACTATCTGACCTCGCTGATAATTCATGTGTTTTATTCTAGCCTATTGATTTGTGTGGCGGTCTTCCACTGGCGCTAGCTTATCTCATGAACTGCTGCTACCAGTCGCCCATTGATGAGGGCCCAGAAACAGCTGTGCCAAAATATAAAAGAAATCTCCCGAGTACGATATTCAAGGAAGAGCACATATGCTGTGCTATATTCTAGCCTATTGATTTGTGTGGCGGTCTTCCACTGGCGCTAGCTTATCTCATGAACTGCTGCTACCAGTCGCCCATTGATGAGGGCCCAGAAACAGCTGTGCCAAAATATAAAAGAAATCTCCCGAGTACGATATTCAAGGAAGAGCACATATGCTGTGCTATATTGGGCCAAAGTGGGTTGCAATCGTGACTAATATTCAGTCCTCCCAACTCCAGGGACTTTGCCTAGTTTAACTTTAGGTAAGCGATCTATATTGCTCTGAAATTTGCAAGAATCATCCCAAGCAATTGAATCACTAGCATTAGCAAGACTATACAAATGTTAATAACACCAAATTGCCTGGTTAATAATGATTTTGTCCTGTATCTGAATTGTTCGCAAGTTCACAGTTATTACGTGAAGGAACTGTTCATTTTGTACTATAGACATAGTAGGACTTACTTTCAGACCCCCTTGAGTCCGTGAACCTCTATTGTTTCAATTTACTAACACTTTACTTTAATACCATGAATATTTATGCTGGCTATACCGTCAAGATTATTACTAAATATAAATTCATGGGTCTCTGGATCTACTCTAATCCGGCATAAGTGCTCCATTTTAAATCTCCATAATAGTGTGCCATGCCACTCGGTGGTCTAATCACCATCGGCTAGATTAGATCTAACCGAATAGTCAGAGTCTACATTCATGAATTGAAATAAAATCCTCTGCAACTATAGTATTGGCAATACTCTAAGTCCAACAGTCTAAGCGAAGACCAAATTCAGTCTATTAAAGCGTTTGCTACTCTGAAAAAGTCTACCCCCATACTGAACGCTCTCACTGTAGTGTAAGATGATGCCCAAGGGTATGACCAAAATGAAAATTAAAATAATATTTGAAAATACCCCGTTCCAGATGGATATTTCTGTCTTCAGACATTGCTTAGCCTGTATACTACTAATGCAGACTCTAGCCTACAGCCTATAGGGACTGTAGAGGAAGACCCTACTGCCAGACTGTAATGTTTGTCTAACTTAGCTCAACAGTACAGTAGATATCTCGTCCTTTGCGCATTGCTCAAAATCTAGTATTATTATTTAAGGCTCTGTACTGTATGTAGTCTGCAGAGTCTACTGTCTACTACATAACAATATTGATTATAGATCTTCCTTCATATCTAGATCTCTATTCCTAATGTCAGGCAAGCTATACCGGTGCCTATGTGTTAACTCACCCGGTTGCGTCTGTGAAATGTCGCCGAGGCGCATGTTCTGTCGTTTCCATGACCGGGCCCGGGCCGGTTGCGGCTGATTCTGTATTCTGCACTGGACTTGCTGGAGCTAGCCGCCTCCATCAACATCACTGCGGCTGTCTGGGCTTGCTTCTTGTCCCATGTCTTGCAGGCTCAGGCACCTTGTCATTTGTCTGTTGTGCTGACGGAGTTGACTCGGTCGTTTAGTCTGCTTTTGTTCGATTTTCCTTGTGTACGGAAGTCGTAAACTCGTATCTAGCCTAGTCTAGGATCTAAACACAACATCACAAGGTGATTTTTCGGAGGTCCCGTCTCTTGTCTTGAAGTTGAAGCCGCCGTTCAGCTAGAAATCTGGAATCTCTATGCTGATTCAGTTAGTATCTTGACGAGAGGCAAGACTAGAGCTAGTCCACCATAGTTCTCTGTATTCTAATCTTGCTTGATCTTCTGCCGACTGCGTTTAGCTTATAATATAAACGTTACACTTGGTCGGCCTATTTCCAATCAATACTTCCAGTGCAGACGCTACTGCCGGTACCGGTATTACTAGCTGATAATAGAACTGGATCAGGGCAATTACACATTGCTATGTTCAAAGGTTTTTCGAAGAAATCAGATGTATGTTCCCCGTAGATCTACTATCTCCGGACCGACAAAAAGAAACACGTTTTACCCCAGTGGAAGTTGTCGAGCGTGTGAATTAAAATCCAATAACAGTGCGCAAGTACTGTACACGGCTAGGAATGCGTATAAACTTGGATGCGCAGCAATTCCGCCGTTTGACCTTTTGCACTGTTTAAAGTACTGTCAACTCGATTAAACTTTGGTTTGTATTTTGGTCGCATTCTCTCACAAATTGCTGATCCGATAAATCGAATAATCGTATTCCAAATTAAATTATAAGTGTAAGAAGGGTAATTAATCACTAAAAGTTGTAATATAAACAAATGTTCATTTTAATAGTAGTAATAATAACGAAGAAAATGGTTTGAGATGAATGGCACTGACAATGTGGTTGTAAAAATACGACATATAGAAGCCCACTCCAAAGTATATTCCTGTGTGTAAACAAAAGTATACGTTCTGTTCTATATCATTTCTTTTCTCATTTCAGAAACTGACCAATGGTCGCTAAGGCATCTTTTGTATGGATCTTGGTGGAGAATGGGTTGCGAGACCCAAAGTCCATTTCCCGATGGGTGTTTTCTTTTCTACATAAATAATGAAATGGATCCATTTCAAGTCAGTCACGGCAGCATATGAATTAGAACTTTTTAGATTTATAAATTGTCATTGTTCTTTTTAGTCACTTTTGGAAAATCACATTCAAATTATTTGTTTGTTTATTTTATGTTACTTGAAAAATGTTTTTCCATTATATTCACATTTGCATTATTTTGTATTGGTTAGTTCTTGAATACGTGTAGGCTAACTGTTAAGCAGTTTCCTTATGTCAGTTGCATTACATCTGTGGAAAATACAAAAAAGCATTTAAAGCTTGCATATTGCAAACAAATGGTTTCACACGAAATGTGCTGATATTGGTAATGAACTGTTTGTTGTTTTAACGCAACATTTTTTTAATTGGCAATGTTCGAAATGTTGCGTTACATAATTACTTTTCTTTGATCTAAGCTATTATTTTATAATTAATGTTCAAGATGATACCAATATCCGTAACACCACCTGTGTTGTTGAAAACGGAGACTTATTTGTGTTTTGAGTATTTTAAAAACAAAGGTCTTAACATTGCACATTTAAATATACGTAGCCGCCTCCGTAACATATACGAAATCAAATTATTCTTACAGGGCAATGAAGTTCATATTCTAGCATTAATATAATTGTTTAGACGAATCGGTTTTCGACAGTGAAGTCAGTATTGATAATTTTGACCTTCTTCGTAATGACAGAAACATATATGGCGGTGGAGTCGATTTGTATATTCATAGTTCGTTGTCTTATAAAATAATCAATTTAGATGTATCGTATTGTTTAGAAGTAATTCCAATTATGATCCCACGGAAATTCTCTAACTCAATGAAATTTTGACTTGGTGTTACAAGATGAGTGCACATTTTATAATCTAAAATATTGATACTGTTTTGACGATACCGCTGTAAATAAAATCATGAATTTATTTATTTTGATCTAGCCTGTGAGTGTTTTCCCGATTACCTATGACCGCAGCGTGGGGCTTTTGTTTTGAATGGCATGTTTCATGTTTCTAGCTTTTTATTGGTTCAGCAGTTTGCAAGCGAGCTATGCAAATTTACACGCCTAATTTTTAACCGCACTCAGCTCTGCACGCGGTATTATGCACAGCAGCTATGATCGTAACACACGAGGGATGTGCTGTTTTTGTGCAGGATATCAGTTCAGTTTTGGCAGCTTGTTCGAGTGAGTTAAGAGAGACGAAACATGGATCCAGTGTTTAGTTGTTTTGTATATACACAATTCTGTAAGGATTGCGGTAAGATGAATTTCAAAATTAAGAGCCACACTCTGTATTGCCGTATCTTACAACACCGCCCCTTCATTTCTTTTTTCTCGAGATTTTTTGTTTAAGTAGTTCAGTTAAAGGCGAACTTAGCTATCGATATTTTAATTAATAAAATGTGATAGAGAACTCACTATATTAACATACATTTCATGTATATTATTGTGAAAGTGTGTTGCGTGCATATTTGTGAAAATGTCACGTAGAAGCTCTTTTGTAAAATAATTAATGCATACGAGTTTATTTTCTATTAATTTTGACAAAAATAACATTAAATGTGAGTTTTATAATCACATGTTTCTTCTTACTTTATTCATATGCCTTATTACAAAAATACATGTATTCACGATGGTGTTGGTGCACTTAGGTACGATTTCTGACGTACTTGTTCCTTTTGAAATTTATATCAAAACCTGCAAAGAAATATATATAAGAAGGTAATTTAGTACAAGAACAAAAAGGGGTAAAAGTGAGGCTTGAATTTATTCATGACTTTCTTTATTGTATTAGGAGCAACGTATTATATTTAGGTTGGCATCGTTTCTGTACATCTTTTGTACCGGGTTAGGTAGCCCCTTTACGAGTGATATACCCTTCCAGTCTAGATGACCAAGGTACCGGTTACCAGTCCAGTCAATTTTCACTCGACCGAGGAGCCCCAATTGCCAAGGCCGACGTGATAAACCATTGCCAAGACAACTAACATTAGACGCAGAAGGGATGTTTCAGCATACTTAGGGAAGTTTATCTTCTTTAACTCTTTTAAGGGACCATTTAAATACATCATAATCAACGCTGAGATTGTTACTGTGTGCAGTTTTATTACAATATTATACTTTGTTAATACTATGATTATCATCTACTGCCAACGTGAACGATTTGTTTTACTTTGGTACTTAATAAATAAATCGATTCGTAATAAACATTTGAATTTCACTTTATATCATAACACTTGACTATTAGTCAGAATATTTTGTTGATGTGTCATAAATCAATTATAACAATGGTGAGTTTCCGCGAATTTTGGTATCGACCCCAAATAGCCATTCCCCCCTATTTCAGTAGTATGAAGATTTGTTTTCATTCAATGACAGTTAACATTGGTAACAACTATAACATTGTTATTGGGGACACGAATTGTGATGTATAAAAAATGCCCGTGTCTACGGAAACAAGACTATTGGATGAAATCGATTCATATTCACTGCAAAAAATTAATAAAACAGATTATATAAAAGTCACATCCAACTGAACTGCACTCAACGGTCATACGTTAAAGGCAATACAAAGTTTTGGGAAAATCTGAAATTGGATGGATAGTCATTCTTAAAATTTTTGATATATTCGGATGCCCCTGTGGATGTATTATAAGCACTAACAAATTTACCCCCTAAAACAGTTCTGCTTTCGGGCAAATTAAATAACCAAAATTTACCGGTGCTCCCGGTAAATTTCAAATATTTCAAATAGCGCCTAAGGCCATTCCATGGTAGCTATGACCATGAAAATCTCAGAATATGCAGTTCTGATATATAATTTCCAAACGGGAATAGCAAATCGGCCGATTTTAGTCAAGAAACATTGTTTAAAAGCTAAAGTAATATCAGTCTTGAGAGGGCGCTATACAAAATAAAGAGTTTATTATTTACAATTTTATCACTTTAGACTCGATTTCAACCGCGACAACCATCATTGAATATTGTAAAATCGCATATGCTCCAATATGTTCAAACCAAATTCATGACCCCATACCAAAACTTTGTAATACCTTTAACATACTCGACTCGAGAAAATAAATGCACTTGGTGTAATACATGAAGGAATGAGTGATCATTCTTTGAGGTATCTAATATGGAAGTAGAAACACAAAGGTACCTCTATGTTGTATTACACTTTGCCTTAATATTGACAAAACCATTTGTATGCCAGTTTGAAATGCTGCCATGTTATCCAAATGTTATACCCTAAATGTGAACATATCCGTTACACGTATTGGTCTAAGTATAACAGTGAAATAATTTCGTTTGCATCTCGATTCAAAATTAAAATTTTGGAATAACTTGATTTTTTTAAGGCAAATATTTGAATATAAGAACTCAATTTAGATTCGATTTTGAAAGCGATATACCTGTTTTCTAGAGGTGTCGTGGTCAAGTGGATACGTAACAGGATTTTGAATCACATGGGTAGCGGTTCGAGTTTCGCCATGGCACTAATGTCCTTTGTCTAGACATTAATCTACATTAACATTTTATTTTGCCACACTCGACCCAGGTGAGTTAAATGAGTACCTGAAAGGAATTAATTCTTTGAAATGCTACAACGCCATAGTGGCAGCCATGCTAAATCCTGCGTAATAATTGTGGAGCGCCAGGAGTGTCAAGTCTGACAGACATGAGCGCTATACAAGAACCCACTTTTATTGCTATTATCTTTAATATTTTGCTAATGTAGACGGGAGGGGTGGGGGGGGGGCTAATTACAGGTTTTTTTGTTGAATGTTACGACTATTTGAAGAATTGGAGTATTTTCTTTCTTTCTTTCTTTTAATTTGTAAGTTTACTTTTTTTTTAGTTGTCTGGACCTCGAGGAAGAATGATTTTGTGACATTAACACAGCTAAGTGAGATATCCATCCATTGACTATATTCATGATTTCATATTTCATTTCTATTTTGTTTGTATTGTTTGTTTTTTTGTATTGGGATTTGGAAAATAACTACCATACCATTCCATACCATATTAAAAATATAAGAAGCGTCGTATTCGCGCCGACAAGCAACCGGAGAGGTAGTGAAAGTTGAACCTGTTCATCCAAAGGATATCCAACAAAGTCTAAGCACTCCGCCACGTGATCACCGCTGTGGCGGCGGACGTACATTACGCTACGATCGGTAAACTATGTTCATGAATAGTGCTCCAAAACGTTTACATCGGGCAATGTACTACGAAGTTCATTACTTACGGATGGGCGTCGACATGTTTAATCAAATGGCTCGCTCGTTCGTTCATTTCTGTATATAGGTTTTTTGACCGATACACCAGAGTGGCATATGGCGGTTTTGCATAAAACGAATTATTTTTCGAGTTAGGTACCGCTTTGAATCTTGCAGATTTCTGTGATAAATTTATCTCACTGCAAGCAGACTCTTCACATAAGTGTGTGTTTGTGTGTTTGTTTGTTTGTGTGAGTGGTCTCGACTATGAGTTCGAGATCCCTAGGAAGAAAACAAGTGAGTCCATGTTAGTATTGAATATACCAAAGTGATTTTCGCTTTATGCTCTTTTCAGCTCCGTGTCATTTTAATTATTCTTTTCAAGTGTTCCAAACAGAAACTGTTAACAAATTCCCCTGATAGTAGATATATATTTTGTTTTCTCGGGTAGATTCTTACTTGATCTAATAAAGCCTACACAGTTACCACGTTGTTGTTAGGCCGTTATTTAAAACAAAATAAACATTTATAAAAAAGGGAAAATAGCTTTTGGGAAAATAATGATCAATCATTTTATCCATTTTCTTCTTATAATATGCCAGTATGTGTGTATGTGATTTAAAAAAAATAATAATATTGTATGTTTTATATTTCTTTAGCTGTCTTGGTGACGGACGCTTCGGGTTTTGTTGCCTCTTACATTGTGACGAAGCTCCACGATAATGGATGTAACGTTCGAGTGACTCTAAGTAAAATGACTCCAGGTCATTGCTTTAGTTTTCTTGAGGAGGGGGAACACAATCTAAAACAGTTCGAGAAGGATATTTCAGAAGCTGATCGATTGAAAAAGTATGTTTTTAACGCTTACCACCAATTCACACAATCTGGTCGGTTAATTCACATCCTCCTATAACAAGTGTGATTTGTTGAATGTAACTTTTCATAGAGGATTATTGATTAATGTGACTAGTTCGCAACAGTCATTGATTGTTTCGACTACATTGGTGAGCAAATAAAGACTTTGATTACAATACTTATCGTGTAGCTCTTTGACAATAGTAAATATTATAACAATAGGAACAGTGATCAAAGGTTTCGTTAAACTACGAGTTTCAATGATCAATGCTTCACAGAGAGGAACAAATGTATCAGAAACTGGTGTTGGTGTTTACATGGTGTTCATATAAGTACATTTACAAGTCCTGTGCTTCTTGTTAATACAACTGATGTGCATACGAGAATGGTATAGTCCATACTCCAAGCTGGAATTATAGCTATATTGCACACCCCCTCCCCAATCCCAGAAGGTTTCATTTTTATTGAAATTGCCTATGTATCATTACCTGAAATCCTATGATAGTGTTATAAAATGAGGCCTGGGGCAGATACACCAAATCCTTGTGGTATTTTTACTTTTTGAATTGCCCAAGCAAAATAACCTAATGACACAATAATGAATTAAATCAGATTTGATACTGCCAAAAATATAATAATAATAACTATATAAGGAACAACGGAATTATACAATTGAAGAACCTCGTATTTTGTTTGTAAGATTGGTAGTGCCAAAGTTTCACAGAAGTATGCCAACTTTTGTTTTGAAGGATTGTCCAGGGATGTACCTATGTGATTCATACAGCTGACATGTGCCTAGACAGCCAAATGACAACGAGCGGGATAACGGGATTGCTGAAGGCATGTGCAGACGATGGCGGGGTAAAACGAGTCATTGTGACAGGTTCCTGTGATTTCGCCGATGGTAAGAATTGTATTGAGTGTCTAAAAACAACTACCCACTTAACTTTGTTATAACCATCAACCACCCCAAATATTTTAACATTTCGTATTCCGATGGTTCGTTAGCAACCAAATTTGCCATTTTGGCTCATAACAAAGTGTTAACTTTAGAGCTCTCTAATTTTTAAGTTAGACAAATGTTAGACTTGAAATTTGGATATTATTTTAACCATGTTTCTGAACAGTTTTTCAGTAAGTTTCAAGTCAGTTAGCATCATAATCGATTACATATGTGAAATATGTATTTTGGCACAATTCATATTTTTAAACAAATTGTAAAAAAAAATTTAAAAAAAAATCCCCAAACCTTATAAATGAGGTATCATCTTGTAGGAAATTTAATTGTCCTTTATCCTATACCTTTCACATGGTAAAATGATGCACTGTTAAAAAAAATCCCCAGTATTGTACAACAGTAGTTATACATGGCGGCCATTTTTTTCCAGCCGCACATTGCAAAGGTCGTCAACCTAGAAATTGTGCAGGTAGGTCCCCCGAACACGTTGAAACCGAACGACCTTTTACAACACGCCATCTCTCAAAACCTCTAAAATTGGGGTTTTGCCCCGTGGGTATAAAGTGAAACTGGGTACATAAATCAAATTTGAATAAGATTCGTAATGTCCAAATTGAAATAGGGTTCACATTTCTGAAAATACAAGGGTTCATAATTCCGAAATTATATAAGATTTTTTATTCTGAAAATGATTTTTTTTTTTTTAATACCGCTGGTGAAATAATGATTCACAATATCGAGAATCTAATTCGAAAATGGTTGACAATACTAACCCAAACATGATAGAAGTTTCAAAAGAATTTTATTTAAAAAAAGGATTCATAAATTGTTCGTAAGGTATACTTTAAATTGTCTGTAGAAACTGAAACTATGTACTTTTTCCTTTATTTTCGGGGTGGTGAACACGAATCTCCATGTTGCTCTAAATTACGTCTCAGCCATGGTAACAACGTTATTTTACTTCAAGAGAAGGTTCATTGAAATTTGAAAAAATAGGTCATAATACCTGGCCTACAGATTGCTGAGAACCTTAAGCAAATTAGTAAGGTACTTTTTAAGCCCTCATCAGTCTGATACATAAATTAAATGCAATTTTGATACCCTTTCCAGAACCAACTCACACATTGAAATGATAAAACTCGTGCGATAGTATGACGTCACTGAATGAACTACCCCCCATCACACATTCGGGACAATGTTGGATACCCATTGCATCTTTTAGATATGGGTTAACGTTGTTTGTATATTTACCGCTAGTGGTGATATTTCCTATATTTTGGCATTGTAAAGAGATACACCGAATAATTAATACTTTCTACAAATGTATGTTTGATTTTTATGTTATTTCCGTTACAATTGAGAATAAAAATCGGAATAAAAATCACATAGTTTGTGGGCATGTTAGCGTGTACGTTTCCGATCTGGGAGTGTGAAGGACATTTTGCATGCTGACCTTACGACTCTTCTGAAGGAAAATAGGCGACAAATTTACTTTAAGTTGTCCAGACATTAATAACTTAAATGTATGATTAGGCCGATTAATTTACAATTTTTTAAATAAATTAGGTCGTAGTACCAGCTAAAAGTTTGATTCCCATCAAAATCCTGGTCATTCACAGTTAAGTTTGTGCCAGAACATTGTCGCGAGGGCAACGATATGGTAGCATTAGTCTTTTGAGAAAACTATATCATTTCTTAATCCAAAATCAAAAGCAAATATGAAATAAATGGTAACTGCAAAAAAATAAAAGTTTATAATCACTTTCAATCAATCATGATATGTGTTTTAAGGAAAAAATTGTCTATGACAACACTACAATGCAAACATCAAAGTAGGTGTGCTTTGCTTAAGAACTCAATGATAATGTGCATGGTCTAACTACATTGTAAATGCACCATATCCCCTAAAACATATGCTATTCTTTTCTCGATTTTAGTTTGTTCATTTGTTCGTTTATGTTACCCAAATTTATAATACTCGACTATCTTTATCCGCTGTTCACCATTAAATTTGGTGAAAAGTGGGTGAAATTGCACATAAATTGCCATGGCAACCATCTATTTTGTTTTGTGTGAACACCGGTACGTATTGGACCATAATCATTTATAATTAATTTCATAAGCTAAGCATACCTACTTTGATGGTTACATTATGGTGTTGTCATAGTTTTTGCAGTTACCAGTTGTTTCATATTAGCTTTTGATTTTGGATTATGAAATGATATAGTTTTCTAAAAAGACTAAATGTCATAGTTACTCTTCTGCATGCTCGTACAATCGTGACCGGTACTTTAAAAATCATCATTTATATTAAAAACAATTGTTTAGTTCTAGACATTTGTTTTGTATTTTTAGTTACGTCTAGATACAGAAATTGTTTCAATATCACTTTATTCACAATCATTATTATTAACAAAATAACGACGTAAAGGTATATACAATTGTACAGCTACTACAAAAGGAAAATATAGAAAAGTATTAAAGAGAAAAGGCCCAGGTCATGGTTTATTATTAACAATGCATGTATAATACTTTCAATTACCCATAGACATTCAGCTTGTATAGAAGTCGAAGATGATGGAATTTATCGAAAGCCTTTAATAAATCTAACATAATCATGTCGCGCTGTAACGGGTGGGAATAGGTCGATGTCAAATAAAGAAAGGACATTCTGGTGATAACCTATCGAAACGTCGAGATAGAGCATGAGTGGGTTCCTTTTAGTGCCAACTAACCCTGTCGAAAGAATACTTGGTGTAAGCGCAAACCTCGCTCAAAGCTATCATCACCATTGAAGCCTTCATAGGTTACATAAAGAAGGCAACATTGTACTTTAGAAAAGTTACTTGTTAATATTCTACTGCAAGAAGTCCTTCCGTTAGAATTAATTCTTTTTACTCGTTTTAAATCAAGTAAAACCGTATGTGACGTGAGCTTACTTTAGGAAACGCAGAAAAAAAAAACGTAGGTCACCTATTTACAGTAAGCCAGATACACACGAGGCGTGTGTATTTATTCATTTGCTACAATATTCATTTGCTACATGTTATGTGAAAATAGATTGAAGTGATTTCAAATTCCATTTTTTTTCAGGTGACATCTTCAAAGAAAATTACTCACCTACGGATGGGGAGAAGTTAAATAGTATATTGAAGGATGCGTATTGGAAAGCTTTGACTGAAAAAGAAGCATTACAATTTAATGGTAGGCCGTGTATTTTTATCAAAATGTAATTACACTAAAAATGAATTGATTTTAATACCAAGACTCGCTGTTTCGAAAGAAAAAAAGGAGGTAGTAGCATGATCTACGTGGGTCACTTATAATGCCATAAAAACTAAATTAATAAATATTTAAATAAATGAATGAATAGATTAAAAAAGATATATATATATATATATATGTTTAGACGCATTGATAAATACAACAATAATGAATTAATTAATTCTTTATCGATATCCAAAACGGATTTACCCGGGATATAAAAACATTCAAGCATATGATGCGTAAATATACCGAGATAGGCGTATAGTCCAAATAACAATAAACGGTTGTTCCATAAAAGGCGAACATTTAACAGTTTCAAAATAATATATCAAAAACACAAAAAGGGAGCATTTAAATGAATGTTATTTTTTGTACCATGACTTTGAAACTACACACTTGTTAAATATAGTGCAATTGGCTCTTATACCAAACAGTTTCAAGAAGTTTATGCACAATTACCACACCACAGCACTCGGTCGTTAGCAGTGACGTGTATAGTTTGTAATATACGGAATTTACTTAGTACTCTAAGGCTTTAGGCGTTCATGCTTAACACATATTTACAAACTAAACATATACATTTCTTAACTAGCTGGACAGAAGATTAACCTATCTATCATCAGGTCACCCGTTGCCATGGGTCCTATCTGTTCTACTTTAAAAGACGCTGAAGAAGAAATGAGTCGTCGTTTTAAAACTGAAATAGAAATGGTTCGTCGTCTTCAGGATGATATAATGGCACTAAATATCTACTTCCCCATGTGCGACGTGCGCGATGTTGCTTTGGCCTACATTGTCGCCCTAAAGGATGAGACTACAGTAGGTGAGTTGAATGTTGCCGAAATAAATACAACCAAACAATTTAACTATCCCAAAGGGAGGCAAATTAATCCCTGACAACTTCCATTTCATTTTTTCCCCCTTGATAGTAATTTTGGGGGTAGTTACGATAATCCTTTAAAGCTAAGAGGGGTATGTGTCTTCAGGGTAATTGTGCTACCTAAGGATAGTGAAAGTTGTGAGGGTACCATTGATTAGCAAAATGATTTTTGAAAGTTGAAAATGGGTTGAGATAAAAAACGGGTTTCCGAATTAATGCGTTGATATTGGGTATTCATACATTAGCTTGAGTGTCTTGATTTCAACTTCATTTATTTCTTCTTCAATCCCAGGTAAATATGTCAGCGTGACTCACCAAGTGCTTAGCTTCAAAAGAATGAAAGACATCATTAGAGAGACGTTTGATCCCCATGGTAAATATAATCCCTCGATTCCTTTTCCTTTTGCTAAATGATTCAAAAATGATAGACATTTTTTGTCATTTTGGTAGCTCTAACTTACGCATCGTCTACTCTCACTTCATGTCAAATGTGGTTATCATAGTTTTGGGAGTAAGTAGCCTCACTTTGGTATACAAATTTCATAAACATGGACCGCTGTGGTAAAGATAACGGTTTGGGAGATATCAAACGCATCCATGCACCATGACAACTACATTTAATGTAGGTTTTCCCGGCCGATCATTTTGATAAAGCGTTCATTCTTATTGAGCGCAAACACAATGTTTGACTGAGACGGTCATTCAAAAATTCGCTTCAGTCATTCAACTTAAGCTATGGTCACAACCCCCAAAAGTAGCCTGCACGGCAGCCGGGCGGCGAATTTTTAGCCAATTTCGCCGGGGCACCGAGTGGCGGCCGCCCGGGCACCGCTTGTGTTTAGGGCATCGCTCGGTCGCCGCTGACAAGTGATCTCGGGCATTCAAATTCGCGAACGGGCAGTCAATTATCATTTAAATTAACCTTGGTGTTGTTTATTAAGGCCCGATACATACTTAATTTGTGTTGGATTGTTTTTTCAATAATTTACTAATGATTTTTATATATATATATATATATATATATTTAATTTGTTTACGCAACTGGACTGATTGATACAAACTAAAATAGTCAAAGGAGTTAAATGTGAAGGAAGGGAGGGGATGGTTTGGGGGTACATTTTGTGTTTTGATAACGGAAAACTCATAACTTCAGTTTGGTATAATGATATTTTGACAAATATAAAAATTAATATTTTAGAGAGTATTCAGTTTTATTCTGAAAAAAATGCAATGCTTGTTCCAGTTTTGTATGTTGAAATAACTGTGAAGTGCGGTAATTTGTTACTATTATTTAATTGTGCTTTATTGTATTTCATACATTTTGTAATTATTAATATTGAATTATAATGTATTTAGTCGTTTATGAAATGATAAACAGCTTTGTTTATTGAATTGATTCGAATTTACTTTTTATACAGAACCTGCGAATGACATTACAATTCCAAGAACCAAAGATTTACAAAACACAACAATTTTTTTGAACGTATACACAATAAAGTAATAATAGAAATGTTGACATTAAAACAAAATGTAACTGACAATGCACTACCAAGAATTATTGATTATTATATTCCACATAATAATAATCTTACTCTACGATTGGTCAAAAGTAAATCACGTGATGAAAGAAAGTTCGCCCAAAATTGATGGGAGAAGAAAAGTTCGTTACACTGTGTAGATAGTACTACTATCTTCATTGACAGTGCGTTGCACTGTGTAGACAGTAGTACTATCTACACAGATTAACGCACTTTAATTGTATACGTTGCGTATACGTACGTAAGTACTGCATGCACTGTATCGTACACCGTTTGCTAGCTGTTATTTGATAACTTGTTGCTCTCAAATTACGGAAGAAGTGAAATGTTTTCAATGTGGAATATAAAGCAAATAATCACCTTTTGGTTTAAGGCGATGGCAAACTATCACTTCCTCGGCGATCTGAATATATACGCTATCTTTCCTCAGCTTCACTTCGGAAAGATAGCTACATCCAGATCGCCTCGGATATGATAGTTTGTCCCATCACCTTCACCAACGGTAATTATTTGCTCATTAAATCTGCAAATGAAGGGCTATCACAACAAGCGTTTGCTTGATAGCGTGATAGCCCGAGGTGAAGTGGATGATTAAAAGAATAACAAAAACTGATGATGGAGATGATGATGATATGATGATGATGATGATGAAAATGAAAATGAAAATATATTGATGTTAGTATGTCTGGCACAGAAAACCTATATATGTATACGGGAGTTAAAAAATATATTCATGGATAATTATATAAATCTGGAAATAATATTTAATATTTAATTACCACTGGGAAAATTTCAAACAATGTACCATGACAGAAATGCTTTCTCCATATTAAAAATTAAATGATTTTATTGAGTCTGGGAGTGCATTACAAAGATCTGGACCATGATGTCTTATTGATATAAGCATTATCAATGAATTAGGATTTGTCAATTGGAGGTTTAATGAATTCCGAATAGGTTAAGAATGGATAGTTTTATTCAATACAAAAATATTCTTAAATGATTCAGGAAGCAGGTTATTCATGCATTTAAACATAAATATCAAACTCTGTTGTGCCTTTATGTCACAGATATTCAATGTTTTAAATTCATAAAATAAGGAATTTGTATGGGTTAAATCATGGGAGCTAGCACACATGCCTAGCGTTTATTTTTTTATTTTTGGCAAAAAGTAAGAGGGTTTATTTTAGTTGTTGCTCTTGAAGCCCACACCAAGTTACAATATAAAGTGTATAGCAAGATGAGCGATTTATACATTAAAAGGGTCGTTTTCGGAAACAAATTATTTGTAGTACAAAGTATACCAATATTCCTAGAAATACATGAAATTGCAATTAGTATTTGTTCATTCCAGCCAATATGTTCATCAATAAGAATACCTTTAAAATATGTACATGCTTATGTTTTAAGGGTATATCATGAAATACAGTAGTATATTAAAAATCTGGGGCATGTTTGTATGTTTGAAGTGTGTGAAGCTCATTTTATTAATATTAAGAGATAGATGTATTACTATGTTTAAGTTTGTATAAGCCAAGACTATGGAAAGTGCCTTGTTATTATTTGTTATGTACAAACAAGGAATCGGAATTTTGAGAAATAAAATCAATGAATACAAGAAAATAGACAGAACAATCCAATACGAAATACCTATTAAGACTAAGGGAATACTACACATGATTTAAAAACATAGCTAATAACCCTATCAACCCATTCAATATTTTGTTTAAGATTCACGCATGATTTAACGAAGCTTTGCTGCTTGATATCATTATGCAGGCAAGGTTATCAGAATAAGTTTATTTTCCCGTATCGGCCAAATCGAGAACGAAACAACCAAAGCCATAAATAAGCTCTACGGTGATAAGAGACGCTATCCCCACAGAGAGGTAAGATGTGTGTCTGCATTGATTTATCTATTTAACTATATATTTATTCAAGTGATTGCTTATACCTTCATTTACTTGTATAATTATGTTTGTATATCTATCCTGATACACAAAACAAATTTCCATATAGCCACATTATATTTTATTCATCAGGTTCATTGATTATATTTTTGTACTATATGACTAGTTATCTGATATATTTTTAAGCTTTTATGTGCAATTCGTCTTAAAATTCAGGCTGCGAACTAGAACTAAAAACTAGACCTTTATTTACTTATGTATTCGTAGTTTACTTATAGTTCTTGTTCGCGGCTGACTTCCGAGCCAAATTGGAAATATTTACCTACAATAATGACAGATTGACAATTATTCAACCTACTTTAATTTATATAGTAAACCTGGGTTTTTTTTATATTTTGTACGCGCACTATCGCATTAACATATTAATGCAAGTGCGTGTTCATTGATATCAAAGTACGCCACGGTAAGACTTAAAGTTTGATCTTAACCAATATGAATGAGAAAAGACTTTCCGTTAAAATTTAAAAATGAGGACAAGTTTTCAACTTTAAATCATCAAAAATCCCCCACACAAAAGTCCGAGGAACAAAAATAGCATGAATCTATCAGATCCTAAATAAATGGGCAGAGTGTGGATTTTAAGACAACTGACGAACGAAATAAAGCAGAGTGTAAAAGTTATTCGATAACACTCTTCCCCCAGACGGTTTTTTAAATTATTTGTAAGTCCTTTGCTCGTAAGAATTCATTAATTTTGAATGCTAATTGTACGAACTAGTCAACAACCACACAAACTCCCATCAATAACGGCCCTCGGATTTTGTAATTATCCGACAACAGTTCACATAACTATTGTTATGAGTGGAGGGAGGTTGGGGGGGGGGGTCGGCAGTGAAATCACTTTCGCCTCGCGGCGCGTATGCTAATGAGGCGTGTAGTGACAATTTTATTTTGCGTCTCGATCGCGAACTTGAATGATGTGTGTACACTGAGCTAAGCGTCATTTGCTCTTTAATTTTGCAGCGTTACACTTTAGGAACGATTGCGAGCATTATTTTCAGTTTTCATGGCAGAATGTAATTGTAAACTATTCTTCAGAATTTGCTTTTCACTTCTATACATAAGAACAGTAATCTATAACTTTTAGAACATCATTTCCGCAGCCAGAATTGACGGTAACTTTGCTACCGTTTCATTAGGGGTTGGTATAGTGATTCGTGCCTGTGGTTCGTGACCCAGCTACAAAAGCAAATTCTATGATTCAAATGGTTAATTACCAGATAAGGCATTCCAGTTAAACATAATGTGTCAAAATGAAGTTGCCTAAAAGTAATGTTGTCTTCCGAATGAAGCTTAAAAGTCAACATTAATCCTGAAATACCGAATTCAATAATTATAAGCAGGCGCAATATTATATATGTCTATTAAACAGTGCCTAGACCCGGCTGTTTTTCCCTGTCATGTCTCTGTCATGTTGATGAAGCCTCGCAGTTTTAGAAGATTGATATAACTAACACATTTTGTGGTCACTTTCCTCTTTTCTGATATGATGCGGGAAACCTCCCCCCGAAACTCCATCTGGGCCCTTTCTAGGTGTTAAAGCGGGACTGCATTACTTGTACCTACTTGCGCCCTCTACATTGCAAACAATGCCTAAGTAGTACCCGTTGATCCCCCATGATCCCCCTTTTCTTTTGTTAATTGAGAGCTGATTTGATGAGATAACCACCTGTCAGTGACCACGCAGGGAAGTCTAACTGAATCTCTCCTGGCCAAACTAGTGCAGATAGGCTTTAAGGAATGACAGTTACGTCATCATAAAAAGCTTTGGTTTTGCTCCGTCGTATCTGAGCAAGAGAATCAAAGCAAAAAGCAATAAAATTAATAATTACAATTTCGACAATAATAATACAAATAATAATAACAATAATAATAATTATAATAATCATAACAATATCAATAATTATGATAATTATAACGATACTAATTACAATTATGATATTAATGATGATGATAATTATGTCAATTTACATAGCACAGGTTGTTTATGAATATACTCTACTGCGCTTAAAACGAAATCCAACCTTAATAGCAAACTACTCTGGATGAAAGCAGAACAAATCAGTAAAATAGACTGATAAAAGATTGAACGAAATCGGGCCAAAATCTAGAAAGATATGATTTTTTTTTTTTAAATTGTAATCACTGTAGGTATGGGCTCTTCAAATTGGCCGAATTGGTTATGCCTCTACAACCCAGGGGCGGAGATTTGTCCTATTTGATCAAACACACGAATCGAGAAAAAAAAAGCAAACAAAAAATCGTTTACCTCAGGAGGGTTTATTCTCTTTGGAGGATCTATCTATCGATACTATACATTCGAAGTAGTGCCACGAGAGAGAAGGTTCCTGGGTGGCGGAACATAAATTGATAAACTTTTGGTACACGACAAAAGGAAAGTATAGGTTTTTGCGGCCAATTTCACACTTTTTTCTTTCAAGTTCATATTCCCAGCATTCGAATTCGCGCAAATTACACTCGCAGCGTTGAATCAGCTTTCAAATTCAAAATCCGACATTCAAATTCACTATCCGTGCAATCAATTGTTAAATGGGGTCATTCAAATGTTCTCTAAAAGCGTACACTTCATGCAAAGTGCATTCAAATTCATCTAATGCCGGCTACGGTACATCGGTGGTCATTCAAATTTGTGAATGAGCTAGCATGTTTGAAATAAGTGCATTCAATTTCGAAAACAAAATATTGCTTTTAGTTTCTTTGGGGTCTTTAAGAAGCTTTTTTTGCTCAGTTTGTGAATAATATAGGTTTAATTAACATGACATTTGTTTTATCTTCAATCATTTTCATTTGTAAACAATGTCGGCTAATAAAAAGAAAGTTAAACAGATGAATATATGTATAACTTGCCACATTACCTAATGCACACACACATAATAAAAAGCTGTATACAAGTGAAACTGACTAAGAACTGTGGTCGATTTTTGTGTGAAGTGTCATATCATTGGATCCAAAATGACACTCGGTTTAATACTTTTATTCTTTGAAGTCATGAAATTTTGTACAAATATCACACTTTTCGTGGCATGTTAAAATATATATAAATGCACATACCAATATATGCCTAAAATAAGAACATTTAACAAGTTTTGATTATTTTGCGGTGGACTCGGTGTTATGTCTGAATATTGTGAAATTGTGTATGCTGAGCTGATGATGGGTGAAGTAACTTTTCTTGTAGGGGGCGTTATCTGTGTTTAATAATGTGTGATTTCATCAGCAAAGTGTATCTTTTTAGAAAGTGGCTATATATATATATATATATATATTCTGTATAACTTAAATTTCTGTTTCCATTCCAATGAGCTGTTTTACAAAGGGTTGGATTGCCCTGTAATAAAAAGTATCACATTTTCATCACGGCTGTAGTTAATAGTAGTAGAAATTTCTTCTTACCGGGTTCCAATTTATTTCACCTGGGTAACAAGTGGCAAATGTAGATTAATATATTGACAAAGAAGTACCGCAAACCATGTAATCCACCAGACCACTACTCTTTTTTTTTAAGCAGATTGAACATTTTATTATAGGATTTCTCGGTCAATTTCGAAAGCTTTTCATTCGTTTTGATACAAAGTTCATTCAAATTCGCGAAATAAAGCTGCCGGCGTGTAAATTTCATTTAAAATAACACCTTTTTCATTTGATTTACGTATTCGGTCAATGGATTTAGCACTTGTTTCATTCAATTTAACCCTAATAAGGCCGGGCTATTTGAGTTGTTATTACGGCCGGTGGGGGCATTATGCCCCTAAGATCTCGGCCGTGAAACGGCCGATCGCCGCGAAAATTTGCATGCATGTCAAGTGAAGTGTGTAGAATACTATAACAATTTAATTTTTTTGAAAAAATTACTCATTTGCATATTTATGGTAAATTATGTAAATAAGGTTACAAAATTCATATTTTTACCCTTAAATCATATATTCTTCATATTTAAGCTTTCTTTTCCACTACATATATTTGTTAGACCATTTGGAATAATAATACGAAAAAAAAATTAGGAAAGCTAGGTTATTCCTTATGTTATCTCTTGTTTTGATTATTTCTCATGTATTTCCTTGTTTTTTAACTTATGTATTTTACTGTTTTTGTTGTTTTATTTCATTTCTAACTATAATTTAACTATTTTTACCCCCAAAACAAACACCTAAACTTTAAACAAGACCAAATAACCAATGTTTTATCTCTTTTTAGGAAAAATGATATTTCCATATGTTTTGTACACAAATCACGAAAATGAGCGATTTTCGGGCCGACATGTAAAGACAAAAGGTCAAGTGACTTTGAACGGTAGGTCCGATTTTCAAAAAAATTGTTTTAAAAGATTCGCAAGACTCGAAAGAATAAAGTCATGAAGCGGCGGGGCGTCATCCGTATGCGTTCCCGAACAATCAGAAAAATCGCGGAGGGGGCATGATGCATGATGCCCCGGCCTTATTAGGGTTAACAACCGCTTACAAATGCGCAGATTGCATTCATTTTCGTCAACAATGGCAAATCGGACGTCAGTACCATTCAATTTCACTTTGGGTCATTCTAAATAAAAAAAGTTTTCATTCATATTCGCCTATCTTTACAAACCTATGGTATACATGGTATATGCACATGTTTCTCATCTAAATTAAACAAATGTATTCTTTAGTTTATGTCCACATGACATGAGTTATTGAGATGTGCGCTCAGTGAGGAAGAAAAAATGTATCAAACTCATTAATGATTGTGTAGAGTGATTGTGCTTGTTACTGTATGTGATCATGATCGTGATCTTGATTGTAATTGAGATGGTGATTACGATTGTGACTGAGATGGTAATTGTGACTGTGATCACGATCGTGATTGTGATTCAGTGTGATGGTGATTCAGATTTGATGTGATTATGATTGAACTGATACTCATAGATTGTTCTTAACATGTTCAATACAGACTAAATATAATTTACACAAATATAAATGGCTTCAAAGAGATTACGAAAATCGAATCCCTCCCAAAAAACAAAAAACATAAGAAATAAATCAATGTATAGAGTATTGATACCCCCCCCCCCACATTATGGTACGCCACTCCAATAAATAAAACTGTAGTCTGTAAACATTAACTTTGCATGCACTTATATCATTGCATATTCATAAAAAGACACTCTTGCTTAGTTCCACGCTAATTCTATATTGATGTAGCTAGGTTATATCTACTTAACACATGATCGTTCAGTTGCTAAATAGTGATGATTTAGTGGGTATACACCCCTAGTGAGGACAAATAACATGTTTGTTGCTTACCAACCCATACAATTTGAAATGGATTTAGCATGGAACTAAGCTTACGGGGTTCTATATATAATCATACTGGGTAAGATTTACATGTTTAATTTGTCTGCAAAACGTGTGAAATTGTATGCAAAGAAACGAATTTGAATTCACGAAAGACGCTATTACGTAATCGCGAATCGTCTCGCTTTAAATTGAATAAAAATTTTACAAAAAGAAACACGTTTTAATTCGAATGAAAATAAAATGTTTTTGAATGATCGTTTTATGAATTTGAATGCTAAAAAACGAATTTGAACGAAAGATAACAGCTGCGGTGACAGAATCGGCGAAATTGAATGAACATAAAATAAATTTGTGTGGCCAACTTACGAAATTGACCTAGAAATCCTATATTAGAAGCGAATAAAAAGAAATGTATTTTCATATTCATTTAACTCGGTATGGGATATATATTCATGCGATTCATGTCTGGAATTATGACATAACGGGAATATTTTTCATTTGATTCGGAAAGCCCTACTCCGCCTAAACGAACCTCTGCAGTGAATGCTATGTTTTTTGTTTTGGTTATACTTTATTTATATGTGCCTTTTGCTTCTCAGAAATGGCCAGTTCTAGTCAAAGATCCCATTTCAATGAAGACTACAGTCATCGACATGGTGAAATCATTTATGAATCTTTTTTCTGATCAATTTGAATCACTGACTTCAATTCAAAGTGAAGTTGAATAGAATGTGGTGATGATTCACAGAAATTATTTCTAAACAACTTTTTCCATATTCATAAGAGTGGACGATCATATATCCAACATCATGCATTGTTGCTTACTCCCCAATTTATATGAGTACGGATGATGTGTTGTATTTGCAATTGTATGTGTTATCTTTATTCGTTATAACATATTACGAACTGTTGCTATTTTTGTTTGCACACTGTCGAGTAAAATTACAACAGACGCATGTATTGAATTAAAAACATACCGACAGGCGTACATAATTTAGTCATCTTTGAGACGTTACATAATAATATAGTAATGTAATTATTAAAAATGAATTTTGATTTTCTAAATAAAATAGATAGTTTAAATATAATTCACATGCATAGAAAATGGACTTTAATAAACGTCACATTTGCTTTTGGCGGAGAAAGAATGGCAAAAATGGATGTACAATCAATTTTGTATGCAATAATTGCAATATGGGGTTTAAAGATTTAGTGTCCGAGCTATGCTACTTCATATGTTTTGAGTGAATATAAAGGCAAGGTTTGGTGCCTGGAATTTTAAGGAAGTAAATCATCTATTAAGATTGAACAAAGGTAAAAAGGGGACAATTAACAAAATTGTGCGTGTGTGTGTTTTTGAATTATCAACGACCCTTCACTAAGAATATTTACGGTTTTAACTTCGGATATACTTGATATAATACATCTTTATCAAAATCCCTCCTCGTATAATATGTACACCTATGCATACCTGGTTTACTTATCATAAGTTTTATTTCATTCATATTTCAAAGTGAATAAGTTCCAGTGGGTTTTGTTTAAACCTGTTTTAAGGATGAAGGATGATCGTATGAAGGTTATACTGACGAGAAATAATTGTATTATCTTGATTTTTTTAAAAATGTGTAAATGTTATCGAAAAATGTATACACCGACGTAATTGCTTTTCAATTCTTGGTCGAAGCTTTCGCATATTCCATAGGTAGCCAAGTATTGAAGTAAATCACTACCACTTATTACAAATAACGTTTTACTAAGTAACTATAATAAGCAGAAGGGCAATGCAATTTGTCAAAGGACGCATGATTAATGCCATGTAAATGTTAGTATTTGTTCATTAATATGACAAAATGTTAATATTGCAACAGGTTTGTTTCCAGTCAAAGCAATTTTTAATGATTATGTTAAAGATTGTAATCATATTGACCTTTTTAAAGATTATAATCATACCAACTTGGTTACAGTTAAATATAATATTGACTATGTTGAAGTTAATACATGTAGACTTGCTTAAAGATTATTATCATATTGACTCTGTTAAACATTATTACATATTGGTGTTGATATAGATTATATTCATGAGGGGTTTCTTACAAATTTTAATCATATTACCAAAAGATCTATCACGTGACATTTGACATTCATATGATATTTGATGCCCTTGAGCCCAAAACGAAGAAATTATAAGAAGAGATAGTTATACAAAAGCTATTTGATGATTTGAAGAGGGGTAATATTATGTGCAATTTGATATCATTTTGCGGAAAACGACATCCATTGTCATCATTATGATTGTAGTAACTAACATTATAATGTTAAGACAGTAAGCATTGTTTATACTTTGCATGTGGTAATATATAGTTAACCACGCTTTTCAATTTTGATCTGTTTTTTTTACATTCTTCAAAACCTCATTAAGGTCCATTAGTTATTGAACATTTAAACTTGCGGTAGACTTTCTAGACGTCAATGTATTAAATATTTGGACTCCCATTCTATTTTTGACAGAAAATAGCAGAAGCACAGCCGGAATTCTAAGGTATTAATAGAAAAGTAAAAAAAAATTTACATGTATAATGTTTGTGTGCATAATATTTATATTCACATGTAGGTAAGATAGAAGTTGGTAGAAGCTTTAACTACCTAGCATGATTACCCCTACGGATAAACGTATGCTGTCTCATTAGTTAATCTTAAGAGTCAATATAATTGCGGAATATTTATTGTATGCAGTACTTCATTATGTAATATTCTTTGTTATCACAATGTCATAATATCATGGCACATATTATATTGGTTTGAAATATCAAAATATAAAGAATTAAATGCTTCTCGTCTTAAATTGAAATTCTGTTTCCTGTTGCTCTTTAATTTGTTATCCTGAAATGCTTTGCTGGTTTCTCATATGTCCCAAAAGTTATTTTAATTATCTTACAAGGTTTCATTGGAGCAAAAATAAATGTTAAACTATTCTAATAACCTATCTTATTACAACCTTGTTTACATTTATTGTCAACATGTTGATAACCCGAAATATTGTCATTTACTTAGTCAAATGTATATAATCAAAGAATACGGATTGATTATATTCAGATATAGAGAAATCACATGATTCACTACTCTTTATGAGCAACAAAGCGCATTTCACGCCTCCCTCCTGCAGCAATTAATACCATGTATCAATTTTAAAGACTCTATAGGAAAGAGAAAAGTATACATTTTTTTTTACATTTCATCCCGTGGATTGCTTCGAATTAAAATAATCTTTGGCACAGTAGCTTGACGTTTAACCATTAAATGGCATAAGTAGTGGCTTTTTTTCCCTTCACATTTTGCGTATTGCGACCTGAGAAAAAAAAAGAGAAAGCACTTAACAAAAGTGGAACATTAACAATGCTTGGAAGGACTTTTATTCATTCCCGGGCAACTGTGATGCTTATACTTGTATTACTGATAGTGTATCGGAACAATGGAGTGGAAAATACATCTCTCTCTGTCCATTTTGGTTTATCTCTCTCTTTCTCTCTTTGTATCTCTCTTTCTCCATCTTTATCACACACATACACACGAAATCTCTCTCTCTCCCTCCCTCTCTCATTCTCTCCCTATCTCTCTCTCTCACACACACACACACACACACACCACTTCTCTCTCTCTCTCGGTATCCCAGAGAGAGACACACAGAGAAAAGAAGAAAAAGTAGGGGAGCAAGAGAAACTGATAATGGGATCAAATAAATACATATATACAAATTCGAGACAATACATCTGTATTGATGATACCAGTAAGACAGACGGCAAACATTCGTAAAACACACTGGAAACTTTTATTGCAGTGTGAAAATACATTGTCCAATATTATAAACCATAATGGTACTGGGCAAAACAAAATGTATCAATAGAATTTTCCGGCTAAATAACCGACGAAAGAATAGGCGAAAAGAAAGATTCATGAAATAGATAGTTCTCAACCAACTATAGAACAAAAAAGAGAAATATATTAACGGTTTAAAACAATTCTGATCCCAAATTTACCATAAACTGTGAGAGCTATGATTAATATGCAAGTCATCTTCATAATAACAATTTTGATAATCAATCACTTCATCCCAAACCGACCAGGAGGATAAAAAACACATTTACTTTCTAAAATAAGCATGCCATTGAATTGTATATCTATCAAGGCTTTTTTGTACAAATCTATGCGATAATACGTTGTACGATACGACAGGGTTTCGTTGCAAGAAATTGGCAGCAAATATTTGATCAGCCTTTCATCAAGAGGCTCCGGATCATACCCGCTGTGAAAGCAAAATCTCCAATGTCATCGCGCGAGTTTTCTATAGCGGAACAGAATTGTGCAATATTTATATAATAATTTGAGTAAGGAAATCCTTTGAAATGTAAAAACTTTTAAAGTTCTGCACGCCTCGGGTTGAAAAAAATTGCACGTGTCATTCGTTTGGACTGCAGATCACTGTAAAGCTTGGGATTTTTTCAATAAATTGTTTGAAATCTCGAAATGAAATATAAAAACTCAAAATAGATCCTGAAAGAGGATGGCAACGGATATCGGTACTTGCACTGTTGAGCAAATGTACACTCTTCAAATTGAGAATAATAAAATAAGCGATACTTTCAGCATGTATGAAGGAATGGTTCCGCGAGAGAAAATGTCTGTACTGGTCTATGGGATTTGTTCTCCGAACGTTTTGCCCGATTACTGAAATAAGCAACAATTTCATAGTACCGTTGCGTTCGCTGGTGCCTTCATCTACGTGGAAAGCGAATACGAAAGCTGTGATTGTTTACGCGCGCTCAATCTATGTACTAATATTTGGTTAATCTACTTTTTCGTTCGCGCTGATCTGATTATGTGAAAATTATACAGTTGTAAAAATTCCCAGCTGTGAATATTAATGAAATTACAAATATATTTTGATTTTCTCGACAGGATAAGATTTTGTTACATCTGTAGTGACCATATACGACCCTTGATATTTGTGTGGTTCATCTATATTAAATCGTTGATATTAATTATATAATCTTATTGTTTGATAGTGTGGTTTGTTCCTCGTGAGATCGTCAAGTTAAAAAGTACGACCCCCGCCCTGGGAGTTTTACACATCAGTTGATCAGTGTCCTCTCAACTTCTTTATAAAGCAGAGTCTTGTACTGTATTGCAAATTTGGTAGTTCTATATTTCTTAGGTGCTGAATGTACGTTAAAAATGAAGTAACATGATAAATGATGAGAAACACGTCAACAAATAGGACACAAGTTTAAAATGAAAGGCACATAAAACAATATAATTTTCTCTATTTGTCTTCCTTTTTAATTTAATCATGGTTTCAAAACAACATGAACAAATAGTCGTATACCAATAAATATCTATCAACAAATACATAATTTTCCAAAGTTATGCCATAATTATTATTGAGACATATTTTTGACAGCTCAAAATGATAAATTTAAAAAATAGTGACTACACGACATATATCTTGACATTCTATGAATGCTGTATCTATACGATACGGCCGGACTAAAATTAAGAAACCGAATTACATTCCAAAAAGTAGCCCCCGTCATGAAAAGAACCCCTATGATGAGAAACCTCAAGGGCAATTTTTTGTAAATTAAAAAGAGTCCCCTTGGAAGAAAAAAAAAAATGAGTGGTTGATTGTCACAAAAAGTAACTACACTCCTATACAATTGTTCATAATTTTATAACGTAGAATCGTTTCTAGATTTCGTCTTGCACAAATATTTCTATGGTAGTTAGGAAAACAATGTGTAACAAAACTGAGGTTATCATTGATCCATGGTTGAATAAGCATACATTAATGATTTTTTGTTTATATTTAAAAATTCGCAAAAGTAATATTATCATTGGAGTTTACAGAGTATTAAACAATTTCATAATGCACTGTTTTACAATTGCAAATAATGCATTTAACCACATGTGCCATTTACAAATAAATATGGATGGAATATCAAAAAGCATTGTTTCATAATTAATGCATTCAGGCATGTGCTGTTTCACAACAATGTACAAGCACGCACAGTGACCTGTGACTTATCAATTGGGCCATTTTGTCTTTAATCTGTGACTGTGCTCATTCAGCCATACAGTGATGGATATTTCTGATTTTCACACAAAATGTACAGGGGGGTAGTTAGTAGTTACTTCTTGTGTTCTGTTTACATGTACATGTATGTGTAAATGTAGTGTTACCACCTGCAAACATATTGGGTCATTTAAATCATATTTCTTTTAGGCAAATTTCAATTTAAAAAAACATGAAAATTCAAAAAAAAATATCTGATATATTTTGTTCACTATTTATGTCTATTTTACTCCTTTTTGTTGGGGGAGGGGTAAATGCGCTACTTTTACTAGTATAGACGGCATCAAATCAACTAAAAATACGAATAGATTTATTATTGTACATGTATTAGGTGCACACGATCTGGAAGCGTCATAGTGTAGTGATTCTGACTCACGTCTTTCAATCATACTGTCGTGAGTTCGAATCCCACTCCGGGACGTTGATTTCCTTCAGCAAGAAATTCATCCACATTGTGATGCACTCCACCCAAGTGAAGTAAATGGGGACCTAGCTGGTAGGAATTTATTCCTTGAAACGCAGAGTGACAGCTGCTCTGCTAAAGCCATGCAGGGTAATTATGCAAAAGTAAGTATTAGGCGCTATATAAGCACATATCATTATAATAATAATTCTGTATAGGATAGCATTCACCACCTTTTTTTTGTTTTGTTTTACCATTCCACCATTCAACATGTCAACTCTCAAGTACGTCCTTTCAACACATTATATCGCTCACACAACGCACGCGAAAGGCCGCCGAAGGCGGCCCTTTCGCGAGTATTACGTAAATGGACCGAATCATAAATCTTGATGAAAGGCTTAACTAGTATAGGCAAATTAAATACATATTATACTCCCTAGTCATGCCTATATATGTAGATTTACATATTTGCTATCACACATGCTAGAGGATTTGACTATTAAGTGGTTTTAGATAGATATTGGTGGCACCTAAGAAAGCAAATAAAGAGACAGTTTAATAACTCCACAGGTTTTCTATAGGGACAATTCTATGGATATAATTAATACTTCTTTCATGTAAACTTCTTTGGCATTTTAATAATTCTACTATATAGCCTGAGAAGCAGTACATTTCAATGGAAAACACTTTAAGCAGAATTTAGCAGGTTCTATAAATTCAATTCAGTATACGCTGCACACGTTTCCAGTGCATTTTTCATTAAGTTAAATTTGATTATCAGCCTTTAATATGAGAAACGATGAGATTTACTTGCTTATATTAGATTGGCAACATAAATTGTATATGATGAAAACACTTTATTTCAAACTAGTTGTCTTTTTTTTAAGTCGGTAACTTATCACAAAAGATATATGATAGCAAATTGGTTTTCTTTATACACTATATATATACAAGGTAAAAACTCTATGAACAATCGATATAGACAACAGCGTTAAAGAGAAAAAAGATTAAGAGGGGTTCCAGAGCGATAACTAAAAGCAATTCAAGAAAGAAAATATAATGAGTTTGATACAAGATACACTGAACACACAGAGGTAAGGACACCCTGTTTTAACATCTTTGCTGATAAATTCTACAACTTGTATCCGAGAACAATCTGCTTAACTTTGACAGAAGGAAGCAAACAGAAAATCAGCTTTCATATTTCCCCCGTAAAAACGGAGTAATCTTTTCAACACTTCGGGTGGTATTCTCGAAAGCGGACTAACTTTAGTCCATGGTTTAATTCTCCGACTAAGTATGGAATGCCAAATGTCCATATGAATATGTTTTTGAATAATTTAATCTCTCACTAAATTAAATTAAAATGCAAAAACATAATTAATAAAAAACAACAATATAACTATGAAATGATTATGTTATCATGGTAATTTAGGGACATTGGGTGGGGATGATTGCCCTAGTGGGTAATTTCCAGGGGTGGGGGTATTTATCCTCGGGCGGTAATTGTCCAAGGGGTTGTCCTGGGTGGTAATTTCCCGTAGGTAATTGTCCTTGGGGTAATTTTCCAGGGGTGATTGTCAAAGGGTTATTGTCTTGATACGATCAGGTGCAAGTTTGCCTGTTTTGGCTTTTTAAATCAGCTGACTAACTATCCGTACTAAGACGGAGTTCAAACCTGGACTATTGTAGTATGCTTTTCGGTAGAGTACCGGGGATTGACAGAGGATATAGGCAATATGAGCTCTTTGTGCAAAATATATATCAATATCCAACCAAGTCCAGGCAATTTTTTTCTTATACGTTAACAACCTCATCAAATTTTTAATGCTGATATCGATGATTGTAGTAAGTAAAGTAAGTTATTTTGGCCGTACTGGAGCTTTAATCAGGGAGGGATGCGTCGTAGTACGGTAGTCCATTCATTTGACTCTTAATCCAAGGTTTGAGGTTTGGAATCCTTGCCAGCACTAACGTCCTTTGGCAAGGCATTCATCCATATTTTGCCTCTCTCCATTTAGGTATAAAATAATGCATTTGTTTATAACTCCGAAATACTTGGGGACGTATGGGACACCCCGAAACCAAATACCCTGGATTTGCGCAATGGCATATAAAGTAGAATTTCTGATTCGTGACGACATTCGTGCAAATAATGATATTTGAATGATGAACACACCGTTGCATATTTCTTCATATGTTAGTCTAAGGTTTCTTCATTATGTATTATTACTTAGAAGCAAAATGGCATTGGGCTATGATGCCAAGTATATTGGTTTAAAATGTCCACAAGAAATATAAAGATATAAACGCATATCATCTAAAACAGATCATATTCTTTGTTTATTTTGTGCTCCACATTGAATCCAACTCACAACATGTACTGTCAAGTAATTGATTTTGCCTAATTAGGATTTGTGTTGGCTTAACTTTATATCGATGAAAGTACATATTTCTTACTCGTTGTACTTATTTTGTTGCATTGTAGGTTCCTCAGATATTTGGGTGTTATCATTATGCAGTTTCTATCGACCCTACTCCAATCCCCCTCCTCCCATCTTCGACTCGGTTTTGTGTGAGTCTAACGAGATTTGAAGTAAATAGAATAAAACGCTAGTATAAAAGGATGTCCAGGAACAACACATCAAACATGTACAATTTGAACATGAAAGTAGTATAAACATAAGAGAGCGAAGTTGTTTGTTAATTTGTATTTTTTTTTTTTTTTTGTTGCTTTTTGTGAAGTTTCGTGATTTAGTAGGTCACACACACTCATTCATTCAATGGCACTGCACGTCTGAATGGAAGAGCACCCTCTTTTGTTGACAAAGTTTAGAAGAGTTGGATTCATCCCCTGCGAAATTTTCGAATAGGCCTATCTAGGCAAAACAAATTAAAATTATTTATTGCAGGTCATTGCCTCCTGTGTGGTGTTGAGCGTATGAAACAAGAAAGGTTATTTTGGAGGTAAATCAAATGAAAATTACTGACTTTGTAACCTCTTTCGATGAATTTCAGAATTTCAAGGGTGTCGACTAGGCATCAAGGAACGCCATTTTCCACCCACACCCATACCCACCAATAACCACACCCTCCAACACATATACTCTTTCTTAGCCCTACCCATCCACACCTGTACACACCCAAACCCATTTCCACCAATTCTCATCCATTTCCGACCACACCTATATACATATATGTTATGATAGTTTTTATTTCTCTTGTTATGGCATAACGTGATCTGTTGTTAATGACTTTGTTAACAAATATGGAGCTAGCAGTTCATGTGATAGGTATCAAATTTTTACATCATCGCATGTTGGATTTATTTTGTGTATAAATGATGCTTGCTAAAGAAAACGTTATTTTATTTATATCTCCCTCTCTCTCTTTCTCTCTCTCCCACTGTCTGTATGTATGTCTGTCTTTCTCTCTCTGTCTTTCTGTCAATGTCGTTTTCCATCTTTATCTTTCATGTTGTTTTCTATTCCGACATTTGCTAGTATGCCGGCATCATTCCTACCTTGAGACAAATTATTATAACATATCCTGATAATGTACACAAAATTATACCTTATATTTATTATAGGGAACGAAAATAGAGAACGAGCGACTGATAATGTCGAAATGAGAAGAATACTACTGTACAAAAATTATAGAAGGTAAAGGTTGTGTTTTGAATGTAAATCTTTGTTGCGTCAAAATAAAATGATACGTTCATTTATGTTATTGACAGAAATAATATACATCGGACATTATACTTTATCACAAAAGGGTTATTTAGAAGAAGGTGGACAACATTATAAGAGAAAGAATAAAACTTTTCTTTTATTTATAAAAAATAAATAGCATAAATACCAAAACCGAAGAAATCTTGAAGAGGGAGACAAGAAAAATAAGTATGAAAAGGACACAACAAATTACACCAAAAAAGATAGGATTCTAGAGCGGAAGATGATAGGGAAACGTAATAGTTTGTAAGTATTGGCAAATTTTGACAATTATAGTTTGTAAGTATTGACAAAGTATATACAACCAAAAAAGTATTTTAGACCTATATAGAATATACGAAAAGAGTTATGTCTTAGGTCCCCTACAGCTAGATTACGTAAGAAGAACAATGAACGTGGCCAAGGGTAAAGTTCGTTGTCATGGTTCTAAACCTCAACAATAGAAGAACGGAACGGAAGTTACGTAAGAGGAACAATGAACGTGGCCAAGGGTATAGTTCGTTGTCATGGTTGTAAACTCCAACGGAAGTAACGAGTTAACAAAGTTTTATTGACATGATAGGTTGAACGAGAACACAGATGGAGACGAAGACAAATAAATTGAATTCTCACGTTGTTTGCATTTCTTTCTTTATTGTTTCGTAACATAATGAATTACTATATTTTCAATATCATTTATTTTCGAATAAATAAAAGACTACCAAGACTACGGCGATTAACTCCTTATTAGCCACACCCTTTCAAAAACAACAACAACACAACAACGCGATGCCGATATAAAACACACTGAAGCACAATTCCAATTTCACGAAATTCCTGACGTATTCAGAGAGGGAGGGGGGAGGAGGGAGACAGAGAGAGACAGACAGACAGACAGAGACAGACAGAGATAGATAGATAAATAGATAGAAAGAGAGAGAGAGAGATGATTGTGATGAATTATGATTTTGTTCTAATCTCTGTCATTCATTTAGATCTTTCCATTACAAACAAAACAAATCAAATATGCGTTCAAAAATTCAATAAATATTTTATTGATACAGCAACCTCATATCAAAATAGGGTTCTAAGAGATGTATAGATAGAGAAAAATAAACAAAATTAAGCGGGAGGCAAAACTAAAACAAAATGAATATTTCAAATTATGAGAAACGAAGTCGAAAGCATTCAAAGTAAATATTATTTTTATTTTCGAGAGTAAAACAATGTTCATCTCAAAAATTCATTTCCCAAATAGTCCTATATTTGATTTGCACATTTAAAAGAAAGGGAATTTAGTGTAGATCATGGCATAATGTTGGTCAGAATAAAGTTAAAAAATGTGTCGAAAACCCATGTAAAACGAAGGCCTATTATTTATGGCTCGGTTGATAATCGGCCGAGCTTTAGCAGACGACAATCATTGACAATGGGGAAATGAATGGAGGTATCGACCGATCTGCGCGTGCGGCGGTGCTTACGCAATTTGTATTGTGAGTGTATTGAAAAGGAAAGACGTGAAGCTTCAGCAAAAAAGACGGCAATTTCCTCAAAAATAACAGACCTTATTTTTCGTATTGATGAACAAAACTTATATTTTTAGAAAGAAAAAAGTCTGATCTTTAATTTTTACATTTACTAAAAATCACGAAAATGACTGAATGAGGCGCAATGAGCAGTGAAAGTAGAAAGCACCGCCAAATTGTCCATTACTGGCGATGTAACCGAAATCGCTTCGTCACAGGGGAAACAATCGCCGTGCGCGGGCTCGCTCTCAAAGGGTTAATAAAAGTGTCTACCTGACATAATCCATCTTTATTCCATTGTCATAAAATGTTAATAACAATGTAAAAAGAGGAAAATGTACCGACACGAATGATTGCACATACTGTCGATTTGGGAAGGCTCCACTTCATCCCATTGATTGAACGAATTTCATTTTCATATTTTCATTCGAAGGAATCAAATATTTGACTTTGTTTATATTCTGCATATTTATAGGAAAATATTAAAATGGGTCCATATGAATATCGTCTTAAATAAAAATAAAAAAAGGATGGAAAAGGATGGAGAAGAGAAAGAAAGACAAAGAGTTAATGGGAGTACAGGGAGAGAAAAGATAGAGAGTCAAAAAGAATGAGAGGATAATATATGGAGAGTAAAGGAAAGATAGAGTTAAAGGAGAGAGGGAGAGGGGAGGAGGAAACAGATAAATATTATATATATATATATAAACCCACACATATAGACACATACCCACACGGAACCATACACCCATGTCCATACCCACCAACACAAACGCACTCATCATGCATATCTAAATAACAAGTGTAAATTAAATGACAGTTCTTAATCGATATGACCAGTATGCTAGAGTAATGGAATATATTGATGAGTTATCATAATTACTTTTATGTTATTACACCTTCTATACGCCATCATATTTTATGCTCATAAATTATGCAAAATTTTGTTTACTGAGAATGGCCTTACAAAGTTTATTTGGAGAACTGGAAGGTGTAGGCGTCCAGTAGTAAAAGATTAAGAAAGATATCCAGACATAAATGAATTAGTAATGATTGTAATACAACTAATAATTTTAAAGAATTTGAAGAATTGCACGTCGCTAATAACAGTGGTTGGAATAATATTAATAGTGCTTGATTATAATGATAACAATATTAATAATAACCAGTATAACAATTCAAAACTTCAAACAAATAATAATGTCTTCCTTTTGTCTTTTAAAAAAATCTTTTTTTGGTTAAACATTAATGCATCTGTTTCTTTACTTATTTTGCCTTTATAAAAGACAACTAACTAGCAAGGTGGACTTCCCCCTTTGAAGGCGTATAACTTGATTTTCAGACATAATAACAATTGTATTTGTGGCAAGTATCGACTCAAAAATTTAAACACATCATTAAATTGGTTCCTTCAATATCATGAAGAGAGTCATGTGCTAATATAGAAAATTGGATCGATACAATGATGTTTATATGCAGGCGAGGCGAGTTGGCTCAGTCTGTAACGCGTAAATTTGCCTATCGAAACAAAGATCGAAGGTACAAATCCAATAAAGGTTGCTGACTGCGCTGTGTGTTAACATGTCCCTTCTATGTTTCATAGTCGCATAATACGTTACAGTTGAAAACACTCCGTCCATCGGATAGGATGTAAAACGGTGGCGCCCTTCAGAGGAGAGTGACCACCTATGCACTTAAAAAAAAAAAAAAATACACTATATACACCCACACGTATAGACGCATACCCTAACGGAACCCCACACCCATGCCCATACCCACCAACACAAACGCAATCATTATAACAATCTAAATAGAAAGTGTAAATGAAATGACAGTTCTTAATCGATATGACCAGTATGCTAGAGTAATGGAATATGATTAGGAATTATCATAAATCTGCAATTGCAGTGCATCAATATGATTCTGTGTGTGTGCCAAAAGCAATCTATAAAGATGGTACTGTTTGTACAATGTGTTTCACGCCATCTATTATATTAAAGTGATAACATTGATAATCACGATAGCCTACGTGTAAGACCTGTAGTTTTCTGAAAGGCTTTTGAAAAGGAATCTTCGTTAAATCGGTCTGTTTAGAGTGATGTAAACTATACCGTCTTTAAATATAATTAAAGATTGATTACCTCCTGTGATATCTAAAAATGGAGGTCCCGTGAAGAATAGACCTATGCACTTTAACAAAAACTCACTGCACTATTCGTATAAGAGTAGGGGTACAGCTCCCTGTACTTTCGTATTAGTTGTAATGGTACGAGATGACAAGAAGGTTACTATGATTTGATTAGCCTTTTCCCTCCAAAACACTGTTGACAACAGCACTTAGAAATAAATATGATTATAACATTCAATAATTATGTTATATACATATATGTACAATATTTAACAAAATAAATGAATGATGATAGTAATAATACAAATGATAATATAATAATATATATAATAATGATAATAATGATGATAATGATAATTATGATGATAATGATAATTATGATGATAATGATAATAATGATGAAGTTGCTAAATAATAATAATAATTGGAACACTAATAATAAAGATAATGATGATGATAAAGAGAACAATTATAATAATTGTTATTATATAATCATAATTATCATTATTATTATAATTACACTAAGTAAGTTTAAAGATAATCATAACTCCGTGCTCATGTGTTAGTGTATGCGTGTGTCTGTTTGCGTAATAACTCAGTGAACGTTAAACTAATTATCTTGATATAGGTACAGTTATTAAGCTTTGCCAAAAAGAGGAAAAATCGAACCAAGGAAAATATATAAATCATAAATTGTAAGCTTGAGATTATAGAAGATATATACATTTATGTTATCACATATTTTATTTTAGCCGTTATGGCATCGCATAATCTGTTTCTTTAAGTTTGTGTAAAAAAACAACGTTGTTTAAAAAAATGTGGAGCAACCAGTTGTTATAGTAGGTATTTTTTTGTTTTTTATGGCATCGCATGATGGGATTTATTGTGTGTATGAATTATGTTTGCTAAGGAAACTTTTTTTCGTCGTATGAATTTCAAATTAAAAATGTGACCTAATTATCACATTGTACGTTATTGAGTCCATTAAGGCATTTAGCTCGAAATTATTGTTTGAGGTAGATACAATGAACCCTTCAACGACTATGACATTCTGATTAATCAAATGTTTATTACATTATTGTTTTCTCGTGTCAAATTATAAATCAAATGCATCAAATAGTTGACGCTGATTATATTGTTGGATTTTCATGAAAATATTAAAATAGATCTACATGAAGCAAATAGTACGCCCCTTTTTAAAGATGCAATCATTGTAAAATGGTCATAATAGATTTATTGTCATAACAATTATGATTTATATACACACAAAAAATACTGTAAGTGGTTGTGAATAAATATAATCAAACATACTCTAGATTCGGGAAAGCCCCACCACATTCCATCAAGGGAAACACTTTTTCATAATTTCATTCAAGTTCACTGAATGATAACTGATAAACCACTATGAATACATAGGCTTTTTAAAAAGATTATTGTTATGATTTCCGTGTCAATAATTTTCAAGCGATAATGACAATTTTTAAAAAGGAGGATTTTAGGTCAGAGTTCCATCATTTCGTTAAAATCAATGCACTCATTCTCGTATTAAGTTTTCCTGAAATCTACACACACCAACTGTTTATCTTCCTTTTATGCTATTATTATTCATTTATTCCTCTTTTTGTGATGGAAGCCAAGGTTTCTCTTTATACGGGATATGTAACGTTTCAAGCTTCTTATGCAGTTGTAATTGTAAATGTATCAGTTTATTGTAAAGCAATATAAAAACTTAACATGCAGCTCAAGGGCTGAAAACACATAATTACCGAGATAATATGAAAACAGTATCGCTCATATGTGGATATCCCTATTATAAAAAAATTAAATGCTGCCACATATACATTAAACAATTAAGGTAAAATTCAATGACATTCATTTTTGTTTATCCATTTTATTTTCACATTTAAATACAAAAGAACAATCACAATGAGAATATCATTTACATTGAAAAAGAAAATAAGAAGTATTAAACGAAAACAATTTAAATATGGTGGGATATGCCAAGGCCACAGGCCTATCAATATCAATATACAAAATTATGATATGTATATATGTATATGAAAAAAAAAAGAAAAAAATACGTTTTTGAAAATATTATTTAAAAGGCACATTAACTAGTTATCAAATGTGATTCAAACCGTAAATGGCATTATAAATCACTTGAAATTAGGTGTTGATAAGAATAATTTGGTATTTTCTGTTAAGTTAATATTTTGTTGGACTATTCAATTAATAATTCTCAAAATATGTAAGCACACAAGGGAGAGGAGGAGGGAGGGAGAGGTGGGGGCGTAGCAAGAGATAAAAATATAAAGAGCAAGAAAGAGGTAACATAGAGAGAAAGAAACTGAGCGAAGAGGGGGACAACGTAAATAAAGACAAGGAGAGAGCTAGGGGTGAAAGTGCTAGAATATAAATGGATAAGTGAAATCATGTATATAAGCAGGAGAGGCGAGTTTGCTAAGTCTGTAAAGCGAAAATCTGTCCTTAATTGATTAATTGGTCATAACATAGCATTTTTAAACAAAAAATAGTTTCCGTTTTTATTAACATATTTGGAATATATACATAAATAAATACGTAGTTTTCGTGAATATAGTAAAGATATCAATACATAATTTGTCAACCTTCAGTGTGTATAAGTACACACACTGTTTCTCTTCTGTCTAAGTAATATATTGTTCATCAAAATCAGCATTTGCATACAAAAGAATCACAGGTCATTCAACAATAAATAGGCAAAACAACTATAGAGACAAGACACTAACAAAACAAACTAGCCTGTAAAACGGAGTTAAGCTCCATTACAAACCACCACTTGGATACTTATTACGAAAACTAGACATTTGAACTAATTAAGAAAAATAAACTGTTTTAAAAGACTTTTGAATACCACCTAAAGTTGATATGATATGCAGAGCCCAGAGAGAGAGAAAGTAAAAGATGGAGATAAAGAGAGAGAGAGAGAGAGAAAGAGAGAAAATACAGCCGAAGAAAAACCGTCTGATTTTTATCACAAAACAAATACAGAAAATGTTTTAATAGTAAGGAAAAAAGAGCAACATCCCCGTACACCATAGGAAATCTGTTTAATTCAATTCCAATGTCAATTTGAATATCATTTGTATTGTCTAATAGAAATTTTTCAAACACTGGTAGGTATTATAAAGGTAAATGTTCTAGTTTGAAATATTTTTAATGACGACATGTTGTTCAATATTTAGGGCAATACGTGCAGTTTTCTAAATTGTCTTTAATATAAGTATATATTTCAGTTGGAATTGACATAAAAATCATATATGCAATATACAGATTATTTGCCTTCGAAGCTGTTTTGATTTTCATTACCAATTGTTATCATAAAAAACAAAACAATTGAATTAGTTTCAAAGTATATTAGTCTATTTTATAAAAGTTTAGGAATTGCCACGTCAATTTCATTAAGATATTTCCTTAAATATACAGAGGTTTAAAGGAGAAAGAGACGATATTGTCCTAATACCCAAAATAAGGACCTCTCTGATATTGTATGGATAGATTCTTTATTTCCATTTTACTTAAAAAGTGTGTTTCATGATTATTACGGAGAATTGTACAGCCGGAATAATGATTTGTGATATACTGCGGACAAATAATGCCATACTTTGGTAATGAGGAATTTAAAAAAAAAAGGTAAATTTTACAATATAATCAACAATTATATGACGCTATAGGTAATTTATGTTAGTTTCAACGAATTGCTATGTACATTCAATCCTTTGACGCCATCTATTTTGAAGTATTTTTAATGACGACGTGTTGTTCAATGTTGCGTGCATTACGTGCTGTATTTTCATTGCCTTGATAATAAAAATACATTTGTTGAATTGACATAGATATAATATCTGCAAGATACGAAAAGTCTGCCTATGAAACCGTTTTAACCTTAATCTCCAATCTCTATTATGAAAAAACCCCACTTAAATCAGGTTTAAGGTATATTAATCTAAATCGTGAAATTATTAAGAATTACCATCTCACTCTCATTATGATATTCAATGAATTATGCAGAGAAAGAGAGAGATGGAAGAGAGAGGGTGGGATAAGGGAGAAAGAGGGGGCATCGGTAATAAGATAAGAAGAAAACATGCGATATCCTGGTTCCACTGACCTACTGATGATTTTCTTCTAAAGCTACAAGGAATTAATGAAACGAAATGTTCCACGGAACAAGTACGTACATTCTCGCGTGAGATAGAAAGTCTTGAAATTGTTAATATTCCCTAGTGAATCTTATCCTACCAGTGACAGGAGGAGGGGAAGGGCAGGGCCCTATGGGAATGATTTTTTGTCGTGCACTACGGGAGCTGAGGGTTATGGTAATGACCTGAGGAGCGCAACTGACATCTGGAAATTCCAAGCAAAGCGAAAACAGAACAGTACATACATTCTCACGTGAAATAGAAAGTGTTGAAATTGTTCATATTCCCTAGTGAATCTTATTTTACCAGTGACTCTGAGGGGAAGGGCAGGGCCATATGGGAAGGATTTTTTGTTGTGCACTACGGGAGCTGCGGGTTATTATAATGACCTGAGGAGCACAACTGACTTCTGAAAATTCCAAGTAAAGTGAAAATAGAACAATCAAAACCAAAAATTAAATTTACAAAATGTGAAGATTAAAACAAATGAGAACACAAAAATCAAACCAACAAACAATGAAATAAAACCTATATATTTTTATTGGGGGCTGTGTAACACCTTGAAAACAAATTAATTCACTTTCGGCTTGCGCAGGCCCACGAGAGGAAGGGGAAGGTAGGACTCAGTGAGACCCGAGCTCTTATCTTGGTCACTACATGACTGTTAGCCACTGTCTTTTGGCTCACGAAAACAGAAAGGAAAAAAGAGGTAAATTGCTGAAACACATGAATGTATCGTTATTCCTAACGATATGGATATTTAAAAAAAATTGAACCAGAGGGATTTTCACTTATATACGCCTACTTGAACGGAGTATTAATGTCCTTCTTACTCTCGTTATAGTCTAGGAATCAAATCAAGGAAACCAGTCTGCACGCACAGACTCCAATTTAACACACTTTAACACAAATCGTCAAGCATTGAGCAAAGTCTAGCTCTGTCAGTCATGTCAGTCTCTAGCTGCATCAAACCAGCTAAGTAGAGCTTTTGTAGTGTGCCCTCAGCCCAGTCTCACTGTGCAGACACTGTTACGCACAGCGACTTGCAAGGTTTGTGTCTGCAAAATATCAGATCATCTGCCTAGGACAGGCAGGCCTGCAGCAAAGATAGTATACTTTGTTTGCAAGATCATGTTTGGGAACTTTTCCCGTATTTTCACAAAGTAGGCCTAGGCCGAATACGAGGTGGGTGTTATTTCCTGTTATTTTGAACTATCGTGATCTATCTTTCCTCATCCGGAAGCAGATGTCACCTCAGATGATCTAGGGATTAACAGAGTCTACAAAAGTCCCAGAAAACTATTATAAAGGTATATATATATATATATATATATAAAGAGAGAGAGAGAGGGAGATATTGAGAGAGGGAGGGAAGAGAGAGAGATGGGGGAGAGAATAATAGAGAGAGGGAAAGCGAAGGGGGAGGGGAGAGGGGGAAGAGAGATAGAGACAATGAGGGCGAGAGAGAGAGAGAGGGAGGATAGGGATAATGAGGGGGCATCGGTCTGGCTTCTATTTTTAAATTCGACTTTAGACCGCTGACTCAGAATTTAGATTTTAGTTTTTAATTCGTGTACTGTGTAGAGTTGTTGGGTTTGTTTTATGCTACGACTGGATAAATAATGAAGCATAGTAGTGAAGGCTCTTGACTTTAATAAGACGGATCACGGGTTCGATCCTTGATTGGTGCTTTGATCCTTGGACAAGATGTTCTACCTAAATATCCCCACTCTAAAACAGGTGAAATAAATGGGTACCTGTCATTGCTGGGGTAGCTATAATCACATAACTCTCAGAAGAAGGACAGTATCATACTGATGAGGCCATAGCATAAGTAACTTAATTTCATTAGTTTTATTAGGTGATCTGCCGCGTAGCTTAGCAGAGCACCAATAGATTCCGGCAGAATTGATCTTATCAGTGGAGGCAATGAGAAATATATTGTTTCGGGGATATGACGGGTGATACCAAAAAATTGTCATAGCACGTTTGTTAATCATATTTCTTTTAACATTATTATGAATAACATTTGGTAATATAAATGCAGTAACCTTTTGGTAAGAAAAGTCCGCCAATTTTATTTACCCTTCACAGTCGTCAACACGGCATTTCGTTAAGGTGGTAGAAATAAGAACCTTTTACAATACAAAGCTGTATTTTTAGGAAGGTAAATGGGCAACTATTACAAGGGGAAAATACACTTACTACAAAGGAAAAGGGACACTTGTCAAAGTAAAAGGGGCATCTATCAGATTTGGATAGGGACACTTATCATAGGTGAAAATGGACACTTGTGACAAAGGGGAAGGGGTGCTTATTAGGAAGGAATTTGAACATGTTTCCTTTGTAAAATGTGCACTTAAGGGTTTCTTGCAAAAAAGCTAAGCTCTATTTTTATTTTTCTCTTTCTTTAGTATTTACTTTAATTTTCTCTCTTTCTTTTTTAATTCAAATTCTTTTCTAATTTCTTTTCTTTCTTTCTTTTCTGTAACTGACCCAAATTTTTATTTGTTTATTAATTTTTTTATTTATTATTTATTTATTTATTTAT